>CM040121.1:260793013-261993013 GCA_022559845.1 Amorphophallus konjac
ACCGAGCTACCCTTTCCTTGGTCTAGCGGCACTCCGCCCTAACCGAGCTACCCTTTTTGGGTCTAGCGGCACCCCACCCTAGCCAAGCTACCCATTTCTTGGTCTAGCAATGCTCCGTCCCAGCCAAGCTACACCCTTTTCCCGGTCTAGCGGCACTCCGCCCTAGCCGAGCTACCCTTTTCCCGGTCTAGCGGCACTCCGCCCTAACCGAGCTACCCTTTCCTTGGTCTAACGGTACTCCGCCCTAGCCAGGCTACCCTTTCTTGGTCTAGCGGCACTCCGCCCTAGCCAAGCTACACCCTTTTCCCGGTCTAGCGGCACTCCGCCCTAGCCGAGCTACCCTTTTCTTGGTCTAGCGGCACTCCGCCCTAGCCAGGCTCCCCTTTCTTGGTCTAGCGGCACCCCGCCCTAGCTGAGCTACCCTTTCTTGGTATAGTGGCACTCCGCCCTAAACCGAGCTACCCCCTCTTGGTCTAGCGGCACTCCGCCCTAACCAAGCCACCCCTTATCTTGATCTAATGGCATTCCGACCTGTCACCCTCTAAAAAAAGAAAGGAGAGAGGAAGAGAGAATAGAAGATGACAAAATAGGGGCTAAAAATAGAGGTGCCCCGCCAGACTTGTTCAGGCGTTCTGAGCAAGGGCAAAAATGGCTAAAACCCAGCTGTGGCGAAAACCCGAAAGGGCACTGCAGGCAAAATCGGGTACCCCGCCACGTGAAAACCCAAAAGGGCGGGTGGGCAAAAGCAAGAGGGGGCTGGCTCCGGCGAAAACCCGAAAGGGCGCTTGGGTCGGTAATGTGGTGATTCCAAAGAAAGCCTCACCTCCCATCATAAAACTCCTCGTCGATCGACCGGCGCCTTGCCCGATCAACGATTAAACCCACCCGGAATGGACCTTACGTCTATTCTGGTGAAGCCTTCATGCATTGCTCAAGAGAAATTCCCTCGATAATAAGCCCACCACCACGAGACCAGCTATTGATCGACCGGCACACTGCCCGATCAGCGATAAAACCTTGTCCAGTTTAGACCTTACTGTTGACACCCGTTTTATACCCAATAAGACGGGTCATCTCCTTGTTTCATTCTATACGATGCTCCGAGTTGTTCACCCTTCATTGAGTCTCTTGATTAGTTGAAGCCTATTTCTTGGGTCTGAACTCTTTGATCGGATATGGCTCCTAGTGGCGTTTCATTGGATGAATCTTAGCAAGCCCCTCATTTCATTCTTGAACCTCAATGATAATAACGGTCGGTTCTAGGCGCGTTTTTTCATTCTGACGGATGGGTCCTGGACCGTTACTCTTTGAAGAGTCCTAAGGCTTAAGGCCTCATTGTAAAGCTTATCCTTTTGATTCCACGTTGATAATAACGGTCTGTCGTGCAGCCGTTGTTTCATTCTGACGCCCTATGCCTTGGCCGTTGCTTCCTTGAAGAGTCCAACTTGTTAGGTTTTCTTTCCGTTGATCTTATCTCTTTGGGATAAGGTTGAAAATGACGGTCGTTCCTTGGTGCGTTACTTCCAAGTGGCGGTCTATCGTGCAGCCGTTACTTCCTTCCGAGAGTCCTGGCAGTTCAGGCCTTTTCTCTGCTACTCCGTGGTCGAGATAAGGGTTTGGATTGACGATATCTCTTTCAAATCTGATCCTCAGGACCTCCCGTTCGATTCTATGGACTCTTGGTGATATTATCTTCGAGGATTTGCTAAGAGTTATCCCTTTATCTCGCTGAATTATCCTCTGCTCGACCTAAGAGTTTGAGGGTCTATAAATAGAACCCTTGACTTCATGGCCAAGGGGGGGAGATTTTGAATTCACGACGAAGTGCTGCCAAACTCAGGAGCCATCTTCATCCAAGAGGAACTGCTTCCCACGTCCATCCATCTCATAATCAAGGGAGTACTTTGGTTTTGGTCTTTCAAGTTCATCATTGCATGCTTGAGTTCTTCCCTGGTTTTTCCTCAATCAAAGCATTATCCCTCCTCCTTCTCCACGTTTTTCACTGTCCTCTAAGCATATAAACATCTTCCCAAACTTTTAAAATACCAGAGGGGTTAAAAAACCAAAACTCCCCGGTAATTCCCTCTCCTTTTGATGATGTTAAGTCCTTTGAGAATTGATGCTATGCTTGTGAAAAGGACTAATTGAGGTTATTGTGTTTGGCCTTTCTACATCTTTGGCAGGTTTACAGGTTCATTGACACGAGGCGCAGGTCTTCTAGCCGGCTGGAAGAGTTGGAGTTAAAAGAATTCAAGCTTTGTTACTGCAGGTTATCTGACGGTCTTGCGAAGGCGCGTCATTCTCTTCCGGCGGTCTATCGTGTGGCCGTCACTTCCAAGCGACGCACGGGGTTCTGGCCGTTACTTCCAAGTTGATCTGCAGGTTTTCTCTGGTTTTCTCTCCCGTGGGTGGGTGTTTCATCCACCTATTTCAAGGTATATTCAGGTTCTTTTGACTTGTTTTACTTTGATGGCGATCACATCTTTCCTTGGTATTGGGCATTAGCTGTCTTCTTCATCATATCTTCCTATTTTTCTTGCTTGTTCCACCTTCACGGTGTGTTTTTATTTATTCCTTGTTCCACGCCCCGGCGTGTGTTTTCCTTTTCCTTAGCGTAGTTGGATTGAGATAGCATGCCCATGCTAGAGCTAGCTATGATTGCCTAGGTTCATGATCACATGTTCATAGGTTTGAGTAGATCTTTGATTGTTTGTTTGTTATCTTACCGTATCACTCTCCAAACCTCAAAAGGAAGATAGAAGATAGACAAATAAATATCAACACATAATTTTTTGGCGATCACGGTGGGACAGCTTGTGCCAATCGTGCTTTTGATTCTTGTTTAAACCTGCCATCATCAGCTTGTGGAGTTGCCATTTGTTTCCCCTTTGATTACTGCTCATTCTGGTTTTCTGAGTTCTCTGACGGCCAGGTGTCCCCGCGTCACAGCTCTCTGACGCAGGGGCATTAGACCGCCACTTTGGTTCTGCTGTGTGAGCTTCCACGGGCTTTCCGGTTACTTCTGTCTGGTTTTGGTTCCCTGGCTCATCTGACGGTCTCATCCCCCTGCGTTATATATTATCTGGCAGTCTGGCCGTTGACCGTTATTGTGCTCTGACGCAGGGTCCTTCGACCGTTATTCTCCTGGCAGGTACACATCCGAGGTGCATTTATTTCCGCAGTTTTTGCTGTGATTTATTGCTTGGGTGATACTTGACCTCCTCCTTGCTTTGCTTATATCTCCATATCATTGTGTGCATCATTGATTGCTAGATTTTAGGTTAGACTTTTCATGCACTCCGGTGCACATAGGTCATTCATCTTGTCACATCTTAGCTTGCATTTTCCTACCTTGTTGTGAGGACCTCTCGTCTCCATATTCCTTGGAGCCGACCAGGAAATCATAACAGGGACCTCCGTAAGTCCCCGCGAGCCGTGGATTCCCACACGGACGTCGGGCTGGTTGTACCTTTCCCACCCCGTGTCTAGGGTTGCATAGGTGAAGGAGTGGTTACACTTAGAGTCAAACCAAGTCCCATATTCATCTCCTACTAGGAACCCATTGTTGAGAGCACATATCAATCAATTCACTAAAGTTCCGAAGGAGAAATCATAAGAACCTTGTTGCATCATCTTAAAATAATTTGGTTGATACTTGAGTGTCTTCATCTTTTATCACTTACATCTTGTTAGAATCACCTAAGTTTGGTTGCTTATTGAGTGTTTTTTGTTGGTTGTTTTCGCGTTTCCAAGGTTGCCCGTTGCATGTGGGGTTGTTTTCGTCCGTCTGAATCATCTTCTCGAGTCAGTTCCTTCTTCACGTTCTATTCTAATCCTCTCTTCGAGTCACCATGGCATCCTTCAATCCTCCTCGCTCCCAAGAGGACTCTCTTCCTCAAGGGCTCCTTGAAAACCCCCCTAGGGTTATTACATTTTCCTCTGGAGAGGGGACTGCCCCCCTCCCATCCTCCACCTCTATGGAAGGTAGTCAAGGTACCCCTTCTCTCTCTACTCCTTCCGCGGGCTCCGTCCTTCATATGATGGCCCAATTGGATCCGACCCAACTCCAAGTTTTATATCAAGCTATGCAAGGGTCCAATACTTCTCCCTCGGCCACTATCCAAGGTCAATCTAATCCTTCTATTATTGGGCCGTCCGTTCAGCCCACTCCGATTGATCTTACTCCAGTCCAACCCCGGACCATCACTTTCGCTGACGTGGAGATGGGCCAATCTTCTAATTCAGCCCATCAATCTTTCGATAAAGGGAAGTCACCCATCTCTTCCTTTGTCCAGGTGGATCATCACAACTCTGGTTCGGTAGCTTCACAGCTCCTTATGAACCCTTCCGATTTCTTACGCCCTCAGCAAGGAGTGGCCCAAAATCATGCTAATCCGAGTCTATCTCAGGCCCAATATCCTTCTTACGGGCCGTCTATTTCCACTGTCTATCCTTCCACTCCTTCTTACGGGCTCCCGCCTGTTGCTACAGCCATTCCATCTGCCCCTCAAATACAATCAGCATCCTTCACTACCCCTGCTCCTTCCCGAGAGCAGGACTTGCTTGACAAATGGGCCACCATGCAGCAACAACTCGACTTTCTCCAGAAAAGGGTTGGCCCACAATCCTTGGCCGACATTCCTATTCCGAGCTTCCAGAACATCCGGTTCCCTCCGCAGTCAGAGCTCCCCAACTATCGCAAGTACGATGGGAACAGCAATCCCTTCATCCATGTGAGGGATTTTCTTTATGAATCGGCGCAGTTCCAATATGATGATCGCCTCATGGCGTACTTATTCCGCCGATCTTTGGACAGTGTTGCTCTAGAATGGTTCTATTCTCTACCACTGGAAGAGGCCGAGAGTTTCAAGGTAGTAAAAGACAAATTCATCCAGCGGTTTCAAGACAGGGTCGGCCCTGAATATTCATTTACAGATCTAGTGGCCGAGAAGATGAAGTCGGATGAGGAGTTCGCCACCTATGCAGACAGGTGAGACAAATGGCCGCCAGGGTACCGGGCCACATTCCGGAGGAAGAGAAGGTCAAACTGCTGATTTCCAATGCCACCCCGACCTTCCGCAACATCCTGGCGATGAATGACATAGCCAACATGCATCAACTCTATAGCCGGGCGCGCTTCATCCAGACTCAATTCAAGGACTCCCCTATCCATTCCCTCTTCGAAAACCAAAAGCCCAAGTACCACAAGAAACCACAAGGGCCGGTTACTGAGGGAGTCCAAACAAATGAGCAAGTACAAGCCGTTGCTTTTCCATATCAGGCCGCACCTTTCCGCTACAACCAAAACCCCCGCAATTCGCAAAACGCCGCTCCGCAAAACTTCCAAGCCACTCCACAAAACCCTCCCCCTGCCTTCACCATTCCACAAAACACCTTCGCCGCACCACAACAACCATCACCGCCACCACAATACCATAACGTCCCTCCACCCAACGGCTACAACAACAACAATCCAAATAGCAAGCGCCCGGCTCCCAGGAGAGCCCAGTATCCTCCATTGCCCGAGACACTTACGGATATCTTCTCGGCACTCATGTCAGTGAATGCAATCCAACTTCCTCCGGAACGGCCTGTTTGGAACCCGGCAGTCGATCAGACTAAGTATTGTATGTTCCACCGGCAGCCAGGCCATACCATAGAAGGATGTTTTCAGTTCCGAGATCTTGTGTATGACCTACATGAGGGGCAGAGAATCGACTGGGCCGAAATGCATAGGGCCATTGTTGAGATTAAAGAAAAGAGAAGGCAGCCGCAGGGGCAGCAAGTGCAGCAGCATCAAGCACCGCCACCGCAGCAGCCACCACAACAGCAGTAGCCACAGCAAGTACAAGACCTGGGCATCCATCAAAACCCGATGCCGAATCATCCACCCGCTCCTCAGCAGCAGCCGCCAGCATCAGCGCAAGTAAACATGGTCCAGCCACCGGCCCCCAACGCCGGATGGTCGTTCGACGATGATGGCGCCACACCGCAGGTTATGGCCCTCCACCATAACCACTGCAATCCTCCCTTCATCATCCCTGCACAGCCGACGTCCTCTCAACTCATCCTCCCATTCACACCCGCTCCCGCAAATCCTCTACCACTCTCCATTCCATCATACACTCCCTCATTTACTCCCATCACCACCATCACACCGCCGCCCAATCCTTCACCCATTCTTTCCCAGCTGCTAGCCTTCCCTCCACCCGCATCAACATTCATCACCACCCTGCCTTCCGCCCATCCTTCATCCATCATCCGCGCACCACCCATTAAACTCACCAACCCTACGCTCCACCAAACCGCCTCCCCCGCACCACCTATTCCATTCACCCATCCCGTAGGGCCCATCATACTATCTTCAGATGCCGCGGCAAGCTGTGCTTTGATGAGCGGGAAGATGTTCCATCGGAATTATGCTACTACTTCTAATCCCCAATCCTCTCAGCCGGTGACCGAGCAAGAAGAAACTGAACCTTTGTCGGGTACTCAATATGACTTGCTGCATCATCTGGATCGAGTACCCGCCAAAATATCTGTGCTGGAGCTGATCAAAAGGTCCACCCTTCATCAGGATGCACTGAGGGATTTCCTACAGAAGGTAATGGTTAGCGAAGACATGGCAGTTGATAGCCTACCGACGGCACTGGCAACCATCTCCAAAGGGCCGGCAATCACGTTCTCTGAAACCGAGCTTGCACCTCCGGGGGCTCGACAAATGCCGCTCTGCATAACAATTACCCTGAACAAAGTCGACATTGAGGCAGCACTGGTTGACACAGGGGCCTCAATTAATGTTTGCCCACTCAGCACCCTCCGGGCATGCAACATATCTGAAGAGTTACTACGGCCGACCCCCACCACTATAGCAGCATATGACAACTCAAGGCGAGCATGTCACGGGGTAGTCACCATTCAGGCAGAGCTCGGGCCCCTTACTATGGCCGTGGAATTCTATGTCCTTGATATCGACCCTATGTTCAAGGCTATCTTGGGTCGTCCCTGGATTAACACACTCGGCGCCGTGCCCTCCACCGCGCATCAGTGCATTAAGTTCCCTTTTCAAGGGAGGGTCGTCAAAGTTAAGAGCTTATCCACAGTACAGTCAGTAAAGGGTATTTCAGAGCAGGTTCTTCCCACACTTTGGCCAAGCAGCCGGCCCGTTCTGTCGGTATTGGATTTGAACTTTCCTTGGGCTTACACATCCCCTAAGCCCGCCGCTACTCCAGTTAATGTCAAAGTAAAGCCGCAGATTCGAGATTCAAAGGGGTGGAACATTATATTGAAACTGGGCTATCAACCAGGGAGAGGCCTCGGTGCGCAACTGCAAGGGATGACTAAGCCTATACCTAAGGGAAGAAAAATGGGTAGGAGAGGTCTCGGCTACAAGGAGACAGCATTATCTATGATAAGTGATTCTGGGCCGCTCACCTGGGATTATCGTCAGCATTTTGTCAAAGGGCCTCTCCAGCCTGGCACATTAGCTCCAAAGCCGGTTCAACAAGAAAGGAATACAGTTTGTCTAATTGACAGTCCACCTCCCTTGCCAAGAGGATCAGATGATGACATGCTAGACTACAGTCAGGCCTTGCAGGGGCTCTTTTATGAGGAAGAATCTCAGAGGAAGCAACAAGAAGTTCGGCTTATGCGGTGGAGGCCGAAGAAGCAGCTTATTGTTGATCTACAGAAGGAGGAGAGCTCTCCAGTTGTCTGTTCTTGGTCTCTCTCACGCTTCCAATCTATCTTTCAACAAAAGCAGTTCGTACCCCGCCTTCCTCCTGTCATGATAAATTCATCTTTCATTGATCCACCGGAGATTCTATTCATCCCTTGTGCTTGCGGGAAATGTCCACGCATTGATCTATCCACTCTGTTTACTCCTCCTCCTCCCAACGCCCAACTCCACGAGATGTGGTTCTCTTCTTTCGATCCTTTCTTCGACTGCATTTTCCCCAAGCTGTTCCCTATGCAGCTCCCACCTCCTCCATCTTGCTGTATAGTCTCCGCTGACCTCCAAAAAAAAAACGTCAAATTTGAAACGAAGATTTCAATGGAAGATTACGCTATCTTGCCGCCATCTTCCTCCCAGGGGCACGAGTCCCCTGCGCCTTCCCTTCCACTAGGTCTTCTGTCCCCTAGGTTAGGGTTAGGGTCCGTCGAGTCTAGAGGAGTAGAGTCCGTTAGGTCTAGAGAAGTAGGGTCTTGTTCTGGGTCATCCAACCCTTCCCATTCTGAACCGCGCTCGCTTGCGCATCCGTCCCGATCTATTCCTGATAGGTTCTTGCAAGATATAGCTCAGCGGTGTCATGCTCTTTTGAAGTGTCCGGAATTCGTCGCTACAGCAATCGTGATTGAGGATGAAGAGGAAATAGAAGGGGAATGGAGCGACGACGGATTAGGCGTCTATGAGGTTTTGGATGAGAAGGATCCAATAGATGAAGACAGCAATGTAGATAAATACTGCCGACTTATATGCACAAGGACTAAAAAGATTCGACCAGCCGTCGACGGCAGTGGATGAACCTACAAAGGAAATCAACTTGGGAACAGAAGAAGACCCAAGGCCCGTCATTATTTCTGCTGATCTCCCTTCACAGGTAGAAGAAGGTCTAATTAAGGTATTAAGGGAGTATAGCGATTCTTTCGCCTGGTCTTATGAGGACATGCCAGGTCTTGACCCCTCCTTAGTGGAACATCGGCTCGTGCTTAAACCAGGGGCAACACCTGTGAAACAACGGTCAAGAAGATTTCACCCCCCCACATGGCCTTAAGGATCAAAGAAGAGGTCGACAAGCTATATAAGGCCAGGTTCGTCAGAGTGATTTTATATCCTCAGTGGGTGGCGAACATAGTCCATGTTCTCAAGAAGGACGGAAAAGTGCGCATATGCATTGATTTCAGGGATCTAAACAAAGCATGTCCCAAAGATGATTTCCCGCTACCTCATATAGACGTCCTAGTGGATAACACTGCCGGGTATGAAGCTCTGTCATTTATGGATGGGTACTCAGGCTACAATCAGATCCGCCTCGCTCCAGAAGACCAAGAGAAAACTTCCTTCACCACACCCTGGGGCACGTATTGTTATGTAGTTATGCCATTTGGTTTGAAAAATGCAGGTGCCACCTATCAAAGGGCGATGATGGCCATTTTCAACGACATGATGCACATATACATGGAAGCTTGCGTGGATGACATCTTGGTGAAGTCAAGAACAAAAGAAGAACACCCCTCTATCCTGGCTAAGGTGCTGCAGAGAGCCAAGGAGTATAAGCTTAAGATGAATCCGAAGAAGTGTGTATTCGGAGTCTCCTCAGGGAAGTTGTTAGGGTTCATAGTGAGCAAACGGGGGATCCAGATTGATCCTAATAAAGCACAGGCCGTCATGGACATGCCTCCGCCAAAGAACATTACGGAACTTCGAGGATTGATTGGTAGACTGCAATTCATTAGAAGATTTATATCTCAGCATTCTCAGAGGTGTCGTCCGTTTTATGAGTTGCTTAAGGCAGGTGTCAAGTTCGAATGGAATCAAGATTGTCAGAAGGCCTATGAGGACCTCAAAGAGTATCTGTCCAATCCCCCGGTTTTGCAACCTCCTGTCCCTGGGAAACCCCTAATCCTATACATCTCGGTTATTGAGGACTCCCTAGGGGCGGTCTTAGCACAAGTAGATGATGAAGGGAAAGAGCGGGCTGCGTACTACCTCTCTCGACTGTTTAATCCAGCTGAATCCAAGTACACCGCTATGGAGAAGACTTGTGCCGCCTTAGTGTGGGTAGCTCAGAAGCTTAAACATTACTTTCTCACCCACCCAGTTAGGTTGATCTCTAGAATGGACCCGGTCCGTTATCTCTTAGAAAAACCCTGTCCTTTCTAGTAGGTTAGCTCGCTGGCAGAGCTTCCTCTCTCAGTTCGACATCACCTTTGTCGTTCAGAAGGCAGTCAAAGGATATGCCATTGCTGAGCATCTTGCACATCTCCCTATTCTCATACCGATTCTATTCAGGATGATTTCCCTGATGAGCATCTCTCTGTCCTTTCTCATCATCCCTTTTGGTCTCTGCACTTCGATGGTGCGCTCAACTCCCAAGGCCAAGGGATCGGTGCTGTCTTGCTTACTCCGGAGGGAGTAACCATCCCCTTCGCTTATCAACTTCGATTTCCTGCTACCAACAACATCGCTGAGTATGAGGCTCTCCTAGCCGGCTTGAAGCACGCCTATCTCCTAGGCGCGCGCTATTTAAACATCATAGGAGACTCTCAGCTCGTTCTACGGCAAGTTCTGTCCACTTACCGTACTCGTGACCCCAAGCTCAAACCTTATCAAGATTTGGTCACGCTCATTGCTAAGCGATTCCGTAAGCTGATCTATATCCATACTCCCCGTTCTCTGAACATTCTAGCTGATGCTTTGGCATCTCTTGCTTCCTCCTTATCTTTCCCTCTCAGTCGTAGTACTGAGACCATCGTCATCCAGAGATTGGACGCACCTTCTCTTCAAGATCCTTGGTTCATCAACCTCAGGAAATCTGTAGAGGCGAGAGTTGAGAAGGAAGATCTCAAGGAAGTTTCATTAACAGAACTAGAGGAGATTCTGGACGAAGAAGAATTGCCTTGGTATCATGAAATCGAATTGTTTTGCAAAGAAGGGTCATTCCCAGAAGGGGCAAAGGCCGAGCAGCGTAAAGCAATAAGAAGAGCCGCCGCAAGGTACACTATCATTGCAGGAGAACTGTATAGGCGCGCTACTAATGGAATGCTCATGAGATGCTTGGATGATGTAGAAGCTTGGAAAGTGGCTGAAGCGGCCCATTCTAGTGAGTGTGGAGGTCATGTCAATGGCCAGGCTCTAGCGAAGAAGATCCTTAGGCAGGGCTACTATTGGCCCACTCTAGAGGAAGATTGCTCCCTCTATGTCCGGAGGTGTCTTAAATGCCAACTCCATGCTGATAAAATTCACTCTCCAGCTTCGTCCCTCCATCCTATGACTGCTCCTTGGCCATTCTCTATGTGGGCTTTCGACGTTGTCGGCCCGCTCGGTGATCCTAATTCTCAGATCAAGCAAAAATCCTTCATCCTCACCGCTACTAAGTACTTCACCAAATGGGCCGAAGCCGAGGCGTACGCAGAAATCAAAGCTACAACGGTGTGCCGCTTTATCATGAAGAATATCATCTCGCGGTTCGGAGTGCCAAGCAGCATCATCACCGACAACGGACCCCAGTTCGTCTCCCAAGAGCTTAAGGACCTATGTAAGAAGTTCAATATTGCACTGCATCATTCATCTCCATATTACCCTCAAGGCAACGGTCAAGCCGAGGCCACTAATAAAACCCTTCTTAAAATCATCAAGAAAACATGCGAAGCACATAAATTTTCTGATTGGCCTGAAAGATTGGTGGAAGCTCTGTGGGCTTACCGCACCTCCGTCCGTACCCCTACGGGGCAAACTCCCTATTCCCTGACCTATGGGATGGAGGCGGTGCTCCCATATGAGATCTTAATCCCTTCCCTTAGAGTGCAGCTCGATAAGGAACTTAATCTCGATGAACGTCGGGAGGCGTTGCTGGTCCAGTTGGAACTCTTGGATGAGAAGAGGATGAATGCGGCTGATCACGTTTCTGTTTATCAAAAGAGGGTTTCGTGTTATTTTCAAAAGAAGGTAATTGAACGTAAATTCATGACGGGTGATATTGTTTTGAAACGCAAATTCATTCGGTCTGCAGGTCCTAGGTCCAAGTTGCAACCTAACTGGGAAGGGCCGTTTGTAGTAAAGGAGGCTTATCCAGGAAATGCTTATCGTTTAGTAAACGCGGAAGGTGAGGAGCTCTCTCACCCGTGGAATGGGTTGTATCTTAAGCGTTTCTTTCCTTAAAATCTGAACCATGTGCTTCTCCGGCAATAAGAACTTCCTCCCTATCTTCAAAAAGAGGGTCCCGAGTAAGGCAATCACACACTACACGGCATCCCTGGTCGGGCTCCTTGCTTATAAGACACCGTTTTCCTCGGCCATGCTTTAGGGGAAAGTCGAAGTCCCTGTCCGCTTCATTCTTCGGCTGAATCCAGGGGCAAGGAGTAAATAAGGAGGAGACAACCAATCCAAACTCCCTAACGAGAAGAGGTCTCAAATAGGGGCAAGTCCGTTATGACCTGACGCCACAAGAAAGAAAGGAAAAGAAAAGAAAAGGAGTGCTCTTTACAACAAAATCAAAAGCATCATCTCAAAGTCTGTGAATGAATTTTCAAAAGCTCCAAAGGAAAAAGAAAACTAGGCATGACAAGAGTGGCAGTACAGTTCCCCGCGGGACGTTATGAGCCCGGTCGCATGCATGCCTAAGTGGACAAAGGTTCGATGACGGACATAAAAGCCCCGGCACAACAGACCAAATCTCTAATAGGGTTGTACGGTGAGGGAATCAAGTTCTAAAACTCCCATATCTGGCCTAAGCTTACCCCCATGATCTTTTTTCCTTTTAGGACTGAGATGAGTACCCTAGGTATGGCATTGGTAAAAACACCGTCACAATGATTAGGTCTTGGCCAGGGGTTGTCATACTATTGCACGCCAATCTCGAGACTCAACCTAAAACAAGGAAGGTCTCGTGTTGCTAGAGAGGCACTGGTTTTTCAAAAATCCAAAACATCAAATATTTTCAAAATTCACAAAAAAACATCAAATATTTTTAAAATCCAAAAAACATCAAATATTTTCAAAATCCAAAAAAAAAAACATCAAATATTTTCAAAATCCAAAAAACATCAAATATTTTCAAAAATCCAAAACAACAAATATTTTCAAAAATCCAAAACAAAAAAATATTTTCAAAAATCCAAAAACATTAAATATTTTCCAAAACTCCCAAAAATACCATCATATGCATAGCATGCATCGCATTTTCATTATGTTTTCGCCTATTTAATAAGGCTCCACCCCTTGACCAAATATCAAGAAACGGTCATTATCTAACTTGCTTCAAGGCAAGGGGTTGAGTCTAAGAACAGATCTAACTTGTTTCATGTTTGAGTGTGTGCAGAATACAGGGACAAGTCCAAAAATAAAAGCTCACAAATATGCAGGTTCAAAGTGTGTAACGCGCCAGCATCAGACCGTTACAGTCATATAACGGGCCCATCTTTGACCGTTATTTCCCTTCAGGCATGGGCCTTCTTCCTTTTCATTGAACCATCACTATAACGGTCTGGGATCTACCGTTACTTGAATATAACGGCTCAAGACCCATCCGTCATATCCTTCAGAGATAGGGCTCTTGTTATTCTCATTATGACGGCCTGTCGCAGGACCGTTATTCCCTTATGACGGCCCAGTGCATATCCGTCTCTTACTCCAGAAGCCCTGTCTGTTCACATCATTCTAGCCTTTCAAACTATGGAACTCAAGATCATTCAACTATGGCAATCTCATCTCATTCAAGCAAAGATTAATGAAATATAATTCTTGATAAATTCAACTTCGATTGTCAATTACATGATATCTCTCATGAACAAAAAGGAAAATCAAGATACATTCAATTTCTTATCCGCAAGAGGGCGGATTCTTCTCAACTCTTTCATGTAATCTCGGCGTGTTTCGTCGTTCTCTTCAACTTCTGCTTGCCACGGACGCACCTTGCTGATCTCCCACATGGTCAGCGCGTTCCGGACTGCTCGTTCATCTTCCTCGGTCCCCATCTTCCTAGGTAGAAGGGGAGGGTAGTGTGATAGTGCAGAAACGCTGATTCGAGGTAATCCGATCTGAAGATGGCATCGGTGCGGGTTGTAGATCGCCATAGTAGTGTTCCCTACTAGCTGGAGGTCCAGGCCTTGACGCCGCGGTATTTTGAGAAGAGTGCTTCGGAGGACTCTTGGTCGCATGATGAACTTGTCCATTGGAAGAATGTTAAGGAAGAGGCGCCATTCGTCCCGAGTTTTCTTATCCGCCGTCTTGCATTCAACCTGAGGAGAATATCCAAATGCCCCTCCAATAAAGAAGAGAGGGTGGCTCCCGAAGATCCGGCTTGCTGAAATTATGTCTTCCTTAGGAAGGAATTTGATTCTTATTCCCATCCAGCACTCAAGGAGTATCATGGAACCAAACAAGGGGTCTCCTATGCAAGCCGAGCTTAGTCCTTCATAAAGGTATGAGAGGACCGCTTGAGAGATAGACATTCCCCGCCACAGCCCGCTAATAATGCCAAGATTTTGGATGTCTAAGAGGTGGTCGGTAGTGGTAAAAAGAAAGACTCCACACAAGCAAACCGCCACCGCCTTGGCTATTGCTTCATGTCTCTCCCACTTATTTTTACAATGAGACACTATCCACTGTGCCAAGGGTATCAAGTGAATGTGGTGTGGGCTGATCATGGTTCTCACGTCCTTTGGATTGTGAATGAAATCACTCAAGATCAAGGACGGGTCGATAGGCTCTATTGTGTAGCAAACCCGGTCTTCATCCCCCACCTTAGTCTTAGGAAGGGCTAGGTAGGTCTCTACCTCTTCTAAAAGGACGGTTGCTTCAAAGGAAGGGAAGATGAAAGTATGAGTTTGTGGATGCCATAGTTCCACAAGTGCTGAAAGGCTTGGCCAATCGAAGGATAATTTCTGGAAATTCTTGCCTAAAACCAAGAGGGGTTGAAGGTGCCATGCTTTAAGGATTGAGGTGATCTCTATGGGAAGTGCCTTTACCATGGGAGCCACCCACTTCAGATTGGAATAGCACCTTGGACCAGGAAGGGGCTTGAGAAAAGAAAGAAGGAAGTCATGAAAAGAATAAGTGCAGCAAAATTCTGAACTTTGGATGAGTTGTGAGAACTTACCACTCTTTGGGCATTGGAGCTTAAGTGCTTGGGAATTGATGTCAGCCGCTGGAGTTCTCCATGCTCTTTTCTTGCAGCTTTGGGGCCGGTGTAAGCTTTCTCCTCCATAGCCATCACCTCGAAGCTCCTCTTCATCATGCTTTCTGCTCTTTGGAAGAGCTCTTCAAACCCTAGAACAGAGGTTTCAGCAAAGCTACGATTTTGATTAAGGTTCCAAGTTGCTAAGGCTTATATTTAACTTTGGAAGGATAAGACTCGGGCTAGAAGGCTTTATCTTCAATCAGGATAAGTTCTAGTGATGGACTAAGTGGCTAAACCTCGGGTTTTAGTTATCTCGGCTCAATCCGTTTCGGATTACAACCCAGATTCTAACGGTCCATCGTGCGGCCGTTACTTCATTCCGACGCGCCAGCCCTTGGCCGTCGCATTTTCTGTGGGTTTCAATTCCCCGAATCATGTTCTGTGGAGAATAACGGTCTACGGGTCTACCGTCGCTTTCTGTAACGCGCAAACCCTGAGCCGTCGCATTCCCAGCCACTCAGTTCCTTCTCTTCTGGGCTAAACACTTCCTGACGGTCTTGCTTATGACCGTCTCTTGATTCTGACGCGTCTCCTTCAGACCGTCGCATTTCCTGCTAGTTGCCCTGACCAACTATCGTTCTGCCATGATCAACGGTCTGATCCTTGGCCGTTATTTGTCTTTGACGCACCCTCGGTTGGCCGTCGTTTATCCTGATGCCCCACTGCCAGAGTGGGCCTCTGATGATTAACGGTCTCTCACCAGAGCGTCGTTTGATTATGACGGTCAGATCTTAGACCGTCACTTTCTCTGCTGCTGAGTTCAGGCTATTCCTTCTGCCCTTGCCTAGACCTGGCGGTCTTTCACATTGTACACCTCGTTCTCTTCCCATTTACATGCATTCCTGCATACATCTCATTCATTCATTCACATTTCGTCCATCCTGCATTTTTCACATTCATTCATTCACGCTCGCATAAAATTAAAACAAAACAGAAAACTAAAAAGAAGGGATCTCATTCCATTTTGCCAAAGGTTCTATACAAGTGATAAAGAAAACATAAAAAAGGCATCATTCGGCCGGTCTATCAGCCGGGCCACCATCATCCTCCCCATCCTCAGGTCTCCTCACGGGTGGCGGTGCTATGGAAGCACTCTCCTCCTGCTGTCCTCTCTCTGCCCTCTCATTCCTCCGCTGGGCGGAGGAGCTGACAAGGAAATCCCCTACTGAGCCGCTAGGGGCAGCACTCCTATGTACCCCACTCTGGGAGGCACTCCGCTCCGGTCCCCGGCCCATCATCCGGACCGTCCGCTCCAGTGTCCGCAGCTCGATCTTCAGTGTAAAGATCTGACGCCGCGTCTCCCGTGCCTCGGTCCGGTAGCGATCCAAGTCGGCCGTCCCGATCCGAAGCTCCTCCACCTCAGCTCGTGCCCGCGCTAACTCCTTCCGGAGTTGTTCCATCTCTGCATCATCTGGGCGTCGCGGGGTCTCCGCTCTCAGCCGGGCCATCTCTGCCCGTACCAGCTCCGTCTCTGCTCGGGCTCGATCGGTCTCGGCCCGGCTTCTCTCTACCTCAGCTCTCGCCTGGCTGGCCTCGGCCACTGCTGCTGCTAGATCCCTCGCCTGTAGATTGCATTTCATATCATTAGTCATGAAGCATTTAATTAGGCATAATCATAAGCATTTTTAGTCTCTTACCCGCTCCGCGAGGGTGGCCTCCGCCTCCTCGGCCCGGGCAACCGCCCGAGCAAAGTCGGCCTCCTGCTCAGCCCTGCCTCCCGCAGGCTGCGAGGAAGACGATGGGGCATCCGGTCCAGCGCGTTGGGCTCCCTCGGCCCGCTGCATTTAGAAGTCATGGTTAGTTGACATTGGCATTTGCATCATGAACATCATTGCATAAATCATGAGCATTTAAGTTTTTAGTCTCACCAGGAGCTCCAGGGCAGACCGGTACCCGTCCCGCTGTTGGATGGTGGAGTGGAGTAGCCCTTCCAGCTCGGCTATCCGTCCCTCAGGGTCTAGCTGCATTTTAGAAAGCATGAGTCAGCATATATCACATTGCACATTGCATAATAGAAAAGTTTAGAGTTTTAGTTTGCATACCGGTCGTCGGGTACCTCGGTACACCCGGTCGCCGTAGAGTCGAGCGAAGGCCTTCAGATATGCCTCGTCGCTCTCGTCTCGCTCCTT
The DNA here is from genome assembly GCA_022559845.1 of Amorphophallus konjac. NCBI lineage: Eukaryota > Viridiplantae > Streptophyta > Magnoliopsida > Alismatales > Araceae > Amorphophallus > Amorphophallus konjac. The sequence continues at coordinate 260,810,043 of CM040121.1, forward strand.
CACCGCTCGGCCCCGCCTATTCCAATCGTGGACGTACTTCGCCTTCCGGGCACACCAATCCACATTGCCGCTGATGCCCCTTGCTGACTTGCCGGGGTGGTCATCGCTGTGGCGTGGAAAGGTCACCTCGGGCTGGTGTAGTCCCCGGGTCCGCAGGATCAGCCTGTAGTGCAGAGGCTCGATGATATGGATGCAATGCAACCATATGTCTCGCCCCCGGTACGATAAGGCCGCCTCCACCCATGGCTGTCCCGTATAACCCTCGTCGCGGTATGGGGTCCATCTCACCTGAGAGCATTTAGTTCATTCATTAGCATATAAAAGCATTAAAGATATTAGAGATATTTAGAAAGCATTTAGAAAGCATTTAGAAGCATTTAGAAGCATATAGAAATCATTTTGAGTTCTGGACTTACCGATGTATGCGGGAAGGAGTCCAAGTCGTCCTGGATCGTCCGGGTCAGTCTAATGATCGACCCTGTGTCCCTCGCCACCGACCAACGCCTCGCGATCGGTATGCGGCCGGGATAGAGTAATGCGCCTCTCCCGATGCCCGGGAGGTACATATAGCTCCAGATCTGCATTTAGAAATCGAGTCAGTCGCATCATTGCATAAATCATTGCATAAATCATTGCATAAATCATTTGCATAAATCATAGCATCAATATTCATGGCATAATAGAAAACATGAGAAGTGCATTTACCTGTAGGAAAGGCGAGAAGCCGCCCAGCATCGTCTGCCTGTCCGTAGTGCTGAGGGACTCGAACAGGAATGCGAGCACTGCCGCTCCCCAGGCGTATCTCCTGACTCTGCCCAAATCCTCTATCATCGGCAGCAGTCTGCAGCTGATGACATCTGCCCGAGTCGCGAAGAGGAGCTTCCCGAATAGCAGCATCAGGAAGCGTCTGAGCACTCTGTCCCCCTCTGGTCCTGCCTCCGCCGCCACGCGAGGGCGCACCTGGTCTATCACTCTGCCCAGATGCTCCTCGGGTAGCTCTCCCACGGTGATCGCCGCTCCTCTCAAGCCTAAGCTCTCCTGCAGCACTGATCTCGAAAGCTGAGAGGAGGACTGTCCCGGCCTGATCAAATCTAGCCCGAGCAGCTGCTGCGCCATCTCTCGGTAGTCGCCGTATGTCCACCCTGTCACCGCGGCTCCGTGGACTCTCAATCCGGTAATCCTCGCTATGTCTTCTAGCGTGGGGATCATGTGGCCCCACGGGAAGATGAAAGCTCGGCTGATCGGGTCCCATCTCTCGTGCAAGGCGTACAGTAGCGGCGTGTCCATCCGGATCACCTCGATGCTGAGCACCTCGGCGAATCCCATGCCGGCTAATCTCTCTCTCTGGTAGTCGGGCAATGCCTGGTACACTGCCCGGATCTGTAGCCAGGAGATCCGCGATCGTCTCTTCCCCTGCATTACATATTAGATCATTAATTAGTCCAATTGGCATCATATAATCATTGCATAAACATTCATGATTAAAAGGAAAACAAAAATTTGAAAATTGAAAACCCTAAAAAATAGTTTAAGTCCCTGGCATGAGTGACGGCCCTGTGCTAGGGCGTCGTTTGACTCTGACGGACTCATCATGGTGCGTCAGACGAGTGACGGTCGCTGGCAGGACCGTCACATGGTCTGCGTTTGGGAATTTTTTCCCTTGCATCCCCGTGGTCTCCCACTATGGCCAAATGGCCTACAATTGTTCCTAGTGGGTTCATAGACCCATTTCTACCCCTATTCCCCACATGCATCCATAAATAAACACAAAAAAATCAAAAATTGGAAAATTAGGGCGGGGGCCTACCTCGTGGTCCATGGCTCTCTTCCTCTTCTTCTTCGGTTCCTTGGGCTCCTCTGCACCCAAGGGAGCTTCCCCTTCGTCCTCCGTGGCCGTGGGAGCTTCTTCTTCCTCCCTTGGACTTCTCCTCGCCGGTTGTTCTTCTTCCACCGGCGGGATTGCTTCTCGTTCGAGCCGGCGGTGGAACCGCCGGATTGCTTTCTTCTTTCCCCTCCCCCTCTTCTGTGGTGGTGGCTGGGGAGCCTCGTCGCCGGCCATGGTAGTAGTGGGACGGTGGTCGCCGGTGGTTTCTCTCGGTTGGTTTTTGGGTGATGAATGTGGATTGAATGAAGGCCGTGACCGTTCGGTTTTATTTTTTTGAACGCTCAGGAAATGCGGCGGTCTATCGACCGACCGTCACATCATTCTGACGCGTCTGGATCTGACCGTTACATGTGTTGGCCCTGTTTTATTGAAGAATGTGAACCGCCTGGTTTATGACGGACTAGGGGTGGTCCGTTACTTGATGTGACGCACGTACATGAGACCGTTACAAACTTGCAAGTTTCTTGATGAATTAAATGGTTTAATTAATGTCAAAATGGTTCCATTTTCTTCCATGTTGTTCCTTATTGATGCCTCTCGCATGTACAAATGGTTATGCCTTGATTCATGATCATATTTATTATTGGCTAACCTATCTTTCATGAAGGAATTATGAGTAAAATCATGCTTTACTGTCCGTCAGGCAGGTAAGTCAGGTATTGTATCTCGTTCCCTCACTCCCTTGATGCATTACTATATGTTACTTATGATATATTACCTCGAGAACCGGCTGGTCATTCATGTGTCCTAGGATCTGATGTTCCCCTTAAACAAAAATGATGATGATCTAAGTTCACATGTTTAATCGTTGGATAGGCCGTTTGATTGAAAAATTTGGGGACGATGGTTCTATCTTGCACGCCGTGGTTGCATATAGTGTCCTGACTCTAATTTCTCCGATCTAGCAATATTATTCTCGAGTATTTGATATTTTATCTTTTCTTGGCATTTGTTTTGAATATTTCTTTTCCTTTAGCCCAGCATGCATCATGCGCATTCTTTGAGCATTCATGAAGCTTCATCTGTTCAAGGTATCTCAGTGATGGTGAATAGTTGTGTTCTTGATTCTAAATAAGGAAAATTATTCCATTCTGAATTAGAAGGTTTCCTTTGATCTGCTCGCTTGATCTGGTTCGCTGAAGATTCCTATCTGGAGTTTAGTCTCTTTCTTTTCCATTGCCTCCGGCAGCTAGCCGTGTTTCCTTTCCTTAGTTAATTAGTTCCTCCAGACTCGCATCCCTTTGGCTGGCTATTTCCTTGTGATCAGTTTGAAGTTTTTCAGAAAATTCCTATCGCTTGTTGGTAAAGAACGGGTGTCGTTTACCTTAAACGCCCTCTTTTTGATACACTCCGCTTCATTTCCGCTTCATCTTCATGTTCCATTTCACTTTCGCTTCACCTCCGCTCGCTCCCCTGCAAAGAGGACGTTAAGGAGGGGCATCTGTTGACACCCGTTTTATACCCAATAAGTCGGGTCATCTCCTTGTTTCATTCTATACGATGCTCCGAGTTGTTCACCCTTCATTGAGTCTCTTGATTAGTTGAAGCCTATTTCTTGGGTCTGAACTCTTTGATCGGATATGGCTCCTAGTGGCGTTTCATTGGATGAATCTTAGCAAGCCCCTCATTTCATTCTTGAACCTCAATGATAATAACGGTCGGTTCTAGGCGCGTTGTTTCATTCTGACGGATGGGTCCTGGACCGTTACTCTTTGAAGAGTCCTAAGGCTTAAGGCCTCGTTGTAAAGCTTATCCTTTTGATTCCACGTTGATAATAACGGTCTGTCGTGCAGCCGTTGTTTCATTCTGACGCCCTATGCCTTGGCCGTTGCTTCCTTGAAGAGTCCAACTTGTTGGGTTTTCTTCCCGTTGATCTTATCTCTTTGGGATAAGGTTGAAATGACGGTCGTTCCTTGGTGCGTTACTTCCAAGTGGCGGTCTGTCGTGCAGCCGTTACTTCCTTCCGAGAGTCCTGGCAGTTCAGGCCTTTTCTCTGCTACTCCGTGGTCGAGATAAGGGTTTGGATTGACGATATCTCTTTCAAATCTGATCCTCAGGACCTCCCGTTCGATTCTATGGACTCTTGGTGATATTATCTTCGAGGATTTGCTAAGAGTTATCCCTTTATCTTGTTGAATTATCCTCTGCTCGACCTAAGAGTTTGAGGGTCTATAAATAGAACCCTTGACTTCATGGCCAAAGGGGGGGAGATTTTGAATTCACGACGAAGTGCTGCCAAACTCAGGAGCCATCTTCATCCAAGAGGAACTGCTTCCCACGTCCATCCATCTCATAATCAAGGGAGTACTTTGGTTTTGGTCTTTCAAGTTCATCATTGCATGCTTGAGTTCTTCCCTGGTTTTTCCTCAATCAAGGCATTGTCCCTCTTCCTTCTCCACGTTTTTCACTGTCCTCTAAGCATATAAACATCTTCCCAAACTTTTAAAACACCCAGAGGGGTTAAAAAACCAAAACTCCCCGGTAATTCCCTCTCCTTTTGATGATGTTAAGTCCTTTGAGAATTGATGCTATGCTTGTGAAAAGGACTAATTGAGGTTATTGTGTTTGGTCTTTTTACATCTTTGGCAGGTTTACAGGTTCATTGACACGAGGCCCAGGTCTTCTAGCCGGCTGGAAGAGTTGGAGTTAAAAGAATTCAAGCTTTGTTACTGCAGGTTATCTGACGGTCTTGTGCAGGCGCGTCATTCTCTTCCGGCGGTCTATCGTGTGGCCGTCACTTCCAAGCCACGCACGGGGTTCTGGCCGTTACTTCCAAGTTGATCTGCAGGCTTTCTCTGGTTTTCTCTCCCGTGGGCGGGTGTTTCATCCACCTATTTCCAAGGTATATTCAGGTTCTTTTGACTTGTTTTACTTTGGTGGCGATCACATCTTTCCTTGGTATTGGGCATTAGCTGTCTTCTTCATCATATCTTCCTATTTTCCTTGCTTGTTCCACCTTCACGGTGTGTTTTTATTTATTCCTTGTTCCACGCCCCGGCGTGTGTTTTCCTTTTCCTTAGCGTAGTTGGATTGAGATAGCATGCCCATGCTAGAGCTAGCTATGATTGCCTAGGTTCATGATCACATGTTCATAGGTTTGAGTAGATCTTTGATTGTTTGTTTGTTATCTTACCGTATCACTCTCCAAACCTCAAAAGGAAGATAGAAGATAGACAAATAAATATCAACACTTACGTCTATTCCGACTAGATCTACATGTCTCTTTACGTCCCGCCGTGATGAAACCTGATGTTGATCGATTGGCACACTGCCCGATCTATGATGAAACCTATCCAGTTTAGACCTTCCATCTATCCTGATGAAATCCATGAACTCCTTGCATTGGTATAAATCCAATACCGATGATGAAACCCGCCATTGATCGATCGGCACCTCGCCCAATATCAATGATAGAACCCTATCCAGTTTAGACCCTACGTCTATCCTGATTAAACATATGAAATCCTTACATTGGTATGAGCCAATACCAATGATGAAACCTGCTATCGATCGGTTGGCACACTGCCTGATCGACGCTAAAACCCATCTAGGGTAGACCTTCCGCCCGCTCTGACATAGCACAACACTGCTCTTTGAATCGATTCAGACCCTCCGTCTGGATAGATCATGAAACTCTATTCCTTTGCGCTAATGTCAGACCCTACATTAACGATGAAACTCACATTTCCGGCAAATGGCTCCGTGCCCGAGCTACTATCTATTCAGACCTTTCGCCTGAATAGGTCATGAAACCATATTTCCCTTTGCATTGATGTTGACACCCACATCAATGATCGTGTGTCCATAATAAACATATGACGCCATGGTCCATAGGATGAAAGTTCCAGTTCCAGAAAAGACGATGACAAAGAAAAAGAGAAAGAAAATGACAAAAGAAATATATATGAAAAACTGGGGTTAAAAATAGAGATACCCCGCCAGACTTGTTCAGGCATTCTGGACAAGGGTAAAAATGACTAAAACCCAGCTGTGGTGAAAACCCGAAAGGGCACTACAGGCAAAATCGGGTACCCCGCCACGTGAAAATCCGAAGGGACGCGTGGGCAAAAGAAAGAGGGGGCTGGCTCTGGTGAAAACCCAAAAGGGCACTTGGGTCAGTAATGTGGTAATTCAAAAGTTCCATGCCAACCGGAACGTTGCCTTTACCTCACCTTCACTGATGAAGCCTTCCGTCGGTCATCTGGCTCTATGCCCCACCGATGATAAAGCCTTTCCGGGATAGATCTTACGTCTACCCTGATGAAATCTATATACCCTCTTTTCACATGTCCCACCGACAATAAAACCCGTCACCATTCTGATAAAGCCTGGCCAATTCAGACCTTACGTCTGTCCTGATCAAACTCCTAAACCTTCTCTTGATCGATCGGCTCCTTGCCCGGTCAACGATGAAACCCTACCAGGATAGACCCTACGCCTATCCTGATGAAACCTACGTATTTCTTGGCGAAGTCCCACCCGCGATAAAACCTGCTGGAATAGACCTTACGTCTGTCCTAATGACACCTACACCTCTACATACGTCCCACCGTTGATCGACCGGCACCTCACCCGATCAATGATGAAATCCTCTGTCCGGTTTAGACCTTACGTCTATACTGATGAAACCTATGAAACTCCTTGCGTCGATATAAGCCCCATATCGACGATGAAACCAACCACTGATCGACTGGCATCTCGCCCGATCAGTGATGAAACCATGTCCAATTAAAACCCTGCCAGTTTAGACCTTTTGTCTATTCTGATGAAACTTATAACACTTTCTTTGCATCGATATGAACCCAATATCGATGATGAAACTAGCTATTGATCGATCGGCACCTCGCCCGATCAATGATGAAATCCTATCCAGTTCAGACCCTACGTCTGTCCTGATGAAAACCACGCACCCTTCAATATCCCACATCCGAAAACCTCTACCCAGTCTAGACCTTACGTCTTGATGAGGACATCAAGAGCTTATGGGTTGTATTGTATGTATTGGCTTGTATAGGTGTGTAGTATAGGTTGTATTGGCTTGAAAGTGTGTAATTTTTGATTTCTTTCATTTGGGCTCTCTTTGTAAGGCTTAATTAAGCTATTGGGCCACATTTCTAGGAAGAGTCCATTACTAGGTATCATGGTTTAGGTCCACTTAAGGGTGCTACTTCATATTGGGTCATTTGGTTTTAAATGGGTCATTAAGGCACTTAAGGCCCAAATTGGGTTCCACTCTCCCATGGGCCATCTAAGTGGGAGTGGCCCATGACTAGCATGATATATTGGGTGGCTCTTGGCCCATGAATGGCCCTTGGCCCATGAAGGGGGCGCCCTCTCTTTTGGCCTTATTAGGCTAGTTAGGTGTGATTTAGGTGAAGTGGAATGGAATTAGTCTAAGGTTGAATGGAGATGGTCAAGTTAGATTAAAAAATTATATTTGGTGTGTTATTCACACTTCATCTCAGCCATTCAATCCTCAACCCTTGATCCAAGGGTCCACAATAGATTTGATTGGAGTCATATATAATGTTGTATTTTCATGAGAAAATCAATGGAAAAATCAGAAAATTTGTGAGTGTTCTTGGAGCTTGATGCGCCCCCTTCCTCTCTCCCCCTGGTTTCCTCTTCCCCAACCCCAGATCTAGAGTGTATCCCCCTTCTATCATCCCCTCTCAACCTCCGGTGATCGTTTGTGCCGCCGCCGCCGCCGTTCGTGCCGCCTTCGAGCCGCCACGGGATCGTCTTTGGTTTTCTATCCTGCTAGACAGAGGTGCAGTTCGTGAATTCCTGAAGTCAGCCACGAGCTCAGATCGATTTGAAATTTTGAGGGTTGGTTCCTATCTTCTATCCCATTCTCCACAAAAAAATCCAGATTCAAAAGCCACCGTTTCATATTTTTACCATTTTGTTCAACCCTCTATCTCAGATCTGTTCTGTCACTATCTACAGTGACAGTAGCCCTGAGTTCTCCACCTTCGACCACCATTTTGATTTATGTTAGACCTCCCAATTTAACTGGATGTTCTGTCCATCGTCCCCTACCCCCAAAATTTTTCTTAAATTTTTATCATCCCTCTACCTATTTTTAATCATTCATGTTCTACCGGAGCTACAGTACTTTCAGTCAGATCCCAGATCCAACCTTCTTCTAATAAACAAATCATAGAAAATCATAGACACATCCAAACGTGTCCAAACTAATTGTTCTGTCTTTCCAACTCCATTTCCAACAACTTCTCTGAAGAACACAACCCCAGATTCGGACGTCTACCTCGCGGTCAAAGGCAATCCATAGTCAAGTTCTCTGCAGGTCTGAGTCTTTGGTTACTGTACAACAGGAAATTGAAAATTTCATAAGTCAAGATTCGAGCAGATCCAGGCCAGATCTTTAGGCCTAGGTTGAATAGCTTCAAGCTAGCTTTCCAACGGCACCAGTCTCGTGTCGATCCGATATCGGGGCTGATCGCTGCGCCCATTCTCGCCGGAGCACGCGCCAAAATACAGAACCGGCAGATTTTCGATCGGGTACCGACCGGTGCCGAACGGAGCCGCCGGGCCTCCGGCCGGCGAACCAGCGTGCCGCCATCCCAGGGAGCGACCCTCCGGGCATCCACCACTACAGCGGTGCCACCGGGTCCCACACGGCCCCTCCGGACAGCACGTGGACCCCACCGTCACGTGTTCGGGTGTTGCCGAATCAACGCAAGAAGCCGCCCGTCAACCCGAATTCGGTCCTCCCGGACCCCATTGTGTAGCCCTTTACCTCCCTGCGTGGAGTGGGCAGCGGCTTGCATTTCTGTAATATTGTGTAATATTGTTCCGGGAGTACGATTTTCGGTCGGGCCCGTCTTCCCCATGCCGAGCGCGTGGAGGTATCGTTCTCGCTCCCTACACTCGGCATTTGCTTATTTTCATATATACTTATTTATGCCGCTGCTAGAGAGCATGCTTTAGGTCCGTTAGCTCGCTATATTATCATTCACCGCTGCTGCGAGAGAGAGCGAGACCGTCCCCGTGACCCGATCCGGGCACGAGAGTGCAAATCGACCACCCTAGCTCTTGCCGGTTTCTCAACCGTGCACGTCCGACGCTTCCCTCATCAAGGGACGATCGCGAGCTTGTCGTGTCCGTGGTCCTGTCCCGCATCAATTTGGTATCAGAGCGAGTTTGAGTCTAGGGTGTCCAAAAAAAAAAAAGTGACATTCATTAGTCATTTACGTCTAAGTCGTGTTTAGGGTCATCATTGTTTTAAAACAAACAAAAAAAGTGTCTTTTTTGCATTGCATCCCTTTACTCGGTATATCAAAAGGTGTTGTCCGAACGTTAGGCTATGCCTATCGGGAAGGCCGCACACTTGCGCGAGTGACCTTCGGGTCGATTACCTCCGCCGTGTACCACGTTTTGGTTAAGTCTAGGCGCATCATTTAGTATTAGTGTGTTTTGCTTTAGTCGGCGTCTTCTAGTCGGTGTGTTTGCATGCCCACTCGTCGGGGTACTCAGTACTCACCCCCACCACCACCTATGGCCAACCCACGGGATACCTCGGGAGACTTCCACTCCCTACAAGAGGCGATGATGGCCATTATGACTAGGTTGGACCAATCCGATGCTAACTTTCGGACTTTCTCCGATAATATGGATGGTCGCCTTAGAGCCATGGAGGGGCGCTTGGAGACCTCCGACAGGTCGGTCCAAGACCTCGTTGGGCGGTTAGATAGGATGTCACACGGGGACCCTCCAGGGGCAGCCCAAGGCCCACCCGCACCTCCTCCCGCGGTGGCCCAAGTCCAACCCGCTCCCATGGCCCAAGTCCAGGCCGCTCCCGCGGCCCAAAACCAGCCACCACAGGCTCCTCCACCCGCCCTTCCTCGGGTTCCCCAACTACCGCACCGTGACCTTGGTCTCGAGGACTATGGTTCCGACAATGCCTATGAGGGATATGGTCAACGCCGTCGTGGTTTTCAGCCACAACGAGATGAGGATGATGACCGGGTCCTTAAGACCGTGCGAGCGGACCCTCCTGCTTTTTACGGGTCTTTGGATCCGAAAGTCTACCTAGATTGGGAGTTCGGCATGGACCGTTACTTTGAGTGGTATGATATGTCGGAGCGTCAAAGGGTCCGATTCGCCACCATGAAACTCATGGGGCAGGCACAAACCTATTGGAAGAATGTGGAGAGCCTGCTACTTCAGTGGTTAGAACCCCCGATCGACACATGGGCCGAGATGAAGAATAAACTTCGGCAAAAGTACCTTCCTCCCACCTACCGCCAGCGACTCATCGATAGATGGCAAAGTCTTAGCCAGGGAGACCGGTCCGTCTCCGAATACATCACGGATTTTGATGAGTACTTTCTACGATGTGGTGTCACGGAGGAGAGTACCATGCCCGTGTCCCGCTTTCGACGTGGTTTGCGGCCACACTACCAGTATGAGCTTTTCCGCCGCAATGCCAAGACGTTGGAAGAGGCATACCAGGTTGCTCTCGAGATGGAGCAATTTGAGGGAGAGTTCGAGTCTAGCCATCGGTTGGGCCCCACCCCTCTCCGTAGTACCGAGCCCCGTCACTCCATAGGCCCACATCAGCGGCCTCCCATGGCTCGATCTCAGGAGCCCACCCGTCAGGAACACTTTGCTCCATGGCCTCGTCCTCCTCCACCCCGAGATCTATTCCCACCCCAACCACCGGCACCCATTGCCCGTTCCCCGGCTCCTATAGCCCGTCCTCTGGCACCGGTACCCCCTCCACTATTGTCCAAATGATGTGACACAACCTCGGACCTAATGCAAGCAAGCACAATCGCAATCTAAATGGGCCAATTTGGGCCGCCGCTCTCTCGTCCCTCACCCAAGCCCGGGGTAACTTGGCAATGCCAAGGTGAGGTTGAGGGGTTGGGCCCTTGCTGGTAGAGGGCCAGCAAGGCCAAGATTTGATTCCCAATGGATTTGGAAGCCCAATTCAACGGGGCCGACGAAGTGCCGAAGGCACCGGTTGCACTCTTCCCACGGTGATCACTCAAGGCAATGGGGCTCGAGGATCGGGCTCTCACTCGCATAACCAGCGGAATTAGAACTAATATTGAAAGACAAGCACTAAGTGGAGTGAAGGTTTGAGCACTTACTCGACCGGTTTGAAGAAACCGGTCCCGGTCGGAGACGAGGGCGAGCGGGGAGGCGAGTGGATCCCCACACGCCGCGGCGGTGTCGCTTGACCTGCCCAAACAAATTACACCACTACACCTCTCGCAGGAGGGGGAACTTGGGGTGGGGGTTAATGATATTACATCAATACTACCTCCACGCAGGGAGGGGCCTTCAGCCGGCCAAGCGGGGTGGGGAAACCAAAGCAAAGAACGAGGAACAAGGGTGGACGCCGAATCTGCCTACTGTCTGTGAACCAGGACAGAGGGTCGGTGTTGCTATTGTAGATCTTGCTCAAGAATTTCTCTGATGGCGAGACTGGTGGAAAAATCTTCGTAACAGGAAGGGGAATGCCTCAGAATTTTTGTAAATTCTTCTGGAGTCGCTGCAGGTCGGGGCAGGAGCTTGAACAGGGCCTCTGTTTCTCGGACTAGCAGGGGCAGGTCACCAACAGTAGGATGCAGAGGCTGTCCTAGCCACTCCCGAACTCCAAATTTGATGCCGTCAGCGCCGTTAGAACCGTGGGTGAGTTCTATTTGCAGCAAAAGAAACGGGGACACCAGAAGAGAATGAAGACGATCTGTGGAGCCAGAAGAGTGAGGAGGTGTCGATGCAGACTGGGGAAGGCAGAGCCGCGCGACCGTAGAAGAAAATTGGTAACTTCTGTTCCCGGATGCTGAATGGGCTTCCGCTTCTTGATTCTGAAAGTAGACAGACCGATGAATAACTTTGAAGAAGAACTTGAGGACTGATTCCTTTGGGGTTCATCGTGGCAGAGCTTCTAATCTGGCTCAGGTCCTCAGCCGAGGCAAAACCGCGCAGCTGTGGGAGAATGGACCTCCTGGACGACTCGGAGATCGGAAGAAGACGAAACCACTTCGGTTGCGAAGGCGACTGGCAGACGCTTCCGACGATAGCTCTTGGGTCTTCAAACTCGTCCAGAGGAGATCGTGGTGGCCGCTGTAAGTTTCTGGTCTGCTGTAGATCTTCAGTTGAGAGCTGTAGGTTGATGATGATGGGGGGGAATGGGGTATATGGGAGGGGAAATGGGGGTGGATGAGTGTGGGGAAAGCCCGGGCTGTGAGGGGGTCTAGGAGGGGGTGTTCTAAGGTGGGGGAAGGGAAGAATGGGGTCTGGAAGGGGGTCTAACAGGTGGTGGGAGGAGGAGCTACGAATTTGGGAAGGTGGGTGAGAGGAGAAAGTGAGGGGGGGGCACAAGTGAGTGGAGGGAAGGGTGGATTTCAAATTTGAAATGGCCTTGGAAGTTGTGGGGTTGTGTGGGGAAGGGGTTGATTGTGTTGGAATGGGGAAAGTAGTGTTGGAATGTGGAAGATGGTGTTGGAATGGTGAGGGATCTTCTTGGGACTAGGGGGGTGGAGTAATGGAGGCCATGGGGAAGTGGAGGGCTTTAATGATGGTAGGTGGGGGTTGAGGTGGTTGCGAAGGGAGGAGAGAGAAGAAATTTCGAAATTGGGTGTGAGGAGAGAGAAAGTGGAGTAAAAAAAGAGGGATTAAGAGAGGGAAGGGTGGGGAATCTCTCCCCTAGGATTTCTCACCCAAAGAATGTTGGAATCACTCCACTAAACTAAGCTTTGGACTCTCAAATGACATTTTTTTCATTGATTGATTCATTACCTCCAAATGAAAGAAATGGGGCCCTATATATAGGAAACCCACATTTTACAATAAGACCCTGACAAAAGACTCATTGACAAATAACCGAAGGGGTAGGGGAGCTCAAGCCCGAAGAAATGGGCCCAATTAGCACATTACACATTCTAATGACACTCAAACATAGGAAAATAAATGCAAGACCTAGGGACATGACTCAAATAAATTGCAGATTACATCAAATGACTCAAGTAAAATTACATAGGACTCAAAATTAAATGACTAAACCATGCCGGATGCAACCGGGGCGAGGAGACGAGCTATGAGTGTGGGCATGGAAGGTGATGTCCACATCACCAAAGCACCTACATCTCCCCCACTACTGCCTACACCCCCTACCCTACGGGATGATAAGGGTAAGGCCCCTTTTATAGGAGAGAGTAGTCGGTCGAGAGTGCAGTGTTTCCACTGTCATGGGTTTGGCCACATTGCCAGCGAGTGTCCCGCTCGCACCACCCTAGCCTTAGGTGTTGGAGGATCTATACCTCCCGAGCCAGAGTGTGTTGATTACGAGGCCGATGAGGCACTAGCTGAGGAGTACTATGCCTTGGAAGGAGAAGAGCAGGACGGGTCTCCTACCGCCCAGGATGCCGCCACCTAGTGGGCTCGATGCTACCACCTTAGTCTCGAGTCGTGCATGAGTCAGTGTGTTTTCTTGTGTGGTTTGTTTGTGTGGTGTGTTTCGAGTCGATTGTTGTGTGTATTGCATGGTAAGTCTGCATGAGTCTTGTGCAAGCTCGTTGTCGGTCTCTTATGAGTAAGAGGCGAGTAGACTCACTTCATGAGTATGGGATCGGTTCCACATCTATACCCGGATCAGTCACCTATAGGGACTCAGCGGTGATTCCTAGTGAGTCTTCGAGCTGTTTTCTTCCCTTTTGAGAGTGCCCCTTCGGAGTGACCACCTTTAGCCCATAGCAGTTCGCATATCGAGTATATATGGAATGAGCAGGTGACGATCACTTGGAGCGGAGCATACCCGCGCTACTTGGCACGGTGACGGATCCGCCGGAGTACTCGAGCATCCCTACCCCTACTCGACGGGGTCGAGTTCCTCCCACCCGGGGAGAATTGATGAGGACATCAAGAGCTTATGGGTTGTATTGTATGTATTGGCTTGTATAGGTGTGTAGTATAGGTTGTATTGGCTTGAAAGTGTGTACTTTTTGATTTCTTTCATTTGGGCTCTCTTTGTAAGGCTTAATTAAGCCATTGGGCCACATTTCTAGGAAGAGTCCATTACTAGGTATCATGGTTTAGGTCCACTTAAGGGTGCTACTTCATATTGGGTCATTTGGTTTTAAATGGGTCATTAAGGCACTTAAGGCCCAAATTGGGTTCCACTCTCCCATGGGCCATCAAAGTGGGAGTGGCCCATGACTAGCATGATATATTGGGTGGCTCTTGGCCCATGAATGGCCCTTGGCCCATGAAGGGGGGCGCCCTCTCTTTTGGCCTTATTAGGCTAGTTAGGTGTGATTTAGGTGAAGTGGAATGGAATTAGTCTAAGGTTGAATGGAGATGGTCAAGTTAGATTAAAAAATTATATTTGGTGTGTTATTCACACTTCATCTCAGCCATTCAATCCTCAACCCTTGATCCAAGGGTCCACAATAGATTTGATTGGAGTCATATATAATGTTGTATTTTCATGAGAAAATCAATGGAAAAATCAGAAAATTTGTGAGTGTTCTTGGAGCTTGGTGCGCCCCCTTCCTCTCTCCCCCTGGTTTCCTCTTCCCCAACCCCAGATCTAGAGTGTATCCCCCTTCTATCATCCCCTCTCAACCTCCGGTGATCGTTTCTGCCGCCGCCGCCGCCGTTCGTGCCGCCTTCGAGCCGCCACGGGATCGTCTTCGGTTTTCTGTCCTGCTGGACAGAGGAGCAGTTTGTGAATTCCTGAAGCCAGCCACGAGCTCAGATCGATTTGAAATTTTGAGGGTTGGTTCCTATCTTCTATCCCATTCTCCAAAAAACAATCCAGGTTCAAAAGCCACCGTTTCATATTTTTACCATTTCGTTCAACCCTCTATCTCAGATCTGTTCTGTCACTGTCTACAGTGATAGTAGCCCTGAGTTCTCCACCTTCGACCACCCTTTTGATTTATGTTAGACCTCCCAATTTAACTGGGTGTTCTATCCATCGTCCCCTACCTCCACAATGTTTCTTAAATTTTTATCATCCTTCTACCTATTTTTAATAATTCATGTTCTACCGGAGCTACAGTACTTTCAGTCAGATCCCAGATCCGACCTTCGTCCCGTAAACAAATCACAGAAACTCATAGACACATCCAAACGTGTCCAACAATTTTTCTGTCTTCCCAACTCCATTTCCAACAACTTCTCTGAAGAACACAACCCCAGATTCGGACGTCTACCGCGCGTTCAAAGGCAATCCATAGTCAAGTTCTCTGCAGGTCTGAGTCTTCAATTACTGTACAATAGGAGATTGAAAATTCCATAAGTCAAGATCCGAGTAGATCCAGGCCAGATCTTTGGGCCTAGGTTGAAGAGCTTCAAGCTAGCTTTCCAACAGCGCCAGTCTCGTGTCGATCCGACATCAGAGCTGATCGCAGCGCCCATTCTCGCCGGAGCGCGCGCCGAAATACAGAACCGACAGATTTCTGATCGGGTACCGACCGGTGCCGAACGGAGCCGCCGGGCCTCCGGCCGGCGAACCAGCGTGCCGCCATCCCAAGGAGTGACCCTCCGGGCATCCACCACTACAGCGGTGCCACCGGGTCCCACACGGCCCCTCCGGACAGCACGTGGACCCCACCGTCACGTGTTCGGTGTTGTCGAATCAACGCAAGAAGCCGCCCGTCAACCCGAATTCGGTCCTCCCGGACCCCATTGTGTAGCCCTTTATCTCCCTGCGTGGAGTGGGCAGCGGCTTGCATTTCTGTAATATTGTGTAATATTGTTCCGGGAGTACGATTTTCGGCCGGGCCCGTCTTCCCCATGCCGAGCGCGTGGAGGTATCGTTCTCGCTCCCTACACTCGGCATTTGCTTATTTTCATATATACTTGTTTATGCCGCTGCTAGAGAGCATGCTTTAGGTCCTTTAGCTCGCTATATTATCATTCACCGCTGCTGCGAGAGAGAGCGAGACCATCCCCGTGACCCGATCCGGGCACGAGAGTGCAAATCGACCACCCTAGCTCTTGCCGGTTTCTCAACCGTGCACGTCCGACACTTCCCTCATCAAGGGACGATCGCGAGCTTGTCATGTCCGTGGTCCCGTCCCGCATCATGTCTACTCTGATGAAACCTATAAAACTCTTTTGCATCGATATAAACCCAATATCGATGATGAAGTCATATACTGGTCGATTGGCACATTGCCCCGACTAGCTTTGAAACCTGCCCGGGATGGACCATTCGCCCGTTCCGGATAATGCTCTGAGCCTCTTCGTTCACATTCCTGTAAACCGTCTCCCTTGTGGCACGTACGGCCAAGAAGGACGTTTGCTACCACCAACAGAATTCGGTTTAAGCACCCCCCCCGGAGGCCGTCACGCGGTGGAGCGAGTTCCCCATCCTTTCTTTGAAGGGGTGGACGCTCTCCTGCCAGGTACGAGCCATTCGCATGAGGGACTGCTAGAACCACTACCCCACTTCCCAAAGTGATGAAACCACATGGAAAAGACAATGGACACACATGAAGCCGAAGATTCCTTTTCATTAAAAGAGGAGTACATAAAGAGCCCCGAGGGGACACTGTATCACAAACGAGGGCAGAAGAAAAAGAAAGAAGAGATAATTCATGGCCGCTGGAATATATCTTCGAAGGCCAGAAGACCCACATAGGGAGCAGCTCCTAGCTCATGAAGGCGCGCCTCCTCCTCCTGAAGCCTCATAGACATGTCTTGGAGAGACATCACTCGTCCCTCCAACGAGGCCACCTCCTCGATGGACTGTGGCCGAATAGAGGATAATTATTGCAGCTCGGCTCGGAGTCCGGTGAGCTCCGCTTCCAGAATGGCTATCCGGTCCTGGACAGCTTCCTCCCGCTGAACAGCACGCTGTAGCTCAGCTCGGCATTCATCAAGTGCGAGCGTCAGCTGCCCCAGCTCATATTTATATTCTAACCTCTACAACCTCAGTGCCGTCAGCTTGTCGGCCATGGTCCGTGCTAGGAAGTCTCTCCGATGCACGAATTTCAGCAAAAGCAAGACCCGCTGAGCCCATATGTCCAGAGGGCAGCCCATGGCTTGCAGGCCAGCGGTGAAGCGATTGGCAATTTCCTTCTGTTGCAGATATGTCAAGCCAGGCTGGGATTCTACCAGCTGGCGTAGCATGTCCAAATGCTGCCAGACAAAGCTGTCAGAAGAAGCAAAGCCAAAGGAGGCAGATGGGACGACCTCAAAAGTCACCTCGCCGTCAATGTCTGCCCACAGTGCAACATCCGGCTGAGAGGACGAAGACGGCAAATATGCTGGAAGAACTGGCCGGTCCCTCTCTGTGCTCTCCTGTTGAGCTGAAGACTCCTCCTCTACCGCTGTCTCGGGAGCTATGGCTTGAACATCCGCGGAGGGAGAACCAATAAATGATGGAGCTATCTCTCCATGAGTCTTCTGAATAAGGGCTTCATCTTCAGCTGCTCTTTCTGATAATGGGGACGAAGGGTCCCTAGTCTGTAGAGGCAGAAATCCAGTCTCTATAGCCACTGTGGCAGGGACTGCTGACTCGGGCGCAATTGACATTACGGCGGCCGGTATAAAAGCGGAGCTTCTGGCTGGGTCTGCTTCGGCTCTAAACTCTGAGGCCCTGATAGGGACGGAAATCTCTCCTGATGATCCCAAGTCCAGTGATGTTAAGTCAGTTGAAGATTGTATTCTTACTGGCACAGGGCGAATAACCTCAGAAATTCCCATGCAAGTTGAAGGTAAAGCAGGGATGATGACCAAGTCTGCAGATGAGACATCCATAGAAACTGCGGCCGCGTCTGAGCTGGTAATGACAGGGTCCTGAGGACAAAGCAGAATGATCTTCAGCAATGAATGAAAGAAAATAAATAGAACAGCAAACAAAAAAGAGAAGCTTACCTTTAAAGTGGGGTCTATATCCTCAAAATGAGACAAAAGGGGAGAAAGCTCCGTAGTGGAAGCAACAAACGGAGGGGTTATGTCAACCTCGGTGTCGAGCCCGGCAAACTCCTCTTGCAATTCCTCCTCAGAAGATAGCATCAGCAGCTTAGGAGGCTGAAAAGGCGGAAGTCCTTTTGCAAATACGGGCAAGGCTTCTGATTTTAGGACTTCCTCCTCACTGTCGCTGAAAGTCACTTCCTCCTCATTATCAGGGACGATCTCAGAGCTGCCCGAGGATACCTCCACACTAGCTATATGCTGCGGGGTCACCTCTAGAGCATGCCGGGATGCGGACCGGGTGATTATGCGTCTGGCCGGGACAGGGCTCCGTTTTGTTTGAATCATGTGACCCTCCTGCGGCTGAGGCGACTCTCCCGCTGCTATCATGGCCTCAGTCTGCTCCCTGACTGCCACCTCAACAAAAGGGGAACTCTGAGGGATATAACAAAAAAAAAGAAGAAGAAGAACGGAAGTATAAAGAAAAGAGATGAGAAAGCACATTTACCCTCCTCCTCGCCAGCCGGGGTAGGAGAAGGCAGCCTCGTGTCCCTTTCCACAGGCACTGCAACCTGCTCCGGGGCTGTATCAGATAAAGAGAAGCTCAGTCTCGAAGGACGCCTTAAAAGATCAGTCAAAGAAGACAATGAAGATTGCATCTACAAGCTATTTACCGCCACTCTCGGCAGGTTCCTGAGCGGCCTCCCTCTGAGACCTGAACTCGTCAAAAGAGGGGATGTCTGGAAGAGGGGTTCCGGCATCTGTCGCAACTGAAGCTGACTGCTGGACCCGAACAACCTTGGCCCTCTTGGCCTTGACAACTGTAGCTTTCACCACAGAAGGCTTCCTCTTCTTGCCCGGAGGCAAGGGAGTGGTCGTAGGTGCCGCTGCAGGAATTTCAAAGTAAGCAGGCTTCTCAGCTTGAGCAATAATCTTCCTGTAAAGTCCCTGCCGCTTTATGTCCGGTCTATCTGTGCAAGACACAAGAAAGGCAGTCATAGTCGACAGATGCAGAACATAACAATAAAAGAAAGATGCCATGAGCGCACAGGAAGGGTCATACCTGCTGGGCCATCATAAAAGGTGGAAAGCGGCCAGTACAGATAAGCCACCTCCTTCGAGCGGGAAGCAGCCTCCTTCACGAGCCAGCATATGTCACCAATGGTCTGGCACTTCTCTGTCAAGGCAGCCAAGTCTTTATGCCCGTGAAAGTCGAGGCAATGAAACAGGCCAAGATAATCTATACACCAGCCGTCGACATAATGAAAAGAAACAAAAAGCGGCTTATTCAGAATGTCAGTTATCGGGTTCTCTATTGATAGCCCGTGAACATTCAGCAGTACAAAAAGCCAAGAAGTGTGCTGATAGTATGTTTGGGTGCGGTCTTCCCTCCGCACAAATGTCCTGTAGGGGTGGAACCTGTCCACCGGACCCCGCCAGGGGGTTGCTATCGGGAGAGGCTCCTCCGGGTAGAACGGATACTGCACCTCCACATGAACACTCCCTATGTGGCCCAACTGCCTCAGGTCCTTTGTAAAAGCATCTTCATTGATCTCAGAAAAGACAGGAGTGGGTATTTCAGAACCTTCCTCTTTCAAAGACCGACGCCTGGCAATATATGTTTCTGCCTCCTTCTGGTGCTGTGAATAGAGCCTTTTCAGATGAACCTCATCAATTTCAAACACAGGCCCTGATTGCCGCTTTAAGAAAGTGCGCTCGGCCACATCCCAAAAGGTGCCTCTGCCATCTTTATAAAAATTGGTGCGGGTATTCCACCACTTAATGTATTCTGATGTGACACGGGGAATACGATTAGAAAAGGTCGGGACCCTGAAAGTTACGCCCTCTCGGTGATGAAAGAAATCCCACCATGTTCGACCATCACTGGCAATGGCGGACCCATGCTTGGCACGGCTGTCCAAAGGAAACTGGGCAACCGATGGAGGAATATGCTGATCATAGCCAAAGTTTCTGCCGAAACGGAATGGATAATAGGGCTCCAAGAGGAGCAAGCCTCCCTTCCTGAAGACCACTACGCTGGGCCGAATAGCCATGGCCCACCTGACCAGTTCTGGTTCTAATATGGGCCGGGTGGCGTTGACCCCCGAAACAGGATGGACATAAGTTTCGACCTCCTCCATTTTGCATTCCCTCTGAGGGTCTACTAAAGGAGCCGAACCTGCTGCCAAGCTCCAAAAATGAATGCTGCCAGGAGCATCTACAGGCACTTTTGTCAACTTGCCCCTTATCTTAAACAGCTGCTCTGAGAAAAGACCAGGTTCGGCGCTAGCAAACTCAATCATCCGAGGGAGCAATGTATCTGACTGCAAAGTTCTCGGGGCCAGCTCGGGGAAAATGCTGCAAACCCAAGCATTGAAGAAATGAAATGGACCTACAGTCCTTAAGGAACGGGGAACCCGATGTCTATGCAAGTCTCCCAACGATTTGTAAACTAAACACAAAGCCACTGGGCACAGAGACAGTCTCATCCCCCAGGCCATCTGACAGGCTGGATATATAGCCTCCGGTCTGATAGTCGTCTCGTCCCCTTGGGGGAGAGCGAAAGTGCACAGCCAGAAGGTCAGATATGCTGCACAATGAGTGATGGGGTCAACCCCTGCTGGGTTCGGGCCGTCTGCACCTGCTCGGCGCAGTGAAGCTGGCAACGCTGATTTGTAACGAGGGGCCCTGATCTGCTTACCAGGAGTCGGTCCCACGGAAGGAAAGTCTGCATACTTCAAGGGACCCCCAAAGAAGTATTGTATCCATTGTCCTACACGGACTCTCAATCTGCTGCTCTTTTCCCGGGGTTGGTAGCCTTTGGAAGATCCCCTACTGTAGGCCAGACAAATGGTCCGATAAGCTTTCATCAGATACCGGTATGCATAGCCGAAAGAATATCTTCCCTCTCCATCAGAGGCGTCCTTTACAGAGTCGTCTAGACAGACCTCCTCATATGGCTCCCCATCTATGGGCAGACCAGAAAGCTACGAAAGACTCCAGAGGTCGAGGGATGTCTCGCCTTCTGCTGTGTAGAACGTGTTAAACTGTGGGCAGAATACTTCAAGCATGCCGCAACATAATCCCCGAGAGATGGGATAGCGGAATCTGGAGGCGAATACACTATGGTAGACCCCAGCTCTAATCAGTAAAGGGGCATACTCCTTCAGAATAAATTCTGTGAACTCCATTGCTCCTACCCTGAAGAGATGGGCATCTGTCACTTTAGCATCCCCAAACCAGCCAGCAGCTAGCTGATATTTAAATTGAACGGCCAGACAATTAAGAACAAATGGCTCGTCCCTGTAACCCCACTTCGCAGGTGCTAGGAACAGTCCGAAGTGGGTCTTCTCTCGATGGACGCGACCGGCTGCATGGTCCCACCTCGCCGGGGTGAACTCTGGAGCCCGAATCAGCATTTTCTTTTCCGGCTCTAATTCAGAAATACCCAGTACGGCATTCCAGTCCCGCTGCTCGCCCAGAAGATATATAGCTCGGGCACGATAAACAGAACCCTTCATGTTGTCTCTGTCAGTAAGTATTGCCGCTTCCACAGACCGAGCAAGCATAAGATCCCTCATTCCGCCTATGGTGAAGGTCCGGATAAATGGCAACAGATGACGATCCTTTGGCAGGTCCGGACGGTAGTCAGCAGCCCTTCTGAAATCAATACCTTCTGTGGAAGAATAGACCCCAGAAGACGGCACTGTGTCAGTCTCAGAATCAGAGGACTCGTCGACAGTAGCGATTTGGTTATAGCCAAAGCTCAGGCTGTTCACATTCAGCCAGTTGACTGAAGCCCGAGATATGTCCGGCTGGGCAGATGAGCTCACTCCCACAGTCATGGAAGCCGCAGCAGAAGAGTCGGAAGCCATGTCAGTGCCTGCAATCAAGAAAAGATGAAAAATAAGCATCGGGAAGATGAATGGGCATGTGATGATTAAATAAATAATTCCAGTTAAATTTCGACAGCATCTCCTCTTGTCCGGGGTCTGCCCAAGAAAGATAGGGAGTCACCCACCAAGAGGGAGTGATCCCGAACATAAAATGGGACTCAATCCCACATAATGAACCTACCCGAGAATGAATCGGTCAAAAAGGGGGGGGGGATGAAGTAAGGCTCTCGGGGGAAAAACTCACCGCCGAGGAGATGAAGAGAGAGAGAGGGCCGATGAAAATGAGGGTAAAAAGCCTCTCACGAGGTTAAATAGAAAGAAAGGGGAAGGCTTCTCGGCGCGAAGAAAAGCGCGCGGAGAACCCCCCGTTGGCCGGAAGAAAAGGGCGCGCCGAGAGGGTCGCGCCGAGAAGCTCGCCGAAGATGCCCACGCAGAGAAGCCCGCCGAAGACGCCCGTGCCGAGAGGGTCGCGCCGAAGATTCCCGCACCGACAACCAGGCGCGCCGAGAAGCGGCTCACGCCGAGAGGCAGCTCCCGCCGAGAAGCCCAAGGCAATGCCAAGAGGGCTCCAAATGCTGACAAGAAATCTGGAAAATATGGAGATAAAGAAAAAAATATATAGAAATATAAAAAAGGGGGGTATGTGTGCATAATACCGTTACAATGAGATGATCAAGTCTAAGGACTAGATCGAATAAAAATTGAAGAAGATACCCTCGAATGATGAAAGGCACCTGCAGACCCCGTGCCGCTTATTCTACGCTTACGCCGCCTGCAGGTGGGGGGCATTTGTTGACACCTTGAAAATGAGCAAGGGCGGAAACAGAATCGAAAAGAAGATCAGACCAACAGTGAAAGACCAATGATGAAGCTCGTCAACCATCTACCCGGCTGAAGCCTTTCCCAGCCAAGCTGATGTCCGGTGCCATTGTTAGTTAGATGGCGGCACTGATGAAGTAGCAGTCACCTGACTGATGAGACCTCCTATCACACCTCAATAAGAGCTGTATTACTGCCTCGTCCGAGAATCCACAGGTAACATATCAGAATAAGTCAGATGTCGGCTTATTGACAGATGTGATATGAGCAAAGATAAAGATGAAGCCAGAACCAGCAAATAAAGATTGTGAAGGCTTCTGCAAAGTCAGAACAAAAGAAGAGTCTCCACAAACTATACACCTGGCTGAAGTCTTTTCAGGCTAAAGCTGATGTCCGGTCTTGTCACCGCTCAGGTGACGATACCGATGAAATGATGTCCGACTTTGTCATCATTCAGATGGCAATGCCGATGAAACCCCAGTCTACCAACTGATGAAAATCTATGAATGATCTCAATAGAAATGGTGTCACCAATGGAGGGCCTTCTCGGGTTCTGATATATTTGAAGGACCAATAAAGGCCGAGGTATATGTGAAGTCTAAAAAGCCCTAAATGGGCCTATAAAAGTGGCGTCGGGATCCCCTTTGTCGAAGCCCAAGAGCGGCACCGGGAAGCTGGAGCCCCACGCGTCGGGAAGTCTTCCTTCGATTGAGGCACGCCGGGACAGGCCTGCCGATAAGATACCAAGGAGAGATATAAAACCCCTTTTCCCCTCGGAAAAGAGGGCAGCAGCGAAAAGAGGGCAGCAGCGAAAAGAGGAGCAGCAGCGGAAAGAGGGGCAACAGCTGAGAAGAAGAAGAGATAGCCACAAAAAAAAAGAAAAGAGAGTAGAGCCTGCAATCTGATCCGAGAGAAGAAGAGGCAGAAGGGCCAAAGAAGAAAAGAGAGAAGAGAGAAAGCAGAGAGGAGGGTTCGAAGCCTGATTGAAGGTGGGCAACGGGGAGGGAGAGGAGTCAATGCTCCGCCCTCCCCTCCCCATTTCTGTAGTTCACTCGCCTAATTTCGATTGCTTCTACTTCTTCCTCTTCTGATGTATTCTGCGTTATGATATCCAGTTTTCACACCGCTAGAATAAGGCATAGTCTTCTTATATCTTCTTCTATGTACTCCCTCTGATGTGCGGATGTAATTGCAATGTTCTAATATATGAACGCTACGGGCCGCAGTTGTCGCCTACTGTTGCTTTTCTCCGAAGCTCTGCTGCCATCCCCTTATATCTTCTCTTAGATGCCGTAGCATGTCATCCCCTCCCCAGTCTGATCATCGGTCTACCGCTTCGCTGGGTTTCCAAATGCTTTCCGTGCTTATTCCAGAGCCAGGGACAGACCATCCCTTGGCCTCCGGGATAAGGCAAAGCTATACAATGACCGAGGTTTATGATACTCCGGAGTTCTAGATGCTTATATTCTGTCTATCAGCATTGTCAAAATCACCTCTGGGTCCAGAGACAGTCATCTCTTGGCTCCTAAGGTGATGAACGACCACATCAAATCCGTCCCCGGGCTCTGCATAATATTGGTGACAGGGGTTCTCTAGACCTTGGTCTTCCCTAATTCCTCCTTGATCCTGATGTTTCTATAAAGCCCAAACCTAATCCAGTTCAAATTTGATGCCCTGATCCATTCTAATCCCACAGAATCCACCTACCTTATCCTGAATCGTCAAGAAACCCAAAACAGGGTACCGTAAAACTCTGAAACTCATCCCGGCGCCCTCATCCATCTCGGCCCCATGCACAGTAAAAGGGGTGAATAGTTCTCGGCGCAAGGCTTCTGGCGCCGAGAACCCCACCCCTGGCCTTCTTACCTTCGCGCCGGGAACCTCTCCATCTTGGCCGCGCCGGGAACCCCCCTGGCTGCTTTGCCATTGCGCCGGGAAGCCCATCCTCTGGCCTTCTCCCCTGCGCGCCGGGAACCCCCTTTGAGCAATTCCTCCTCGCGCCGGGAAGCCAGCACCGGGAACTCCCTGGCCTTCTCTTCATCGCGCCGGGAACCTGGCCTCCTTGCCCTTGCGCTGAGAGCCCCCCCTGGCTCTCTTGCCTTCGTGCCGGGAACTTCATTCCCAAGCCAGTTGCGCCGAGAGCTTGCCCTATCACCCAATGGAGTCTTCGACCCCTTTGGTCAGACCTATCCAGGAGTGCCCATGAGTCACCAGCACCATCCGGGAGACAAATCAAAGGGAGCCAGACTCCCTTATGTTCCACTGATCCGCGTCGTATTTATGAGCAACCCCTTTAGCTAAGGTGAGCTCTGCCACTGCATGAGTGTCACCGGCTCCTATAAGGGAAGAGTCAAAACATTGCCCCAGGGCATACATGTGCAATGTGGGAGGTTCGCTCCCTCCTTTTCTCGGCTTTCATCCCGTCACTCCGTGGGTGATAGCCTATTCTCCCCTGGGCATAATCCAGATTATGGGGAGGTGCTGCCGAAATGTCGATCGATGTTTTAACCCCGATAAGTCCCGGGAGGTGCACATCACACACCCCCCATCCGGCTCAATCTTCCGGGGAATATGAATACTGTGAGGCCCTTGGCTGGATGAGAAATATGAAAGGGGACATCTCCCCGATGATGGTCCGGACCCCATCCCGCCACTGCGTGGACGGTGTCCTATTCCTACCCGGCATGACCCACATAAGAGGTGGTCATGTCGGTGTAGTAATCTGTTGTGCACTAAATTATCTTCCCAGAATAACAAGAGCTTCAATATCACACACTGTTATTTTCTTTTTATTACCGCCCCGAGTGGCCTCCTATTTTGGCGTTTAATCAAGGGTTGTCCTTCTTAGGAATGGCGTAATTAACGTCATAGCCTTTATGGTATGGCAGACTTTTGGTCCCGACTTGGACTTTACAATCGACAGATTGAGTCAGATCGAGCGCATAATAAGATTGTCACCCCGGTGACTGGCACGCCTAATAAACCAAATTAATAAGAAAAATAAAAATAATAAGCGAAATAAATCCGTCCCCACAGCAGGTCTTGCCAGAAAGGCTTCCACCTCAGCCACGGCGCTGTTCAAACGGTCGAATGACTGGATCTCCATGTCAATCATCTTTTCTAATACCTCTCTCCTGAGGTTTTGTTTGTAAATTTGTACAGCGTCCTCCTGGTGCGGGGGCCGCTTGCATCTCATTCTGAGGTTCCTCCACCTCTTAATGTAATCAAGGGCTACTTCATCTGCCCTTTGTTTTGTTGAGTAGCGCTCAGCCACTGTGACCTCCCTCTCAGTGACATGGAATCTTTCTCTGAATTTCTTCTGCATATCTGGCCAGTCGCTGATCGACACGGCCGTAAGGCTGGAGTACCATTCAAATGCGAGCTCTGTCAGCGAGGACTCGAAAAACTTCAACAGATATGACTCGTCGGTGGCCAGATCGCCCATGAGGGTCATATAGTAAGCGACATGTTCCTACGGGGATCCCTTCCCGTTGAACTTTTCGAACTTAGGTGGCTTGTTGACCCCGGGAGGGAGTCACTTAGCAGCATGATGTGGTGGGTATGGCACCTGATAGGCATCAAATGCGACATAGTCACCTTCACTTCGCTCGGCAAGCTTCAGCTCAATCATCCTTTCCACCATCAGCTTGTTCATGGTGGTCGGATCGACCGGTTCTGGATAGAAGTGTGCCGACCGCATATAGGGGGTGACCAAGGTGGTCGCCTGCAGAGGAGAACGCAGTAGCGGAGGCGCTTGGAGCACCTATGGTAGTACTGGCGGCATCAGAGGCTGTGGTGGGCGCTGATGAGTGTGAGCGACGTCGCGTGGAATGCAGTCTGAGGCGAGCGGAGCGCGCGGGCTCGTTTTGCTGCGACACAGAAAAAGAGATAAGAGGAGAGACCACCACGGGAGATTGCTCTGGTGGGGTGTGCAGAATAGATACAATATAACAAGATATGGGGGTTAAACGGCCATAGCAAGAAATGACTCTCCGCGACCTCGAGGGATGGGAATAGTGCAGAATTTAAACGACAGCAATTTAAACGGCCATTGCGGGAAGTGACTCGCCACGGCCTCGAGACTATGAGAAGATATGAGAATAACACATAATATAAATGACATAAATTTAAACGGCCATTACAGGAAGTGACTCGCCGCGGCCTCGAAAATATGAGCAGATATGATAGTAACACAAGATATAAGTAGCAGGGATTTAAACGGCCATTGCGGGAAGTGACTCGTCGCGGTCTCGAGAATATGAGCAGATATGAGAATAACACAAGATATAAGTAGCAGAAAGTTAAACGGCCATTGCGGGAAGTGACTCGCCGCGGCCTCGAGAATATGAGCAGATATGAGAACAGCAGAGAATATAAATGACAGAAATTTAAGTGGCCATTGCGGGAAGTGACTCACCGCGGCCTCGAGGATATAACAGATATAAGAACGGCACAGAGTATAAATGGCAGGAATTTAAACGGCCATTGCGGGAAGTAACTCGCTGCGGCCTCGAGGATATGATGTGATTGCCAGGGGCCAGAGACCCCAAAATAGAAAGAGTGATCGCGCCTACCTTACGAGTAGGAAATGGCGTGTTGCTTCTTCCTCTCCCTTCGGCCGACCGATGGAGAGGGCTTTCCTTGGTTACCCATGCAAAAGAGAAAACAGACAGATAACAAGTGAATCAGAAAGATTACAGTGTAGTATTAGTCCCTTATGATGAAGAATGATGAAATCGTGGCAAGACACACACCTGGTTGGTGTTGTTTTTAAACCCCCTCTCGGACACGAGTTGGAGGAAAAGGCTATGATGAATGGGGGATCGTGCAATCGTGCATAAAAATGGATCTCTCTTATGAAAAGAGATGACAGATGACGGGATGATGCATGCGACAGAAATGACAAAAGAGAAGGGGAGATAATGGCTTATTGAAGATGCCGATGGCGAGATCCGGTGGAGCTTCGGCAGCGTAGGGACGACATGGAAGCAGAATGGATGGAGCTAGCCTTCCTCTCGCGAGCGCGGGCACCCGGGAAGCTGGCAGAACCTCTCCCTGTAAAAACCCACGTGTTAGGAATGGGATCCGGCAGAGTCTCTCCTTCCTCTGTCGGATCTGAAGCCCCCTCCCTTCGAGGGAGGGGGTCCTCTATTTATAGAGAAAAATTTGATTGAGGCGTCCAGGCTCCTGGACGTGTCACTAATATTTTTTTATTTTTTAATTATTTAATTTATTTGAGGCGTCCAATCTCTTTGACGCCTCAATCTTGAGGCGTCCGGGACCCCGGACGCGCCTATCTGCGCCAACCGAATCGCCGTCGAAAGCTGTCGATAGTAGAGAAAACGCGTGGTTTCGGCACGTAACCGTGACTCTCGAATGGCGCGTCTGGTCGGTAAGACGTCTCTATGATTGGATTTATTCGAGAACGTCAAACTAAACGGTCAGAGTGGCACCGCGTACGCGCTGCATGAGGCTTCTGAAGAAGGCGTCTAGGGTCCTTGACACGTCAAAGTGAGGCATCTAACCAGCTTGACACGTCAAAGACTTTTCACGAAAAAAATTCAAAAAAAATGTAAAAAAATTAGAAAATAAGAAATCACCAAAGTAATTAAAAATGTGAATGCAACCTTGGGGTATCATGGTGTAATATGAGATTTAATCATAGTAATGTCAAGAATGACGTGTCTATAGCTGCCCTGTCTTGGCGTCTTCTTTGCAAGGGAGTGGCACGTAGTGGAGTGGCATAGAAGTGAAATGAAATAGAGTGGGAGCAGACTGAAAAGTAGATGCCAAGGTGTGATGAGACACGCTTTGAACATTATGGTTTAGAATATTTTCAGAGTTTTCAATGAGGTGACCTTGAAGAAGGTTTTCCGAATTCAACAATTACTTGGACGGAAATCAAACAAGGAAGGGGAAGATGTGCGCTCAGGCATAAGTAAAAAAAAAGGGACCAACTTCTCTATGTGGAAGTACCCGGGTCGTAAACCTACAGGTTTCACCTTGGGGAGCGGTTACCAGCCAATGTGAAAGTGATGCGGCCAAGGTGGGTCAAATGGAGTAAAAGTAAAGGAATATTTGAGGATCAGTCCAAACAAGGGTCTCTTTCGGAAGAACAGCCCAGGGCTGTCTCGAGGAAACTCAGTATTTTATTCGGAATGGAATATCTCATATTATAAGACTTAAGCATGCTGGGTTTAAAGGAAAACTTAAAACAAACTAAAATAAAAAATAGTCAAGGATAATATTGTCAAGTTGTTAAGAATGGGTCAGGATACCGATCTGGTGAGCTGATACTGAGACAGGGCCCATTTATCCACGCACCAACTTGATGAATGGAACCATCGTCCCCACACTTTCACAACTTAACGGCATATCTGTACAACTTAAATTCCTCTGAAATCATCACTGTTTTTTTTTTGTTGAAGGGGAACTCAAATTCCAGAGTCATTCAGGTCGCAAGGTCCTTGACGTGCTCTAGTAGCGTAGCTATCATATAATATAATGCATGGCATGGTAGGACCGGTCACCGAATGATGACGGTACAAGACGGGACATTGGTGTCCATTAGTGAAACCTGCACTGAACAACATCATTAAAAGTAGCAGAATTGCACCACAGCACAAGGGAGGTCAACACAAAATATCTTTTGCTAAAGTCAACAACGACGACTCATCATTGATGTGACGCGTTTTGGCTTTTACACCCTTCCCTTCCTATAAGTACCCCCCCCCCTTGCCTAGTTCAGCCAAATGCACCAAGACTTAGGAGGAGGAGAAGAATCTTGGTTATTTCAGGATGGAAGGCGAGTCTTCCCACCCTATGAAGAGGAGCAAGCCTAGCAGCGAACTCAGGCGGCTCTCCGACCTCGAAGGACATCTGAGTGAGATGATCCAGTCGCGTATGGTGAGTTGATTCATTTCAAATTTCCTGTATGACCTCTCTTTCACCTTTTTTTCTCCCTTGTCTTTCTCCTTCTTTTCCAGCCGTATCCTCTCTTCCCAGGCCTGAGGAAGTTCTCCAAACTACCGTGGCTATAGAAGCTAACTTCCAACATTTCCATTGGCATGAGGGCCATAATTACGAGGTGGCATCTTCAAGGGCTCCTGGTTCACGCCAAGCATTACAAAATGATTCGCATGGACTGGGCGGCTATGGGTGCGCTGGTAGAGATCTGGCATCCTCAGACTCATACTTTCATTTTCCCCACCTTCGAGGCGACCATCCTTCTAGAGGAGGTGGAACTCCTACTTGGGTTAAAAAGATTCAAAAGGGATGGCAGGATAAAGATCATGCCGATGTTGAAGAAAGTGACTTTCGAGGACGTCCTTGGAAGCTTCATGCTGTCTGGTGCTGTTAGAAACGTCCAGACTCAGAAGGGAATTAACCTGCAAAAGCTCACGGAATGGGTCATGGATGCCCTGAGAGGATTGCCAGACGATGATCGTTTGGAAGAAATCATGAAGGGATTCACAATCTATTTGGCGGGTGCTCTCTTATTCCCCTATACCGACAATATAGTGGAGGAAGATCAGCTGAGCGCCATCTGTGAAATTTGGAATGGCAAAAGAGTGGGACCTACCGTTCTTGCTTACCTTTACAATGGCCTTACTGCTTCCAACATGGGTAAGCCTCCTTTTGGTTGCGCACTTCTTCTGAATTGCTGGGTTGATTTACATTTCAAATTTGATCACCGTGAGGGGATGTCAACTGCCTCGAAGATCTTTCAACAAAGCCCCCTTTACCACATAGCCGATGTGTTAGGCTTTGGTGGTAATATAGTGAACTACGTTCCGTGGCTGAGGAAACGTGAAGACTGGAGGTCTCATTTCAGAACTATGACGCAAAGCTTCTTCACTTGTGCACCGGCATGTCTACTCTCGTGCGAACTCCTCACGAGGTCTTCCCCCAAAGCTGAACTCCAACTCATTGGCGCGACTGAGTTTGTTCTTTACAACGCGCATCAGTGCTGCATTCAAATCGGCCTTCCCCGCAATTCATTCCCACCGTTATCTGGCGTCGCTCCTCTAAGGAAGAGAGAGTTTGGCGCGGAAGGAGATGCAAAGGAAGTGAAGGTCATCAAAGTGTCGTGGAAGACGAGCATTCCGGGAAAGGCATTAGTGCATGTAGAGGAAAAACGCGAGCTGTGGAGGGCTTATGTAACCGAACTGGGGAAGTTAAGGCCTGAAGTGCCTAAACCCCTAATGTGGCTCACTCTGTTGTTTTAATAGAATAAATGCGAAGTTAAATGTTTTTGAATCATTGTTCCCCTTTATTATTATTATTTTTTATTTTTTATTTTATTTTTTTTGTACGCGTCACCTTCTTTTTATTATTATTTATTTATATTTTCGTTTGACGTGTCCAGACTCCTGGACGCGCCCATTATTTTATTATTATTTTTTATTTATTTTTTATATTTTATTGTTATTATTTTTATTTTTATTGACGCGTCCAGACTTATGGACGCGCCAATTATTTTATAATTTTTTATTTTATTTTATTTTATTTTTTTAGCCGCGTCCAGGCACCTAGATGCGCCATTTTTTTGAATTTTAAGTTTAAAAAGGGAGCCCACGCGCTCTTTCCTCTTCCAAACCAAACGAACCCCCCCCCCCCCTCTCTCCCAAACCTCTCATTTCTCCCATTCGACCCTAATAATCTATTCTCGGTCCCTATGGAGCGCAGAGGATCGAGCCAGGGAGATGAGAAGTGGAAGCGGATTCCTTGTCGTCCGAGGAGGTCCCGAGATCGCACTGAGGAAACCGCCGTGGAGGAGGAGGCCGCCGTGGAAGAGGAGGCGCTGCCCTTGGCCCTGGAGGGCCTTGAGGGGTCCGATGGAGCGAGAGAGGAATGACCCGGTAGGCCGCCTAGAACTCTCTCTTTTGCATTATTTTGTGATTTTATGTGGAAAAAGGGGCGGGAGACAGCGTTTGAACGGATGTGGAGGTGGAATGATTGAGGCATCCAAGTCAGTGGACGCCTCAATAAAACATTTATATTTATATATATATATATATATATATATATATATATATATATATAATCAAAATAAATAATAAAAAATATAAAAATTATTGAGGCGTCAGAGGGTATTGACGCGTCACTTTATATATATATATATATATATATATATATATATATATATATATGTATATATATATATATATATATAACATGACGCGTCAAAGCCCTTTGACGCCTCAATAATTTCTATATTTTTATTTTTTTATTATTTATTTTAATTATATCAAAGCCCTTTGACGCCTCAATAATTTCTATATTTTTTATTTTATTATTATTTATTTTGATTATTTATCTATATATATATAATCGAAAAAATACAGAAATTATTGAGGCGTCCAAGGGCATTGACGTGTCATTTTTTTTAGAAAATAATAATAGTAAAAAAAATAAATTATGAAGGCGTCTAAGGAATTGGACGCGTCATTTTTTTTAAAATATATATATATAGATTGTGTTGTTCATTATTTATGGCTCTGATGTAATTTCTTTTATTTTTGTGGTGTGCAGGGTGTGATGAGGAGCCGGATCAGCTGGTTCCTAGTAGTGGCGGTGTACTGAGGATTGCCGGACTTCCAGAGGGCCCGAGTGGACGCCATGGGATTCGGGGCATTCTTGCGGATCGAGCCCTTTCGGCTCGACTTGCCCCTCGTCCAGGCGTTGAGGGAGCGATGGCACGCGCCGAGTCGAGCGTTCCTGATGCCCTGGGGGCATATGGTGCCGACGCTGGAGGACGTAGTTCAGATCACCGGACTACGGGTGGATGGGGAGGCCGTCAGTGGGGTCACCTACCCCGACTACAGAGAGAGTGCCCTGGAGCTGTTAGGGCTAGAGACGAGCACGACTGAGAGAGACAGTAGGACAGTTGGCCGGGTAGACATCATGGAGGCGCTCGGATTCGTGGACTCCCGCCAGCACGTCAGTGAGAGCGGAGCAGAGTTCCTAGCGCGGCTAGAGGAGGCAGCTCGGCGAGCTTTTAGCCAGGACGCGGGTGACCGAGAGCGGGCGGACCTGGACCTTCGGAGGTTCCTCTTCTTCCTACTGGGCGGCCTTCTACTGGGGACGAAGGGGGACAACATCCACTGTCGTTTCCTCAGGATCCTAGCGGACCTAGACTGAGTGGGGCACTACGCGTGGGGAGCATCCTTACTCGCCCACTTGATTGCTGATCTTTCTCAAGGGGTAGAGAAGGAGACGACAGTTGGCGGCTTTGCTCCTTTCCTCCAGGTAAACATTTCATTTACGTGTTTCAGTCATGTAATTATTTGTACTAATGATGTATGATGGATGCATGTATGGAGTTATTACTACTTCCCGATGGGTAGAGCCAGGCAATGGAACCGGACAGCCGTACCCTAGCGCGGCGGTGGAGGCCGGTCACGACCGTGACACCGCGCAGCTACCAGCTAACGTCGCCTCGACGTGAGCTGACCGAGTACCCTGAGGCCATGGTATGATGTGTATGATCTTTTGTGTGCATCTACTTTCTTTACTATGGTGGGGACTGATATGATGCATATATGGTGATGCAGGTAGTATGGAGGCCCTACCTGGGCATGGCCGATGCTGGCCAGCCTTGGGTCGTAGCGGGCCGACCTCGTTTCAGGCGGGACCTCTGGGTCCACTACCTGAACGAGATTGAGCCACTGCGACTCAGGCTAGTCGTGAGGACCTTGGGGCTTGTCCAGGAGTGGGTGGAGGTGGACGAGCCGAGCCACGTCGGGCGGAAGACCCGGGGCAAGGCGAAGCTCGTGGACTGGCGTACGCGCTTTCCTGCATAGTACCAAGACTGGCAGCAGGGTGGTGTTCCGGTGGTGTCCCATGTGCAGGACAGCGCCGACTACTTGCGACGGTATCGGGACACGTACGCGGATCGCCTCTACCTAGGGAGGCCAGCAGGGGTAAGTATGAAATGAGGCACTATTTTTCCTTTTGGTGCAAATGCATGTGACATTAATCTATATCCTCATGAATGCAGAATGCTCGTGACACTATCATCACCAACCTGCGGGCCCAGTTGGCAGCTACCAGGCAGCAGTTGGCAGTCACTCGTCAGGAGCTGGACATCCTGGTGAGTCTAAGTAATGTAATATCATTTTTTTGTGTCACCTGGATTCCTAGTGCTTGTGAGCGACGTCACGCGGTTGAGGAATGAAATGCGGAGTGCGCGGGCTCGTTTTGTTTTGCTACAACATGGGAAGAGGAGAGAAGAGGCCACCACGGAAGATTGCTCCGGCGGGACGTGCGGGATAGATGCGATATAGCAAGATATGGGGGCTAAACGGCCATAGCGGGAAGTGACTCGCCGCGGCCTCGAGATTATAGCAGATATGGAAGCAGTTCAAGATATAACAAGGAGCAGACATAATTCAAACGGCCATTGCAGGAAGTGACTCGCCGCGGCCTCGAGAGTATAGCAGAATAGAGATATAACAAAATATAAAAAGAAGTAGAATTCAAACGGCCATTGCGGGAAGTGACTCGCCGCGGTCTCGAGAATATAGCAGAATAGGGATATAACAGGGTATAAATGATAGAATTTAAACGGCCATTGCGGGAAGTGACTCGCCGCGGTCTCGAGAATATGGCAGGCATAAGAGCAGTTCAAGATATAACAAGGAGCAGACAAAATTTAAACGGCCATTGCGGGAAATTACTCGCCGCGGCCTCGAGACTATGATGTGATCGCCAGGGGTCGAGGACCCCAAAAATAAAGAGTGATCGTGCCTACCTCACTAGCAGGAAGTGGCGGGTTGCGTCTTCCTCCCCCTTCGGTCGGCTGACGGAGAGGGCTTTCTTCAGTTACCCTTGCAAAACAACAGATAGTAGATAAATAGAATTAGAAAATGGCAATGTAGTCTCAATCTTTTGCAATAAAAGTGATGAAATCGTGGCAGGACACACACCTGGTTGGTGTGGTTTTAAACCCCTCTCGGACACGAGTAGGAGAAAAATGTAATGATGAATGAAATTATGCAAAGAGGTATATAAAAGAAGGCTCCCTTATAAAGGGAGATTGAGGATGCGAGATGATGAATGTAAAAGAACTACGAAGAAAAGGAAAGGATTGGCTTATTGGATGTGCCGATGGCGAAATCCGGCGGAGCTTCGGCAGCGTAGGGACGGCGTGGAAGCACGGTGGACGAAGATGGCCTTCCTCCTACGAGCGCGGGCACCCGAGAATCCGGCAGAACCTCCCCCTGCAAAAGACCCACGGGTTAGAAATGAGATCCGGTAGCCTGTCGGACCTCTTAGAAGCTCCCCCTCGGATGGAGAGGGGGTCTGCTATTTATAGAGAGTCGGAGGATGGAGGCGTCCAGGACCCAGGACGCCTCCATCAATAAATTAATATATTTTTTATTTTTTTTTTAACTTTTTAT
Organism: Amorphophallus konjac; assembly: GCA_022559845.1. NCBI lineage: Eukaryota > Viridiplantae > Streptophyta > Magnoliopsida > Alismatales > Araceae > Amorphophallus > Amorphophallus konjac. The sequence continues at coordinate 260,844,950 of CM040121.1, forward strand.
GAAGGCGTCCAGGAGACTGGACTCCTTCATAAAAGCCCACCGGAATTCCGTCAAAAGTCGCACACGGTTTGGTACCACACGTGATTTTGATGGGCGTCCGTGACTCACGAGTGGGCACGTCTTATTGGCAAGACGTCTTCACATTCTTGGATTTTTGCACAACGTCAAATCGAGCGGTGGGTCGGTTTGTCCGGATGTTGGAGATTGAAGGCGTCCAGGCACCTGGACGCCTCAAAGTTTTTGGATTTTTCCGAAATGACAGATCGACCGGTGGATCGAGGGCGTCCGTGAGCAAGATGATGAAAGCGTCCAGGCACCTGGACGCCTTCAAGAAATTATTATTTTATTTTTTTTTATTTTTTCATTTTTTCATTTTCATGAAGGCATCCAGGCAGGTGGACGCCTTCAAGAATTATGATTTTTTTTATTACTATTTTATATATTTTTATTTTTTTTTCATTTTTATGAAGGCGTCCAGTCAACTGGACGCCTTTAAAAAAATATTTTTTTATTTTTTTTATATTTTTATATATTTTCAAATTAATGGAGGCGTCCAGGGTCCTGGACGCCTCCATGAAGACCCCCCGAATTCCCCCGAAAGGGCATCGACAACCGTCCGTCAGACAATTCCTGTCTCCGGAATCTTCTGATGCGTCCGATCGGTGGTGATGCCGTCCGTATGCTGCATGATTTCCGTGACGAGGCGATTTCCGGATGCTGCAGGGGTGTTACGTTACCCACTCAAAGGGACGAAAAAGACTCAAGAATAGGAAGCACTCAAGCGATTCAGGTGCGAAAGCCACTGCGGGTCGTCATATAGTAATATGAGATTTTCTCAGGGGATGTCAGAAACAGCGTGTCTACAGCTGCCCCGCCTTGGCGTCTGCTTTGCAAGGGAGTGACACGTAATGGAATGGTATCAAAGTGAAGTGAAATGGAGTGGGAATTGACTGAAAAGTTGATGCCAAGGTGCGATGGGACACGCTTTTGACATTACTGTCTGGAATCTTTCCCAGATTCTCAATGAGGCGACCTTGAAGAGGGTCTTCCAAATTTGACGGTTGTTTGGACGGAGATCAAACAAGGGAGATGTGCGCTCAGGCACGAAAATAGAGGAGACCAACTTCTCGGTGTGGAAGTACCTGGGTCGTAAACCTGTAGGTTTCACCTTTGGGGAGCGGTTACCAGCCAATATGGAAGTGCTGCAGCCAAGGTGGGTCAAACAGGGTAAAAAGCAAAGAAATATCTGAGGGTCTGTCCAAACAAGGGTCTCCTTTGGAAGAGCAGCGTAGGGCCGTCTTAAGGAAAACTCCGAGTTTTATTCGGAGTGGAGTATCTCATATTGTAAGAATTTAAGCACAGCGGCTTTCACAATCGAATCGCGTTGAATGATTTTCCACAATAAACTTAAAGTCCTACATGAATGCATGCTGGGTTTAAAGAAAATTTAAAACAAACTAAAATAGAAAATAGCCAAGGATAATTTTGTCAACTTGTTAAGAATGGGTCAGGGTATCGGTTCGGTGAGCTGGCACTGAGCTGGGGCTCGTTTATCTACGCACCAACTCACTGAACGGAACCGTCGTCCCCACGCTACCACAAATTAACGGCCTATCCGTACAACCCAAATTCTTTCGGAATCATCACCGTTTTGTTGAAGGGGAACTCAAACCCCAGATTCGTTCAAGTCGCAAGGTCCTTGACATGCTCTAATAGCGTAGATATCATATAGTATGATGCATGACATGGTGGCACCAATCACCGAAAGGTAGGACAGTAGATGGGACAATGACGTCCGTTAGTAAAACATGTACAGACCAGCATAAATTAACAATATCAGAAAGTAACATAATCGTAGCAGAATCGCACCACGGTACAAGGAGATCCAGATAAAACCCTGACGACTGACTACTGATGTGACGTGTTTTGTCCTGTAGTGCCTCTCCTTTCCTATAAGTACTCCCCTTAGGCTAGTTCAACCAAATGCACCAAGGAGAGCTTTGAAAGCTCAAGAGGAGGAGGAGAGGAGAATCCAGGGATTTTAGGATGGAAGGAGAGTCTTCCCGCCTTATGAAGAGGAGCAGGCCTAGCAGCGAGATCGGGCGACTTTCTGACCTCGAGGGTCATCTGAGTGGGATGATCCAGTCGCATATGGTAAGTTGATTTATTTCAAATTTTCCGTGTGGGCTCTCTTTTCACTTCCCCTTCTTCCTTGTCTCCTTTTTCTTCTTTCCAGCCGTATCCACTCTTCCCAAGCCCGAGGAAGTTCTCCAAACTGCGGTGGCTTTCGAAGCTAACTTCCAACATCTCCATTGGCATGAGGGCCATACTCACGAGGTGGCATCTTCAGGGACTCCTTATTCATGCCAAGCACTACGAGAGGATTCGCATGGACTGGGCTGCTATGGGCGCATTGGTGGAGATTTGGCATCCCCAGACCCACACTTTCATCTTCCCGACCTTCAAGGCGACCATCCTTCTCGAGGAGGCGGAACTTCTGCTCGGACTGAAGAAATTCAAGAGCGACGGGGAGATAAAGGCTATGCGGATGCTGACAAGGGTGACTTCCGAGAGTGTCCTCGGAAGCTTTATGCCGCCTAGCGCAGCCAGAAAGGTCCGCACTCAAAAGGGAATTGATTTGCAAAAGCTCGCGGAATGGGTCATGGATGCCCTGAGAGGGTCACCAGACGATGACCATTTGGAAGGAATCATGAAAGGGTTCACTATTTGTCTGGCGGGTGCTCTCCTATTCCCTTATACTGACAACATAGTGGAGGAGGACCAATTGAGTGCCATCTGCGGGATTTTGAGCGGCAAGAGGGTGGGACCCACCGTCCTTGCCTACCTCTACAGTGGCCTTACTGCCTCCAACATGGGTAAGCCTCCTTTCGGTTGCGCACTTGTTCTGAATTGCTGGATTGATTTGCACTTCAAATTTGACCACCGTAAGGGGATACAGACTGCTTCGAAGCTCTTCCAACAAAGCCCCCTTCATCACATAGCCGATGTGTTAGGCTTCGGTGGTACCATAGCGAACCGTGTTCCGTGGCTGAGGAAACGTGAAGACTGGCGGTCTCACTTCAGAACCATGACACAAAGCTTCTTCACTTGTGCACCGGCATGCCTACTCTCGCTTGAACTCCTCGTGAGATCTTCTCCCGGAGCTGAACTCTAACTGATCGGCACGACTGAGTTTGTTCTTTACAACGCGCATCAGTGCTGCCTCCAAATTGGCATTCCACGCCACTCGTTCCCACTGCTGACCGGCATCGTCCCTTTGAAGGAGAGGGAGTTGGGCGCGGAAGTGCATGCGAGGGAAGCGAAGGCCATTAAAGCACCCTGGAAGACAAGTGTTGCGGGAAAGGCATTAGCGCATGTAGGGGAAGAATGCGAGCTGTGGAGGGCTTATGTAACCGAACTGGGGAAGTTAAGGCATAAAGCGCCTAAGCCCCTGATGTAGCTCACTTTATTTTTTGATGGAATAAAATCTGGCATTTGACATTTTGAACCATTGTTCCCATTTGTTATCATTTTATTATTTTTATTTTTTTTTTCTTTTTCTTTTTTCTTATTTATTTATATTATGATCATATATATATATATATTTTTAAAAAGGGGGGCGTCCAGGGGCTTGGACGCCCCAAACTTTTTGAAATTTTTTTATGGGGGCGTCCAGGCGCCTGGACGCCCCAAACGTTTTTGAATTTTTTAATAAAAAAAAATTTATGGGGGCGTCCAGAGGCCTGGACGCCCCAAACTTTTTGAATTTTTTTAATTAAAATTTTTTATGGGGGCGTCCAGGCGCCTGGACGCCCCAAAGAGGGACGAAATTTTATAAAAGGGGGCTCCCACCCCATTTCTCTTTCACTGTTCATTCCAACGACCCATTCTCAGTTCCTAATGGAGCAAGGAGGCCCGAGACAGGGTGGAGAGAAGCGGAAACGACTTGCTCGTCGTCCGAGGAAGTCGAGGGATCATGCAGAGGAGGCTGCCGTAGAGGAGGAGGTTGCCGTGAAAGAGGAGGCACCTCCCTTGGCCGTGGAGGGTCCTGAGGGCCCCGGCGACGCGGGGGAGGATGAGCACGACCCGGTAAGCCCCTTAGAATCCCACTCTGTTGTTTTATTAGCCGTGAAATGGGGCAAGAGGCGGTGTTCAAAAGGTGGGGGGAGTGAGGAAAGGAGGCGTCCAGGGGCCTGGACGCCTCCATCTTTTCTTTTTTATTTTTGTTTTATTTTATTTATTATTTTTTTGGGGTTATTACGTAATTAAATATATAATAAAAATATATAAATAAGGAGGCGTCCGCTTAGGTGGGTGCCTTAAAAAAATTTATTATTTTATTTTATTTATTATTGTTTTTTTTATTTTTTAAATTCAAAAAAATAAAAAAATAAAAACAAAATATGGAAGCGTCCAGATGTTTGGACGCCTTCATATATTATTATTTATATTATATGTATATTTATATAAAATAAATAAATAAGAAAGAGTCCAGGGTGCTGGATGCCTTATTAAAAAAAATATTTTTTTGGGAAAATAAATAGAAAATAAATATGTGCAGTCTTTGTTATTTATCATTCATGATTCTGATGTGTTACCTTTTGTTTGTTTATTTTGTGATGTGCAGGGCGTGATGAAGAGCCGGATCAGCTGGTCCCTGGTGGTAGCAGCGTATCGGGGGCTGCCAGACTTCCAGAGGGCACGGGTGGACGCCATGGGCTTTGGAGCGTTCCTGAGGATTGAGCCTTTCCGGCTTGACCTTCCTCTCATCCAGGCGTTGAGGGAGCGGTGGCACCTGCCGAGCCGGGCGTTCCTGATGCCCTGGGGGCACATGGTGCCGACACTAGAGGACGTAGCTCGGATCACCGGGTTACGAGTGGATGGAGAGGCAGTCAGCGGGGTCAGTTACCCCGACTACAGAGAGAGTGCCTTGGACCTGCTGTGGCTGGAGACGAGCGCGACCGATAGAGACAACAGGGTAGTCGGCCGGGTAGAGATTATGGAGGCGCTCGGATTCGTTGACCCGCGCCAGCGGGTTAGCGAGACTGGGGCAGAGTTTTTGGCACGACTGGAGGGAGACGCCCGCGCAGCTTTCACCCAGGATCCGAGCGAGCGGGAGCTAGTGGATCTAGACCTCCGGGGGTTCCTCTTCTTCTTCCTGGGCCGCCTTCTGCTGGGGACGAAGGGGGACGGCATCCACTGCCGCTTCCTTGGGATCCTGGCGGACCTGGATAGAGTGGGGGACTATGCATGGGGAGCAGCCCTACTCGCCCACTTGATCGCCGATCTCTCCCAGACTTCAGAGAGGGAGACGACAGTCAGCGGCTTCGCACCTTTTCTCCAGGTAAACATTTTATTTATGCATTTTACCGTAGTTAAATATGCCATTATTCGTACTAATGATGTATGATGGATTCAGGTGTGGAGCTACTACTACTTCCCGATGGGAAGAGCCAGGCAGGCAGGGGAACAGGAGAGCCGTGCCCCTGGCGCGACGATGGAGGCCGGTCATGGTTGCGGCACCACACGGCTACCAGCTGGCGTCGCTTCGACGGGAGCTGACCGAGTACCCCGAGTCTATGGTATGATGCGTATGATTATTTTTATTTTTATGTGACTCAATTGAGTAAAATGGCAACTAATATGATGCATGTATGGCGATGCAGGTGGTGTGGAGGCCCTACCTGGGCATGGCCGATGCTGGCCAGCCTTGGGTCGTAGCGGGTCGTCCTCGTTTCGGGCGGGACGTGTGGGTCCATTGCCTGAACGAGATTGAGCCGATGCGGCTTAAGCTGGTCATGAGGATGTTGGGGTTAGCCCAGGAGTGGGTCGAGGTAGATGAGCCGGTCCGGGTCGGGCGGAAGACCCGGGGGAAAGCGAAGGTCGTGGACTGGCGCACGCGCTTCCCTGCGCAGTACCAGGACTGGCAGCAGGGCGGGGTCCCAGTGGTGTCCCATGTGCAGGACAACACCGACTACCTGAGACGGTACTGGGCCACGTATGGGGAGCGTCTATACCTCGGTGGGGCGGCAGGGGTAAGTGTGAGATGAAGATTTTTCTTTTCCTATATGCATATGCATGTGACACTTTCCTATGTGCAATGCAGGATGCTCGAGATAACATGATTGCTGACCTACGTGCCCAGCTGGCGGACGCCAGGCAGCAGTTGGCGCCCATCCGACAGGAGTTGGAGATCCTGGTGAGTCTATGCAATGTATGATGCTTTTTTTTTGACCTGGATTTTTGATGCTTAGCCACCGACTGTCGTTTGCTCTTGTGTTTCAGCGGGCCCATCAGGCGGCGGCAGCCGACATGGCTGGTGGAGCGAGTTCCAGTTCACGGGGCCCTCCTCCGGAGGTCTCTTCCCTTCAGGAGCAGCTGGCGTACGCGGTGGCCCGGGCTGAGGAGGCCGAGCGCGAGCGCGAGGCTCGAGTGAGTGCTTGCTTGACCCCGGCTCACTTTCCAGTTGCTCTTCTTGATCTCTTACGGGTCATGCGTGCTTTGACAGGTGGCGGAGATCTGGGATGCCCTGGCTCGTGCAGTCCGTGCCGAGCAGGAGCGCGACGCCTGGGCGGCAGAGTGTGACGCCCGGATAGCGGAGCTAGAGGAGGAGCGACGGCGGGAGGAGGAGCTTCCTTGCGACGTGCTGGAGCTACGGATTGCCCTTGAGCTGTCGAGGAGAGAGGTGATGAGAGAGAGAGAGAGGGAGCAGGAGGACAGGGAGAGAGAGAGGGAGGACAGGGAGAGGGAGAGAGAGAGAGAGAGGGATGACAGAGAGAGAGAGGGAGGACAGGGAGAGAGAGAGGGAGGACAGGGAGAGGGAGAGAGAGAGAGAGAGAGAGGGAGGGCAGGAGGGCGGAGCGACTGCGAGACTGGGATGAGAGGAGGGCTCTGGAGGCCCAGCTGATGGAGCTCCGATTGAGTCTCGGCACGGCGGAGGGGAGGCTTCGGGAGAGCGAGGAGTGGTATCAGAGGGCGAAGGAGCGCGGGGCGCGACTTCGTCAGTCTGGTTCCTTCTCCACGGGCAGCTTCCTAGTTTCTTCGGCCGAGGAGCATCGCCGCGCCTTTGAGGCTGGCGTACCACCACAGGGCGAGGCGAGCACCGCCTCTCAGAGTTCGCGGAGGCCCCCTAGGGATCCCCATCAGAGGAGGGAGGAGAGAGATGATCAGGAGGGTGGTAGCGAGAGTTAGAGAGTTGCTTGTACACCCCACCTTCCTCACTTTATGATGTATAACTGACTATTTGCTTATGTGTAATGAAATGGTTCCTTTTGTCGTATGCACTTTCCCTTTGCCACGCTTCTTCTCTTGCACCGAGTTGTTTCGAGACACGCTTCACGAGACCTTGCCCTGAAAAGCAGAGAACTACGCCTTGCATGGAGGGATCCTCTTTTTTTATTATTTTCTCCTTTTGGGCGCGTCCAGGCGCGGGGACGCGTCTTAACTTTCAAATTTAAATTTAAAGCGCCAGGCAGCCCTTCTTCTTCCGTGCCTTGCCCGCAAATGAGCCCGCCTCCCGTCGAGATTTGCTTACCCATCTTCGTCTTCTTCCATTCTCGATCGATGGAGTTTGGTGGGCCAAATTGTGATGAAGGGCGAGAGGGGCGAGGAACTCCTCGCCCGAGGAGGGACGCGCGAGAGCACAGAGAGGCGTCCATGGAAGAGGAAGGGCCCCTTCGGGTACTTGAGGGACCCGAGGGGCCCGATGGCACGGAGGGAGGTGAACACGGCCCGGTATGTCCTTCGATCTTCTCCTCTTTGATCTATTTTGAGTTTTGAGCGGGCCATGTGAGAGGGAAAAAGGGTTCGGCGAGTGTTGCACTCAAATGATTGACGCGTCCTTGACAGGAGACGCGTTCTCGTTGTTTGATGTAAGACCCTTCTTTCTTGATGTAGGGCATGGCAAGGACCCCGGGTTTGGCCGATGAATGGGCGAGTGCAGATGTGCCGCACCACATCAGGAAGGAGAGTCACGGCAAGGCGAAGCTCGAGGACTGGCGCATACGTCTCTCTGGACAGCAAGGGAGCGTATTGGTGCAGGACAGTGCCGACTTCCAGTGGCAGCGGAGGGAGAGTCATGTGGGACCTCTCCAACCCGGGGATACGCGCGACATCAATGGCTTGCGTGCCCAACTGGCAGAGGCTAGGCGGCAGCTGGCTGTCACTCAACAGGAACTGTCGATCCTGGTAAGTTAAGTGCTACAATTTTTATTTAGTTTCTTTTTTCTTTTTCTTTTTCTTTTTCTTTTTCTTTTTTTCTTTTTTTTTAAAGCTTAGCCGACGGCCGTTGTTTGTTTGCTCCAGCGTGCCCAGCAGGCAGCGATGGTGGGAATGGCTGGTGGCACGTCTTCCAGCTCCTCGGCCCCTTTTCTGGAGATTGCCTCCCTCCGAGAGCAACTTACCGGTGAGGTGGCCCGCGCGACCCGGGCTGAAGAGGAGCGTGATGCCTGGGTAGCGACTGTAGCGGAGCTACGGCGTCACAGTGAGGAGAGGCCACATCCGGACATCCTAGAGTTGAGGGTGTTCCTCCAGGTGGCCAAGAGAGAGGCGGAGAGAGAAAGGCTGGAGAGGGAGAAGGAGAGAGAGGACAGAAGAGCCATGGAGGTCCAGGTGAGGGAGCTCCAGCTAGGCCTTCGAGCTACGGGATAGAGGCTAGAGAACATGGAGGCGAATTACGAGAGGGCACGAGCGTTTGGGGTGCGACTCCGCCAGTCTGGCCACCTTTCTGTCGGTGGCTTCTTCGCCACGCCAGGGGATCAGCAGCGGGCCGCTGCTGTGGAGCAGTTGCCACAGGGTGAGGGGACTGCTGTTGTACGGGGCTCCAGAAGGCCCCTAAGGGACCCTCACCTTAGGGGGGAGCAGAGGGACGCCTAGAGGGATATGCGTGAGTGTGATGGAAAGAGTTGGCGAGCTAGCATACGCCTCCTCTCTATGATTGTGATGTTTATGATAGTTTATGTAGACCTATGAATGGAATGATTTATGTCCCTGTTGCTCACTGGTCCTCTCGTGCGTTCCTTCCTTCCTACGCTTCTTCTCCTTTTCACTGTTCCCATGTGACGTGCTTGTTGAGATCCCATCCGAAAACGGGGACTCATGTCTCGCTCCGATCGTCTTTCATACGGAAATCTACTGCCGAAGTCAATAATGACGGCTCTAGCCCCTTCTCCTGGGCTGATCTTTCAAGCTTCCCGGACGACCTCTGCATCATGACAGGGCATCCCTAACAACATAGGGAGCGGGTCATCATATTACACCGTCCAATCGGTCACCCTGACACATGGGACCGCAGGGCAGGTGGCTTATCGTGAGGGCTATCGTCAAACGTGGCAGAGGTAATCTTGGCCCGCACTTCTCCCATTTCTATAAATACATGCCCTTTTCGTTCTCCCAGGGACATCGAGAGCCAACTTGAAGGGTACAAGTTCCCACGGGAGAGGAGGAACCTAGAATTCTGAGGTCTGGATGGAGGGTGAATCTTCCCATTCCTCGAAGAGGAGTAGGTCTAGTGGTAGCAGTTCCCGGAAGCTCTCGAACCTCGAAGGGCACTTCAGCGAAAGGACCCAATCACAACTCGTAAGCTGAGCTTTCCTGCCCCCTTTCTCATTTTTCCTTTCTTCCTTTCTTTCCTTCTTTCTTTCCTTTGACAAAACCATTCTCCATTCCTCGTGCATGCGCAGAGTGTGATGAAATCCCATATTTCGTGGGAATTAGTAGTGGCAGCATACCGGGGTCTCCCAGATTTTCAGAAGGCCAGGCTAGACGTGATGGGATTTGGTGCCTTCCTACAGATTGAGCCGATCAAACTCGACCTGGTCCTGGTCCAAGCCTTGCGTGAAAGATGGGACCCAGTGAGCCGGGCATTCTTGATGCCCTGGGGGCACATGGTGCCCAGCCTGGAAGATGTGGTCCGAATCACGAGCCTCAAGGTGGATGGCGAGGCAGTGACCGGAGTCACCTATGCGGACTACCGAGAAGGCGCCCAGAAGCTACTAGGGTTGGACCTAGATGGTGGGAAGAACAGGTCAGTAGCCAGGGCATCTATCATGGAGGCATTAGGGCTCACTGATACTCGTCGACGGGATGATGAGTCCTCGGAAGAATTCATGGAAAGGATGGAAAGAGGATGTCATGCTGTGTACTGCACGTATTTTGGGAATTGGGAGAGATCTAACATGGATTTGAGGAGATTTCTCCTCTTCTTGCTGGGAAGATTGATACTGAGCTCGAAAGGAGATGGTATCCATTGTCGTTTCCTAGAGCTGCTATCAAACCTGGAAAGAGTATGGCAGTACACCTGGGGAGCTGCCATGCTGGCGCACTTGTTTATAGGTCTGTCCCAAGAGGCAGACCATGAGATGACTGTGAGTGGTTTCACACCACTTATCCAGGTATATTTTTGGTTTTGTTTTGTTTTTATTTTTTTTGTTTATTTTTTGTAATAGTCCACTTAAGGTACTGATGGCATATGCTAATGCAGCTGTGGAGCTATTATTACCTCCCGATGGGGAGAGCTCGACATTGGCGACCAGTGATGGTGCCGTTAGCCAGGTGGTGGCAACCCATCATGAGTGCAGCACCTCTAACCTACCTACTGATGGTGCTAAGGCGCGAGCTACAGGAGTTCCCTACCGCGATGGTGGGATTCTTTTTGGCATTATTTTTATTATTTTTTTATTTTATTTTATTTTTTTTATTTTGTTTTTGATTCTGACCAGCTAAACGAGTATGTACAACCTATCCTAGGTAAACTAGAGACCTTACGCAGGCATGGTCGATGTCGACCAACCATGGGTTTTAACAAGTCGTGCCCGTTTCGGACGGGACCTCTGGATGCACTGCCTGAATGAAATCGAGCCGCTTCGGCTACGATTGGTTATGAGGACCCTAGGGCTGGCCCAAGAATGGGTGGATACGATTGCGCCACCTCGCTTCGGAAAAAAGACACGGGGACCGGTAACTTGCATTGATTGGCGTGTGCGGTTCCCCGAACAGTATGAAGACTGGCAACGGGGTGGCACAATCGTGGAATCACATGCGCAGGATAGTGAAGACTATCTGCATCTGTATAAGACAATGTACGCAGAGCGACTCCAACCCCGGGGACTTGTGGAGGTGGGTCTCCCTTTTTTTTTCTTCTTTTCTCTTTTTTTTTTTGGTTTTTTTTTGTGGAAATGCTGACTCTTATGGCTGCAGGATGTCCGTGATACCATGATAGCAAACTTGTGATCTCGCCTGGCAGAGACGGAGCAACAATTGGGTGACACCCGTGGAGCCATGAGTGCTACGGTAGGTGTATGTACAGTGCACACTCCTAATTATGACCCTAGATTCATGGTGTTCGGCCACTAATTATCATCTCATGATTACATCGCGCCCAGATTGACGCGGCCTCATCGGCGATGGGAGCCGGTGGAGTCTCTTCAAACTTATGGATCCCTACCTCAGAACTTGACTTGCTTCACGAGCAACTTGCTCGTGCCACGCAGCGTGCCGCGGAGGCAGAAGGAATGCTCTCTATACAGGTAGGGGTTTCACTATTGAATTCTCCTTGTTCATACCTTGCCACCTATCTGAGATGATACATCTGGCAGGAAAAAAAGACGCAAGAGGCACTTGCCCATGCTGCGCAGAGGGAGGCTAGAATAACAGAGCTGGAGGAGGAACTGCAGCGTCGTCCTGACGATGACTCTTCTAGAGATGCCATGGAGCTGAGGATCACCCTTTAGCTGGAGAGGGAAGACTATGAGAGAGAACGAGCAGAGAAAGAAAGGGACAAAGAAAGAGAGAGAGCCGACAGATTGACTGAAAGGGAGGAACGAAGGGCCATGGAGGCCCAGCTGTTCAAACTCCGAACCAGTCTTGGTCTTGCTGAACAATGGCTGAGAGATGGTGAGGAGCGCTACCGAAGAGCACGAGAGCGTGGCTTTCGTGTTAATAGCTTCTTTGCTGCCCCGATGGATCAACGCCGGGGTGTGGGGATAGGAAGAGGAGTGCAGAGCGGCAGAAGTACCGCTTTTCGTAGTTGGGTAGCACCCTTGAGAGCGTTTTGCCCGGAGAGTGGCGGAACAAGTAATGTAGAGAGAAAAGGTGGAACTTAATGTAATTACTAGAAGGAATGGCATAAAAGGTTTGTTTTTGTTGATTTTCATTCTTACCATCTCGAATCCCTGCACACATCACTGAACAAACAAGTCAGAATTTCTGTTCTGACTTGGCCCCTTGCCCAATAAGCAGGTGGTCATTTTGACTGTCCTTGATAACGGGTCAAGGGGCCAAGCCTTTATTAATGAAGGCAAGAGAAAAATGCGATGGTGATGAATGCGACAGACAAGCACACGAATGCAAGCGAAATTTAAAGTGAAATGCTACATACAAATGCAATCATGTGAAAATGATTTGTTTTTTTTATTATTATTTATTTTTCTGGCGCTTTTTGTTGTTTTGTTATTTTTTTTTTTTTTGCAAATATCTACATTTTCTCTTTTTTGTTTTTATTGTTATCATTTTTTTATCACTAACGCCTGGTAAGCACCCATACGGCACCTAACCTACATGAGAACAGGGGTTTCCTACTAACCTCCCAGGTATCCTAAGCGCACATCTAGGTTGATTTGGGCCTCTAGACCCCTCGAATGATAATCCCGCCGACTAAGACTTACCCTGATGACAATACCGTCATGCCATGCTTAGGCTCCCAGTTGCTTCCGACCATAGGGATTCACCCAAAAGGTGTTCGAGGTAAATGATTTGCCCGACCTGGGTCTATCTCCTCACAACTCTAGATGGTATATGATGGAACACCCTGGAACCCTAACGACCAACCGCGCGACACTGACCCAGAATCAGACGTCGTCGCACCCGTAGGTGACGCGCTTGCATCGGCCTAAGCCCAATGTTAAATAAGAAGACATCAAGGCAGTAGACAGGGGTCTTGACCGGCCAGAAACATAGAGACTCATTCGCAGCGATAGCTTTTGCTTTTCAAAGTAGACAACCATATGTGTATATTAAAATAAGGTTGCAGACCTTGGCGGGTTTCACCCTTCAGAAACTCCATCGAGCTTTCATCTTTAGAGGAGGAAGAAGAGTGTATGGGGTAAACCTCCTGAGAGGACCGGCAAAATCGTTAACCCGGCTAGCCAATAAGGGCCCATTAACTCTCCTCTTTCAGACAACTTCGGACCAAATCTCGAGCATTTACATTCCATAACCCCTTTTGTGGATTTAGACTTTTTGCCTTGAGGGATTTCATTTATCGAATCAGGCACGGTCACGACCAGGCTTTTCTCTTGATTTTGATTTTTGTGCTTCTTTTTTTTTGCGAGGGAGATACAGTAGTTTGACGTTGTGGGCTTCCTTTTGTATGCCTGCAGGGACACTGCCCTCTTCTCGTGCTATGATCGATGTTCGAGGAAATGGATCCTACTCTTGCCTTAAGGGGTTTGAGTTTTGGTTTCTCATGCTCAAAGTTTTAAGGGCGCCGGCTGTCTCATTTGGTCGAAGAGAAGAGAATAAAGATTACAGCTTCTAGAGATCTTCTGGGTGAGGCCCCACCGTAGGTGATGCTACCAACTTTTTTGGATAAAGTACGTAAGTGAGTACATGTTTGCTTCCTTTGAGCGAGCATAAGCTGATGTGGTCGGACATGGATCTCCACGGTGCCTACCAAGCCTTAATGGGCCCTATCCCATCATGGAGGTTGGATGCAGTGACTTAACGACATGGTGACTCCCAAGCATCGACATTTTGAAATTTTTTTTCTTTTTTTCTCTCTTTTTCTATATATTTTTTTTTTTGGGTTTTGTTGTTGTATATACATATTTTTGTTATGTTTTATTATTTTGATTTTTTGTTGTTTTCTTTTCTTTTCATTTTTTTTGTTGTTTTGACACTTATCTAAGGGTAGTATTTTTTAAGATAAAGCCCATTCCAAGGGTGGGATAACTCGGTCCCTTCAGCATCAACTAGTCTGTAGGCGTTGCCAGGATGCGCAGCCTGAATCACGTACGGTCCTTCCCAATTGGGTTGAAGTTTAGAACGCGGCCCTCCAGGTTTGACAAAAATTCTTTTAACAACCATCTCACCGACTTTGAATTTTCTCTCAATGACTTTCTTTTGGTAAAAGAGAGCGAGTCTATTTTGATACACACGTGCATGCTCGGCAGCGGTCAGCCGCTTCTCATCTAAGAGTTCCAACTGGGCAAGGAGTGAATTACGACATTCGTCGAGGGGAAATTCCTCATCCAATTGTACTCTAAGAGAAGGGATCAGAGTCTCGTACGGGACTACCGCTTCCATACCATAAGTCAGGGCAAACGGAGTTTGCCTGGTGGGGGTACGGATTGAGGTGCGATAGGCCCATAGAGCTTCGATAAGCTTTTCTGGCCAGTCTGAAAACTTACTAGACTCGCATGTTTTCTTTATGATTTTGATCAATGTCTTGTTGGTGGTCTCCGCTTGGCCATTACCTTGTGGGTAATAAGGTGATGAATGATGCAATGCAATTGCGTACCTTTTGCAGACGTCCTAAAGGTCCTGAGAAATGAACTGTGACCCATTGTCGGTGACGATTGTGCTTGGGACGCCGAACCTGGCGAGGATGTTCCTCATGATGAATTTGCAGACTGTTGATGCATTGATTTCCGCGTAAGCTTCGGCTTCGGCCCATTTGGTGAAGTAGTCCATCGTAGTGAGGATGAAAGATTTCTGTTTGGTGAGGGAATTGGGATCACCTAGAGGACCAATAATGTCGAATGCCCACATGGAGAAAGGCCATGGGGAGGATATTGGATGAAGTGAGGAAGATGGTGAATGAATTTTATCGGCATGAAGCTGACACTTGACACATCTACGGACATAAATAGCACAATCCTCTTCCATAGTGGGCCAGTAAAAGCCTTGCCGAACGATCTTCTTAGGGAGCATTTGGCTATTTACATGGCCACCGCATACACCTGAGTGTGCTTCCTCTACACATTTCCAAACCTCATCGTCATCAAGACATCTTAGTAGAACACCTGTAAGACTTCTCCTGTACAGTAGTCCTCCAACCAATGTGTATTTCTGGGCCACCCTTCTTATGGCTTTCTTATCCTCTGTGGTGGCTCCTTCAGGGTAAGACTGATCTTTACAGTATTTGACAATTTCATAGAACCATGGTTTCTCCTCATCAGTCAATTCTTCTTCAAATTCCGCCAACATGATTTCCTTCTTCTCAAGAATTTCTCCATCCTGGATCTTTTGTAGGACTCTTTCCTTGATCTTTAAGAGGTAAGGGTCCTGAACGGCAGGGACAAGACGATTGTAGAGAATGATGGATTCAAACCATACACCTAGAGGGAATCTGAAAGATGAAGCCAAGGAGGCGAGGGCATCGGCCAGAATATTCTATTCGCGAGGAACATGGACAAATATCAGCTTGGTGAACAATTTGGCATAAGCAGATACCAGCTCCTGATAGGGTTTGAGCTTGGGATCGAGGGTGAGATATTTGGTAAGCACCTGGCAGAGAACAAGTTGACTATCACCCACGACTCGCAACTCAGTGATATAGAAAGAACGGGCTAGTTCCAGACCAGTTAGAAGAGCCTCGTATTCAGCAATGTTGTTGGTGACTGGGAACACGAGATGAAATGCCTCTGGGATGGTAACGCCTTCAGGCGTTAGAAGGACAATGCTGATACCCTTCCCTTGGGAATTTTGAGCTCCATCAAAATATAATGTCCACATTGGCTTGTCGGACTGGGTGATGGACATTAATTCCTCATCTGGAAACTCTGATTGGATAGGGTCAAACCTGGGGAGAGGATGGTGAGCGAGATGCTCGGCTATAGCATAGCCTTTGATCGCCTTTTGCTGGATATAGGTGATGTCAAATTGAGAGAGGAAACTCTGCCAGCGTGCTAGCCTATCCGTAAGGACGGACTTCTCCAGGAGGAATTTGATAGGGTTCATGCGAGCAATCAAATGGACTTCATGGGCCAAGAAGTAATGTTTCAATTTCTGCACTACCCAAACGAGGGCAGCACAGGTTTTCTCCATAGCTGTGTACTTCTGCTCACAGAGATTGAGGAGTTTGGACAAGTAATAGGTTGCTCGTTCCTTGCCTTCTTCATTGGCTTGTGCGAGAACGGCTCCCACGGAGTCATCCAGGACTGAGATGTAAAGGATCAGAGGTTTTTCTGGTTTGGGTGGAATGAGAACAGGTGGACTAGCCAGATATTCCTTTAACCCTTCAAAAGCTTTCTAGCATTTAGAATCCCAGTGGAATTCTACTCCTGGCTTGGTCAACTCATAGAAAGGTCTACACCTTTGCGAGTGCTGAGACACAAACTGACAAATAAACTGCAACCTCCCGATTAGACCTCGGACTTCCCTTAAATTCTTAGGAGGCGGCATATCCCTGATGGCCTTAGCTTTGTCGGGATCTATCTCGATCCCCCTTTTACTCACAATGAAACCCAGTAATTTACCCGATGATACACCAAACACACACTCCTTCGGGTTCATTTTCAATTGGAATTCCCTTAATCTTTGCAACACCTTTGCCAAGACTTTCGGATGTTCCATCCTGGTCCTTGATTTCACCAATAAATCATCCACATACACCTCTAGATATGTGTGCATCATGTCATGAAATATGGCCATCATAGCTCTTTGGTAAGTAGCTCTAGCATTCTTTAACCCAAACGGCATGACCACGTAACAATATGTTCCCCATGGTGTAGTGAATGACGTCTTCTCCTGATCCTCTTCTGCCAAACGAATTTGATTGTATCCCGAAAATCCATCCATGAATGAGAGGGTCTCATAGCCTGCTGTGTTATCGATTAACACATCAATGTGAGGCAAGGGAAAATCATCCTTTGGACACGCGCGGTTAAGGTCCCGGAAGTCGATACAAATCCTGACTTTCCCATCTTTCTTCATGACCGGGACAATATTCGCCACCCACTGAGGATAAAGGACGACTCTAATGAACCTGACTTTGTGGAGCTTATCGACCTCTTCTTTCATTTTCAAAGCCATCTGAGGGTGGAAACGCCTTAACCTTTGTTTTACCGAGACGGACCCTGGTTTTAGGGTTAAACGGTGTTCGACCAGGGTTGAATCCAGCCCCGGCATATCCTCGTAGCTCCATGCAAACGTGTCCTTATATTCCTTGAGAACTTCAATTAATGTCTCTTCTTCAGAGGGTGGTAGATTATCACTTATGAGGATGATCCTAGGGTCTTCCTCAGTTCCCAAGTTGACTTCTTTGGTGGACTCTTCTACGGCGGTTGACGGCTCGTCGAATCTCTTTATTCCACTAGCATATGCGTCAGCCGCATCCTCGTATTCTTCACCCTCATCTTCACTAGGGTATTCTTCATCCGTGATCTCGTAGACTCCATACCCCTCATTAATTGTGCAGTTGCCCTCACATTCTATTTCCGGTAGCTGGATGGGATTTTCTAGCAACTGAGGGATGGCAAGAAGGGCCTCACACCTGGCGGCTAAATCCAGAAGGAATCGACGAGGGATATGCCTAACCTTGGACTTCTTCCTAGGTACTACCTTTGACTTATTATTCCTAGATTGACTGACATTATTTACAGAAGAAGAAAAAGATGAAGAGGATGGTGAAGAATGTACAGGGAAAGACCCCTCAGAGGAGGGGTGGAAAAGGTCACTCATAGGACCTTGGACGGGTGGCCCGCAGGGCGGGGCGCACCCGTGGGAGATGTAGGAGGTTTCCTCAACGATGATGTGTTGTTGGGGAGTTTGAAAATTGATATTTTTTTTTCGTTTTCATTTTTTATGACAAAACAATGAAAGGAGATCGGAGGAGAGAGAAAAGTGGTTATGGCTAGAGGATTGGGGGGCTCGTAGAGCAGATCATGATTGAAAACCTGGCGCGGGTTGAGAAACCAGCGCAGGTAGGTGAGTAGAGAAGGGGACCTGGGAAGATCATCAGACAATCGTCTGGCCCAGGAAGAAGACATCAGCAAAGGCTGAGATGAGTGAATGGAGAAGATGACGGCTAATGAGTCGTTGGTGGTGATGGTGATGGTGATGGTGATGGCGGATGAAGATCCGCTGGTGACAGGGTCCTTCTGGCGAGGACGAGGATAGTTTGGAACTTTGGCAACAGTAATGATATTCTCTGGCATTCCGGAGATCAACGGCGGTCCTTCAAGCTAGGGAGGCGAGAACATCCTTTCCAGTGTAACAGAAATATCCCGTATATCAAACCACTTGTCCCATTCACATTCTGGATCTTCGATCTTGTCTCTTTTGGTGACCCTCGGATATTTTTCAGCCGAATATACAGCATGTGATCCCCCATGTGCTTTTTGTGGGTAATCCCCCATCTGAATAACGGGCCCTTTGTTGAAATGGTTTGATAGGGTCCATGTGAGAGGCTTCCAATCTGCCTTGAGTGGTCCTTTGAAGCCTAAGCCAAACCTGCGGTTCGGCCTGATTTCCTTTGGTGGTTTCAGCCTACCTTGTAGTTACGCGCCCAGACCTTTGCCCTGTTGATAGCTGATATTCCTCATAATCTCCCAACCTTTGGAATGAAAAGGGATACATGGCGTTGTCGCCTTGATCGGCCTCTTTGGTGCTAGTGGAGTGTGAGATGAATCACACACATCCAGCAGCGACAATATGGGCTGATGAGACGGCCAAACAGAGGGTAGAGAGGTGTTGATAGCATCTACTGTGTGAAGGACAGGTGTACTGACCACTTTAATAATTCTCCCATTGTAAGGAAACTTTAAGCACTGATGGTTGGTGGAAGGCACAACATTCATGGCTTCAATGTAGGGGTGACCCAGTATGGCCTTGAATGTGGGGTCCATGTCAAGGACGTGTAATTCCGTGGAGACTGACACAGGGCCTAGCTCCGCTTTCAGGATAATCATCCCTTGTGGTGGCCTTTTGCTATTGTCATAAGCTGTGACTGTGATCGAGGAAGGTCTTATATGTTCCTTGTCGACCCCACACAACTGAAGGGTGCTCATGGAGATCACATTTATGGACGCACCCATGTCTAGAAGGCACGGGTTTATGGAGACTCCATTGATTTTTATTACAATGCACAACGCATATTTTCAAGCTTCCTTGGGAGCGAGCTCGTAGTTGTGAAACATGATGGCCGGTTGTGTGTCTATTGGTGTCAGGACGGTTGAAATTTTCTCTACGGGGAGGTCTTCATTCACCATAACCTTTTGAAGATATTCCATCAAGGCCACCTGATGGGACATGGACATTTGAAGCAGCTCGAGGATAGAGATCCGAGCAGGTGTCTTGTCCAAGTGTTTCAACAAATCATACTATGTTCTAGGGATATATTTTTCTGGCTGTTCTCCATCGTCCTTCTCTAGTTGAGACTGCTCGGGGTTCTGACTGTTCTGGGGGAAGACCCTGTGGAAAATCCTTTCACTCCGGAGCACCATTGCCTGCGGCTTTTGTACCTCTATGGGGGTAGCTGTGGGTTTTAACAAAGGTTTGAGGGGTAGTGGTGGAGGAATGGTTGACAAAGCGGGAGTAGCAATGGGAGCATGGATTCTGATGAGAGGTTTGTTCGGTGGAGGCATGGTGGAGGTAGAGGGGATATCACATGGGCGATGAAGGATAAGGGGTTTGGAAGGTAGAGGTTGAGGCAAAGTGCAGGTGGATAAGGCTTGAGGCGGGTGATGGTTTTGAGAGGGATGGCGGATGATGAGTGGTTTTGAAGGCATTGGTGATGGTATTGTGGAGATAGGCGGGGTCAGGTATGGTTGACGGATGATGAGAGGTTTGGAAGGCATAGGGATAGATGTAGTAGAGGTGGACGGCAAAATGGAGGAGTGAGAGAAGATGAGAGGGTGTGGGGGCGTAGTTGAGGGTGTTGGCTGATAGGTCATTGGGGTGCGAATGAGAGGACGTGACGGCAGTGGAAATGGTGAAGGCGGTGTAGACACGCTAAAATTGACATTATTTTGAGTATATTTCATATCGCTCTGCGATGCCCCATTTGACCCTCAAATCAGCTTATTTGAGTGGTTTTCCCACTTTTTCTTGAATTTCTCCTATTTTTCCCCATTTATCTCCTTTTTCCTATTTTTCTGGATTTTCTGGGCATTTATCTCTATTTTTTTTGAATTCACGCCCTCATCAGGGGCGTGTTTTTGAAACACGACCTTGTCTAGGGCGTTTTCTCCCATTTTATCTATTTCTCCCCCATTTTATCTATTTTATGAATTTTCTAAATTCACGACCTGGGTAAGGGCGTGTTTTCTTCAAAACATGACTTAACCTAAGGGTGTTTCTTAAAGAAAGGACGACCTCAACTGAGGGCGTTAATTCTTTTGGGTTTGACCGACTTCCCCGTTTGAGCTCTTCAAATGAACGCCCTTCCACGGGGCGTGTTTTTAAAAATGGCTTTGATTAAGGCGTGTTTTACATTTTTCAAATATGGGGAGTTTTTATTTCTAAATTTGGTTTTTGAGAAACGCCCTTGTGCAGGGCGTGTTTTTGAGAAACGCCCTATGCGTAGGTCGTCAATTCGTAAATTGACGCCCTGACCTAAGGCGTGTTTCACCGTCTGGCTTCGCAGCCCTTTCCCCAGAGAGTCCTTGCTTCGATAGATGCCTACTTGGTTTGGGCTCTTGCCCATTCTTATCATTTCCCTCTTAGGACTCTTGCCTATGTTTATCTCTTCCTCAACCTATTTAATAGAGCCAATGGCTCTGTTGTTTGGTTGGAATCCTCTTCTGTTCGACGCCCATTTTCTTCTCCCCGCCGTTCTCCTGTTCTTCTTCTTCTTCTTCTTTCTTTTCTTTTCTTTTGCTTTTCTTCTCTTCTTCTCACAGGTTGCTGCTGCCGTTGGCTAGGGAAGGAACTCTGTGCGCATCAATCTCCATTTTTTGAAAGCTTCTTCCCCATTGAATATCAAGGCCACAAGCAACAGAAGCAACAGGCTCCTTCTATTTTATTTTTATTCTCCTTTTGCTATTCGTTAACATGCATGCATCATGTTTCATTTTCATATTAATTTTTCTCAACTATCATTGAGATCTCCCCTTTAGTGCATCTCTTGCACTCTCTCCCCATAATATTTTTACATGCATTCATATCTCCCACACCCTCTTTGCATAGGGGTTTAAGGGCCAACCACCCACAAGGTGTGTTCTTAATCAATTTTTCATGCTCATATATTTTTATGAATTGATGCTACACCCACCACATATCTAATGCAATTTCTTCATTGGTGTTTGTCTTTTTTTTGCAAGGGTAATTAAAGGAAGAACTCTCTTCGTCGGCCGGCCGATTTGAAGAGAAAGGAATACTCACATCCCCCGCATCTTTTGAGGTATTTTGCGATCATCTCCCCATATCAATCTCCTCTTTGAGACCCTCGTGTCTCTGGCGATCACACACACTCCACATTAGCACCTCGTGCTATTTTTATTGCTTTCACACATATATCTATTGCTTTTTTTTTTATTTTTAAGTGTGGATTTTAAAAGAGATCTACAAATTGGCGATCACGGTGGGACACTTTGTGTTCTTCTTTCATTACCCCTTTCCCCTTGGCACCCTCGCGTGCCCCTTTGGATATTCATATTTGTTGATTGCATTGATTCTATGAGTGTTCCTCTGCTGTTGCTGGCCGCGAAGGATTCCTGGTCAAGATGAATTCACGCCTCTGGAAGAGGCGTTTTTATTGATTTAACGCCCTGACACAGGGCGTCTTATTAATATCTTACGCCCTCTGCCAGGGCGTTTTCCAGCTTACTTCCGGGTTTTGTTGCTTCCTGTGAATTCACGCCTTTTCCGAGGGCGTTCTGTTATTGAGTAGCGCCGCAGATCAGGGCGTTTCTATGGATTTGACGCCCACTGCATAGGGCGTTCGTTTATTGGTAGCGCCCTGACCCAGGGCGTTCCTTGAGTTGGTTGGCATCTGCCCGCGGTGTTTCACGCCCTACCGAAGGGCGCTTTTTCCATTGGTAGCGCCCTGCCCCAGGGCGTTTTCTTCCTGTGTTTTGCCAAACTCCTGCGCTTTCTTCATATCTTATATTTTGCATATATCTGCTGCCAGTGTTTCACGCCTTGCCCAAGGGTGTTCTTTTATTTATTAGCGCCCCTCATCAGGGCGTGTCTCCTGAGTTGACGCCCGCTGGACAGGGCGTCCGTTTATTGATAGCGCCTCACCCTAAGGCGTGTTTTCGTCAGCCCCTGAGCCCCTCACGTTGATTCACGACAGTCACGTCGTCGTGTTTTTTTTAGTAGCGCCCCCTTCCCGGGCGTGTTTTTACTGTGGGTTTACAGTACCCGTGTGTGTGGCTTGTTCATCATGATTCATTCCTATATTGATTGATCATATTGTGCTGTTTGGCTTATTTACCCTGTTGCATTCATTCTTTGCATTGGTTTGGGAGCCTCCTCCTCTTCATTTGGATCCACACACCCTCTTGGAATCGGGATGACCCTCCATTGAGCATTCCGTCTCTTTGGACTGGAAATCCCTTTTCCAAGCCTCCATAAGCCCCCGCACCCGTGGATTCCCTCACGGACGCCGGGCAGGTTGTACCCTTTTGGAGTCCCGATATAGTTGGCCTAATACGTGGTGAGTGAGAGTTCCTAGTTGGCATTGGAGTTCAAATCTCATTTGAAACTAGGACTCTCCTTGTGTGAATCTTTCCTAACTTTATTAAAATCCTTAATTCACCAAGGATAAAACAATCAAAAATCACGGTAACCATTCCAACTTGTGTGCTTATTTGCATAATTATTGAGAATTTTTGATTATATAATGACTTACCATGATAGAAACATGTTCAATTCAATTCATGAGGATGCACAACCTAGCACTTCATATCCTCAATTTCAACATGTTAATCAGCATTCTCACCATTCTTTCAAGGGACCACGTCCTTATTCTCGTGGTCATACCCGACCCATGGGCAATGTCCAATCCAATGGTCCTTCAACTCAAGTTCGAGCCACTATTCCCTCGGGACCGTCTCCTCCCAATGACGAGAAGGTCTCTCGAATCATCCATGCATTAGATCATCTTACCCCTCAACAGATCCAAGCCCTTAAGGCTGCCGTTGAGGGTACATCTCATGCATCTCCCCCTCTTTCCAATTCTATACGGGTGGCCCATCACCCACCTCCTTCCAATTCTATTCGGGTGACCCATCACCCATCTCCTTCTTCTATTCCTATTCGGGTAGCCCATTACCCATCTCCTCCTATTCACACTCCTCCTCGGGTGGTTCGACACCCGCCTCCTTCTATTCCTCCTCCCTCACGGCCCCAAGGCCCATTTACTCCTTGCAACCCGGCCCGTTCGGGTTCTTTTACGGGTCATCCCGTCAACTCCCCTCCACGGCCTTTTTATGCGGCCCCTCCTCCTTCAAGGCCCTGCCAACCCTCGGTTGTTCAAGTCACACCCCTCCAGCAAACTCTCCTCGATAAGATTATTTCGATGGAGGAACAAATAAAGAGGGTCACGGCTCCTCCTACTCCAGTCAATCCTCTCCATGCCGCTTTGGATGAGATTACAAAGATGGAGAGAGAATGGAAGGATAGGATGGACGACTACGGCGTTGATATTCCAAGCGAGCAAGAACCGGCAATTGAAGAATACGAGCCGGTATATGATGATGAAGCTCCGCAGGCACCCCTTTTGAGTTTCCTTAATTTCCCGCTCCCCCCACTATCATTTGATGAACCCCCTGCTCAGGACGAAGCCACCGTCCCCGATCCAACCCCCATTTATGAGACTAACTGGTGTTACGATGATGGGTCGATACTTCAATCACCCACACCGGCACATTTTGAGTCCCCCTTTTCCATTAACCCTCCACCAACTACACCTACACCCACTATACCATCAACCTTCACACCATTAGCCACCGCTGAGCCTTCCATTATAAAACCTCCACCTATTAAGTCATTAACCTCCACATCGGCCTACGCCAAGCCTACCACTGAACCTCCTCCAATTGACCTACCATTACCACCGCCTCAACCCACATTGCCTATTCCTCCACCATATAGCCTTACGCCTTTACCCATGGTTAGTCCCGAGCAGGATCCACCACTTTTTGCATCCGAGCCCGTCCCGACTGCTTCCGAGCAAGGGGAGAAGCTCGACGTGTTTGAACCTCCGCCCCCATTCACCCATTTGCCAACACCTTCCATTATAACTCCACCATCCACGGAGCCTTCCGCCTCCGCCTCACCTCCCTTTGTTACTCAGAAGGGGCGTGCTTCTGCAGCTACTTACGCCAAGGATAAGCAAGAGCCGGGCAAGAAGACTTTGGCCACGACTGTGCCATTCAAGATGCAAGAATTCATTTACCAGATGCCAATCCGGGTTATTGTGCCAAGCATGGTCGAAGAAGCCAAGTCATCGCCGTTGCTCAATAGATGCCAAGCGTTGACGCCGTTTGAAGGCCGGGCAGGGCACCCTTTGTTCAAACCTTCGAATTCCGAATTCATTTACAAGGGGCGAATGCCCATTTTATTCAACAATCCGTATTCATCACCATCAATGGGCATGGTGATGCTTCATGTTCCAACTCTACGACTCCCTCACCTTATTGATCTTTGCTTTCCAAGGGGGTTGTCATTTATTAAAGCTTCCTTTATTGGGCCGATTGGTCGTACATGTTCACTGTCGTGGAGGGGCAATTGTCTTAAGGGGCCGTCCCCTATATCTTCCACTCTTGTTCATTCAACTTCATCCATATCCATTTCAATCACTTTTCCTTCATGGGCCACTCCCAGGGGAAAGAGGAGGACCTCTCCTTCTCACCCTTCACCTTCTTCTTGTTTTCCGTCTTCTGTCATGCATTCATTCTATTCACTGCATTCATTACATCCATCATTTTACATACATTTGCACCTCCTGCTTCCCGGGTTTCCAAACCCGTACCTTCCCCGCCTTCCGGTACCTCCGGATATCCCGCATTTCTCATCCTGTTCATCTTCATCTTTTTGTCCACTCTCCTTGGGGCATCGCGCCCCCTTTCCTGCTATCTCCCTGGAACCTCCAGGAATTTTATCCCTCCTCTTTGGGCATCTCGCCCTTTCTGATTCTATTCCTCCGGAACCTCCGGACTTATCTCTCGGGCATCGCGCCCCTTTCCATTTGTTCCCTCCGGAACCTCCGGATTCTCCACCTGATTGTCTCCATCTTTTCCCCGGGCATCGCGCCCCTTTCTATTTGCTTCCTCCGGAACCTCCGGACTTTCCCCTCGGGCACGACGCCCCTTTCCATCTTCTCCTTACTGATTTCATCCCTCCGGAACCTCCGGACCTTCCATATTTCCTTCAATTCATCTTTTTGCTCCTCCGGGACTCCATATCTTTTATTCTCTTATTCCTTTTCCGTCATCTTTTTCATCATCTTTTTCCCTATTTCTCCCCAGGGCATCGCATCCATTCTTTCAATATTCCTCCGGAGCCTCCGGATTCCTCCTATCATGATTCTCCTCCTCTGCCTCCGGACCCTTCGGATCCACCTCTTTCCATCTACCAATTTCTTCTTCTGATTCCTCCTAATTCTGGGTCTGACCCAACTTCTTCCACATCCACTGCTTTGGACATTTGCCCTTTCTCCCATTGTTTTAGAGGCTTTAGTCCTCACTCCACCTCCTAATTTTCCGCTTCTTTTGTAAACTGTTCCTTGTAATCAGGGTCTCCGCGCCTTAATAAGGGAGTTCTAGCCCTTATCTCTTTTCCTTTTCTCCATATTCATCTGAGTCTGGTCTTGGCACCACTCATTCTTGTTAAGCCACTTTCAATCCTTTGCTTCCAATCCTATGGACTGCCAAAGAGGACTATCCCACGATGATCAACATCGCCTCGCAGCAGCTGCTTCTACAAAGGTTGCAAGGTAACATTTTGGCGTAAGTAAGCATTTTTATAATATCATTTTCTCATTACTTCACGCATGATTTTCAAAATCAAGTGCTTCTTAACGAGATTAAGAGTGGTGTTTTAAACCTTTATCTTAAGCTTTTGTTTAATTGAAATCATTCTCAAAAGAGTCTTTAGGCTTGCTTTTGCAGCACCTTTGGTAATAAGAACCCCGCGCTGGGAATTCAACATTCTCTCCCCGCTTGTTAAGAGCAACCCTTAGCTGGGCATTCCACACACTTCACGGCGTCCTTAGCTGGCTCCTTTGATAAAAACACTGTTGCTATCTTGGCCATGCCATGAGTATATCTGGAAGTCTTTTTCTCTTCTTTATTCGGCCACATGCAGGGGCAAGAGGTTGACGGATAAGATGACCAACCTTGGTAAATCCCAATACGAGAGGAGTCTCAAATAGGGGCAGTCTTGACCCAGAAGAAAAATCAATATGAATTTCATTATACGTCTCGCCAAAAGGGCTATTATGAAAATCAAGTCAGAATTTCGATAAAAGCAAAAGTATGAATTATGGCATGACAAGAGTGGCAAAGTCCCCGCAGGGAAAACCCTGGTCGTATGCATGTCAAGGGTCTAAAAATCAAAGGCACAAAGCCCCGGCACAACAGACTACCTCTTTGAGGGTTAGCACCTTGGAAGGAATTCAAGTCTTGATATCTCCCATCCTGCGTAAAGCTTATCTCCAATTATTCTTCTCTTCTCCCTCCAAGACCGAATGTTTCTCGGGTATGGCCTTGGTAGGGGCACCGTTGATCAAAGACGGTCGGTTATAGGATGCCACTTTCAATGCACGCCCAGCTTTGGGCAGTTTTTAGCAAAAGGGAAGGAACAAGGACCCCTAGCCAGTGGTTCAAAAACCACCCTTTGAGGCTGCATTAACAATGTCTAAGCCAAAATCTCCACAAAAAATTGAATATTTCTAAAATCTCCACAAAAATTTGAATATTTCTAAAATCTCCACAAAAATTTGAATATTTCCAAAATCTCCACAAAAATTTGAATATTTTCAAAATCCATAAAAATTTGAATATCTTTTTCAAAACTCATAAAAATTTGCATATTCCAAAACTTCACAAAAATTTGCATATTTCCAAAATCCAAAAAAATTGCATTGTATTTTCTGATGGTGTTTTGCAGGAACAGCTTTGCAGAGACCAAAAGCACGGGATGGGTCCTCTCTCTACTTATTGCTATCAATCTATTGATTCTTCCCAATATTCTCATGACATGCCACCCAGGGGCATCATCTCCCTATATCATTCTGATTATCATATCTCATGATTATTCATCTCCAAATCTTTTTTAATCAACTCCTGCTAATTTCATCTGATCACTCCGCCGATGGGCATTATATCAGATCTTGATCATTCAATTCCAAATCTTGATTAGCCAAGATTGTCTCCTTATGATAAAGCAACAAACAATGCTATGATTTGAAACAATGCTTATGCTATTCATGCCATATACATGCTATGATTGATGCTTTGATGATTGCTATGCTTAAATGCCTTCTTCATTGTTTGTTATCTTTTATATCTTGGCTAATGAATTTTTGAGCGCAGGATAAGAAGCTCTTGGTCCCGCCGATTGGGCATCATCATCAAAATCCCACGGTGCTTGCAGCTCATTTCTCAGTTCCCATGCTTATTGATATCACCATCTCCCTGTATACATTCTACTATATGTTACATATGTTACTAGATTATATCAAGGACCTTGTGGCTTTGGTAAATCTAGGATTTGAGTTCCCCTTCATCAAAAACAATGATGATTCCAGAGGAGTCTTAGTCACACGGATAGGCCGTTGAGCCGTCCAAGACTGGGGACGATGGTTCCCTTTTTACGAGTTGGTGTGTGGATAAACGGGCTTCGGCTTAGTATCAGCTCGCAGAATTGGTTTCTTGACCCAGTCTGGGCAGTTTAACAATATTATCCTTGATTATATTATATTTTCATTTGTTATTTTCCCTTTAGCCCAGCATGCATTCATGTAGGACTTTGAAGCAATTGTTGAAAAATCATTTTTGATAAGCTGATATTGAGAGTTGAATTGATCTTAATCTTTCTCGATATGAGATTTTCCTTGCCGAATTGGATCCTCAGTTCGTTTTGTCGCTGTTTTGGGTGATTTTCTCGAAAGCTCCTTGTTTGGATTTTTATCATCTTATTTTTAATCTCCTTTCCTTTGATCCACCTTGGCTGCAGCACGTCCACTGGCTGGTAACCGCTCCCCAATGGTGAAACCTACAGGTTTGTGACTTGGGGTACTTCCACCGCGTTGGAAGTTGATCATTTATTTTATCTCCTTCGTGCACCGCGTGCGCATCTCCCCTTTTATCCAAACATTGTTGATTTCCTTGAATTTCCCGAGATTTGCTTCATCTCGTGCTTTTGATTTGATTCTCATCAAGTGATGTTGATTGCGTGTCTCATCACACTTTGGTATCTACTTTTCAGTTTGCTACGCTCCCTTGCAAAGCAGACGCCAAGGCGGGGCAGCTGTAGACACGTTAAAATTGACATTATTTTGAGTATATTTCATATCGCTCTGCGATGCCCCATTTGACCCTCAAATCAGCTTATTTGAGTGGTTTTCCCACTTTTTCTTGAATTTCTCCTATTTTTCCCCATTTATCTCCTTTTTCCTATTTTTCTGGATTTTCTGGGCATTTATCTCTATTTTTTTTGAATTCACGCCCTCATCAGGGGCGTGTTTTTGAAACACGACCTTGTCTAGGGCGTTTTCTCCCATTTTATCTATTTCTCCCCCATTTTATCTATTTTATGAATTTTCTAAATTCACGACCTGGGTAAGGGCGTGTTTTCTTCAAAACATGACTTAACCTAAGGGCGTTTCTTAAAGAAAGGACGACCTCAACTGAGGGCGTTAATTCTTTTGGGTTTGACCGACTTCCCCGTTTGAGCTCTTCAAATGAACGCCCTTCCACGGGGCGTGTTTTTAAAAATAGCTTTGATTAAGGCGTGTTTTACATTTTTCAAATATGGGGAGTTTTTATTTCTAAATTTGGTTTTTGAGAAACGCCCTTGTGCAGGGCGTGTTTTTGAGAAACGCCCTATGCGTAGGTCATCAATTCGTAAATTGACGCCCTGACCTAAGGCGTGTTTCACCGTCTGGCTTCGCAGCCCTTTCCCCAGAGAGTCCTTGCTTCGATAGATGCCTACTTGGTTTGGGCTCTTGCCCATTCTTATCATTTCCCTCTTAGGACTCTTGCCTATGTTTATCTCTTCCTCAACCTATTTAATAGAGCCAATGGCTCTGTTGTTTGGTTGGAATCCTCTTCTGTTCGACGCCCATTTTCTTCTCCCCGCCGTTCTCATGTTCTTCTTCTTCTTCTTTCTTTTCTTTTCTTTTGCTTTTCTTGTAGCAACCCTAATAAATGAATAATTGAAATAAATTAAAACATATATATATTACAGAAGTAATATATATAAAAGGAATAGGGTTAATTGGACGAAATAAAACAAATTAAAAATAACGCCTCTTATTAAGGCGTTAATTTATAAAGAAACGCCTCTACCAATGGCGTGAATAAAGAAAGGACGCCCACACCTACGGTCGTCAGTTCTCACGCGACCAAATGGGTAAGTAAAAGAAACGCCTCTATCTTAGGCGTGTTTTAAAACAAGAAACGCCCTTTTTCAAGGCGCTTTTTAAGAAACGCCCTTATGCAAGGCGTCAATTCAAGAATACACGCCCTGACCTAAGGCGTTAATTCAGTTCGTGACTCGTTCGAACCCAGAGCTTATCCAGGGAAAGATTAACCTAATCTAGTAAGTATCTATTAGAGTAAGGACTCTATTAAGGATATATTACCCTCAATCAAACACTACTCTTGTTAGGACTTCAAAATCCTATAAATAACATGTTCGATCGAACCCTAAAACCCATTTGATCGAGCGTCTGCTGCTAGGTACGTGAAGAAGAAACAGTTCTTCTTCCTTTTCTTGCTTTTGATAAACACATGAGGAGGTTTTAACCATCCTTCATCGTCTTTGCTATAGGTGGCTGCTTCTAGTGTTTGAAGACAAAGGGTCTTCATCATCATTGTCTTCATCACCATCAGGTAGCGATGGCAACATCTTCCTGAAGAACGAAGGTTCTTCATCCACGAAGGTTCCAAACAGAGTATCAGTATTGTCAAACCATAAGGTAGGTTTTCTCAAGATACTGTAGCCCAAATAAAATTAGTGAAAGATATTATATAAGCATGGCATGCATACGGTCTATATACATATGGTTTCGGTGTGTTTTCTGAATTGTTTGAAAGAAACGCCCTGGAATAGGGCGCTATTTTAAAATAAACGACCATAACAGCGGTCGTCAATTTATTAAGAAACGTCCTGTACACAGGCGTTAATTTTACGAGATCATGACTTAAGCATGTTAAGAACGGATTATATATGAAACCTTGATTATTAATGCATGATCCTGTCTCCAAATCTAATGTCCTGCAATTTCTTGTATTCACGGCCTGTACAAGGTCGTTTTCCCACGTATTAACGCCTTATCATAGGGCGTGACTTTAAAAGTAACGCCCCTTACTAGGGCGTGTATATGTTAAAATCTTGAAATTCACGACTTGGACAAAGTCGTTTTCCCTATGTAAACGCCCCATCATAGGGCGTGAATTAAAAATAAACGCCCCTTACTAGGGCGTGTATCTGTTAAAATCCTGAAACTCACATATTCTGTAAAATGGAATTAAAAAGTAACGCCCCTTCCAAGGGCGCGTTTTTGATAAATTTCTGAGAATAATTATATCCTGTCGAATATGTAAATGATGAGACGCCTGCCCCTGCAGTCGTCCACTTTAAAGAAACGCCCCCAGGAAAGGCGTGTTTTTGATAAATTAATGAAATAAATGGAAATTCCGCAAATTAGCAATATATGTAAACGTCCTTCTGTTAGGCGTTAATTATTCAATACACGACTTGACCTAAGTCGTTATTTTACTGTAAACTGATTTTTCCTCTGATTTGCTAACCGATGGTTTATATATTATACATATATATATATATATATCGGCACTATTCTCCACTCCGTGAGTATAGTCCCATGTTTTCATGTTGATTTACCGACCACACTCAACTCTCATTGACATACAAGCTCTCCATTGGACATTCCGTTCCTTTGGACTAGCGAGTTAGTCATAGAGACCTCCGTAAGACTCCTCGTAGCCTTGGATTCCCTCAAGGCCGACTGAGCTGGTTGTACCCTAAAAACCCATTACACGATCCTTGCCATGTCAATCTAAAAGAAACATGGTATACCGGCCCTTATGATTATACAAAGAGCATATCATAAGAAATTCTTGATGGGATGATGATATCATGCCATATCGTGTCATTCTTGTAAACCCCAATTCTATGATAAGAATGAGGGTATCTTGCTTGATCTAATATTCATGTGGACCTCAATTCTATATAAAGAATGTCCATATTGATTTGTCATGGTACCTAAGTTAAGGGAACCATAATCTACCTAGTTTTATCGACATCGTGATTATACCGTTATTATCGCCATTCTATGTCCTTTGTCATATTTTGGACTCTATTCTATCAAAGTTGTCATACGTGTCTACAAGCTTGATTATTGAAATTCTATATTGGCTATATAAACAAGAGTGGATGTCAAAACACATGATAAATGCCTGCGCATATAGGGCCCGATCTGGTCCTGGGAGGAGCACCCGAAAGTACTTGTGCCCATGGGAGTTAAAATGATAAGGTATCTGGCATTATACCGAGTACTTGACTTGCTTGATTGGACATTCCACACACATCTTGTACTTGACTCGTACTTGACATGAAATGAAATGCGTGGCCCGAAAAAGGGTAATTTACTTGCTTGATACATGATAGCCAAAGTTCTTGACATGACTCGATAATGGTACTTGCTTGAATATCTTGAATAACTTGTATCTTGTTCATGAAAGTTCATCTTATTTCTTTGATATTACATTCTCTCTATCTTGTCGTTTCATGCGAGCATGCATAGCTTTATTGCATCCATGAAAATGTAATTACTTAAACCACTTGCTAGTACTTGAGATATAATTTCCTACTGAGCGTTCGCTCATTCCGTTTGTCCCTTTTTACTTTTCAGGTAAGTCCGACGACGATGGAAGTCAATCGGATGGGAATGGTCAAGAGTGAAAGTGATAGAGCTTCTACAAGTGTCGTCTAGTCTTTTCTATAGTTTCTTGAGTCAACTATGTATTCTTCTCCTTTTTATTTAACAGAGTATTGGATTTGTAATAGTCTATCCATTATGAAATAAAGGATTGGGTTATCTTGCTATTTTGCGCATCTCTGTCTTTGTGTCGAATACATGACCACTCTGATTGACATGATTGATATAGACACGTCGCGCATCTCCGGGTATCTTCCGCGCTCGGGGCGTGACAGTCTTTGTGGTATCAGAGCCTAAGGTATTCAATTCCTAGGAAACCCAAGTCCCAGGATAGGTTTCAAAACCTTTAACCAAGTGAGAGTGGGTAGAACCAAGGGTTAAATGATCAATGAGTCCTTTATAAGATCATAGTGATATAATACTAACATAGCTATTGTAATTGTAGGATAATGGCTGCCGAACGTGCTCAATGGCGCAACATGCAGCGTACCCTTCAAGGGATGACCCAAGTGCTACAACAGGTAGCACAAGGTGGTGCTCCACGAGCTGGAAGCTTACACCAAGCATTCAAGAATATGAATCCCCCGAAGTTCATGGGATCGACCGATCCAGACGATGCCGAGCATTGGGTTCGGGAGATTGAACGTATATTCCGTGTCATGCAATGCACGGATCAGGACAAAGTCTTATTAGCTACTTTCCAGTTAGAAAAGGATGCTAGATGCTGGTGGGAGTCGATTGAAGCTACAATTGACCCAACTCAAGTTACATGGGGAGAATTCGTTGAATATTTCAACGCCAAATATTTCTCTGATAGGGTCCAGGAAAAGAAGGCCGCCGAATTTGCCGCATTAAAGCAAAGATCTTTATCGGTGGCTGATTATGAAGCACAGTTCTCTAGACTGTCTAGATATGCTAAGCATTTAATTGGCACGGAAAAGATGAAAGCCCGTAGATTTCTTAATGGGCTTAGGCCCCACTACATTACTCAACTGGCGCCTATGGATATTCAAGTTTATACTGAAATAGTGCGCCGAGCTCAGTTGCTTGAAGATGCCACGGAACTATCTGATAGGATCCGTGGGAAAGACAAAAAGGAGCAAGTCACAAGTTCGGGTTCTTTTAAACCCAACTTTAAGAAGAGGCCCAATAATGGAGGTTCTTCCTCTCAAGATCAGAAGTTCAAGAAATCCAAGCCTTTCTCTATCACCACTATCCCTTCAAACGTAGTATGCAAGCATTGTGACAAGGCTGGTCACAAAACAGAAGAATGTTGGAGGAAACTGGGAGCATGTCTCCGTTGTGGGAGTCGTGAACATCGGATTCCCGATTGTCCATTAATGAATGACCAAGACGGTGAGGGTAAACGCCCAGTGACGAGGAACGCGCGTCTTCATGCAATCCAAGAGACCGAACCAGAAGAAGAAGGCGGATTGGTGGAAGGTACATTAAAAATTTGTTCCAAATATGCACATGTCTTATTTGATACGGGTGCATCGCATTCCATTATTTCCAAGAAGTTTGCTGACCCATTACCTCTAGAACCAGAATGGATGAAGATAATATTGTCTACTCCTCTCGGAAACGAGACGGATATCACACATCATTACCAAAATTGTGAGGTATTGGTTCGAGGAAAGAATTTTCCTATTGATCTTATCTGCTTAGATCTAAAAGAATATGATGTTATACTAGGAGCAGATTGGTTATCCAAATACCAGGCAACGGTTGATTGCCGTGATAGCAAGATTGTTTTCAAGGAATTTCCGGAACTGACTTATACTAGTCCTAAGAGTCGAAGCAAATCCCCTCTTATTTCGGCTCTTCGAGCAAGCAAGCTCGTCAAGAAAGGATGTGTATCCTTCCTTGCTTTTGTCACTATTAAAGAAGCTAAGGAAACCAAGATAGAAGACGTTCAAGTAGTACGAGAATTCCCAGACGTATTTCCAGAAGATTTGCCGGGATTACCCCCGCAAAGAGATGTGGCCTTTACCATCGACTTAGTCCCTGGTGCTGGTCCGGTTTCAAAGGCACCATATAGAATGTCCCCTGCTGAACTCAAGGAGTTGAAGGAGCAGTTGATGGAACTAATCCGAAAAGGGTTTATTAGACCAAGTACTTCCCCGTGGGGAGCACCAGTCTTATTTGTAAAGAAGAAGGATGGATCCATGAGATTGTGTATTGACTATCGACAGTTGAATCATCTTACTATCAAGAACAAGTATCCACTGCCGAGAATCGATGAATTGTTTGATCAGATTTCAGGATCCAAATATTTCTCCAAGATTGATCTCCGGTCGGGATATCATCAATTAAGGATCAAGGATGATGACATTCACAAGACCGCATTCAGAAGCAGGTATGGCCATTACGAATTTGTTGTTATGCCTTTTGGACTAACAAATGCCCCTGCTGCCTTTATGCAGTTAATGAATAGCATATTCAGGCCTTACTTGGATCAATTCATAGTAGTCTTCATCGATGATATATTGATATATTCTAAGACTAAGGAAGAACATGAAGAGCATTTGAGGATTGCATTGCAAGTCTTGAGGACAAATCAATTATATGCTAAACTCAGCAAATGCGAGTTCTGGCTTGAAGAAGTGGCTTTTCTCGGACATGTCATATCCAAGGACGGTTTATCTGTGGATCCGTCAAAAGTTGAAGCTGTGAGAAACTGGGAGAGACCCACTAATGCAAGCGAGATCAGAAGTTTCTTGGGTCTTGCAGGCTATTATCGGCGATTTATCAAAGATTTCTCTAAGATCGCCGTACCACTTACAAGATTAACTCGTAAGGAGACCCGATATGAATGGAGTGAGGAATGTGAAAGCAGTTTCCAAACTCTCAAGGATCATCTCACCACAGCTCCGGTCTTAGCCCTACCAATTGAAGGAGAGGAATTCGAGGTCTACACTGATGCTTCTGGCATTGGCCTCGGATGCGTTCTAATGCAACATGGGAAGGTCATAGCATATTCTTCTCGTCAACTGAAGAAGCATGAGGAGAATTACCCCGTCCATGACTTGGAATTGGCCGCGGTAGTATTTGCTCTAAAGATATGGAGACACTATCTCTATGGGGTACAGTTTACTGTATACTCCGATCACAAAAGTCTCAAATATCTATTTTCGCAAAAGGAGCTGAACATGAGACAAAGACGTTGGCTAGAATATCTCAAGGATTTCGACTTCAATATACAATACCATCCCGGAAAGGGTAATTATGTTGCTGATGCCCTTAGTCGAAAGCCGAGAGCAATAATAGCAAATTGTATGATACAAGAATGGAGGTTACTTGAACAATTCTCTGAGCTCAATATAAGCTTGGACATGGAATCCAAATTTGTCACACTATCCCATGTAAGCATACAGTCAGATTTGTTATCTGAAATACAAACACTTCAGGATGATGATCCCATGTTAGTAGAAATCAAAGGCAGATTAGAAGGACAATCTGATTTTCAACTAACTTCTGATGGAAGGTTATCGTTCAAAGATAGAATTTGTATACCCGATTGTCCGGAATTAAAGAAGAAGATCTTAGATGAAGCTCACAGATCAAGATACACTATTCATCCTGGATCAACTAAAATGTACCAAGATGTAAAGAGGAACTTTTGGTGGCCCAATATGAAAAGAGAAATAGCGGACTATGTATCACGCTGTCTCACATGCCAACAGGTCAAGGCGGAACACCAAAAGCCTGCGGGAAAACTACATCCTCTAGATATTCCTAAGTGGAAATGGGAGGATATTGGTATGGACTTCATCATGGGTTTGTCTAAATCTAAAGGAGGACATGATGGAATCTGGGTTATCATTGATCGATTGACTAAATCGGCACATTTCTTGCCAATCAAAAGCCGATGGTCGATTGATGTACTAGCTGCACTATACATTAAAGAAATAGTCAGGATACATGGAATTCCTGTCTCAATCGTGTCTGATAGGGATCCCCGTTTTACTTCTCATTTTTGGAAGGGATTACAACATTCGTTGGGGACAAGGCTCAACTTTAGTACTGCTTTTCACCCACAAACGGATGGTCAGACCGAGCGAACTAATCAAGTTGTTGAAGATATGCTGAGAGCATGCATTATTGACTTTGGAGGAAGCTGGCATGACCACTTACCTTTAGTTGAATTTGCATATAATAATAGCTACCAAGCTAGTATCCAAATGGCACCTTTCGAAGCCTTATACGGAAGGAGTTGCCGATCTCCCATATGTTGGAACGAAGTTGGAGAAAAACAACTATTAGGTCCAGACATGGTAAGGGATACAACCGAGAAGATACTAGTAATCAGAGAAAGATTACAAGTTGCTCAGACAAGGCAAAAGGCTTATGCTGATACCAGGAGAAGAGATCTTGAATTTCAGGTTGGAGATCATGTATTTCTTAAAATATCCCCTGGACGTGGCATACGAAGATTTGGTGTTAAGGGCAAGCTTACGCCAAGATTTATCGGACCATTTGAGGTACTCGAAAGAGTTGGCGAGGTTGCTTATCGCATCGCGTTGCCTCCTCAGTTGTCCGAGGTACACAATGTATTTCACATATCTATGTTGAAGAAATATGTACACGATCCGTCACATATTATTGAGCATGGAGATCTGGTGATCCAGAAAGATCTCACATATGAACAAAGGCCCTTGAAGATATTAGATCGAGAAATACGAGCTCTAAGGAATAAGGTTATTCCCATGATCAAGGTGCAATGGAATAAGAATCCTGAACGCGAAGCGACATGGGAGACCGAGGAATCTATGAAGAAACGATTTCCCGAGTTATTCTAAGAGGTATATGTCCTACACTCTCCGCATGTATAATTATATATATATTGAATTTGGGGACCAAATTCTTTTTAAGTGGGGGAGGGTGTAGCAACCCTAATAAATGAATAATTGAAATAAATTAAAACATATATATATTACAGAAGTAATATATATAAAAGGAATAGGGTTAATTGGACGAAATAAAACAAATTAAAAATAACGCCTCTTATTAAGGCGTTAATTTATAAAGAAACGCCTCTACCAATGGCGTGAATAAAGAAAGGACGCCCACACCTACGGTCGTCAGTTCTCACGCGACCAAATGGGTAAGTAAAAGAAACGCCTCTATCTTAGGCGTGTTTTAAAACAAGAAACGCCCTTTTTCAAGGCGCTTTTTAAGAAACGCCCTTATGCAAGGCGTCAATTCAAGAATACACGCCCTGACCTAAGGCGTTAATTCAGTTCGTGACTCGTTCGAACCCAGAGCTTATCCAGGGAAAGATTAACCTAATCTAGTAAGTATCTATTAGAGTAAGGACTCTATTAAGGATATATTACCCTCAATCAAACACTACTCTTGTTAGGACTTCAAAATCCTATAAATAACATGTTCGATCGAACCCTAAAACCCATTTGATCGAGCGTCTGCTGCTAGGTACGTGAAGAACAAACAGTTCTTCTTCCTTTCCTTGCTTTTGATAAACACATGAGGAGGTTTTAACCATCCTTCATCGTCTTTGCTATAGGTGGCTGCTTCTAGTGTTTGAAGACAAAGGGTCTTCATCATCATTGTCTTCATCACCATCAGGTAGCGATGGCAACATCTTCCTGAAGAACGAAGGTTCTTCATCCACGAAGGTTCCAAACAGAGTATCAGTATTGTCAAACCATAAGGTAGGTTTTCTCAAGATACTGTAGCCCAAATAAAATTAGTGAAAGATATTATATAAGCATGGCATGCATACGGTCTATATACATATGGTTTCGGTGTGTTTTCTGAATTGTTTGAAAGAAACGCCCTGGAATAGGGCGCTATTTTAAAATAAACGACCATAACAGCGGTCGTCAATTTATTAAGAAACGTCCTGTACACAGGCGTTAATTTTACGAGATCATGACTTAAGCATGTTAAGAACGGATTATATATGAAACCTTGATTATTAATGCATGATCCTGTCTCCAAATCTAATGTCCTGCAATTTCTTGTATTCACGGCCTGTACAAGGTCGTTTTCCCACGTATTAACGCCTTATCATAGGGCGTGACTTTAAAAGTAACGCCCCTTACTAGGGCGTGTATATGTTAAAATCTTGAAATTCACGACTTGGACAAAGTCGTTTTCCCTATGTAAACGCCCCATCATAGGGCGTGAATTAAAAATAAACGCCCCTTACTAGGGCGTGTATCTGTTAAAATCCTGAAACTCACATATTCTGTAAAATGGAATTAAAAAGTAACGCCCCTTCCAAGGGCGCGTTTTTGATAAATTTCTGAGAATAATTATATCCTGTCGAATATGTAAATGATGAGACGCCTGCCCCTGCAGTCGTCCACTTTAAAGAAACGCCCCCAGGAAAGGCGTGTTTTTGATAAATTAATGAAATAAATGGAAATTCCGCAAATTGGCAATATATGTAAACGCCCTTCTGTTAGGCGTTAATTATTCAATACACGACTTGACCTAAGTCGTTATTTTACTGTAAACTGATTTTTCCTCTGATTTGCTAACCGATGGTTTATATATTATACATATATATATATATATCGGCACTATTCTCCACTCCGTGAGTATAGTCCCATGTTTTCATGTTGATTTACCGACCACACTCAACTCTCATTGACATACAAGCTCTCCATTGGACATTCCGTTCCTTTGGACTAGCGAGTTAGTCATAGAGACCTCCGTAAGACTCCTCGTAGCCTTGGATTCCCTCAAGGCCGACTGAGCTGGTTGTACCCTAAAAACCCATTACACGATCCTTGCCATGTCAATCTAAAGAAACATGGTATACCGGCCCTTATGATTATACAAAGAGCATATCATAAGAAATTCTTGATGGGATGATGATATCATGCCATATCGTGTCATTCTTGTAAACCCCAATTCTATGATAAGAATGAGGGTATCTTGCTTGATCTAATATTCATGTGGACCTCAATTCTATATAAAGAATGTCCATATTGATTTGTCATGGTACCTAAGTTAAGGGAACCATAATCTACCTAGTTTTATCGACATCGTGATTATACCGTTATTATCGCCATTCTATGTCCTTTGTCATATTTTGGACTCTATTCTATCAAAGTTGTCATACGTGTCTACAAGCTTGATTATTGAAATTCTATATTGGCTATATAAACAAGAGTGGATGTCAAAACACATGATAAATGCCTGCGCATATAGGGCCCGATCTGGTCCTGGGAGGAGCACCCGAAAGTACTTGTGCCCATGGGAGTTAAAATGATAAGGTATCTGGCATTATACCGAGTACTTGACTTGCTTGATTGGACATTCCACACACATCTTGTACTTGACTCGTACTTGACATGAAATGAAATGCGTGGCCCGAAAAAGGGTAATTTACTTGCTTGATACATGATAGCCAAAGTTCTTGACATGACTCGATAATGGTACTTGCTTGAATATCTTGAATAACTTGTATCTTGTTCATGAAAGTTCATCTTATTTCTTTGATATTACATTCTCTCTATCTTGTCGTTTCATGCGAGCATGCATAGCTTTATTGCATCCATGAAAATGTAATTACTTAAACCACTTGCTAGTACTTGAGATATAATTTCCTACTGAGCGTTCGCTCATTCCGTTTGTCCCTTTTTACTTTTCAGGTAAGTCCGACGACGATGGAAGTCAATCGGATGGGAATGGTCAAGAGTGAAAGTGATAGAGCTTCTACAAGTGTCGTCTAGTCTTTTCTATAGTTTCTTGAGTCAACTATGTATTCTTCTCCTTTTTATTTAACAGAGTATTGGATTTGTAATAGTCTATCCATTATGAAATAAAGGATTGGGTTATCTTGCTATTTTGCGCATCTCTGTCTTTGTGTCGAATACATGACCACTCTGATTGACATGATTGATATAGACACGTCGCGCATCTCCGGGTATCTTCCGCGCTCGGGGCGTGACATTTCTTCTCTTCTTCTCACAGGTTGCTGCTGTCGTTGGCTAGGGGAGGAACTCTGTGCGCATCAATCTCCATTTTTTGAAAGCTTCTTCCCCATTGAATATCAAGGCCACAAGCAACAGAAGCAACAGGCTCCTTCTATTTTATTTTTATTCTCCTTTTGCTATTCGTTAACATGCATGCATCATGTTTCATTTTCATATTAATTTTTCTCAACTATCATTGAGATCTCCCCTTTAGTGCATCTCTTGCACTCTCTCCCCATAATATTTTTACATGCATTCATATCTCCCACACCCTCTTTGCATAGGGGTTTAAGGGCCAACCACCCACAAGGTGTGTTCTTAATCAATTTTTCATGCTCATATATTTTTATGAATTGATGCTACACCCACCACATATCTAATGCAATTTCTTCATTGGTGTTTGTCTTTTTTTTGCAAGGGTAATTAAAGGAAGAACTCTCTTCGTCGGCCGACCGATTTGAAGAGAAAGGAATACTCACATCCCCCGCATCTTTTGAGGTATTTTGCGATCATCTCCCCATATCAATCTCCTCTTTGAGACCCTCGTGTCTCTGGCGATCACACACACTCCACATTAGCACCTCGTGCTATTTTTATTGCTTTCA
Organism: Amorphophallus konjac; assembly: GCA_022559845.1. Taxonomy (NCBI): domain Eukaryota; kingdom Viridiplantae; phylum Streptophyta; class Magnoliopsida; order Alismatales; family Araceae; genus Amorphophallus; species Amorphophallus konjac. The sequence continues at coordinate 260,885,578 of CM040121.1, forward strand.
CACATATATCTATTGCTTTTTTTTTTATTTTTAAGTGTGGATTTTAAAAGAGATCTACAGGCGGCACTGATGCGGATTGATGAGAGAGAGGTGCTACCAGGGCAAGGCGAGGGGGTTGCATGATGATAGGGTTGGCGATAGAAAGAATAGAGGTACTTTCTTGGTGCCACACCTGGTCTCTCTCGACTTTCGGGAAGAAGGAGAAAAGGTTGACCTGGTGATTGGGCTGTTGGTGCTCCGGCAATGGATTCTGAATTATGCCCATGTTGGGCTGTTGTTGTTGTTGTGCATGTTGAGGCTGTTGTTGTTGATGTGGTTGTTGCTGCTGTTGTAACTGCTGCTGTTGTAACTGTGGTCTAGGAGGGGGTCTCCTGGTTTTGAGAGCGGCAACGTATCGCCTTATTTCATCCCAGTCAATCCCACCCTCATCATTCATATCATAGATGTAGTCCTTAAAGTGAAAACAATTCTCTATTGTGTGTCCTGGCTGCCTGTGGTAGACACAGTATCTGGAAGTGTCGACATTTGGTGGCCATGCGAGCCTCTCCCTAGGTAAGACGAGTGTATTTGAGGCCATGAGGGCATTGAAAATATCTGCTAAGGTTTCTGGCAACGGTGGGTAATGGGCTCTCTTGGGACCAATCGGCCTCCTTTGTTGCTGCGGGGGGCCGTAATTCCCTGGGGGTGGAACTTGGTTGTACTGAAGTGGTGGTTATTTTTGCTGAGGTCGAGGTTGTTACTGGGGTTGAAGTAGTTGAGGCATATTGTTCTGGGGTGGATCGTTTTGGGGTGGAGGACGAGAGGGGAAAGGACCTTGTCGGAGGGGAAGTCGGGACATTTGTGGAAGCCTTCGGTTGGCTGCATAGTTGGCGTTGTTGACCGCACTCACTTGCTCATTTGTTACGACCCCTTCTGTTGCTCCGCCTGGGACACCAGTGCCTGTCTTTCTGACCACCTTGGGCTTCGGCGGCTCAAACATGTTCATAATGGGGGAGTCTTTTAACTGGGTCTTGATATACCGGGCTCTTTCATAGAGTTCCTCCATTGTGGTAAGCTTGTTCATGGCCAGGACATGTATGAACTGTGGGGTGGCATTGGATACAATCACTTTACTTGTTCAGGCTCTGAGAGGGTATCCCTTATTCTTTCTACCAGGGACCTCCATCTGTCGGCATAGCGGACAAAATCCTCGTCGGACTTCATCTTTTCGGCCACTAGGTCGGTAATGGAGAGAGAGGGACCGACCCTATCCCGATACTTTTGCAAGAACCTTCTCTGGACTGCTTCAAAATTCTCGGCCTCGCGGGGCTCCAAAGAATAGAACCACTCTAGCGCAGGACCATCTAATGATCTCCGAAAGAGGTATGCCAGGGATCTCTGGTCATTTTGCCAATAGGAGGACTCATACATGAAATCCTTGAGGTGAATGAAAGGGTAGCCAGTGCCATTGTACCTGCGGTACGTGGACATTTAGGAGGGACGAAGATGGATGACCGGAAGGATTGGCAAAGCAACCTCCGGGGTGGATTTCACGTCCACCATTTTCTTCAAATTTTGAAATTGTTCGTCCATTCTATTGAACCTATTTGAAGAGCAATTGGGCGAGCTCCTCAGGAGGTGAAGGTGGCACGTGCCACTGGGGAGGAAAATGTCTCCCAGAGACTTGAGGGGGGAATCCCGAATGAGAGGGAGCTGTCGGGCCACTGGCAATTGGCCCCGGCTGGAGCGGTATGTGGGGAACAGCATGGGTTTGAGATTGTGAAGGGAATTGGAACGAGGGTGGTTGTTGACTCGCCTGCCCTTGAAGCGAGGGAGACTGGATGGCTTGCGCCAGTGAAGGAGACGGGATGGCCTGCACCGACTCTTGGACGGGTGCGATGGCTGGGGTTGACTCCTGGGGTGCAGGAGAAACAGACTTTCCTTTCAGAATGGCCTGGAAGGCCCGGAGCTGCTCAGAGGTAAGCTCCGTGTTGGCGAGGACACCTAGCAGGGAGGAGATGTCCTGTGGTGGGGATGTGTCCCCTGCGGTAACCTGCATCTCCCGTGAGGGCTCATGGGAAGGACCCGAGTCCATAGCATGGACTCGCGGCTCGACTGACTCACCACGACCAGGGTGGTTCTCCTCAAAAGACTCGTGAGCCATGCTCAGAGTTTTTCCGAAACGTAAAAACATACACCGACAAGCAAATAGCAAAGATTATCAAACAAGTGAATGCCTTTACGCCTTTTTTGTGTTTTGATTTTGATGATTTTTTTTTGTGTTTTTAACCAGATCTAAGGTTCTCCCAAAATAGGGACCCTAGTTCATTTTTGTTTTACTGCCGTGTCAGCTAGGGGCTCTCGTCTCACCACGAATGGGTCGACTAACTCCGGAGAACTTTAATGGTACAACCAGCCCAGTGAACGAAGAGGAGATTCTTCGATGTCGGGGACTTATGGAGGTCCCAATGGAGGAGATTCTAGTCCATCGAGAGGAATTCCCGAACGGAGAGTCCTTCCTTCACCGAGAGAGGGTGATCCTTAGAAAAAATGAAAAAAAATAGAAAAGAGGGATGGATGTATGCAATGAAATGCTGACAGATATATGGAGTGCAACAGAACAATGAAACAATCAAGATATCACAACACGCAAGAGACAATAAAGCAAATTACAAGAAACTGTAAGGGTAACTGAAAGAAAGCAACCAGAAGTCCCACCGTGATCGCCAATCTGTGAGCGACGTTACGCGGTTGAGGAATGAAATGCGGAGCGCGCGGGCTCATTTTGTTTTGCTGCAACACGGGAAGAGGAGAGAAGAGGCCACCACGGGAGATTGCTCCGGCGGGGCGTGCGGGATAGATGCGATACAGCAAGATATGGGGGCTAAACGGCCATAGCGGGAAGTGACTCGCCGCGGCCTCGGGAGATGGGAATGGTGCAGAAATTAAATAGCAAGAATTGAAACGGCCATTGCAGAAAGTAACTCACCGCGGCCTCGAGATTATAGCAGATATGGAAGCAGTTCAAGATATAACAAGGAGCAGACAGAATTCAAACGACCATTGCGGGAAGTGACTCGCCGCGGCCTCGAGAGTATAGCAGAATAGAGATATAACAAGATATAAAAAGAAGCAGAATTCAAACGGCCATTGCGGGAAGTGACTCGCCGCAGCCTCGAGAATATAGCAGAATAGAGATATAACATGGTATAAATGACAGAATTTAAATGGCCATTACGGGAAGTGACTCGCCGCGGCCTCGAGAATATAGCAGGTATAAGAGCAGTTCAAGATATAACAAGGAGTAGACAGAATTCAAACGGCCATTGCGGGAAATTACTCGCCGCGGCCTCGAGACTATGATGTGATCGCCACGGGTCGAGGACCCCAAAAATAAAGAGTGATCGTGCCTACCTCACTAGAGGAAGTGGCGGGTTGGTTCTTCCTCCCCCTTCGGCCGGCCGACGGAGAGGGCTTTCTTCAGTTACCCTTGCAAAACAACAGCCAGTAGATGAACAGAATTAGAAAATTGCAGTGTAGTATCAATCTTTTGCAATAAAAGTGATGAAATTGTGGCAGGACACACACCTGGTTGGTGTGGTTTTAAACCCCTCTCGGACACGAGTAGGAGAAAAATGTAATGATGAATGAAATTATGCAAAGAGGTATATAAAAGAAGGCTCCCTTATAAAGGGAGATTGAGGATGCGAGATGATGAATGTAAAAGAAGAAAAGGAAAGGATTGGCTTATTGGATGTGCCGATGGTGAAATCCGGCGGAGCTTCGGCAGCGTAGGGACGGCGTGGAAGCACGGTGGACGAAGACGGCCTTCCACCTGCGCGCGCGGGCACCCGAGAATCCGGCAGAACCTCCCCCTGCAAAAGACCCACGGGTTAGAAATGAGATCCGGCAGCCTGTCGGACCTCTTAGAAGCTCCCCCTCGGATGGAGGGGGGGTCTGCTATTTATAGAGAGTCGGAGGATGGAGGAATCCAGGGCCCAGGACGCCTCCATCAATAAATTAATATTTTTTTATTTTTTTATTTTTTTTATTTTTAACTTTTTATGAAGGCGTCCAGGAGACTGGACGCCTTCATAAAAGCCCACCGGAATTCCGCCGAAAGTCGCACACGGTTTGGTACCACACATGGTTTTGATGGGCGTCCGTGACTTACGAGTGGGCGCGTCTGATTGGCAAGACGTCTTCACATTCTTGGATTTTTGCACAACGTCAAATCGAGCGGCGGGTCGGTTTGTCCGGATGTTGAAGATTGAAGGCATCCAGGCACCTGGACGCCTCAAAGTTGTTGGAATTTTCCGAAACGACAGATCGACCGGTGGATCAGGGGCGTCCGTGAGCAAGATGATGAAGGCGTCCAGGCACCTGGACGCCTTCAAGAAATTATTATTTTATTTGTTTTTTTTTGTTTTTTTTATTTTATTTTTTTCATTTTCATGAAGGCGTCCAGGCAGGTGGACGCCTTCAAGAATTATGATTTTTTATTATTATTATTTTATATAATTTTTATTTTTTTTCATTTTTATGAAGGCGTCCACTCAACTAGACGCCTTTAAAAAAATATTTTTTTTATATATTTTCAAATTAATGGAGGCGTCCAGGGTCCTGGACGCCTCCATGAAGGGAATTCCTCCGAAAGGGCATCGACAGCCGTCCGTCAGACAATTCCTGTCTCCAGAATCTTCTGATGCGTCCGATCGGTGGTGATGCCGTCTGTATGCTGCATGATTTCCGTGACGAGGCGATTTCCGGATGCTGCAGGGGTGTTACGTTACCCACTCAAAGGGACGAAAAAGACTCAAGAATAGGAAGCACTCAAGCGATTCAGGTGCGAAAGCCACTGCGGGGCGTCATATAGTAATATGAGATTTTCTCAGGGGATGTCAGAAACAGCGTGTCTGCAGTGCTTAGCCTCTTACTGTCATTTGTTATTCTGTGTTTCAGTGTGCCCATCAAGTGGCGGTGGTCGGGATGACTGGTGGGCCGGCCTCCAGCTCGCGAGCCCCTCCTCCGGAGGTCTCTTCTCTCCAGGAGCAGTTGGCGGGCGCGGTGGCCCGTGCTAAGGAGGCCGAGCGTGACCAGGCGGCTCGGGTGAGTGTTTGCTTGACACGGGTTCCCTTTTCCACATATTCCCTTTCTTTTGTTGACTTCAATATGGGCTTTGACAGGTGGCGGAGATTCGAGATGCACTGGCTCGTGCGGTCCGTGTAGTGGAGGAGCATGACGCCTGGGCGGCGGAGCGCGATGCCCGGGTGGCGGAGCGCAATGCTCGGATAGCGGAGCTAGAGGAGGACCGACGACAACGGGAGGCAGAGGAGCTTCCTCGCGACGTGCTAGAGTTACGGATTGCCCTTGAGGTGTCGAGGAGAGAGACAGAGAGAGAGCACAGAGAGGGAGAGGGAGAGGGTGTAAAGGAGGGCAGAGAGGGAGAAGGAGAGGGCGGAGAGGGAGAAGGAGAGGCTGGAGAGGAGGGCTTTGGAGGCCCAGATGACGGAGCTCCGAGTGAGTCTTTGTTGAGTAGTGGATGACAGATCTAGAGGGGAGGGGTGAATAGATCTGCCCCTCTTTTCGTAAACAACCCTCTTTATAGCTAGTTAACGAGAATCGCAGTGGAATATAACAGGCTTAACGAAGGACACAATGATTTGCTTAGCAAGATAAACAAGCAATGTAGAAATTAAACCTAAGCATGCATCTATCACGAAGCAATCGCACAAGCAAACCACAACACAAAGGATTTAAGGTGGTTCGGACTGAATCCCTAGTCCTACGTCCACCCCTCACAAAATCCGGTGAGGCTCCACTAGTGCAACGCACTGAACCGCAGATCGGAAAAACCTCCGATTGCCTTCCTACTAACCACCGGTAGGGACATCAACACCGCAGATCGGACAGCTTCCGACTACCTTCCTACTAACCACCGGTAGGGACGATCTCAGTTCCAAATGTTTGAATGAAATGGCAAAAGAACAAATATGAAAATACTCAAACAAGATATAGAATATGCTCAAAGAGAAAAGATCTTGTCTGAGATTGCTGGAGCTTGAATCTGATTCTTCAATGGTATCTTCTTCCTTGTGAAATGATCTTCCTTGGATCACCTTGCATTGATGAAGAAGATAAAGGATGCAGATTTGATCTCCCTTGAAAATGAGCTTCTTTGGATCACCTTGAGATGATGAAGAAGTTCTTCCCGGAGTACTGTTCACAGCTACAGTACTCGAACTCCTCTCCCTTGAACACACCCTTGCAGCCTCCTTTGATCTTCCCTCTTAGCTTTGCTTGCTTCTACTCTTCCTTGGAGGTTGCTGGATTGAGATATGAGCTTGAATCACCTTGAGTTGATGGAGAGAGTGTTGGATGTAGCTTTGATCTTTCTTTTGATCCTCTTGAGTTGATGAAGAGGTTTAAGGATGCAGCTTTGATCACCTTTGAGAATCTTGATTGCTTCTAACTTCCTTGGAGGTTGCTTGCTTCAGATCTATGCTTGAATCATCTTGGAATGGATGAAGAACTTCTGCACGGAGTACTGTTCACGGCTACAGTACCTCTTCTTCCAACCTCCTTCTCTAGCCTCTCTTGATCTCTCTTTGATTCCTCTTGAAGCATCAGGGTTTCTAACCCCTCTTGTATGTGTTTTATAGACTGTGGATGGTCAATAGAAGCCCCCCAGACCAGATCCACATTTTGTGGGTGATTGGGTGACTTTAGGATTAAAGAAATCCATGGAGAATGGCCCTTCTCGAAGTGGAAAACAAAGTCAACAATGAAGGCTCGGGGCTGGCGGTCGACCTGTGGCTTCTGGCGGTCGACCGCTACTGAGAAAACTGTAGACGAATGATCCCTGGAATTTCCGGTCGACCGCAACTGGGCTGGCGGTCGACTGCCACTGAGAGAGCTACAGCCTGGAGGTTGCTAGCAAGGGCGGTCGACCGCCCCTGTGCTGGCGGTCGACCGCCAGCTGGGCAGACCCCGGGTTTTCCCGGGTCGGTCCGTTAATTGCTTTAGCTCCGTCGCTTAAGTTCTTTAGCACCCCATTCATGTATGTAGCATCACCCTTGACAGTCTAGAAGGTGTGAACTGAGTCTTTGACTTTGGGTTCTCTTGGTTATGCTTCTTTGTGCATCGACCTTAACTGTCATAGAGCTTTCACTTTTGCCAACTCCACTCCATTCCTTGCCCATTCATTTGCATATTTATCATGAACAAAACATCACGTATGTCAGTCATATAAGAGTGAAAAACAACAATGACTAATAGTGTTTAGCCATTATCAAAACCAAGAATGTCAAATAACTCAAATGACCACATGATGATGTCGAATGACCCAAGTGACCACAAGATGACTCAAATGACCACAAGGGCACAACAGTCTTGGTACGGTAGAGGGGAGGCTACGAGAAAGTGAGGAGCACTACCAGAGAGCGAAGGAGTGCGCGGCGCGTCTTCGACAGTCTGGTTCCTTCTCTGTAGGTAGCTTCCTAGTTTCTTCGGCCAAGGAGCGGCGCCGTGCATTCGAGGCCGGCCAGGCACCACAGGGTGAGGGGAGCACCGCCTCTCAGAGTTCACGTAGGCCCCCTAGGGATCTGTGCCAGAGGATATAGGAGAGGGATGATCAGAGAGATGACCAGGAGGGTGGTGGTGAGAGTTAGAGAGTGATTTGTACACCCATCATCCTCGCTTATGATGTATATGACAGATAGTTTGTTATATGGAATGGTTTCTTTTCTGTTACTTGACTGTCTTTTGTGCACGTTCTGATGTGACACCACCTTGTGGTGATAGTCACAAGATCAAATGCCCCTTGGACCTAGCAAGCAACCAACGCACGGACCGGTGACTTTACACGAGCGGACTCACCCGCTAAGCGCACTCTTGTGCCCGTAGGCAACCTGGTGATGGTGGTGAGGGTTCGGGATGGGACCTCGCTTCTCCGGAGCTTGGCTAGCTTTGGATTGTGTTGAGCTATGGTTTTGATGATAACTAAACTTCGTGTGTAATGGAGATTGTAAGCTATGACTTTGATGATAACTAAACTATGTGACATATTGTGTGCTTGATTAGTGGAAAACATCTTCATGATAAATGAACTCACATGTGGCTATCTTATCTTGCAGGTTGCTTTACTAAGTAGGTTGATGATTGAATCATGCATGATGTACATTAGTCTTTGGAGGTTCCATGTGAAGACTATGCTTCTCAGTGAAATGGTTGAGTCTTTATGGATATGAAATTGATTGCATGGCCTTGTGTTGTATAAATGCATAGCCATTTCATTACATACTCTGTTGAGGATTTCCTCTGGTTCCTGTATATCATGAATGCATGAGTGATGCCTCCTAGTCATTCTAATCATATGGCTTAAATGCTTTGAAATGGTTTGTGGGAGAATTGGGTTGAAGTCGGGATCTTCAGATTCATTGGCTTAATATCAACTTGCCTCTAAATTCCCAGAAAGTGCAGGTTAATGTTTCCTACATTGTGATGGATTCAAGGTAAGCATTTACATTGGAATCCAAGGTGATACTCTAATAATCTTGAGTTGGATAAATAGGTTCTCAAGTGCTTTCATATAGATCTTTCATGTGGATTCTTATATGCCTCATGATAATGCTGTCGTAATCATATTTCATGTCATTTGGGTCTTGGTCTCAAAACTAGCTTCATATGTTAATGCATGACCCATATATTTTGATCTTGATCTAACCTCTTGGTTTATCATGTTTTTCAGGATGCAAAATCATTGTTGATCTTCATGGGATTATGGTAACATTTAATCAATTATTTCCCTTTGGTTTGATGGAGGTTTTAGTTGTTTTTCAAACTCAAACTATCTTACAGTCTTCACCATTTTCAATCCCACCGTTGGATCTCCCCATAAAAATTATATGTTGTAGCTCTGCGAGTCCTCTTTCCAACGCCTCCAGTCTCGCTTCGATCGGAGTTCGGAGCTAGGAGAAATAATTCCTGCCGCCGGAGCGCGCAGTGCTGTTTTTTTGTAACTTACCTGAAAGGGTCGACCCCTGTAACACAAGGTGCTGTTTTGTATTTTTCAGCAACCTGTTGCCCGAGGGTCGACCCCAAGGGTCGACCCCTTCCGGACGGGACTTCCGTAAGTGTTTAAAACTCATCCTAAACCCCTTGAAACTTTACCAAAACACCCCCCAATGGTTCCTAATCATACTAGGGTGTTTCTAACATGTTTTGTGAGGGTTTTATGTGTCTTTTCATGCTTCTCATATTGGCCTATATAGGAGTTACGAATTTGGGATATGAGAACCCTAATGCTTATATTGTTCTTTCTTGTAGGTGAAGAAAAGGGGGAAAAGAAGGTGGAGCTCTTGCAAGGTGGTTATCATCTACATCCATGAAGATTTGGAGCTCGTGGTAGAAGAAGAAAAGAAGCGGATTGAGGAGAGGAACAAGAGGACTCCGAAATCGCCATCATCCGACATCAAAGCAAGAAGAACCGGAGATTCGATTGAAGGGTCGCAACAGCCACCTCTAGTCCTTGTTCCTCTTGTGTTTGTGCGTGAATGTGAAGGGAAGAAGGAGGATTCGAAGTTCCAATCAACCCTCTACTGCTGGCTGTGAGTGAAATCAAGATTCAAGCTCATCCGATTCAAGATCGTCAAGAACGTCTTCCTGCTGCACAAGTGTTCGATTAAATTCCGAGAAGAGAAAGGGGGAGCTTCCACAAGGATAATTCATTCTCTCTTCACTCCTTTCATTCTGATTCTTTGAGTTTAAACTTCAGCATATGTTGTAATCTTTATCTCAGATATTTGTGTGTGTGTGGATCATTGTTGGATCCGTGGTCGTGTGTGTGTCGTGATCTATTCGTGTGTGTATGTAGGTCTTCCTAGATCTACGTTTGTGTGTGTGGGTGTCTAGTTAGATCCGTGTTGTATCTTGTGTGTGGTTTGCTGCACGTGTGGCAGCGTGTGTTCGTGTTGGTGATCCGGCCATCGGATCGTGTGTGTGTTGTTATTCCGGTCGTTGGACTGTGTGGGAGACTACGTCTCCGTGTGTGTGTGTGTGCTTTGGGGCGTGTCCCCGTGTGTGTGTGCAGGCGTCGTCCTGCGTGTGTGTTTGGAGCGTCGTCTCCGGGTGGGAATTTATTCTCGAGTGAAGCCTCACCTAGTTTGGTGAGGGGTGGACGTAGGGAGCCCGTCGTGGTCCCGAACCACCTTAAAATCCTTGTGTATTGTGGTTTGCTTTGCGCACTGGTTTGGTTTATTTTGTGTATCCATCTATATGATCGTGTGGGATCGGTGAACTTGAGAGAATCGGTTTAATGGCTTAATCAACTTCCTTAATTCTGTTATATGTCTTTAACTCCACCGTGTGCACTTGTCTTGTCTTATAGTGTTGTTGTTATCGAGCTTGCCAGATCAACAGTTTTGGGTGTTTTAATTGTTATCTCATTGCCTTTGATAAAAGGTCAAGAGTTTTATTTAAAATTTATAGTCACCCAATTCACCCCCCTCTTGGGTGTCATTGATCGAGGGACCCAACAATTGGTATCAGAGCTAAGGCTCTTATTTCATAGATCTAACGATCTAGAGTGATCCGGATCAATGACTACCAACACTTACACCTTGAATTCTCCACCGGTGTTTGATGGTTCCAAGTTTGATTTGTGGTTAGGAAGAATGTGCAGTCTTGTCAACTCATATGACCCTAAGCTATGGAGGCTTATTTCATATGGTCCTTATGAGTTGCCCAAGGACAAGAATATCTGGACTAAAAATCAAAAGTCTAAACATGATCGAAATTGCTTAGTTTTAAAGTTACTTACTGCTGCAGTTGATTCTAATCATTTCCCTTTTGTCTCCCATTGCAGATCCGCGAAGGATATCTTGGATGGCCTAACCAAGATTTGGGAAGAGCATGGAGACCAATGTCTTGTGGCAGGGATGAGTGAACAAAGGAGTGATCAGCCAAGTGAATCAAGCTCACCAAGTGGATCAAGCTCAAGGGTAAATTCTGAATCTGATTGTGAAGATGATTTTAACTACGAAGAATTGTTGAATGCCTATGAAGAGCTTGCTGAAAAATACAAGAAGTTAAAATCTGAAAATAAAAAATTGAAAAAGAATGTTGGTCAAAATAGAAGTGATTCCTCTTGTAAAGAATGCTCACACCTTAAGGAATTGATTGATGGTTACATGTTTGACATTGAAATTCACAAAGATCAAATCTCTACCTTAAGAAATGAAAACAAAGAGCTGAGAGAGAGAGTTAGTCTTATGAACAATGGTCAAAATGAGCTTGCTCATGATAAAAATCTTGAAATAGAAAATGAGAAACTGAAGGAATTGAATAATACCATTTCTGAAAAATTGCTTATTTTTGAAAAAGAAAAAGGTTTGCTTGTTGATCAATGTAAAGAAATGCATGTGATGAAACAAGAAATGGAAACCTACAAAATCATCAACACCCAACTACATGAACAAGTCAAGACTTGTGAGAATAAGATGGTCGCCTATGAATTGCACATTTCATCACTTGAAAAAGAAATTTCTGATTTGAATGCTTCTTTATCTAGATTTGTCAATGGTCAAGAAAACTTGGATAAACTGTTGGGAATGAAAGTAAACTTTCAAAGAGAAGGGCTGGGGTTCAATCCTGTGAACAAAAAGAAATTTGAAAGTAAAATATATACTTCATTTGTTCATGACAATTGTGCACCTACCACCTCCACATCTTACTCCCAGCAACCCACTGTATCAAGAACCCAATCAAATCAGAAAAACAATGTGAATGTCCAAAAGCTTCAAAAAGAAAACAAAAATCAGAAAATCAACATGCATCAAAAATCCAAAAATGCTGCTAGCATCTCCATGCATGTTGAACATACTTCTTCCACACACACACAACCACCTAGAAAGAAATTCTCATGTTTTTATTGTGGAAAATATGGACATGCCATGCATGATTGTTTTATGAGAAAGAATGATGATTTAGAAGCATGTAGAAAAGAATGAAACCTTTTGCAAATGGGAAACAAGAGTGGAACAAAAAATCACATGCTTCAAAGAATCCTCGTGCTTTTAAGAACTCAAAGTCATGTTGCAACTACTGTGGTAAATTTGGACATATGGTGCATGATTGTTTTCTAAAGAAAATTGATGATTTGAATGTTGTTATGAAGTGGAAGCCACGTGCCAAAGATGTTGCTAACCCACAAGGACCCAAGATGGTTTGGGTACCTAAGAATGCCAAATGAGAAATTTGTTTTACAGGTGTGCCTTGGGAATGTAAAGCATGAAATCTATTTTTCTCACGAAGGTAAGGCACACAAGTGGGATAAATCAGGTTAAAAGAAAAAACTAAAATTGAAATTTGAAAATTCAGGTGATATCCCTCTCACTCTCTTCAGTAATTATGTCATTGTTTGATTCATATTGTGCTGAATTGTCTTGTGTTAATGCACATGTTTGTTCATGCATTCCATCCATAGATAGTTGCATACACTTGTGCATATCATCCTCATATAGCATCTTGTTGAAGTGGTGCTTTGAAACTATCAATAAAGTTCACTACATTTGTTGAGCTTGCATGCACCCTCATGTTTGCATACACCCTTTCACATATTATCTTGCATAAGTTGAACATTGTGAAGTCATGTCATAATGCATAGCATTCCTCCTACCTTCATCACCCTTGACTACATAGTATATCAAATGGTGACATGTGGAAGGGCAGGTTATGCCTGTCTGAGAGCTATCACTACGCGTGAGGTGATCTTTGGATCCAAGTTCTCCGCCTAGTACTATGAGTCGTTTACTTAAAAGGCTACATATGACATTGGATTGTTACTGAACATCTTGCATTCTTGCACACACTAAGGGGGAGCAACCACATTCTTCATATGAGCTCAGTGTTTAAGGTTCACACATGAGTCATGCATTGCATCTTGAGCTATCTAGTGAATTTTGGTTGTTAAAATAATTTGTTATGCCAAAGTTAATAAATTTGAATCAAAATTGACAAATCAATTCTTGTTGTTCTTGGATACAGATTACACTCCCAAAATCCAAATGCTGATGGGCTGGCCGTGACCAAGTTTGAATCAAATGAGGAATACCTTGCAAGGATGAAAATGATAAAAATTTTCTCAATCCCCCACTGGGAGATAGGAAGTGATTTTGATAGTACCCAAGACATGGTATGAAAAGTGCGCGTCTCTGTTAACAAAGGATGGGTTCAATAGGTGAAAGACTTGGAAGAAAAAGGATTCTCAAGGCAAAGGTAAGAAAGCAAAATCTGAAATATCAACCCCTGTGAGGTTGGCAATCTCAGTGATTGAAGGCTTCCAATCTTGTCTCCTGAACCAAGGTAATTCAACCTTGTTAAATCATGCAATGGTCTTTTTATCACTTGGTGATACCTTTAGATGACAAGTGTTGATTCTAAAAACTTGAGTTGTCATTTACTAGCATGCTGTGACAAATTGGTTGAATCTAGTTTGATGTGATGAACATACTTAATTGATTTAACAGAATGAATCCTTGAGATGAGTTATGTGACTTGAAAATATGTTTGTGATTATATGATCCATACATTTGACTTTTGGATGAACTCTCATTTCAAAACTTGTGAAAGACCTTTCAAAATCTATTTTTGAACAATTCTAAAATTTGGGTTGCACTGCTTACTTTTGATCATTTATGCACCCTCATTCATAAAGGTCTTGTCATAAACAATGTTTGCTGATTCATGGATTGAATGTGGATGAACTTAATAAGAATTCTGTCACACTGACTTGGAAATGAAAGCTCTCATCTTCTTTTTGCATCCTATCCTTCATTCTCATACAGTAATAGGCTGCATGCATCAGAATCCAATGCATTAGGTGCATTTAGTTCTCTCAAATGAAAAACCAAAAACACACACCTTGCACCCATGTTAATTTCTGCATTGCATTAGAACTCATGCATTCGTCACACTTAGTTCATTCGTTTGGCATCCATTCAATTAGTATCAAATTGACATCACATTGCTCGCATACATGTCATAGTGCATTTGCATAAACTCCCAATGTGTGCTTGTGTGTTATTATATGCTATTCACCCCCATCCTTGAAAATTCTATGACCTTATGCATTCTTGATAAATAATGTTGCATTTGAGTCATTATTGGTGTGCTTCATGTTGTACACTTTGGGGGGAGTAAAGTGCATCTATTTAGGGGGAGTTGTATTGTTATGTATTCATGGTATTTTCGGTATACATGTTGAATCAAATTCACACAATTCATGCACAGAATATGAAAATGAGTGTTAAGAATAAGGATATATGTTTTTCTTTTCAACACTCTCGAGATGTTAAACTTGCTGCATGTATGTTGTAGAGACAGTTGAGGAAAAAATTGCCTACCTATCTTTGTTGAAAAATCTGAAATGAAAATGAATGATAGAGCAATGCTTGGTCTCACTGAGTAAACTGGGCACATGTCACCTGAGACGTGATGTGGTTCATATCTGAAAAGTGTGGACTAGTACCTCTGTTCAAAATGAGGTGAGATGGTTCAGTATTCTAAGTAACCGGGGATTCTGGCATGAGCTCCATGCGTCTACTCGCGTAAAAAGGAATCATTTTGGACCTGATCACTCTTGAAAAATTCTGACTATCATGTGGTACTGGTTGAGTTGAAAAAATGATGGTGAAAACTCATTGTGGTAGAGCGAAGCCTCCAATACGCTGCTCTCAAAATTGAAGTGCAGTCTGTAAAATGTCTCCCTGTGTTGATCTGAAAATCTGAATATCCATATTGAAACTATCACTTTTCATGTTACTCACTTACACATCTGAGAATTTGATTTAATATGTATTCAGAAAGTTAATTGATTGCATTAGCAATTGCATTAATCTCCTATATGATTGGAAAATCTCCCATGTGATACACATGTGTATTCTAATTGCCATGACTCTCTTGCATCTTTCCTATACCCATCCCTTCTTAAGTACGTACGGGGGAGCAGTGTTGCATGTATATATATATATATATCTTTTTGTTTGCTTGTGTATGCATCTCACATGCCATGCATCTCATACATTTCAAACCACAAATCCAAAATTAAAAATCTGGAAAATACTGAAAACCAAAAAATTGAGTGAACTTCCCATGCTATTTACTTGCTCGATACATTCTTGTGCTTGCTTGGCTAATGGGGAGAAATATTGGGCACAACCAAGTAATCAACATTTGGTATCCTTTCTCGCCAACACTTGGTGTTTCCCATACATTCCATGAACCCACTCATTTATAACTTACTCCTGCTTTATCAGAATTTCAAATGTGGGTTACTATTCCTTGCACATTTATCATGCTACAATGTGCATCTCCTCTGTTTCTTCATCGTGAGGGAGTATGTTTGGCCTTACCCGGCTTTTTGATAATGTCAAAGGGGAGAAATATTTCATGTGATTCATGCTTGCTAGATTCATGATTGGGATTTCATGAAAAACATGCCACTCGTTTGTCATCTTCACTAAGATTGTCATCATTCATCACTAAGTTTGTCATCATCAGATTGTTGAGCTATGGTTTTGATGATAACTAAACTTCGTGTGTAATGGAGATTGTAAGCTATGACTTTGATGATAACTAAACTATGTGACATATTGTGTGCTTGATTAGTGGAAAACATCTTCATGATAAATGAAGTCACATGTGGCTATCTTATCTTGCAGGTTGCTTTACTAAGTAGGTTGATGATTGAATCATGCATGCTGTACATTAGTCTTTGGAGGTTCCATGTGAAGACTATGCTTCTCAGTGAAATGGTTGAGTCTTTATGGATATGAAATTGATTGCATGGCCTTGTGTTGTATAAATGCATAGCCATTTCATTACATACTCTGTTGAGGATTTCCTCTGGTTCCTGTATATCATGAATGCATGAGTGATGCCTCCTAGTCATTCTAATCATATGGCTTAAATGCTTTGAAATGGTTTGTGGGAGAATTGGGTTGAAGTCGGGATCTTCAGATTCATTGGCTTAATATCAACTTGCCTCTAAATTCCCAAAAAGTGCAGGTTAATGTTTCCTACATTGTGATGGATTCAAGGTAAGCATTTACATTGGAATCCAAGGTGATACTCTAATAATCTTGAGTTGGATAAATAGGTTCTCAAGTGCTTTCATATAGATCTTTCATGTAGATTCTTATATGCCTCATGATAATGCTGTCGTAATCATATTTCATGTCATTTGGGTCTTGGTCTCAAAACTAGCTTCATATGTTAATGCATGACCCATATATTTTGATCTTGATCTAACCTCTTGGTTTATCATGTTTTTCAGGATGCAAAATCATTGTTGATCTTCATGGGATTATGGTAACATTTAATCAATTATTTCCCTTTGGTTTGATGGAGGTTTTAGTTATTTTTCAAACTCAAACTGTCTTACAGTCTTCACCATTTTCAATCCCACCGTTGGATCTCCCCATAAAAATTATATGTTGTAGCTCTGCGAGTCCTCTTTCCAACGCCTCCAGTCTCGCTTCGATCGGAGTTCGGAGCTAGGAGAAATAATTCCTGCCGCCGGAGCGCGCAGTGCTGTTTTTTTGTAACTTACCTGAAAAGGTCGACCCCAAGGGTCGACCCCAAGGGTCGACCCCTGTAACACAAGGTGCTGTTTTGTATTTTTCAGCAACCTGTTGCCCGAGGGTCGACCCCAAGGGTCGACCCCTTCCGGACGGGACTTCCGTAAGTGTTTAAAACTCATCCTAAACCCCTTGAAACTTTACCAAAACACCCCCCAATGGTTCCTAATCATACTAGGGTGTTTCTAACATGTTTTGTGAGGGTTTTATGTGTCTTTTCATGCTTCTCATATTGGCCTATATAGGAGTTACGAATTTGGGAGATGAGAACCCTAATGCTTATATTGTTCTTTCTTGTAGGTGAAGAAAAGGGGGAAAAGAAGGTGGAGCTCTTGCAAGGTGGTTATCATCTACATCCATGAAGATTTGGAGCTCGTGGTAGAAGAAGAAAAG
The DNA here is from genome assembly GCA_022559845.1 of Amorphophallus konjac. NCBI lineage: Eukaryota > Viridiplantae > Streptophyta > Magnoliopsida > Alismatales > Araceae > Amorphophallus > Amorphophallus konjac. Next base: position 260,902,587 of record CM040121.1, read on the forward strand.
AAGCGGATTGAGGAGAGGAACAAGAGGACTCCGAAATCGCCATCATCCGACATCAAAGCAAGAAGAACCGGAGATTCGATTGAAGGGTCGCAACAGCCACCTCTAGTCCTTGTTCCTCTTGTGTTTGTGCGTGAATGTGAAGGGAAGAAGGAGGATTCGAAGTTCCAATCAACCCTCTACTGCTGGCTGTGAGTGAAATCAAGATTCAAGCTCATCCGATTCAAGATCGTCAAGAACGTCTTCCTGCTGCACAAGTGTTCGATTAAATTCCGAGAAGAGAAAGGGGGAGCTTCCACAAGGATAATTCATTCTCTCTTCACTCCTTTCATTCTGATTCTTTGAGTTTAAACTTCAGCATATGTTGTAATCTTTATCTCAGATATTTGTGTGTGTGTGGATCATTGTTGGATCCGTGGTCGTGTGTGTGTCGTGATCTATTCGTGTGTGTATGTAGGTCTTCCTAGATCTACGTTTGTGTGTGTGGGTGTCTAGTTAGATCCGTGTTGTATCTTGTGTGTGGTTTGCTGCACGTGTGGCAGCGTGTGTTCGTGTTGGTGATCCGGCCATCGGATCGTGTGTGTGTTGTTATTCCGGTCGTTGGACTGTGTGGGAGACTACGTCTCCGTGTGTGTGTGTGTGTGCTTTGGGGCGTGTCCCCGTGTGTGTGTGCAGGCGTCGTCCTGCGTGTGTGTTTGGAGCGTCGTCTCCGGGTGGGAATTTATTCTCGAGTGAAGCCTCACCTAGTTTGGTGAGGGGTGGACGTAGGGAGCCCGTCGTGGTCCCGAACCACCTTAAAATCCTTGTGTATTGTGGTTTGCTTTGCGCACTGGTTTGGTTTATTTTGTGTATCCATCTATATGATCGTGTGGGATCGGTGAACTTGAGAGAATCGGTTTAATGGCTTAATCAACTTCCTTAATTCTGTTATATGTCTTTAACTCCACCGTGTGCACTTGTCTTGTCTTATAGTGTTGTTGTTATCGAGCTTGCCAGATCAACAGTTTTGGGTGTTTTAATTGTTATCTCATTGCCTTTGATAAAAGGTCAAGAGTTTTATTTAAAATTTATAGTCACCCAATTCACCCCCCTCTTGGGTGTCATTGATCGAGGGACCCAACAGATTGAACCCCCAAGGGTCCTGGCATGCCCACTCTCATAGGCGGCTAGCACGCCAAGGGCGTGGGTTGTAGGGTCGCTCTCTCAACTCACTCCGCGGTGGTTGCTCAATTCGATGAGTATTTGAGATCGGGCACTCTCTTACCGCCAACGGCACTAAGAAATAATACTAATTAAGCAAGGGAATCCAGCAAAGAGAAGTGTTCAGTGGCTCACCTGATCGGTGTGAGGACACCGATCCCGGCCGGAGACGAGGGCGAGTGAGGAAGCGTGGGCTTACCCGCACGCCGCGCCAGAGAAGCTTCAACCTGAAATTTCAGATTACATGCACTACACCCCATGCAGGGGGGGGGGGAGATCTTGGGGAAGGGAAGCCAATGAATACACCCAAACACTACCTCCACACAGGGAGGGGCCTTCAGCCGGCCAAGCGGGGAGGGGTGAAACCAAACAAGAAGCTAAAAGGAAGCCGATGCCGATTCTGTCTGCTTCCTGCGCTTCAGGATAGACAGTTGGATATCTTGATGCTGCGGCCGCTCCAGAATTTTGTTGATGACGAGACCAATTGGGAATTCTTCGTAGTTGGATCAGGATGATGTCAGAATTTTGCTGATTTCTTTGGTCATCAGTGCCGGTCGGGGCAGAGGCTCGAACAGGGAGACAGGTCTTCAGTTCTGACTGCTTCAGGTTCACAATAGCAGGAAGAGGAGGTTGCCACGAGCACTCCAGAGCTCAGAATCAGGCACCGCTAGAGTCGTCAGAACTATGGATGAGTCCTCTTCGAAACGAGACCAACGGGGATGCCAAATGTTATCGGAGTAGACCGGTAGAACTCGAACAATGAGGGGGGATCGGAGCAGACTGATAGGAAGCAGAACCGCACACCCGGAGGAAGAAAATGAGAACTCTTGATTCCGGGCGTAAAACAGAGCTTCGCTTCCTGATTCGGGAAGTAGACTTGTTGACGAAGCTCCCGGCCAAGCCTCGCCTCCAGATCTTTCAGAGAGTGGTCGTGGTAGCTTCAGGAATCAGCTTTAGGTTGCTCTTCAGGGAGGAGATGCGCAGTTGGAGAAGATCGACTCTTGGGCCTTCAGATTCGCTGGGATGTGGTCGGGGTTGTCTCTGCAAGCTGCTGCTTCTCTGCTTCCTCCGAACTAAGAACTGCAGGTTGAAGATGATGGGGGAAATGGGGTATATGGGAGGGGAAATGAGGTGGATGTGTATGGGGGCAACCTCTAGCTGTGAGGGGGTCTGGGAGGGGGTGTTCCAAGGTGTGGGAAGAGGAGAATGGGGGCTGGAATGGGGTGTTTAGAGTGGGTGAGAGAGGAGCTGCGAATTTGGGATGGTGGGTGAGAGGGAAGGAGAGATCTATCTCCAAAGTTTGAAAGTGGACTAAAGGGGTGATTAATGGGGGCTTTGGGGATGGGAAGGGTCGTATTGGGGAAGGGAAGGGGTGCTTAGGGAGTGGAGAAGTCTCCCTTGGGAGATGAGAGGGTGCTTAGGGAAGGGGATTGGGTAGTTGGTGGTTGGGTGGTGAAGTATGGATTGGTGGAGGGTCTCTTGGGACTAGGGGTGGAGTAATGAGGGTTGGGGGTAGTTGGAATGACCTTAATGGATGAGGGGAGGAGAGAGAAAGGGGCGCAGGTTTTAGAGAGAGAAAGTGGGGGAGAGAGAAAATGACTTTCTAGATAGAGGGGTAGAGAGAGAGGGGGGTAGGGGCTTCTCACCCACTCAATTGGCTTCTCACCAAAAGAAGAAGATTTAAGTTGGACACTAGAGAATTCAAATTTTCATTCATTTATTGATTAACTTCAAATGGGGAGATGGGGGTCCTATATATAGGTAACCCACATTTTATAAAAAAACCCCTAACTCTTGACACAATGACAAATAACCAAGGGGGTAGGGGCACCCTTGGACCTAGCCCACAGAATTGGGCCCAATATGCAACTTAATCACCCTAATGACACTTAACCTAGGTAAATGACTCATTAACCTAGGTACAAGACTCAAATAAAAGAAAAATTACATAATATGACTCAAATAAAATAAGAAAATTACATAACTCGACTCAAAAAAATGTGATGGACACAATGGAACCATGTCGTTGAACAATCGGAGCTGTGGAAAAATGTGAAGGACGAGAGATGCCCCCATCACGTTCCTTCCCTCATGCTTCTTCTTCTTCACTTATTTCCTCGTGACATGCTTTATGGGATCTTACCCCAAAAATGGAGAATCACACCTTGTGTGTAGGGCATACCATTTTCCCCTCCCTCCTTTTGAGACGTCTCGGCGCGAAGACGCGTTCTAAGCTTGAATTCAAATTTAAATCACCAAGAACCGCGGGACGGCCTTTCTCCTTCCTTATTTCGCCCACAAACAACTCCTCCTCTCGTCGAGATTTGCCTAGCTTCATCTTCTTCCACTCTTGATCCATGAAGTACGGTGGGCGAGACCGTGGTGAAGGGAGAGGGGGGCGAGGAACCCCTCGCCCGAGGAGGGTCGTGCAAGAGCACGGAGAGGCGGCCACGGAAGGGGAAGGACCTCTTCTGGCACTCGAGGGACCCAAGGGGCCCAAAGACGTGGAGGGAGGCAGGCATGGCCCGGTAAGCTCCTTGATCTCCACCCTTTAATTTCTTTAGTTTTGTAGCGAACAAGTAGAGAGGGAGAAGAGGGTTCGGTGAGTGTTGCCCTTGAATGATGAACGCGTCTTCGACAGGAGACGCATTTTTTTTAATGATGTGGCCCTTCCTTTTTGATGCGCAGGGTATGACAAGGATCCCGGGGTTGGCCGATGAGTGGGCGAGTGCGGATGAGCCGAGCCGCGTCGGGGGAGAGAGGTGCGGCAAGGCGAAACTTGAAGACTGGCGCATACGTCTCTCTGCTCGGTCCCAGGACGGGCAGCAAGGTGGTGCACTTGTACAGGAGAGTGCCGACTACTTGCGGTAGTGCAGGGAGGGCCATGTGGGGCTTCTTCAGCTTGGGAGATGGACAGAGGTGAAAGAAGGGCCCTAACTTATTTACTTTTTTAACCCGGGGCTTAGCCGATGGTTGTTGTTTGTCTATTCCAACGTGCCTAGAAGGCAGCGATGGCAGGGATAGCCGGCGGGTCATCTTCTAGCTCTCAGGCTCCTTTTTTGGAGATCGCCTCCCTCCGGGAGTAACTTGCCAGTGCAGTGGCCCACGCGACCCGGGCTGAAGAGGAGTGTGATGCCCAGGCAGCAACCATAGCAGAGCTGCGGCGTCACGATGAAGAGAGGCCGCATCCAGACATCCTGGAGTTAAGGGTCTTTCTCGATCCAGGTGGCGAGGAGAGAGGTAGAGAGAGCGACAGAGGAGAGGGAGAAGGAGAGGGAGGAAAGGAGGGCCGAGCGACAGCAGGATCGAGATGAGAGGAAGGCTTTGGAGGCCCAGGTGAGGGAGCTCCAGCTAGGCCTTCGAGTTATGGGGTAGAGGCTAGGAGTCATGGAGATGCGTTACGAGAGAGCACGAGAGTTCGGGGCACGACTCCGCTAGTCTGGCCACCTTTCTATCGGTGGCTTCTTCGCCACGCTAGGGGAGTAGCAGCGAGTCACCGTTGCTGAGCAGGCATTGTGAGGTGAGGGGACTGCTGCTTCACGGAGCCCCAGAAGGTCTCTGAGGGACCCTGACCTCAGGGGAGAGGAGAGGGACGCCTAGAGGGATGAGTGTGAAGATGATGGCAAGAGTTGGCGAGCTAGCATACACGCCTCCTCTCTATGATTGTGATGTTCATGACTGTGATGTTTATGATAGTTTATGTAGACCTATGAATGGAGTGATTTGGTTTCCTGTTGCTTATTTGTTCTCTTGCGCGTTCCTTCTTCCCTACGCTTCTTTTCCTTTACAATGTTCCCATGTGATGTGCTTGTCGAGACCCCGTTCGAAAATGGGGAATCATATCTTGCTCCGACCATCTTTCGCACGGAAATCTACCGCCGAAGTCCATAACGATGGCTCTAGCCCTTTCTCCTTGACGACCTTTCAATCTTCCCCGATGACCTCTACAACATGACAGGGCATCCCTAGGCTGTGTAGGGAGAGAGTCGCCATATCCAATCAATCATCCTGCGCGAGCGGTGAAGTGACACATGGGACCGCAAGGAAGGTGCCCTATCACGAGGGTTATCATTAACAGTGATGGAGGCAGTATTGGCTCGCACTTCTTCCATTTCTATAAATACCTCCCTGGTTCGTTCTCTCAGAGGCATTGAGAGCCAACTCGAAGAGTACAAGTTTCCATGGAAACGGAAGAACTAAGAGTTCTAAGGTTCAAAATGGAGGGTGAATCTTCCCACTCCTCGAAGAGAAGCAGGTCCAGTGGTAGCAGTTCCAGGAGACTCTCAGACCTCGAAGGGCACTTCAGTGAAAGGACCCAATCACAACTCGTAAGATGAGCTTTCTTGCCCCTTCTCTCATTCTTTCTTTCTTTCTCTCTTTTGACAAAACTCCTCTCCATTCCTTGTGTATGCGCAGAGTGTGATGAAATCACATATTTCATGGGAGTTAGTAGTGGCAGCATACAGGGGTCTCCCAAATTTTCAGAAGGCCAGGCTAGACGTGATGGGGCTTGGAGCCTTTCTCCAAATCGAGCCCGTCAAGCTCGACCTCGCCCTCGTCCAAGCATTACGTGAAAGGTGGGATCTAATGAGTCGTGCCTTCTTGATACCTTGGGGGCACATGGTGCCCAGCTTGGAAGATGTGGTCTGAATTACAGGCCTGAAAGTGGATGGCGAGGCGCTGACTAGCATCACGTACTCCGACTACAGAGTGGCTGCTCAGAGATTACTAGGAGTGGATCTAGATGATCGTAAGAACATGTCCGTAGCCAAGACGCCTATCATGGAAATATTGGGGCTTACTGACTTTCGTTCTCGTGATGATGAGTCCTTAGAAGAGTTCATGGAGAGGACTGAAAGAGGATGCCGCACCATCTACTGCGTAGATGCGAGCAATTGGGAGAGAGCCAACATGGATTTGAGGAGATTCCTCTTCTTCCTGTTGGAAAAATTATTGCTGGGCTCGAAAGGAGATAGCATTCATTGTCGCTTCTTAAAATTCTTGGTAGACCCTGAGAAAGTGGGACGGTATGCCTGGGGAGCAGCCATGTTGGTGCATCTATTCGCGGATCTGTCTGAAAGGGCACACAGAGAGGTAACCGTGAGTGGTTTCACGCCGTTCATCTAGGTATCCCCCCTATCCTTTTTCTTTTCTTTTTTTTTCTCTTTTTTTTATATGTGTTAACGACACATGATGGTGCAGTTGTGGAGCTATTATTACCTCCCAATGGGAAAAGCCCGTCATTGGCGTCCAATGGTGGTGCCGCTGGCAAGGCGGTGGCAACCCATCACGAGTCCAACCCCCTTATCCTACCAACTGATGGTGTTAAGACACGAGTTGCAAGAGTTCCCCGCGGCGATGGTGGTTATTATTTCATCATCTTTTTTTTTGATGATGTGTGTGACCTGACCTAGGTGGTCTGGAGGCCTTATGGGGACATGACCAACGCCGATCAGCCATGGGTCATAACTAGCCGTGCCCGGTTCGGACGTGACCACTGGATGCACTGTTTGAACGAAATCGAGCCACTTCGGCTACGATTGGCCATGAGGACTTTAGGGCTCGCCCAAGAATGGGTGGACATGACTACAACACCGTGTGTGGGGAGGAAGACGCGTGTGTCGGCAACCTCCGTTGATTGGAGAGTGTGGTTTCCCGAGCAATATGAGGACTGGCAACGGGGTGGCACTCCCGTGGAATCACATGCTCAAGACAGCGAGGATTATCTACGCCTCTATAAGGTGATGTATGCAGAGCGACTCCATCCCGAGAGGACTGTGGAGGTGAGCATATTTTTCATTTTTTTTCTTTCTTTCTTTTTTGTTTTATTTTGTTTTTTTTGTTTTTGTTTTTTTTGTGTGTGTGTGTTTTTTGTATGTTAACCTATGCCCTGGCCACAGGATGTTCGCGACACTATGATAGCGAACCTGCAAGCTCGCCTGATAGGCACGGAGCGGCAGTTACATGATACTCGTGCAGCCTTGAGTTCTTCGGTAAGCCTACATACACACGATCATAGACCAGGATTCCAGGTGCTAGGTCCTCAGTGTCACCTTATGTGTGTTGCAGCGCACCCAGCTTGATGCGGCTTCCTCAACAATGGGGGCGGATGGTGTCTCTTCCAGTTTATGGATTCTCACTTCCGAACTCGATTTACTTCATGAGCAGCTTGCTGATACTACGCAGCGAGTCACGGAGGCAGAATGAATGCTCTCCACTCAGGTGAGAGTCTGCCATTGAATTTCACCTATTCGTGCCTCCACATTTATGAGATAATGGTTATGGCAGATGAAAGAGGTGCAAGGTGCACTCGCCCGCACTGTGCAGGGTGAAGCCAGAATAGCGGAACTAGAGGAAGAGTTGCGGCATCGTTCAGACGACGGCTCTTCTCGGGACGTCGTGGAGCTGAGGATTACCCTTCAGCTGGAAAGGGAGGACAGAGAGAGAGAACGTGCAGACAGGGAAAGAGACACCGAAAGAGAGAGAGCCGACAGATTGGCTGAGAGGGAGGAACGGAGGGCCATGGAGGCCCAACTGTTTGAACTCCGAACCAGCCTCGGTCTTGCTGAGCAATGGCTGAGAGATGGTGAAGAGCGCTATCGTAGAGCACGAGAGTGTGGCTTTCGTGTTAGTAGCTTCTTTGCCACCCCTGTCGATCGACGGGGAGCAGAGACGGGAAGGGGGGTGCAGAGCAGTAGACGCTCCACCTTGCATGGTTTGGCAATACCCTCCAGGGTTCCTCACCTGGAGAGTGGAGAAAGGGGTAACACTGAGAGAGAGGACGGAACTTAATGTATAATTTCTAGAAGGAAATAAAGGAAGGAATGTTCAGTTTCCTGTCTCCTGCCTTCGTTCCTACTTTTCAATCCTGTACACCTTGCTCAATGAAACAAGTCAGTCTTTCTATTCCAACTTGGCCCCTTGCTCAACAAGCAAATGTTTGTTTCGACTGTCCTTGATGATGGGTCAAGGGGCCAAGCCTTTATCAATTAAGGCAAGAGTAGAGATAATGAATGCAACACACGGGCACGCAAATGGGAACAAAAATGTAAAAATGTAGCACACAAATGAGATCATACGGATGTAATTTTTTGTTTTTTTTTGTTTTTTATTTTTGTTTTTTTGTTTTTTTTTTATTTTTTGAAAAACACTTTTTATTACAACCGGCATGGTTTTTGGACCAGGGGTGTTCAAATCGTTCTTAAGTAGCGTAATGCGGGGTTAACATGCTCTAAGAGAATTCCCATGTGGGGACTCCCCTGACGACGTCTTTCGAGAGCCGCTTCAATTTTTTTTTTTGAGACAACTAATGCCTAGTGACCATCCTTATGGCACCTGACTCTTATGAAGACAGGGTTCCTTACTAACCTCTCAGGTATCATGTGTGCACATCTAGATTGATTTGGGCCCCTAGACTCCTCAAATGATAATCCTGCCGGTTAAGACTTAACCTAATGACAAAACTGTCATGCCATGCTTAGGCTCCCAGTTGCTTCCGATCGCAAGGATACACCGAAAGAGCGTTCAAGGTGAAAGATTTGCCCGACCCGGGTCTATTTCTTCACAACTCTAGATGGTATAAGATGGAACACCCTGGAACCCTAACGGCCAACCGCGCGACGCTGACCCGGAATCAGACGTCGTCGCACCTATTGGTGACGCGCTTGCATTGACCTAAGCCCGAGGTTAAAGTAAGAAGCCACCAAGGTGGTAGATAGAGGTCTTGACCGGCCAAAAACACCGAGACTCCTTCGCGGCGATGGCTTTCGCTTTTCGAAGTAGACAACTATATGTGTGTTTTGCTAAAACGAGGTCGTTTGCCTTAGCGGGGCGCGCCTTTCAGGATTTCCATTGAGCTTTCATCTTTGAGGGGAGAAAGAAGAGTATGGTGGGGTAAACCTTCCGAGAGGACCGGCAAAATCGTTAACCCGACAAGCCAATTGGGACCTACTTGACCTTTCCCTTTTGGGCGACTTCGGACCAAACCTCGAACAAAATTATGTTGCCCCTTTGTAGAATTTGGCTTTTTGTTTTGAGGGGTTTCGCTTGTTGAAATCAGGCACGGACACGACCAGGCTTTCATTTGACTTTGATTTATCTATTTTTTTTAGGGAGACATGATGATTTGATATGTAGGAATCCCTCTTGTATGCCTGCGGGGACACTGCCATCTTCTCGTGCTCTGACTCGAGTTCGAGGAGATGAATCCTACTCTCGCCTTCGGGGTATGATATTTTGGTTCCCTTATGCTCAGCATTTTAAGGGCGCCGACTGTCTCATTGGGCCTAGAAAGAAGAGAACAAAGATTACGACTTTCCTGTAGACCTTCGAGTACAGCCCCACAATAAGCAATACTACCATTTTTTTGGCAAAAACAGCTGCGTGTGTGCGTGTTGTCTTCTTTTAGTGGGCGTAAGCCGACATGACCAGACAGGAATCTCCGCGGTTCTGGAAAGTCAAGACCCGAGACCTACCGAACCTTAATGGGTCATATCTAACATGAAGGACAGATGCAAAGACTTGACTGCATGATGAACACTAGGCACTCTTTTTTTTGTTGTTTTCTCTTTTTTTTGAAGCTTCCCTCGAGTTCCGCTTTGTTTGATCCCGAAAGCGAGGTGTGGGAGTGCGCGCAAGTTAACCCTGAGTTAGGCTACAAAGATCGAAGAGTGAATTTCCAGCTCCGATGGTCCTCGTACCATGCCAGTTGTTACACTTATCTAAGGGTAGTATTTCTTAAGATAAAACCCGTTCCAGGGGTGGGATAACTCGGTCCCTTCGGCATTGACTAACTTGTAGGCATTGCCAGGGTACGCAGCCGGAACCACATATGGTCCTTCCCAATTGGGTTGAAGTTTAGAACGTGGCCCTCCATGTTTGACAAAAATTCTTTTCACGACCATCTCACCGACTTTGAATTTTCTCTCAATGACTTTCTTTTAGTAAAAACGAGTGAGTCTATTTTGATAAACATGTGCATGCTCGACAGCGGCCAGTCGCTTCTCATCTAAGAGTTCCAACTGGGCAAGGAGTGAATCACGACATTCGTCGATGGGAGATTCCTTATCCAATTGTACCCTGAGAGGAGGAATCAGAGTCTCGTACGGGACTACCGTTTCCATCCCATAAGTAAGGGCAAACGGAGTCTGCCCAGTGGGGGTACGGATTGAAGTGCGATAGGCCCATAGAGCTTCGATAAGCTTTTCTAGCCAATCTGAGAACTTACTAGACTCGCAGGTTTTCTTAATGATTTTGATCAATGTTTTGTTGGTGGCCTCCGCTTGGCCATTACCTTGTAGGTAATAAGGTGATGAATGATGCAATGTGATTGCGTATCTTTTGCAGAGGTCTTGAAGGTCTTGAGAAATGAACTGTGACCCATTGTCGGTGACGATTGTGCTAGGGATGCCGAACCTGGTGAGGATGTTCTTCATGATAAACTTACATACTGTTGACGCTTTGATTTCCGCGTAAGCTTCGGCTTCGGCCCATTTGGTGAAGTACTCTGTCGCAGTGAGGATGAAGGATTTCTGCTTGATGAGGGAGTTGGGATCACCTAGGGGACCAATGATGTCGAATGCCCACATGGAGAAAGGCCATGCGGAGGATACTGGATGAAGTGAGGAAGATGGTGAATGAATCTTTTTGGTGTGAAGCTGACACTTGACACACCTAGGGACATAGATACCACAATCCTCTTCCATAGTGGGCCAGTAAAAGCCTTGCCAAATGATCTTTTTAGCGAGCATTTGGCTATTTACGTGGCCACCGCACACACCTGAGTGTGCTTCTTCTACACATTTCCAGACCTCATCGTCATCAAGACATCTTAATAGAACACCAGTAAGGCTTCTCCTATAGAGTAGACCTCCGACTAGTGTGTATTTCTGGACCACCCTTCTTATGGCTTTCTTATCCTCTGTGGTGGCTCCTTCAGGGTAAGACTGATCTTTACAATATTTGATAATTTCATAGAACCAAGGTTTCTCCTCATCGGCCCGTTCTTCTTCGACTTCTGCCAACATGATTTCCTTCTTCTCAAGAATTTCTCCTTCCTGAACCTTCTGTAAGACTCTTTCTTTGATTCTTAAGAGGTAAGGGTCTTGAACGGCAAGGACGAGACGCTTGTAGATGGTGATGGATTTAGACTATACACCTAAAGGGAATTTAAAGGATGACGCCAAGGAGGCGAGGGCATCGGCCAGAATGTTCTGTTCACGAGGAACATGGACAAAGATCAGCTTGGTGAACAATTTGGCATAAGCGGAGACCAGTTCTTGATAAGGCTTGAGCTTGGAATCGAGGGTGTGATATTTGGTAAGCACCTGGCGGAGAACAAGTTAACTATCACCCACAACTTGCAATTCGGTGATATAGAAAGAATGGGCTAGTTCCAGACCAGCTAGAAGAGCCCCATATTCAGCAATGTTGTTGGTGACTGGGAATGCGAGATGAAACGCCTCTGGGATGGTAACGCCTTCGGGCGTCAGTAGGGCAATGCCAATACCCTTCCCTTGGGAATTCAGAGCTCCATCAAAATATAATGTCCACATGGGCTCGTCGGATTGGGTGATGGACATTAGTTCCTCATCTGGAAACTCTGATTGGACGGGATCGAACTTGGGGATGGGATGATGAACGAGATGCTCGACTATAGCATAGCCTTTAATTACTTTTTGTTGGATGTAGGTGATGTCAAACTGAGAGAGGAAACTCTGCCAGCATGCTAGCCTATCAGTAAGGACATATTTTTCCAGGAGGAACTTGATAGGGTTCATGCGAGCAATCAAATGGACCTCATGAGCCAAGAAGTACTGATTCAATTTCTGCACTACCCAAACGAGGGCAGCACAGGTTTTCTCCATGGCCGTGTACTTCTGCTCACAGGGATTGAGGAGTTTGGACAAGTAATAGGTTGCCCGTTCCTTGCCTTCTTCATCGGCTTGTGCGAGGACGGCTCCCATGGAGTCATCCAAGACTGAGATATAAAGGATAAGAGGTTTTCCTGGCTTGGGTGGAAAGAGAACGGATGGATTAGCCAAGTATTCCTTTAACCCTTCAAAAGCTTTCTGGCACTTAGAATCCCAATGGAATTCTACTCCTGGCTTGGTCAACTCGTAGAAAGATCTACACCTTTGTGAGTGCTGAGACACAAACCGACGAATGAATTGTAACCTCCCAATTAAACCTCGGACTTCCCTCAAATTTTTGAAAGGCGGCATATCCCTGATGGCCTTAGCTTTGTTGGGATCTATCTCAATCCCTCTTTTGCTTACAATGAAACCCAGTAATTTACTCGATGATAAGCCAAACACACACTTCTTCGGATTCATTTTCAATTGAAACTCCCTTGATCTCCGTAAGACCTTAGCCAAAACCCTTGGATGTTCCACCCTGGTTCTTGATTTCACCAATAAATTATCCACATACACCTCCAGATATATATGCATCATGTCATGAAATATGGCCATCATAGCTCTTTGGTAAGTAGCTCCAGCATTCTTTAACCCAAACAGCATGATCACGTAACAATATGTTCCCTATGGTGTAGTGAATGATGTCTTCTCCTGATCCTCTTCTGCCAAACGAATTTGATTATATCCCGAAAATCCATCCATAAATGAGAGTGTTTCATAGCCTGCTGTGTTATCGATTAACACATCAATATGAGGTAGGGGAAAATCATCCTTTGGACACGCGTGGTTAAGGTCCCGGAAGTCGATACAAATCCTGACTTTCCCATCCTTCTTCATGACCGGGACAATGTTTGCCACCCATTGAGGATAAAGGATGACTCTAATAAACCTGACTTTGTGGAGCTTATCGACCTCTTCTTTCATTTTCAAAGCCATCTGAGGGTGGAAACGCCTTAACCTTTGTTTTACCGAGACGGACCCTGATTTTAGAGTTAAGTGATGTTCGACCAAGGTGGAATTCAGACCCGACATATCTTCGTAGTTCCATGCAAACGTGTCCTTATACTCTTTGAGAACTTCAATTAATGCCTCTTCTTTAGAGGGTGATAAATTATCACTCATGAGGACGATCCTAGGGTCTTCCTCAGTTCCTAAGTTTATCTCCTTGGTAGACTCCTCTACAGCGGCTGACGGTTCATCAAATCTTCTCATTCCACTAGCATATGCGCCAGCCGCGTCCTCATATTCTTCATCCTCATCTTCAGTAGGGTATTCTTCATCGGTGATTTCATAAACCCCATATCCTTCATCAATCCCACAATTATCCTCACATTCTATCTCCAATAGTTGGATGGTATTTTCTAGCAACTGAGGGATGGCAAGAAGGGCTTGACACCTGGTGGCTAAATCTAGAAGGAATCGACAAGGAATTTGCTTAGCCTTTGTTTTGCTTTTGGGTACTACCCTTGACCCATTATTCCTAGGTTGACTGAGATGTCCCACGGACGAAGAAGAAGTTAAAGAAGATGCTGAAGAATGTACAGGGAAGGACCCCTCAGAGGAGGGGTAGAAAAGGTCGCTCATAGGACATTGGATGAGTGGCACGTAGGTCGGGACACACTCGTGGGAGATGTAGGAGGTTTCCTCAATGAAGATGTGCTGTTGAGGCGTTTGAAAATCGACGTTTTTTTTCGTTTTCATTTTTGATGACAAAGCAATGAAAATAAATCGGAGGAGAGGGAAAAGTGATTATGGCTAAAGGGTTGGGAGGTTTATAGAGCAAATCATGATTGAAAACCTGGTGCGGGTTGAGAAACCCACGTAGGTATGTAAGTAGAGAAGGGGACCTGGGAAGGTAATCAGACAATTGTATGGCCCAGGAAGCAGACATCAGCGAAGGCTGAGGTGAGTGAATGGAGAAGACGATGGCTAATGAGCCATCGATGGTAAAGTCGATGACGGATGAATATCCGTCGGTGACAGAGTCCTCTTGGCGAGGATGGTTTGGAATTCTGGCAACAGTAGTGGTATCTCCTGGCATTTTAGAGATCAATGGCGGCCCTTCCACATGCGGGGGCGAGAACATTCTCTCTAGTGCAATGGAAATATCTCGTATGTCGAACCATTTGCTCCATTCGCATTCCGGATCCTTAATCTTGTCTCTCTTAGTGGCTCTTGAACATTTTTTAGCCAAGTATACAACATGCGATCCTCCATGTGTTTCTTGCGGGTAATCCCCCATCTGAACAACGGGCCCCTTCTTGAAGTGAGAGGATAGGGTCCACGTGAGGGGTTTCCCATCTGCCTTGAGTGGTCCTTCAAAACCTAGGCCAAACTTGTGGCTCAATCTTTTTTCCTTTGGCGGTTTCAGCCTTCCTTGTAGCTGCGCGCCCAAGCCTTTGCCCTGTTGATAGCCGATATTTCTCATTATCTCCCATCCTTTAGAATGAGAAGGGAGACGTGACGTTGGTACTGAGGGTGGCTTCTTTGGTGTCAATGGAATGCGGGGTGGATCCCACACATCTAGTAGTGACAATATGGGCCGATGAGACGGCCAAACAGATGGCAGAGAGGTATTAATAGCATCCACTGTATGAAGGACAGGTGTACTGATCACTTTAATAATCCTCCCATTGTATGGAAACTTTAGGCATTGGTGGTTGGTGGAAGGTACAGCATCCATGACTTCAATATAGGGGCGACCCAATATAGCCTTGAATGTGGGATCCATGTCGAGGACAAGGAATTCCATAGAGACTGACACAGGGCCTAATTCTACCTTCAGGATGATCATTCCTTATGGTGGCATTTTGCTATTGTCATAAGTTGTGATTGTGATTGAGGAATGTCTTATCTGTTCCTCACCGACCTCACATATCTGAAGGGTGCTCATGGAGATCATATTTATGGATGCGCCCGTGTCAACCAAACATGGGTGTATGGACACTCCGTTGATTTTTATTGAAACACACAACGCATACTTTCGAGCTTCCTTGGGGGCGAGCTCGTGGTTGTGGAATACAATGGCCGGTTGTGTGTCTGTTGGCGTCAGAACGGCCGAAATCTTTTCTACAGGGAGGTCTTCATTCACCATGACCCTTTGAAGATATTCCATTAAGGCTGCCTGCTGGGATGTGGATCTCTGAAGCAGCTCAAGGATAGAGATCCGAGCAGTCGTCTTGTCCAGGTGTTTTAACAAATCATAATGTGTTCCAGGGATGGACTTCTCTGGCTGTTCTTCATTGTCCTTCTTTGGCTGAGACTGCCCGGGGTCATGACTGTTATGGGGGAAAACCCTATGGAAGATCCTTCCACTCCGGAACACCATTGCCTGCGGCTTTTGTACCTCTATGGGGGTAGCTGTGGGTTTTAACAGAGGTTTGAGAGGTAGCGGTGGAGGGATGGTTGATGAAGCTGGGGTAACGATGGGAGCAGGGATTCTGATGAGGGGTTTGGTAGGTGGAGGCATGGTGGAGGTAGAGGGGATATCATATGGGTTATGGAGGGTAAGGGGTTTGGAAGGTAGAGACGGAGGCAAAGTGGAAGTAGAGGCTTGAGATGGATACTAGTTATGGGATGGATGGTGGGTGATGAGTGGCTTTGCGGGCTTTTGTGGAGGCACGGTGGATGTAGATGGGTTCGCGTATGGTTAACGGATGATAAGAGGTTTGGAAGGCATAGGTGTAGGTGTAGCAGGGGTAGATGACAAAATGGAGGGGTGAGAGAAGGTGAGAGGGTGCGAGGGCATAGTGGAAGGCGTTAGTTGATAGGTCATTGGTGAGTTAGTGGGAGGGGTGCGAATGAGAGGACGTAATGGATGTGGAAATGGTGAAGGCCGTACTATAGGTTGTGATGCGGGCTGATGAGAGAGAGGCGCTACCCGGGCAAGGCGAGGGGGTTGCCTGACGATAGGGTTGGCGGTAGCAAGAACGGAGGTACTTTCTGGGTGCCACACCTGCTCTCTCCTAACTTCCGGAAAGGAGGAGATGGGGTTGACCTGGTGATTGGGCTGTTGGTGCTCCGATAATGGATTCTGGATTATATCCATGTTAGGCTGTTGTGGTTGTGCTTGCTGAGGTTGTTGTTGTTGTGGTTGTAGTTGCGGCTGCTGTTGTAGTTGCTGTTGTTGTTGGAACTGTGGCCTAGGAGGAGGTCTCCTGGCTTTGAGAGTGGCGATGTATCGCCTCATTTCATCCCAGTCAATTCTGCCTTCATCATTCATATCGTAGATGTAATCTCTAAACTGGAAACAGTTCTCTACTGTGTATCCTGGCTGCCTGTGGTAGACGCAGTATCTGGAGGTATCAACATTCGGGGGCCACGTGAGCCTTTCCCTGGGTAGGATGAGTGTGTTTGAGGCCATGAGGGCGCTGAAAATATCTGCCAAAGTTTCTGGCAATGGTGGGTAATAGGCTCTCTTGGGGCCAATCGGCCTCCTTTGTGGCTGTGGGGGGCCATAATTCCCTGGGGGTGGAACCTGGTGGTACTGAGGTGGTGGTGGTTGTTGCTTGGGTCGGGATTGTTGCTGGGGTTGAAATGGTTGAGGCATATTGTTCTAGGGTGGATTGTTTTGGGGTGGAGGATGAGAGGGGAAAGGACCTTGCTGGAGGAGAAGTCGGGGCATTTGTGGAGGCCTTGGGTTGGCTGCATAGTTGGCGTTGTTGACTGCACTTACTTGCTCGTTTGTTACGACCCCTTCTGTCGCTCCACTTGGGATACCAGTGCCGGTCTTTCTGACCACCTTGGGCTTCGGCGGCTCAAACATGTGCATAATGGGGGAGTCTTTTAACTGGGTCTGGATATACTGGGCCCTCTCATAGAGCTCTTCCATTGTGGTAAGCTTGTTCATGGCCAGAACGTGCCTGAACTATGGGGTTGCATTGGACATAATCATCTTCACTTGTTCGAGCTCTGAGAGGGTATCTCTTATCCTTTCTGCCAGAGACCTCCATCTGTCAGCATAGCGGATAAAATCTTCGTCCGGCCTCATTTTCTCGGCTACTAGGTCGGTAATGAAAAGAGATGGACCAACCCGATCCCAATACTTTTGCAAGAATCTTCTTTGCACTGTATCAAAGTTCTCGGTCTCGTCGGACTCCAAAGAATAGAACCACTCTAGCGCAGGGCCGTCCAATGATCTGCGAAAGAGGTATGCTAGGGATCTCTGGTCATTTTGCTAATAGGAGGATTCATACATGAAGTCCTTGAGGTGAATAAAGGGGTTACCAGTGCCATTGTACCTGAGGTACATAGGCATTTCAGAGGAAGGAAGATGGATCACTGGAAGGATTGGCAAAGCAACCTTCGGGGTGGATTTTACGTCCGCCATTTTCTTCAAATTTTGAAACTGTTCGTCCATTCTATTGAACATGTTGAGGAGCGATTGGGCAAGCTCCTCGGGAGGTGACGGTGGCACCTGTCACTGGGGAGAAAAATGTGTCCCGGAGACTTGAGGAGGGAGCCCCGAATGGGAGTGAGCTGCCGGGCCGCCGGCAGTTGGCCCTGGCTGGAGCGGTGTGTGGGGAATAGCAGGGGTTTGAGATTGTGAAGGGAACTAGAACAAGCGAGACTATTGGCTCGCCTGCCCTTGAAGTGAGGGAGAAGAGATGGCTTGCACCGGTGAAGGAGATGGGATGGCCTGCACCGACTCCTGGAGGGGTGCGATGGCTGGAATTGACTCTTGGGGGGTAGGGGAAATGGATTTTCCTTTCAGAATGGCCTGGAAGGCCCGGAGCTGCTCAGAGGTGAGCTCCGTGTTGGCGAGGACACCCAGCAAAGAGGAGATGTCCTGTGGTGGGGATGTGTCCCCTGCGGTAACCTGCACCTCACGTGAGGGATCATAGGAAGGGCCGGAGTCCATAGCATGGACACGCGGCTCGACTGACTGACCACGACCAGGGTGGTTCTCCTCAAAAGACTCGTGGGTCATTTTCAAAGTTCTTCCGAAACACAAAAACATGCACCAACAAACATATAGCAAAGATTATCAAACAAGTAGATGCCTTTACGCCCTTTTTTTGTTTTTGTTTTGATTTTTTTTTTTTGTTTTTAACCAAATCTAAAGTTCACACAAAAGGAAGGACCCTGATTAACTTTGTTTCACCGCCGTGTCAACTAGGGTCACTCGTCTCACCACGAATGGGTCAACTAACTCCGGAGAACTTCAATGGTACAACCAGCCCAGTGAACGAAGAGGTAATTCTTCGCTGTCGGGGACTTACGGAGGTCCCGGTGGAGAAGATCCTAGTCCGTCGAGAGGAATTCCCGAACGGAGAGTCTTTCCTTCACCGAAAAAGGGTGATCCTTAAAAAAAATGAAAAAATAGAACAGGGGTGGATGTATGCAATGAAGTGCTGAACAGATATAGAGAACATAACAAAAATAACAAAGATAGCAAAGGTATAATCAACACCCAAGAGAGATAATAATGTAAACCTCAAGGAACCACAAGGGATTAGGGGTGAAGTGCACGAGGTGCACGAGGGATAAGAACTGAAAGTGCTACAGTGAGCACAACTGGAGCGCACGAGGGCGCAAAGGTGGAGGAGCACACGGCGATGCAAAGATTGCAAGAGTAACCAAGAGAAAGCGAAAGAGGTCCCACCGTGATCGCCAAGATGTGAGCGACGTCACGCGGAATGCAGCCGGAGGCGAGTGGAGCGCGCGGGTTCGTTTTGCTGCCACACAGAAAAAGAGAGAAGAGGATAGACCACCATGGGAGATTGCTCCGGTGGGGTGTGCAGAATAGATACAACGTAACAAGATATGGGGGTTAAACGGCCATAGCGGGAAATGACTCTCCGCGACCTCGGGGGATGGGAATAGTGCAGAATTTAAACGACAGCAATTTAAACCGCCATTGTGGGAAGTGACTCGCCGCGGCCTCGAGACTATGAGAAGATATGAGAATAACACAGAATATAAATGACAGAAATTTAAATGGCCATTGCGGGAAGTGACTCGCCGCGGCCTTGAAAATATGAGCAGATATGAGAGTAACACAAGATATAAGTAGCAGGGATTTAAATGGCCATTGCGGGAAGTGACTCGCCGCGGCCTCGAGAATATGAGCAGATATGAGAATAACACAAGATATAAGTAGCAGAAATTTAAACGACCATTGCAGGAAGTGACTCACCACGGCCTTGAGAATATGAGCAGATATGAGAATAGCAGATAATATAAATGAGAGAAATTTAAATGGCCATTGCGGGAAGTGACTTGCCGCGGCCTCGAAGATATAACAGATATAAGAATGGCACAGAGTATAAATGGCAGGAATTTAAATGGCCATTACGGGAAGTAACTCGCCGCGGCCTCGAGGATATGATGTGATCGCCAGGGGCCGGAGACCCCAAAATAGATAGAGTGATCGCGCCTACCTCACGAGCAGGAAATGGCGGGTTGCTTCTTCCTCTCCCTTCGGCCGACCGATGGAGAGGACTTTCCTTGGTTACCCTTACAAAAGAGAAAATAGACAGATAATAAGTGAATCAGAAAGATGGCAGTGTAGTATTAGTCCCTTGTGATGAAGAATGATGAAATCGTGGCAAGACACACACCTGGTTGGTGTTATTTTTAAACCCCTCTCGGACACGAGTAGGAGGAAAAGGCTATGATGAATGGGGGATCGTGTAATCGTGCATAAAAATGGATCTCTCTTATGAAAAGAGATGACAAATGACGGGATGATGCATGCGATAGAAATGACAAAAGAGAATGGGAGAAAATGGCTTATTGAAGATGCCGATGGCGGGATCCGGCGGAGCTTCGGCAGCGTAGGGACGACATGGAAGCAGAATGGATGGAGCTAGCCTTCCTCTAGCAAGCGCGGGCACCCGGGAAGCCGGCAGAACCTCTCCCTACAAAAACCCACGGGTTAGGAATGGGATCCGGCAGAGTCTCTCCTTCCTCTGTCGGATCTGAAGCCCCCTCCCTTCGAGGGAGGGGGTCCTCTATTTATAGAGGAAAATTTGATTGAGGCGTCTAGGGTCCTGGACGCCTCACTAATATTTTTTTTTAATTATTTAATTTATTTGAGGCATCCAATCTCTTTGACGCCTCAATCTTGAGGCGTCCGGGACCCCGGACGCGCCTATCTGTGCCCACCGAATCGCCGTCGAAAGCCGTCGATAGTAGAGAAAACGCGTGGTTTCGGCGCGTAACCGTGACTCTCGAAGGGCGCATCTGGTCGGCAAGACGTCTCTATGATTGGATTTATTCGAGAACGTCAAACTAAATGGTCGGAGTGGCGCCGCGTGCGCGCTGCATGAGGCTTCTGAAGAAGGCGTCTAGGGTCCTTGACACGCCAAAGTGAGGCGTCTAACCAGCTTGACACGTCAAAGACTTTTCACAAAAAAAAATTCATAAAATATAAAATAATTTGGAAAAATAGGAAATCACCAAAGTAATTAAAAATGTGAAGGCAACCTTGGGGTATCATGATGTAATATGAGAATTACTCATGGTAATGTCAAGAACGGCGTGTCTACACTGAGTGGTCGCCAAGCTGGGCTCTGCCGGCTGGGGCAAGGTATAAAGTGGTGGGAAGTCGCTTGGGTTGAAGGCTCCCCTTGACGATTCGGTCTGCATCTCAGGCTGCTTAGAAGCTGAGGCTTGCTCCATCTTCTCCATCAACTGCTTCCTCAGAAGCTCTATCTCCTGCTGATATCTCTGGAGTATCATTAACACTGACGGGTCCATGGCTGTCGTAGCGGGGATAGCTTCTGTTGTTTCCCCTGATGCACCTTTAGGCGGGGTATCTATCAGCACATCCTCTTCTTCTGTTGTCACCACATTTGTAGTCAACACGGTGGACCCATCAGTTGGGACTTGCTTTCCTTTTGCCGCGGCCAGCATTTTTCTTGCGGCTTCTCTTCTTCGAGTGTTCGGCCCGGGCCTTTCGGCCAATCGAGCCAGCTCCTGAGGTTCGTCAGGTAGTCTTTCATATCGACCGGACACTCCAGCCATATTGCAAGTAAAGACTCGCATTCCTTTCTTCCGGCGATGGACCCTCCTCTTTGGATGTTGAGGGAAGGTCAGTCTCGCGAAGACGGAGACTCTTCTTTCCTCCTACTGATGAGGAGTGGCTTTTTCGGCTTTGATTTCTAAGCCATCTTCATATCCATTGTCGTCAACTGACGACGTCATTCCTCTTTCTTCTTCTTCTTCTTCTTCTTCTTCTTCTTCTTCTTCTTCTTCTTCTTCTTCTTCTTCTTTGACTGCCATCGGTGGACAGTAGTCTTCTCTTACCATGGCTGCTTGTAACAGCCATCATTGGCCCAATGAGGGGTTGCCCATACCCCTGAAGTAATTTCTGACCATACTGGTCATCTCTTCTTGCCCTAGTCCCTAATACAGGATTGGGGATGGTTGTCGACCTCCAATCGGAGGGATATAGGCCAGCCGAGTTCTTTCGGTAGGTTGTTCAAATCTTCTCCCTGTTACGGGGATATCAACTTGTCAGGCACATGCCCTAAAACTTGTGTGGTGAGGAGGATCCGCAACAGCTTCTTCTCTTCTTGGGGCTAGCGCCCTCTCATTCTTCTTCTTCACCTGGACGGGCTTGGAGTGGTAGTAGACAGGCGCCCCTCGGCGAGTAGGTTGGACCCTCTTAGGGACCCATACTTGTTTAAACTTCTTCGGCCTTAGGGCCAGCTCCCCCCGGCCTCGGCGGCCTTCTTCTTATTTCTCAGCCCTCCTCCCGGAAAGAGCCTGGAAGGAGTTGCGGGTTGGCATAGCAGCAACCACCCGGTCTGGAATTGCTTGGGCCTCACGTCTGTCCAGGAATATCCGGACACCCCAATCAGGATAGACTTTCCGGACACTGACAATTGTCCGGTCATGGGAACAGCAGCTCCTCGGTGGGAACTCCCCTGGCAGAGATTCCGGGGCTTATAGTGGTATGTGGGGCGAGCCCCTTGGGCCACATGATGTACCATGCAGCTACTCAACTGAGTTTGTCCTGCTGCCAGACCCTTGCAGCTTCGGGTGTTGTGGGCCCTTGTCTTCATGGTAGCTTCTTGCTTGGTCGGCTCTGCGAGCTCGACCTCCAGTATGTCAGTGAAGGCTACCCCCAGGAAGTTGGGGAAGCCGACCACCGGTGAGAAGGAACCAAAAATCATCGGCGCCGCCAGGTACCCGTCAGTAGCATGGTTGGCCATGATCTCGGGGCCAAAGGCTAATGCAGTGAGTCCAGTAGCCATCGTCACTTTCCCTGCAAAACAGAATAAGCAAATGATCATGACTCCTTTAGGGGGCCTTGAGGCACGTTTATCTCGGCAATGAGATGAGAGGAGAACTCGGTCCCACCGGGTGTGCCAGACTTGGTGACACACATTTTTTTCTCTCTCTTTAAAAGAAAGAAGAAGAATTAAAAATAAGAAATGCGTAGGTGTGCCAGTCACATGTGTGACGAGGTAATTGTGCGCTCAATCTGACCCGAGTACGGCGAGAGTGAAGTTCGTGTCGGGACCGAAAGTCTGCCATACCATAAAGGCTATGACGTTAATTACATCCTCCAATAAGAAGGAAAACCTCTGATTAATTACCGAGATAACGAGCCGTTCGAGGCTGAAATAGAATGCAAGAGAATGCAGGTGATGATGAAGCCTTTAAGGCCGCATGGGAGGATTCATTGGTTATTTCCTAAGTCATGTGAAGCAGACATAATTCATTAAGTTCGAGCCCTCGATACAAGGCGGAGGACGTAGGTCCGGAGACCACCATCGCGCATAGCCAAGACTTCCGGTCGGGCGTGACTTGGCCTTCCGTCGATGCCATTTGATATACCGAGGTCTCGTTCAAGCAAGCATGCATTAATGAGGCACATAAGAATGCATATCTATGTCTAATGCATGAATTGGGGGAATGCATAATGACAGATGATTTCAACTTGAAGAGTTTCTTTTTATTTGATTTATGGTTAATTACGTCGACCGACAAAAGCCGTGGAAGGCGAGGGTTGGTTCGAGAATGAGAAAGGAGTTAAAACGGCGCGACAAACTCACGTTTATTCAAAACCGGCGTAGGGTAGCGTAGGTATAAGGGTTATACGGCGCGAGGTAGCGTAGGGATAGGGTTTAAAACGATGCGGCCAAGGGAATGGCTTTAATCAGTGCGCCCCGCCCAGAGCGCGCCAGATTAGGGCGCGCCGGGTGGTGGCCAAATGAAAAATTGTGAGTTTGAGTCTAAGGTTAATCCGGCACGGGGGGTACCGCGCCGTATTAAGGCGCGCCGGATTAGGACTGCGCCAAGTTATCTGATTTTTAGGTATTTTTGAGTATTTTTAAGTTTATTTTGTTTATTAAGATGCATTGAGTTGATTGATGCGTGAATTGAGGTCCAAGATGCCCTTGAGACAGGGTTGAGACTCGTGCGAGGTTCATACTCGAGCACAGAAGTTAATTGTTTTGAAAACATATCTTATTAAGCCCGAATTATGAGGGCAAACAGTCAAACGTGTCTAACCAAATTTTGGCAGCATCTCCCCATCTCGAGAGAGTTGCAGGGGGAAAGCGGAGGCATACCCACATAATGGAATAAGCTCCTTAATACCAGGTGGCACAACGGCGGCCGACAGACCCGAATAGATGGAAGGCCCTGAGGGCTAGCCTACGAGGGGCACCAGTATTCCATGGGCCGAAACATGATTAAAAGGGACGATTAGTGAGGGAGGAAACCCCGAGGGCTAGCCTACGAGGGGCACACAACCCATGGCCACCACTATTCCCTGGGGATAGTGGATTTGATGTTAGGGCGAAGCCCTGTTGATATTCGCCCGATGGCTCAAGTACATGCATGCCACAAAGAGACATGATCTTATAATCCACTGGCGATTCAGAGGTATCAATGGGGAATGTCCCCTCTCCCCGGCCATTGGACTCTTCGAGAGGAATGGTCACACACAATGCATATGCAGAACACGCTCGGCTAATAAACTGATTACGATCAGTTACGTCTATGGATATATATATATATATATAT
The DNA here is from genome assembly GCA_022559845.1 of Amorphophallus konjac. Classification (NCBI taxonomy): domain Eukaryota; kingdom Viridiplantae; phylum Streptophyta; class Magnoliopsida; order Alismatales; family Araceae; genus Amorphophallus; species Amorphophallus konjac. The sequence continues at coordinate 260,926,685 of CM040121.1, forward strand.
ATATATAGGGGAGGCTAATTGATTAGCAGGTTAGCAAGGGTGTTAGTGAGTTAGCATTCGATAGGCAATGGTGCCAGAAAACCATGCGTTCAGTCTATAGGGGCAACCTCATCCCCCCCAGTTCATTATTGAGAACGGAGGTGCGATAGGAGACCGGCCTCAGGGTCAACCAGTAAGGCACACATAGGTACACCTCTGGCGATGAAACCCTCGATATAGTGATGGAAACATGATACAAGCATTCTATTGGAACGAAAACCCCGGGGAGAGGGGGGTGATTGCTGTAGCCCCTTTTGGGATAACCCAGCGCATATTCAAAACCAGCGAGGAAGGAATCCACACGGTGATATACGGAATGTTATAAATCGAATACAACCTAAGGAAGAGAAAGGGGGCAACGAAGGGCGCAGAAAGATTTTATTTCATTCAGCATCGAGCATTGCTATCAAGAAGGGGCCATTACAGCATACATTCACCATGGCATGGCACGGTCGGCCGGAGGCCGGTCAAGCTTACACAGACGGGTATAAACCCAACTCCAGAAGGAAAAAAAAAGATAGAGGGACGAAGAAGAAGATGGGCTCATGTCATCGCCCCCTTCGACCCTATTTATTTACAGGAACAATGCCAAATAGAAAAGGGGGGAAGACGGGAAAACGCCAGAACCCACCTAAGCTTTTCACCGCAGAAAATAGAGTATCGGAAAAGGGCCTTCCCCTCAAACTTCGAGCTTCTTCAAGCAGACGGACGGGGCGAGGGTGGCTCTCTAGCTCGCTCTCAGAAACCCTACTTGTTTCCCAAGGCTCTCCTCTTTCTTCTTTGATTCTATTTGATCCCTTCTCTCTCTTCCTGTTTCGACTCTGCCTCTTCTATTCTCTCTCCCTTTTCTCCTCGGCCATTGGTTGGCTTATATAGCCTCGCCAGAATGTGATCCTTCTCCGGCGTGAGAAGAGCGCGTCGGGAAGACATGAGGATTGGGTTTGCGCGTCGGGAAGAGGGCGCGCCGAGAAAGAGGGCGCGCCAGTAAGGGGCACGTCGGATTAACTCCGTTCATCGTGCTTGCTTGGCACGGGCTCGACAGCGGACCCCAGACTGGCCCCGGGAGTCACTGTGATCTTTCATCTCATCCTGGTCTCACAAAACCACGGCGGGAAGTACTGGCCAAGATTTCAGGCCGTTGAACAGCCGCATTCGGAATCCCGTGCATCTTTAGCTTGGACACGCGGGTTTTCCACTGACGCGACCTTCGGCACAGTGGTTTGTGCTGCTGGTTCGACTTAACATGTCTCAGTAGCTCTCTCGGGGAGTGGTATACTACCCGGGGTGCTTTCGCCTTGACCGGGCGGTCATTCGGTCACTAACTGACCTAATTTGTTGAAAAGCCATACCCGTGATGGGTTGTCCGGGACTTCTGCCGACGGAGCCTCCGGTTCCCTATTTTGAAGGGCCAGAGACATTCTATCACCTCAGGAGGGTTTCTTGTCAGGTGGAAAACCATCGGGTGCATTCTCGTCCTTGGTCAGACGATGAATATTTATTTATACGACACGACCAAGTCGATACTGGTTCATTGGACAGGCCTGACGACACTATCAGTTTGATGTGAATTCTTCCACTCCTCCTAAGGTGACATCCCCGGCGATCATGTCGGGTGACATGAGGCTCCAGCAGCTTAGGCAGACCCTTGTGTACTGGCTTTCTTCAGCTTCTGCGCTCCAGTGGGCCGCATCATTCTTATCTTCTAGGCTTGATCGTCGTTGAACATATTTTAAGTGCCAACAGCTGCCTCCAAGGGAGTAGGGGCAGAGGTGCCGGGGCCGGAGTCGATAAATTCCTAGGAGGGTGTCCCCATGCTGGTGCCTTGGTGGGGCGAGGTCGACGACTCTTCTTCGTCCGGATTTCGATCCAGGCGCCTTCTGCTTGTCGTATTTGGAAGGTGGCATTTATCACCTGCTCGATTACCTCGAGCGGCAACTCCTGGTATGCCGAAATACTGGGACTGGCGTCTGAAGACATGTGCGCGGTTTGGTGCCTTACCCGCGGTGGCGACGAAAGCTTATGAGGAGTCGGTAGACTGGTGCTGGCGTCCGAAGACGTATTGATGCGGGACGGACACGGGAGACGACACTATTAGGTGCCACCCTCGGACTCTAGATGAAGACGCGACCAGCAATACACACCAGGGAGACACTAAGCCCGACAATATGAGCTCCTATGGGCTATACGTCGCTAATAGAAGTACAAGCTCACTCGTCGTCCCATGCGAGGGAAAGCGTGGATCGTGCGCGGTTAAGGAACCGACAGAGTTCAAGGTAGTCAGACTCACTTCCGGACTCGGATCGAGTCGCGGGACGGGTCACTCTCACGCTCACAGCGGTGACATGGACACACGGGCTAGGAACCTACACTCTCGCAGCGGCATATGACCATATACTAGCTAAGCAAATGAAATGCCAAGGAGTTAAGATCGTTACCTCCACGCACCCGGCGTGGCGAAGACAACCCCGGCCGAATCACGGACTCCCAGTTAAACAATATTACAGCAATACAATAATTTGACCCACTCCACGCAGGGAGGTAAAAGGTCACATGCAAGGCCCGGGAATCACGCTAATTGGGTTGACGGGCAGCATCTTGATGTCGCCCGGCGGTGCCGAACTCCGCGTTTTAGTGCTTTCCGAACGGCGGGTTCTATGGGCCCGTGGGGCCCACGGGTGGCGCTGGCCTCCGGATCTGCAGGAGTGGGTCCCACTGTGATGGGGACCCCTGGTGGCACGCCTCCAAGGAAGGCGGTCGGCCGGGAACACCGACCGGTGGCCGAACAACTCCGATCTCCAAGCTTTTGGAATGCTGCCCACGGATTTCAGCTTGCTGTTTTTAGGTGCGCGCTCCGACGAAAATGTCCGCTGTGATCAGCCCCGTCGCCGGAATGGGATGAAACCAGCGCCGTTGGAAAGAGGACTCAAAATCCTCCCACCGAGGGCCAGTGGATTCCTCTGAAGCTGCGCGGATCTGGACCTTAACTAATTTTTAATTCCCTGCTACACAGTTCCAGAACTCTTAGATCAGCACATCAGTTCCCTGTAAACGGCCGTTGACCACCTACTTACAGTGGGATTCAGACTTCGAGCTCTTCTTCAAAGTTGTAGATATTCAAACCACGAAGTAATTTTTTTAGGATATCCTTGACACCTCTGGGACCTCCAGTAAAATTCCTAGGTCGATCTGAGCTCGTGGTTGATGGATGAATTTCGTGGAGGCTGCTGTGGTACTGCGCGGGCAGAACTCCGATGAAGAAGATGGCGGTGCGGTGGCGGCTCGTGGCGGCGGCGGCGGCGACCGGAACTGATAGGGTGGAGTCTCACCACCAGAGGGAAGCCTTCACAGCTTCAAGAGGGAGGGGGAGAGGAGAAGGGGGCGGCCTAAGCCTGCTCAAGGGATTTTTTTCAACTTTCAAATGGCATTAATTCATCAAAATGAGAAAATACAAGCATATATAGGTCACCCATCTAATCCATCCTCCACCGTTGGATCTAGGGATGTAAGATGGAGGGCTGGGATAGCATGTGACCATCCACAAAAATTAAAATAAAAAAATACAAGGTGGGGTGCACCATTGACCATGAGGGGGCAAGCTTGACATGGTAGGTAGCCTACCTTGGACTTTGAAGTCCACTTGTCTCCCATGTGCCTTTTACCATTCAACCTTCTAGATGCCTCCATGTGGAAGGTTGACTGACCCCACATGGGACCCTAGGCTGAGGTGGCTCAATGGGATCGGGCCTGGGGGGGCCGTGGGGCCCACAGGGTCCAAATTGCACATAAGCCCCTCTTACAATCAAAATAGCAAACCGAATACAATGAAATAAACACAAATTACACACAAATAAAGTCTAACTAAATATGATAAATGGGGAGACTTAAGGGGGAGTCTCCAGGCCGTCTCTGAGTCAGATGGAAGCCACTGTCGCTCGGGTGGTGCTCCTCGTATGGTATCGGGGCTCGCCGACTCGTGCCGATCGAGTGCTCTGGTGTCTGCACCAATTCTCCCCGGGTGGGAGAAACTCGACCCTGTCGAGTAAGGGTCTGCATCACTCCGGCATCGCTCAAGAAGGTCCAGATCAATCCGCTGCAACTCTCCATGCGTGACCCATGTGTCCTCGGTAGCGGACCGTCCTCTCCATCGCACTAGGTAGCGCGGGTAGGATCCATTACCTCCGTGTGCACCGTGGGGTGTGTCACCACGGAGATTCTTCTACTCCTCCCGACGCCGGCCGAGTCCGACTTCATTTCCTTTTGCCCGAGGGAGGAAGTTTATTTTCTTCACATGACCATTGTCCCAGTTACCATAACGGATGAAGGTGACTACCTACACCCTCAAGAATTTCACAATTGGGACCGAGTCATGGGGGAACCCACTTCATGGGGTCATAAATTCTTTGACCCTTTTGACCCTTTCACTAGTGAACCTCCCGAGCTATCATATTCACTCCACTTCTTCCAAGGAGTTCACCATCCCATCCCTACCCCTCGGTCTAGTTGGCAAGCCGTACCTACGTCTAGGGGTAATGACGAGGGTAGTTTTGGATCTCCTAGTCCTTCCCCACCCAAATCCCATAGGTCGCCAATGCATGATTGGTACATCTTAGGGTGTCTAGGAATCGTCCATTCCGTCAAGCATCGAGTACATCTAGTGTATGCATGGCACATATTCGGGTGCCCTGGTCCACCATTGCATATGCATGGTCTACATCACCATAGGTTTGTCTAAGTTCAAGTGTGTGTGTTTGTTTCTATGGTTTGTTTTCTTTCATATGGTTTGCATTAAGCCGTGTCAATAAAAGGCCAGTCAAGCACATATAAGGAGGTAGCCGATGCATGCTACATATTCGTGGATTCAAAGGGAGAGTACGTCTAGGTCAGGGTCATACCTGATTGGTTTCCTCCCGGAGACCGAAAGCCACTCTAAGTCCATGATTCCCACCCTTTCCGGGTTATGAAACAAGTGGGTCCGAAAGCGTACGATATTGAACTACCGGGTGACTATGGTGACAGTTCGACGTTCCATGTTTCAGATCTGGTAGCATATTGGAACCCGCGGTGATCCCTAAGTGAGCTTTGGGCTTTCTCCTTCTATTGTGAGTGATACACCACCCGAGAGTCCACCTCTTCCAACCTCAACGCATGCGTATAGATTGTATACTCGATGAGCAGGTGATCACCACAAGGAATGGCGCATATCCACATGTCCTAGTGCGTTGGCAAGGATGCCCCACGATGACCAACACCTTGATCACATGCGGAGAATGCAAGCTTCGGGACACTTACTCGACGGGGTCGAGTTCCTCCCACCCGGGAAGAATTGGTGCGGACACCAGGGCGATCACGTGACACGTCGGCGAACCGACGGTGCCATACGCGGAGCACCAAGTTGACTACATCGACTTCCCTTCAAATTGGGGACACTTTGGCTTCAAATTGGACCTTTTTTAGCATTAAATTGGGCTTGTAATGTCACATTATATGTGGGTTTTCATATTGGGCTGCTTGTAAGGCCCTTAAATGGCCATTTTGGTTAAAGCCCCTTAGAATGTCTTAAGAAGGAATGGCCTTGGACCATTATGATGGATCCATTAGCCATGAAAGGCCCAATTGGGCTTCCTTCATTCTTGGGCTATCTAGATTAGAATGGCCTTAAGCCATATTGGTTCCATATTGGCTTAATAGGCTTAAGGAAGACCAAGGCCAAACTTGGCCCATTCAAGGCCCAAGAAGGGGGGCGCCCCCTTCCTTGTTGTATTAGGCTAGCAACTTTGAATTTTCTTCTTCCATTTACCACATGGGAGGCTAGAAAGGCTGCTGGTCATATTCAAATGGCTGCCACCTCCCTCCTATTTACAAGAAATTCAAAGTTTGGTGAACACCCATGTCCCCTTGCCCCTCCTTTCCCTTTCACCAAGTCCCCTTGTCATGAACCATGCGCACCCAACCCTCCCTCTCCATGTAACCCACGAATTTCCCTTCCCCCTACCCCTTGCATTGTCTATAAAAGGGCATGTATAGTGTTTGTTCACAATAGAATGAAATTTTGTTGAAAGAAAATTGTTAAGAGAGTGATTCTCCCTCTTTCTCTTGCCCTTTCCCTTGGTGTGATTTTCCCAGAAATCTGGTCGTGGACTCGACCTTCGCTTCCCATCCCCCTCTTATCATCTTGTTCTCTCCGATTTATCCTTGATACTACTACAAGATTGAAAGATTTCAGCGCTGGTTTGATGCCGTTTGGAGTTCGGGAGCATCGGCGGTGATTTTTCTCGTGGCGGCGCGCAGATCTGTCCCAGAGTGCAGTCCAGATCTGAGGTTGACTGTGTTTCGAGTTATGCAGCCCAACCACGATGTGATCAGGAGCTGGTGTCTGAAGATCAATTAAAGTATTACAAGTCATATTCACGTGGCCTCTAGTTTCGTTGCATTTCAAGGTCTGTGCTGTCCGTGGCGTTAATTCTCGTGAGGTCACGCAAGAAGATCTGAACAGACTCAGTCCAGATCCAGAGGCGACTTCCCACATCTGTCCTGCATCATCCAGCCAATATCTGAGAGAGAGGTCTTCAGAGGATTTGTTCCTATGGACGTCACCAACAACCTCCCATAGACGGAGTTCCATTTCGACATCGGCAACCTTTTTTCCACCATTTATTTATCTGTCTGTGCAGTTCTGTGAACACCAAATCAGACGCTGAAAGAAATCATTGCTGCACCCAGATCTGAAAGGATCTGAATGCGCCCTCTGGAGTAAAGAAACTACGTCCAGTCACCGTCATTCTCCAACAAACGGCGCTCCGATCGGGCTTCGGATCTAGCCGTACCAGCCTCCGCAAACTCGCTGCGCAGGGTGACCAGCGCGGGCAGAACCGGGTCGACTTTCCGTCGGCATATCCGAGCGGCTCCGGAGCGCGTTCCTCGCCTCCTACGAGTGTGGCCCGTCAACCCGAGTTCCAGCAATCCCATATTTGGCCATTGTAACCCTATACCTCCCTGCGTGGAGTGGGTATTAAGTTCTAGAATTGTAATTGTAACAATCGTGTGTATTGGGGTTGTTCGGATTCGGCCGGGAATTCTTCCCCACGCCTAGGCGTGGAGGTACGCGCTTCAATTCCTTTCTCACTTGCTGATTTAGTATATTATCTATTGCTGCGTTTGTGAGATTAGGGCCGTTAGCCAGTTCAAAATACACCGCGTTTGTGAGTTGTGAGCGCCCGTTCCATAGCTCCAATTGAGCATCGAGCGCGAATTAGCACCCTAGGCGACGGTGGTTTCTTAATCGCCATGATCCCCACGTTTTCCCTCGCAAGGGACGATCACTGGGCTAAAGAGAGAGCGCTGCTGAGAGGCGTCTCCACCCGGAGAATACCACAGTGGCTAGCCGCCTGGCTTGCCTTAACGTGCTAGTGCTGGCCGCACTTGTGTCCGTCGTACGTTCTAGCCCGGTCGAGTCATCCGTCCCGCATCACGTATGCGCAGTTTGATGCCTTAGCCGCGGTGGTGACAGCTTTTGTCGAGAAGCGGACTGAGGGATGTGCTTGTTGTCCTGCTCCTTAGCCTTGCCCTTGTGATCACGCTGACAACCGGGTCTTGCGACAACCGAAGGCGTCGCAGGGTATTGTTGCTCTGCGCAGTTACCCCGACTCCGTGGACTAACTAAGCCTTGTAGCGGTAGGCCAACCACTTGAATCGAAGCCGCTGAAGACTCCGAAGATGTCTTCTTTGTACTTTGGATTGTGTCAGAGGGTAGGCGGGGAGGATGCGACAGCCCATCCGCTGAGGGGGCGTGACACGGTTGGGCCGAGATCTCACCCTGCTTTTGCTTTCCCTTCCTATCCACGGACGTCGATAGAGATAGGACGAAGGGGGGCGAGAGAGAGCTGAGGAGCCCGACGTCGTCCCACCCACCAGAACGTCCTCTCTGCCAAGAAGGACCCGGAGGAGCCTGGCGGTGTTTTCTTTGGAGAAAGGGAGAGATTCCAGCTCCTGCCAGGACCGCCACTGCACAGTCGAAGTGGCCGAGGTTGGCTGGCCGGATGTTGGTGTCTGGGAGCCCGAAGGGGCCGGAGGAGCAGGGGAATAGATGACATTGATCGAGAAGTTGGTCGACTCTGTCTCTTGACTGGCATCCCGCTCTCTACGCCTTTGCAATCGCTCGAGCGCTTCTTGGTTGTCGGCCCGGAACTCGAGCCATTCTGGGAGATGCTGGTAAGGTAGTCTGTGCCCATTTTCTTGAGGGGAGTCTGGCTACTCTAGTGCATCCCTGGCGATGCTCAGGGTTTCTTCGACAGCTTGTCGAAGCCTGACAAGTGACATGGAGTTCCCCTCCGCATCGATCTGCTCCCACTGGATTTGTTCCTGGATGAGGTATTGAACTTCCTCATAGGACTCGATCGGGTGGCAGATTCTGGCGTGGAAGGGGCAGTATTGGGGTGATTGAGGTCTCAATGGGTGTAGTCTGCCGGCGAGTCACGGGGCATGATTTGCCCCCTCTCGATGAGGATATCGAAGAGTCACCGGGTTCTCTCCCTAGAGAAGAAGAGGGGTCTGTGATCATGTCATGGCCTCCACCCCGGATACCAGAGCGAATGTTCACCTTGACTAGTGCTGGGCTCCCCTGCTTCGACATCGGCGAGGGAGAATGCAGCCATCATATGGATCACAGTGGTCGAGTAGTGAACCACGCGTGCTGCCTTAGCTGGCCTGGACCACATATGTGGTTGCGGAGGATCGACGAGGCCGCTCTTCATTTTAACGAGATTGTCTCGGATCGGCTTCTGCGCTTGGGTCTTGAAGACATAGTAATCTACAATTGAGTGGCCCAGCATGCGGTGATACGGGCAATAGCTGGGATCGTCGGTCTTCAGAGCCTCGTCCAGCTTGCGGATTTTTGGCAACTCGACAATCTTATGGGTCATGCAGAGGTCGAAGAGCATCTTCGTATGTTCCTTCTTGAATGAGAAGGGAGTCTTCATGCACTCTGAGAAGGAAGGAGCGGCCGGCTTGTCTGCTGGCTTTTTGTCAGAACCGCTTGGTTCGGCCTCTTTATCGGCTTTAGCGGCAGGGGTGAATTCAACAATATTCACCTCATTACCGGACTGGCGTTCTCGCGCTTGCTTACCTTTCGCTATAGTATAGCTCGGGTTGTCGGCGAAGAACATCTCTATTTTGGCGACTGTCAAATTGAGTTGGTCGAAGCCTCTGATGTTGGCGCCGAGAAGCTTCTCACTGACCTCAGCTGCCAAACCCCGCCGGCATATAGTAATGGCATCTTCTTGGACTGGCGGGTTGACACACCTCATGCTGAGGTCTCTCCACTTCTTGATGAAGTCGAGGGCGCTCTCACCCTTCCTTTGTCGGAGAGAGCAGAGCTCGACCAGGGAGATCTTTCGCTCGGCTGTTTGAAAGTGGTCGAGTAACTTCTTCTGGAGATCTGCCCAGTCGATGACTGATCCGGGCTTCAGGAGGGAATACCATTGGAAGGCCGTTCCCGTAAGCGAGGTAGTGAAGTAGCGGAGGAGGTACGACTCATCCAATGCTACATCACCCATGGCCGTAACATAGTAGGCCAAGTGTTCATGTGGCGACCCCTGCCCGTCGAACTTTTACAGTTTCGGGGGCTTGGCGTACTCTGGAGGAAGCTTTTTCAGCTGGTGGTGAAGCGGGTAGAGTACACTGTAGAGATCTACTGTGACAACCCCTTCACCATATTGGGCGAGCTTTGTCTCGACAATGCGCTCGATCATCTGGCGTTGTGCCAGGAGGTTTTCTGGCATTGGCGTATTGGAGGCTCGTGGCTGTGCCTCAACCGGGGGTGTGCCAAACCCAGCTACCAATGGGGTTTGGGCGATCGCCGCTGAGGTGCTGGCAGTATCGCGTGCAGCCGGCAGTGTCGGTGCCTCGGTCGGAGGCCTGGCAGGCTGCTGAGGATGAAGGTCACGCTCCTGGAGGAGGTCTTGCATGAGGGCCTTCAGATGCTGGCTCTCCTTCATGAGAGTATCAAGGGTCACTTCTTGAGCCTCGTTCGCAGGAGGGTCGTTATTGACCGGCTCTGCGTTAATAGGAGGGTCACAGTCTTCCACCGTGACTTCTTCTGCGCGCTCTGTCACCTGTGATCCGGCAGAAGTACCAATGTGACATGTTGAGGGAGGCGGCGAAACCTGATGGCGCGGCCTCCTGAAGTGGGATAGGGGCTGATTCAGGTCATCCGACTGGGTGTCCGGCTGGTGTCCGGTGGTGTAGCACGCGAACACTCGAACCGCGTCGTTGATGAACCGGGCCGTCCACTTCCTCCGCGGGTGCCCCTCGGGGCAGACATGCGCCCCTAGTCTGTCGAAGACCGCGGTACGCTGCAAAGGGGCCTCGCTCCTGATATCGGTCGGAGGAGAGCCCGAGACAGGCTGCTGGAGGGCCCGGGAGCGGGCTTGCCTTTGCCTCTGCTTGCTTGTGCGGGGGACATTAGACGATTGGGCATCGTCAGACAGTGCTACTGTGGGACCAGTCGCATCTTGCCTAGTGCCGCGTCTGAGCGCTCGTAGGGGGTTCCTAATGCGCGCCCTCCGAACTGCTGAGCTTCCTCCGGGGTGACCCAGATTCTCCTCAAGTCGGATTGCTGGTCTCCCTTGTCACCGTTTCTCCGACGAGTTGTCTTGGGAGCTCATGTATCGGGCTGCGGTGGGTGCCCTCGGACTGCTGTCAAGGAACCCGCTCCTCTGAGCTTTGCCTCATCCTCTCGCGTTTGTCGCAAGAGGTCAAAACGGTTGAAGGTAGGGATCGTGGGAACGGTCTGTTCCTGGGGTATGATTGGTTCGCCCCCATCGAGGTGAATCTGCAAGTCACCGATAAGGATAGTCCTGCCTAAGTTGCTGGTTGCAGCGGCGAGCCGTCTACCTTTACGGCCGTGGTGACGCTTCTTATGGGGAGTGGAGGAAGACTCCACCCCGAGACGGTAGATCGAGAAGACCCGGCCTGCGGCGACCGGCAGCATGGAGCTATCAGTCGGGAGTACTGGAACTGCCCCCCAGGGTGCAAGACCCACGCCGGGAGTCGATGGCTGGGTGACTCGGGTATAAGCTCTTGCCCGCGTCGATAGAAGCGTTGCCGATGCTCGAGATGACACTCTTGCACCAGGGGACAATGCTGTCGGAAGTGCTGAGGTGCCGGCAACCCGAGGTTGATGACCTGTGTTGAGTGTTGGCGAAGTCCGGGCTCGGGTCGAAAGGCCCGAGGAAGGTGCTGAGGAACCTTGCCCCCTGGGTATGAGACCTGCGGGGGGAGCTGGTTTCGCTGGAGCTCGGGAACGAGGTCCTGAGTAAAATTCTGAAGAGCTGGGGGCTCGGGGTTGGAGGCCCGAGGAAGATGCCGCGAAGCCGCAGACCCAAGGCTGGGAGCCCGTGTTGGGTGCCGACTTTGCTGGGGCTCGGGGTTGGAAGCCCGAGGAAGATGCTGAGGTGCCGTGGACCCGGGGCTGGGAGCCCGTGTTGGGTGCCGGCTTTGCTAGAGCTCGAGGTTGGAAGCCCTTGGGAAATGCTGAGGTGACATGGACCCGGGGCTGGGAGCCCGTGTTGGGTGCCGGCTTTGCTGGAGCTCGGGGTTGGAAGCCCGAGGGAAATGCTGAGGTGCCATGGACCCGGGGCTGGGAGCCCGTGTTGGGTGCCGGCTTTGTTGGGGCTCGGGGTTGGAAGCCCAAGGAAGATGCTGAGGTGCCGTGGACCCGGGGCTTGGAGCCCGTGTTGGGTGCTGGCTTTGCTGGGGCTCAGGGTTGGAAGCCCGAGGGAAATGCTGAGGTGCCGTGGACCCTGGGCTGGGAGCCCGTGTTGGGTGTCGACTTTGCTGGAGCTCGGGGTTGGAAGCCCAAGGGAAATGCTGAGGTAGTGATCGAAATCCGGGGCGCGGGGCCCGTGCCGGAGATTGGACGAGGCTGGCCTCGAGAGCTAACCCTTACCCAGGCCGGAGCTGATCTGGGGGCCCTGTAGGGTCCAGTGGTGGCAGTTCTGAGCCTGGTGCTCAGGTGGGCCACCGGTGTTGAAGGTGTGCGTGGCACATTGGCCACTGGAGCCGGTGGAGAAACTGGGGTCAGCTGAGAAGCAGCCACAGGGATCACGCCCAAAATGTAGGGCGATCCGATGACAAGGGCGAAGCTGCCAAAAGCGATCGGCGTTGCCAAGTAACCCACCCGTGCATGGGTGGCGATGATGATGGGACCGTAAGTGACGGCTGCCATAGTTGCTGCAATGCTGGGTGCTACTAAGGCGGTTGCCGACAGTCACCAGATAAGGTCTGACTGGGGACCGCTAGGGAATGCGCGTGCGAGTACCCTCCTCTACCTCTCCTGCAAGGATAGGAAAAGGGCACCAAGGCTTCAGGGGTGGCATAGGCTTTTCTTCAGTAAAAAGAAGGAAGGCGGGAGACGTCCCACCAGGCGTGACATCCTCTTTGTCGTGGGGTTTTTTTTCTTTTTATGTCGATGATCGGGGTGAAGGTAGGGATACAGCAGGGGAGGAAAAATACGGGAGTTTGATGTATCTCGGGTATCCTCCTTCATGGTTGCATGCCTCTCACGGCGGTACCGGGCACTCTCCTTTTGCGGAAAGCTGGGAAGGGTCGAATGGCACGGAAATGTAGGGGTGTAGAGTAGCTGGACAGGGTGCGGGCGTGCCAGTTGATTTCTCGACAATCACCCATGGAACCAAGGGTTGACCGGGGAAGCATTACCAGGATGCGGCACGTGGGCTCGAGAGGACGGGTGACACGTGGATCGAGGGGGTTCCACGGGTGCGAGTGCGTAGGTGATTGTGGGAATCGTGTACTGGACGTCTTTCCTCACCGACCACAAGTGATCAGTGTTTATTTACATCGGATTGAATCCGAACACCTTCGTTCTGTGCTGAAGAGAAGCCTATATGTCTGAAGCCATGGGTGGAGGGCCGGGAGCATTCCTCAACTGTGGGCGCACTTTTGTCAGCAGGGTGATGGCTCGGGTCGGAGATGTCTGACATGCGGGCTGAATGGGGTAGGTAGAAAACTGGGGCCCTCGTACGGGCGCATGCATTCAAATGGTTTTGTGCTATATGAGAGCCACATGGGCTTTACAAATGGGCCGAGGAGGCCTAGAGTACAACTGGCGCAAGTCGCGGGACAATTCTGACGTGAGAGTCGGTCCCCAGGTCAATGCGTGGTATGGCAGATATCCGCATGTTTACAGGGGCTCCCTATGGAGAGATCGAGACTAGCCCAACTGCATAGGTGGCAGGGGCGGTCATGGGTTGGCGCTTGACTGAATTTGGACGCGGCTCAAGGTGAACGGTCGGGTCCGGGCCTCGGAAGGCGAGCGTCATTGTACTGGGGGGTTGAGGCCGGCCCCGGGAATATTATTCCTGGGTCAGGGGTCCGGCTAGCTCGAGTCATCAGTCAGGACGGTCGCCAGCTAGCTCAGGAGGAGCGATAGGCACGCGGTTCCGTGTTGTAAGTAGGTGTGGCATCAACATGCGCAAGTAGCCATTGCCGGTCGTTACACACGAGCGGACTCTGGATGCGGGTGCATTGTTCGTAGTCAAAGTCGTCTTACATGCGACGAGGATGGACATGTACGAGGTGGCTAGACGCCGTGTGAGAAAAGTACATGCGACATACCCTTGGCGTGTGTGAGCTGACTAGCAAGTCAACCGCGCGCGCACTTAGCTCCTCGCGTCCCCGACCCTTGCCGAAAGCCCTGGGAGTCCGGCGGTGCGGCAGTTGGGTCGGTGTGTCTGTCTGTACGTCGGGCGGTATCTATCCATTCGTGGGTCAGTCAGTCCATGCATGCCTTGCCCCTTGAGCTTCTAAGGGGTGGAATTTATAGGAAGTTGAAGGGGTGGGGGGTAGGGTTTAGGCATACCAAGTTGAGGGTTCAACTTGGTCCGGGTAAACCCCCTAAAAAATATATTTATATATATATTATTTTTGTTTAATGGCGGAGGAGATATGGTTTAGGCGGACTGGGCTGGTCTGGTCCACCTAAACCCCTCTCGGAAGGGTTTTCTTTTATTAAAAGATCATTTTTTTAGTTTTGATGGGGTTTAGGTGGACCAGCCTGAGGGGGCAGGCTAGTATGCCTAAACCCCTCCCCAGGGAGGTTTGGGCAGACCGGCTGGGCGCTTTTCTTTTTTTAAAAAAATGTTTTTTTGTTGTAATGGGGTTTAGGCGGACCAGCCTGAGGGGTTTAGGCGGACCGGGTAGAGGAGAGAGAGGGGGCGGCCCCACCCCTAAAAAAATTGGGTTTTTTGTTATTTTCTTCCTAATTTGACTAAGAAGAAAAGGACAAGACTTTTGGGAGGATACAGCAAGGATACTGGGAGGATACGTGATGGGGACATCAACGTCAGCCCGCTCACTTTGTGTTTGCATCTACGTCCTTTTGTATTTGTATGTACGCCCTTGTGATATATGGGTACACAATAGTAGGTCTTAGTGGGTTTATTTGCAAAAGGCCATTGGGTTTCTTTGCAAATGTGCATGTAGGCCCTGCAAGGGCCCCCTCCCTCCTCCTTATTGGTCCACCTGGACTCCTGGGTCCAAGGTGGCTGGTCCATGGTCCAAACTTGGACTTGGACCAAGAATTAATTAAAGAAGACAAATTCCAATTGTCTTCTTAAAAGGGGGGGCGAACCTAGTAGTTTAATGGGTTTAATGTGGTGTTCACACCACATCTCAACCCTCCATTCTTCAACCCTTGATCCAAGGGCTCATATTAGATTAGAACCCTTTCATATAAATACTTGTATTTTCTTATGGAAAGAATTAATGAAGAAGAAATTAGCATTTTGCCTCCTTGAAGCTTGTGCCCCTCTCCCCTCTCTCCCTGGTGTTCTTCCACCTCCAGCCCCCTTTCTAGAGTGTAATCCCTTCCCCCTTGATCCCCTCCAACTTCTGAAGCAGCTCCGGTGATCGCCGCCGCCGCCGTCTCGCCGCCGACGCGTCTTCACCAACGAATTCGGTTTTCTGTCCACTCTGGACAGACCTCTCTTCTCCGGATTGTCTCTCTCTCTTCCCTCATCTTCTGAAGCTCCAATTTTCAGGGTTGGTTCCCCTCTTGAACCCTTACCTCCACAAAAAATTTCAGGCAAAAATTCGTCCTTTAGTTATTTTTAGATTTTCGTCCAAGTTCAAATTTCAGTTCTGTCCAGGTTCTGTCTACTGTTCAACAGTTCTGAGTCTACCTTGTTCGACCCATGTTTTGAATTTTTTTGGGGCTCTAAAAATTACTGAGACTTCTGTCCACATATGTCTACCACCATGAATTTTCTTAATTTTTGATAAGGTCTCTAGGTATTTTTCAAAATTCGTACCAGTTCCTGTGAGCAATTTTTCCACAGTGTCCCAGATCCGACCCAGGTCCACTCAAAAAATCTCATAAAATCCATTTCCTATCCAAATCAAAAACCAAAAATAGTCCCGGTTTTCTATCTCAGAGATCTTCAACTTTTCTGAAGAACTTATCTCCATATTCCAAGGTCCTCCCACCGGTCAACGGTGATTTTCAGAGAAGTCAGAACCTGCCCCTGCAGTTCTGGCCTGTTTACAGCAAGGGTGTAAATTCCATAAGTCAGATATACGTATCTGATTATTTTTTCTGAAGGCCCCTACGTCGAAGTATTTGGAGTTCTCTTTCCAACGGCGCCGAGCTCGTTGCATTCCGACAACGGGGTTGATCACAGCAGCCGATTTCGCCGGACAGCGCGCGAGAAGACAGCAAGTGCAGACTTGTGGCCGATTTCCCGCGAGCGTCGTCCGAGGGCCGCCCGGCGTCCGGCGGTCGTTCCAGCAACTCGCCATCCTAGGGGAGCGCTTCCCAAGTGTACCCACACCAGAGGTGGCATCAGGTCCCACACGACCCCTCCGGTCCACACGTGGGCCCCACTAGCACGAGTACGCGCGAAGCCGAAGCCGTGCCCGGAAACCGCCCGTCAACCCGGAATTGGTCCTCCCGGGCCCCCTTGTGTCGCCCGTTACCTCCCTGCGTGGAGTGGGCTTACTTGTATTGCTGTAATCTTAATGTATTAAGTTCCCGGGAGTACGAGTTTCGGCCGGGTGCCATCTTCGCCACGCCGAGCGCGTGGAGGTATCGTATTCGCTCCTTGCTTGGCATTCCGCTTATTTCTATATATGCTTGTTTATGCCGCTGCTAGAGAGCATGTGTAGGGTTACCTAGCTCGCTTTTAATTTATCATATCACTGCTGCGAGTGAGAGAGTGACCGTCCCGTGACCCGATCCGGGCACAATTGAGAGCCGACCACCCTAGCTCACTGCCGGTTGTTCAACCGCGCACATCCGACGCTTCCCTCGCTAAGGGACGACCGCTAGCTTATCGTGTCCGTGGTCCCGTCCCGCATCAATACGGGTTGACAGGCCGCGTGTGTACGAAGAACACGGGAGTTGACGTGAGACTTGCACGATCCTGAGCTCCCGTTGGCGAATTCCTCGTCATCGAATTCTTCTACGCACGGTATGGCGGATCTTGCATGAAACCGGGACTAGGGAAGACCGTGGGGCCTCTGGGATGGGAGGAGGGCGCGACCCCCGGGGAGTTCGCCCTCTCTGGGGGTGCGGCCGCGCCCCGGGGCGAACCGGCCCCGGACGAGCCGCAACCCCGAGGGATGGCCCCCGGGGGTCTTCTTTCATCGTCTGAGGGTGTCCTTTGAAGGAGACGAGGCTCCGGGATGCTGGGGTTAGCCCATGGGGGGGCTTTTGTTATGGAGTCGTAGTTGCCGCTCGCAAGGTGTTCGGGTAAATACCCGACACACCCCAGGTTGTTAGATGGCCCGAGTAACTGGCCGGGATGCCTTGGGACGAGCTTTAGGCTGAGGGTATGAGCTCAGGGGAGCTGAGAGGAGGCACTTTGGGCACTTGGGCCGGGCCCCGTGATGTGTGCCTCATTACGCGGCGGGTTGGCAGAGTAGCCTCGGGTTGGCCCGAGAGCTAAGTCTAAACGGCTCGTCGCCGTGTGTCTAACGGTCGGGAGCGGTCCCGACTTGCTGGAGGGTTGTCATGGAATGTTGGAGCCACGGGTTGACCCACGGTTTGTTGTAGAAGGGTGGGACATACGCGCCCACAAGGTATTCGGGGGAAAGTCCGACACCCGTGCGTGAGCCGTATGCATATGTTGCGGGCCTCCAAAGCCTGTGGTTGACTTATTTTGGTCTCCTTTTGACCTTGGAATGTTGAAAGAAGGTGTCTCGGGGGTAGCCCCCTGGCCTCTTTGCTGAGTGCCGCGTGGCGTGGCTTGTAGTCGGGGCACCCCCGGGTTGGCCCGGGTGGTTTGTATAGATTGCGGACAAAGTCCGCCGCCGATGGGTCAGGAGTGATCCCGGTTAATTGCTAATGCCGCCGTATATCCCGGCTAACCGGGTTGGAGCCGTTGGTCGGGCCCACTGGGTTGCCAGGGGGGCCGGATGGCCCATGTCTTAAAAGTGTTCGGGGAAATTCATGAACCCTTGTTCTTTGGTATTTTGCTGGGGAAATTATCCGGGTACAATAGTCATTTTTCCCATGAGGTAAGATTCACAAGTTACAAATGATTCATAATCAAATGGATCAACATATCCATCTTTGCACAACCTTTTCAATCTTTCCTCACTAATATGACCAAGCTTACAATGTCAAAGGTATGCTTGATTCATATCATTCCTCTTCCTCTTAAGAGGTTTATCCACACACATAACAGGAGTATCCACATCTAATAAAAATATACCATTAATTAAGCTCCCACTGGCAAATAATTTATCATTTAATAATAAAGAACATGTTTTATTCCCAAAGCTCACAATAAATCCACATTTATTCAAGCATGAAATGAAAATAATGTTCTTAATTATGGAAGGAACATAATAATAGTCTGTCAACTTTAATGTAGCTCCTGAGGAAAGCTTGAGGTTCACACTCCCGACTGCAAGTGCAGCAACTCTTGCTCCACTTCCCAGTCGTAGATCAACCTCGCCTTTGTTCAATCGCATGCTACTTGTCCGAACCTACAAATCATGGCAGATATGAGATGCACATCCAGTATCTAATACCCATGACGTGGATCTATATGACAAGTTAAGGTCAATCATGAACATACCTGAAGCTTCTCCAAGCTTCTGCTTTGCTTTCTCTGTAAGGTACAACTTGCAATTCCTCTTCCAATGGCCATCCTTATGGCAATGGAAGTATTGGCCCTTGTCTTTGCTAGCCTCTTCTTTCTTTGTAGCCTTCACCTGTTTGCCCTTCTTCTTTGCCTTGCCTTCCTTAAAGGCCTGCTGAAATTTTCTCTTCTTGTTGGTCTTACCAACAAGAATCACAGGAGCTTTCCCATTGTTCATAGTGCTCTCACCAGTCTTCAACATGTTTAGAAGCTCTGCCAGAGAGCATTCTATTTTATTCATGTTGAAATTGACAATGAACTGGGAAAAGGAACCAGGGAGAGATTGCAGAATCAAATCGACACAAATATCCTTATTAATGTCGAAACCCAATTCTGCCAACCTTTCGATCCACTCAATCATCTTGAAAACATGTGTCTGCACATATGTTCCCTCATACATTCTTGCCCCGAAAAGACTTTTAGATATCTTATACCTTTCCGTTCGACTTTGAGCTCCGAAGAGATACTCAAGGTGAAACAAAATGGATCTAGCATCCATCTTTTCATGCTGCCTCTGTAACTCATTTGTCATAGAGGCAAGCATATAGCATTGGACAAGCGTGGCATCATCCTTATGCTTCTCATAAGCAATGATCTCTCCCTCTTCAGCATCATCGATATGAAGAGGAGGTACAGGTTGATCAAGAACATAGGTTATCTTCTCAACAGTGAGAACAATTCTCAAGTTCCTGAGCCAGTCACTATAGTTTGGACCAGTAAACATGTTGGCATCAAGTATGCCACGTAACGGGTGGTTTGCCATTGAAGTCTATAAGAGAAGATTTATAATAATTAGATAACATGCAGATATTCATTAATTAAAATTAAGATGTGATCTTTAATCCTAATTTTATAACTCCCACTAATTTTTGACGAATTTGCACAACCCTCATTGTGCAAAGATGGGATACTCCAGCTATATCCTAGTGGGGCCAGAATCCCATTAACATTATGGTAGTGGCCTTGTGGCAGCACAACAAACTACCCTATACTTAATGGGTAGGCAACTCTTGCCAATTGCAACTCTTTACAACTTCTAATATATTCAGCCTCCAGACCTTTTTGTGACCTTGTGGCAGCACAACAAATCACAAGATCTGGTTAGGTTAGACCCATTGTTACGTTATGAGAGTGGGTTCAAGACATGACCATTGTGGCAGCACAACAAAACCATGCCGGCACCCATCCCAAGGTTCGGCCTAAGCCTTAGTCTAAGTCTCTGCCCCCTTGCTGTGAGGGCCTTGTGGCAGCACAACAAACCCACACAGTCTAAGAGCAACTCACTTAGACTATAACAACGGAAGGCTACGTGGGTCATTCTTAATGCCTCACGTTTACAACCTAATATTAGATCGAGAGGTTTTGATTAAAATATTGGTCTCATCAATATAGGTGCTACATATATATAAGAATTTGGAGTATCGCATATACTCTAAATATATATATATATATATATATATATATATATGTATGTATGTATTAAGTAGCACATCCACATATGCAATAATACCAATGGATGATCATGGACCGTAAGCTCCTAAAACACATTACCAGAGCCAGTTGGTAATGCACACAATCATGGCAAACAGAAAAACTTGGAGCATCCAATGCTCCCACTAGATATGAAGAATCTCTCGACGCCCTCGCAGCCGGTCTCCTTCTTTGTCTCTATCCACTTCTCATTATTACAAGTAAATTTGTAATTGGGTACGTAGGCCCATAAATGTACATCAGATAATAATAAGAAATCTTGAACTAGTCAAAGGGAGTACAATACATGAGGGAGATAGAGTGTACAACCCAGATTAATAAGAGAGAGAGAAGGAGGCACGCAGGCCCCAATAATCACATCACACAAAGCATTCACCATAAGAGCATCATCACATGATTTCTAAGTCCATGATCATCCATCCACACACAAGACACATCACATGCATCTTATAGTAATTATCACATAATTACAACGAGATATAACGATAATTTCAAAATATAATAATTAATTTTAAAATCATGCATATTACCATTCAACTAAAAAATTTAGTTAAAACAAATAAGTCTAAACAACTTTAGACCACCGTCATTCACATTCACTACATGGGCTCAATAATAATATCCAGTTAATTAACCTCATAAGAATCACATTCTTATAGTAATTAACTTTAGTTAATTAGATAATAGGAAATACTTAAAGCTATTTTAAAATTTCCATTAACTAATTAACCAGGGGCCAAATAATTAAAAATAAATTAATAAGTCCCTAAAACAATGTTAAAACTGATTAAAATATTTTTCAAAACTTTTTTGAAATTTTTTCGAGATTAAACGCATTTTAAACACTTTAAAATGGGTAAATTTCAAAAAAAATTTAATGGGTCCAGATCCGGCGCGGGCCGGATCCGACCTGTTTGACACCCGCGGGAGGGGTCATCCCTCCCGCCCGAAACGTGGGCGACAAGGGTTAAAACCCTAGCCTCCGCGAGCTCGCCGGAGGGGGCCCCTCCGCTAGTCCCGGCCACCGCGGACGACCGCCAGCCGACCGCCAGTCGCCGCCGGCCGCTCCGCCATCGTCGCCGGTCGCTCTGCCGTCGTCGCCGCCCTCCCCTCCGGTCACCACGAGGGCCCGAGATGAGAAGAAGCTGTGTCCGCTGGAGAGTGCCACCTCCACCGGCTTCCCACGCCCCCGGACACCGCCGAACCGCCGTGGCTCGTCGTGGAGAACCGTCGCCGGCCCTACCAGCCCCCATGGGTGCCATCAATTAGAGTTTTCTGGCCTGAAAATGGCCTCCATCTCATGCCGCAAACGGCGACCATGACGGCACAAACAGGGTCGATCCGGCCTCGCTGGTGGGTCAAACACCGCATACAAATATGTGTTTTGCTCCTCTTGATCTCGGGAACAATTCCCTGGCATCAATCGGCCGTTGCTCATCCCATGAGCAACCCAATCGAGCGACAAACATTGAGCCCCATGCAAGAACGGGAATGACGAAAAAATAATAAAATAATGCCGATTTTGATCAAACCAGCAACCTGGCTCTGATACCACTGTAAGATTTCGACCAGAATGCGCAGCGGAAATCATCAAAACCTTAGATTGCATATCATTGCCGATTTTTCATAATCGAACAAGATTGATATATCCCGCGATGTGAAGAATGATTCTTTACCTTTGTGGGGTTGAGAATCTCCCAAAAACTCGAAGACGAACAAGAGGAAGATCTCGAGGTCGCAAGCCGTTCAAGCGTCCGACCTCTAGACGTATCCACATGAGCAGTGGAAGCAAACATGATCTCCTCCACAATCTTCACGCGCCGACCCGATCTCAGCACCACCATCCACCGGGGAGGAAGGAGACAGAAGGAGGGGGCGGCCCTTGGAGAGAGAGAGAGGAGAGAGGGCGACCAAGGTTTCAACCTTGTAGCTTGATCAGGGTTTCTCCCTTCAACGTATATTTATAGACCTTTGGCGTTTTTCATAAAAACCCAATAATAGTCTATAAAATCCACCCATCCCAGTCTGTCCAATACTCTATTGTGTGTGACCCTCTAGGCCCAATAGTCTATTTGGTTTTTCAGCCCATTAAGTAAAGAACTCATTCTTAACTAAATTAATTTTTTCTAATAACTCTTAATGGAATTAGCGGACTTTTCGATCACGAAAAGCACCAAGCAACGTCTCGTGATCCCAAAAGACATTAGGGATAAGCAACCCACTTTGGAACCTTTCCGTCTACAGATTCCACACAGCTATAGATCCTCATTCATCCGATGCCCCACCAGGACTAGGATATGGTCAAACTATCAAGCCCTATTGAGTCCTGGCTCAACTGAATCATGTACTCCAAACTGGTTTATTAGAAAAACTCATTTTTCATAATGAACTCCCGTACCCTGGCTAGGAGTTTTTCCAAGTACAGATCTGTAGGGCATTCTCTCTCATATATCATACTAAGAGTGAACGATCTCATGTTGTCAAACTAATTACCTTCGCACGAGTTCCACTGAGTCTGAATAACTAACTGTACAAGACCACTTAACAGAAGTCCATAAGTCAGTAATCAAATACTCAGCATTCCTTATGCAAGACATCTTTAGTGACTCAGGTCTAAGATCCAACTGTGCTATTGAGACATAGAATACCCTGATTGACAATCAATATGATTACCATTCAGGGATTCTTGATCGGGTCAGTTCAGTGTACTCATTCCACTAATGAGCACCTACACACGTACTTTAGTGTCTCCGCACTAATGACTATGAGAACAATCACACCCATCATATGAGTAAGTATCATGTGTGCTAGTCTATCCGGATCTTCAATGTCCCTTCTTGAAGATCCTATGGCTGTGAACATATAGAACATGTGCATCCGAATGACTGATCTCATTATCATAATCTCATTATGATCCAGCCATCATCGCACAGGTTCGGGGACTTCATCACATTTGAATCATTAACATAAATTAAATGTAACGAATAAATGCCATTAATATAAATATGAATAAGATATTATAAGAAATGTCACCATCACATCTCATGTGATTGACTTGTAGGGCATACATTTCTATCAAAAAAAACCAACCTAAACACACCCCGTGTCACGCCCCGAGCCTTTATTACAGCGGAAGACTCGCTCGAGGAACGCGAACAGCCGACATGGTAAGCCTCTTGCAAGCAAGAATGATCAGAGCGCAAGGCAATCACACATAAGAATGCAATCGCATAATAATTAATCAAACTCCAACTTTATTTCATTGATAATCGAGTATTCAAGTACAATAACATTTTCATACTTTTTTCATTCCACTAGACTCAAGAAATAAGAAATTACAAAGACTCGATCTAAACATTGTAGACTTCCTAAGTCGTCACTCTCAATTTGATATGATTTTCATTCGCTCTCGGACCCGCTACTTGTATAACCCGAATCCGAATTCGTATCACTTTCATCTCCTGAAAAAAAGATTAGAAATAGGTAATGAGCACACTTACCCAGTAGGTATCTTCGCATCAACATGATTGGCACTATTAAAGTAATTAGTATTTTAGCTCTAAAGAATTTAGGTAAAATCATGTGAATGCGATCAATCATGCGAGTAACCAAAGTAGCAAGATGATCGTTTAAGATAGAATGAGAGCAAGTTTGAACTAGCAAGAATGTAACAAGAGAGTAGTAAGGCCTTTCAAGAATAAGAATGTAACGAGAATGTACTAGCAAGATCACGTAGTCATCATCCAAACATCTTTTACCTATGAGCAAGTATTTGGTGAATTTCTTTGGAATATCATGTAATAAGCAAGAAAGTCATGTACAAGTAATTTCATGATGTCGTGGATTTTCACTTATTTATAGAGAAAGTACTCCCAGTGCAATGCGACGCTAGTAGCATCATACCCCATGGTTTATAATAGTATGTTTTCGATAATCAGCCGAGGGGACTAGCATAGAGCCCTTGAACACAATCAGTGCTCGATCGCATCTTCAAGTATAAATCAAGCTATTTCCACGCATGTAACAATAAAGTATGACCAAGAATGTAATAAGTTCAATAAGCTCATGATAATAATAATCAATGAATGAACGCTTCAATTTAGAATATGAAAGATCAAGAATGACTTATACTATGTTATGCTCATGGAAATAATTTGGTAGCATAACGACTCATTTCTTAACTTTTCATCCTTTAAAATTAAGTATCTTGATCATTGTGACAAGTCCTAGAACATCAATGATCCACCTAGGAACTTTAAAATATCAACCCCTTGGTCAAACCTCGGGTTAACAAAATATAGAACTGTGACGGTCTTGTACTGGGCCGTTACATAACGTGACGCTCCAATATTGGGCCGTTATAATGGTCTGAATCCAAAAGAAATAAAGATGGACTCAGTACATGTGACGGTCATTTATTGGGCCGTTAGATGAGCCTGACGGTCCAACCTTGATCCGTTACATATCCGAAAACCAGAAACCATCGATAGTATTTTCTAATGATTGGGCTTTCATGGTACAACCAACTCGGCGTCCTAGTGCGAATCCCAGGCTCGCGGAGAATTACGGAGGCCATAAAACAAGATTTCCTAGTCTATTGAAATGAATATCTAATAGAGAGGTTCTCATGTTCAAGAATATGTTCTTATAGTGCAATGTGTAAACTAATGGCCATATACCGGAATATATGCCATGTACTTAAAGAAAATGACTCTATAGATAGAAAAGACTGTGAAACAATGTGAAATCATGATAAAACTCCGTCAATACATCTTTTAAAATCATACTTTAAATACAAACTATTAGAGTTTAGCCAATGAAATTAACATAACTCAAAATAACTTAAAAGGCTTGTAATCATGCAATTCCTATCATGAATCAATAATTAAACTCAAAGTCATGATATCAGGTCAAAACTTAGATAACTGGGCTTATTTATAAGTAGACTTGACTGATTTCCTTTCTGTCTCGAGTTGACAGAGAACAGTGTTCTAACGGTCTAGCATAGGCACGTTACAGCTGTGTGACGGTTTGTCGGGGGGGCGTTACAGTATTGTAACGCTCCTGATATGGTGCATAAGAGACAACAGAACAATTTAAACACAACAGAGAAGGTGACTTATCGTAAGGCCGTTACAGTCATGTGACGGTCCTACCCTAATCCGTCAGAGCTTCTGCTGACAATAAAAATAAGAAACTCTGTTCATGTAAGAAGAATCATAATTACTAACTAATCTAGTCATGATAAACGAAGTAAAGGTCAGATACATGATAGGTCGCAGTGAATGATCAAGATGATATCTTTTATCTTGGGTTAGGCTAAAGGTATGCATGTATGCATGATCTTGCTAAGACATGAAATTCATAATATATAATGCATGTAATCAATCAAAATCAGAGGACTTTTATCCCTAACATGTTGCTTTTGTTGTTCATGAGATGACCTACCTTTTCCCTAGGCTTTAAACTTCTAATTTGAGTCTTCAAGACACGCTCTAGTTCCCTTCTCCCTGTAGTTTTTCAACAACTTCACGTCACTCTATCTCTTCAATCTCTTGACCTAAGGACGTGAAATTTTGAGGTTAAGAAGGTGATACTAAGGGGAACAAAAAGTTCTAAAACATCTAATTCTAATTACCTTATTTAGCTTCTCTATTTTCCTGATCTTCAGAGGACTTTCGTTCAGATTTCTGGATTGCTAAGGTCGTCCAAGCAACTTTGGAAGCCTCTAACTCCTTGGATACTCAACTTTCTATCATGAAATTTTGAGAGTTGTTAGACCTTAGTATTAGAATTAAAAACTTCAAAAGAACTTATCCGAAATTCTATCTCCTTACCTTGTTTCTTTATGAGCCAAAAGTAAGGGTCGCTCAGTTCAGAACTGGGTCCTATTTATAGAGATTTGGCTAGGGTTTGAGGATTAGATCGATTCTAGAGTCCTTAGTTGGCCAAAACCTGATCCCTAAGAGTCCCTAGTAACCTTACAAATCCTTCTAATTAGGTCTCTAGTAGATAGGATCCCAAAGATCCAATCTTTTTGTAAGTTCTTCAACTCACGGAATTAATAGGGTGTGACGGTCCAGTCCTGATGTGTTACATGCATGTGGCGGTCGCCCGATAGACCTTTACAGCTAACGTGTATAGAATTTCAAATTAATAAAACTCTTTTATTCGTTTTATCTATATAATTATATAATTAAGGGATATTTATTCTCTAAAATCCGTGAATAAGTTAAATAACCTTCTAGAATATGGGCCAAACTTAATGGGCTTGGTCCTTAAACCTTTTGAGTCTTACTTGAATAGGCTAGGCTAATTATTTAACACTAGTGGGCCTTATAACCCATTTATTAGTTCAATAATCTATTTATTAATCTATTTAGCCCTTATAAATTCTTAATAAATTCTAGAAAATTCTATTTATAATCCAAAAATTACTTATATAAATTCTGGGGCACTACACCCTCCCCCACTTAGAAGAATTTGGTCCCCAAATTCAATACATGGATTATGGAGAGTGTACTTACAATTAAATAATTCTGAGAATCTTTTCCGCATAGCTTCTTTGGTTTCTCATGTTGCTTCATATGGCCATGTTTTCTTCCATTGAATCTTGACCATATGAATGACTGTATTCCTTAGTTGACGCACTTCTCGTTCCAAAATCTTTATTGGTGTTTGCTCGTACGTCATGTCCTTCTGAATTTCCAAATTGTCATAAGTGATAACATAGTCAGGATCATATACATACTTTTTCAGCATAGAGACGTGAAATACGTCATGAACTCCTGCTAATTGTGGAGGTAAAGCCAGTCTATAAGCTACTTCACCGACCCTTTCAAGAATTTCAAATGGGCCAATGAACCTGAGAGTTAGCTTGCCTTTGATACCAAATCTTCGAATACCATGACCCGGAGAAACCTGTAGATATACATGATCTCCAACCTGAAACTCCAAATCGCGCCTTCGATTATCGGCATAAGACTTTTGCCTATCTTGTGCCATCTGCAGTCTTTCTCGAATGAGCTTGATCTTCTCTGTAGAATCCCTGATAAGGTCGGGGCCTAGAAATTACCTTTCCCCTATTTCATTCCAACAAATAGGTGATCTATAGCTTTTTCCATAAAACGCTTCAAAAGGTGCCATTTGTATGTTGGCTTGATAACTGTTGTTATATGCAAATTATACCAAAGGCAAGTGATCATGCCAACTTCCTCCAAAATCGATAACACAAGCCCTGAGCATATCTTCTACTACTTGATTTATTTTTTCCGTCTGACCATCTGTTTGAGGATGAAAGGTTGTGCTAAAGTTCAATCTAGTCCCTAGTGAGTTTTGTAGACCCTTCCAGAAATGTGATGTGAATCGAGGATCTCTATTAGATATAATCGTGACAGGGACACCATGTAATTTGACAATTTCTCTTATGTATAATGCTGCTAGAATATCCACAGACCATCGACTTTTTATTGGTAGAAAATGTGCAGATTTAGTCAATCGGTCTATGATTACCCATATACCATCGTGTCCTCCTCTGATCTTAGGTAAACCCATGATGAAATCCATCCCTATACTCTCCCACTTCCATGTTGGAATGTCTAAGGGATGAAATTTACCGGCAGGTCTAAAATGCTCTGTCTTAACTTGTTGGCAAGTGAGACAGTGAGACACGAAATCGGCTATCTCTCTCTTCATATTGGGCCACCAGAAGTTTCTTTTGAGATCTTGAAACATCTTTGTACCTCCTAGATGAATGGTATACTTGGAATTATGTGTTTCTTCTAGGATCAATTTCTTCGTGTCCTCATGATCCGGTACACATACTCGGCCCTTAAATAGCAATCTTCCGTCATTGGAAACAGAGAAATCCGGCCTCTGATCTATGTTAGCTTTAATCTCCAGTAACGCGGGATCATCATCTTGCAACTTGACTAGATCCTTTATTAATGTTGGTTGAGCTCGGATATTAGCCATAAAATAATCTTCTTCCTTCATGTCAAAATCTAAATTTAATTGAGTAAACTGAGGAATAAGATTAGTCATACTAATCATAAGACTTGATAGCATATCCATTGATTTTCTGCTGAGTGCATCAGCTACAGCATTAGCCTTACCAGGATGATATTGAATAGCAAAATCAAAATCTTTGAGATATTCTAACCATCTTCTCTGCCTCATATTGAATAGCTCTTTTTGAGAAAATAAATATTTTAAGCTCTTGTGGTCCGAGTATACCGTGAACTTTTCTCCATAGAGATAATGACGTCAAATTTTTAAGGCGAAAATAATAGCTGCTAATTCCAAATCATGCACAGGATAATTTTCCTCGTGGGATTTCAATTGTCTTGAAGAATAGCAAATTACCCTTCCATCTTGTATGAGGACACATCCTAAGTCAATACCAGACGCATCTGTATATACTTCGAATCCACTACCTTCCACATGTAGTGATAGAATAGGAGTTGTAGTGAGATGATTCTTAAGAGTTTGAAAACTCTCTTCACATTCCTTGGACCAAACAAAGGGATTTTCTTTTCTTGTGAGTCTTGTTAAAGGAACTGTAATCTTTGAGAAGTCCTTAATGAACCTCCTATAATAACCAGCTAGACCCAGAAAGCTTCTTACTTCTGATACAGTCGTTGGCCGGCTCCAATTCCTGACAGCTTCGACTTTCGAAGGATCCACAGCGATACCTTCCTTTGAAATAATGTGGCCTAGGAATGAAACTTCCTTGAGCCAGAATTCACATTTATTAAGCTTTGCATAAAGTTTATGTTCTCTAAATGTTTGTAGAGCTATCCTCAGATGTTCTTCAAGTTCCTCTTTTATCTTGGAATATATCAAGATGTCATCGATGAAGACGACGATAAATTGGTCCAGATATGGTTGAAAAGCACTATTCATAAGTTGCAAAAATGCTGCTGGGACGTTCGTTAACCCGAATGGCATTACAACGAATTCATAGTGGCCATAACGACTCCGAAAAGCCGATTTATAAATATCTTGTTCTTTAATTCTAAGCTGATGATAACCTGATCCGAGGTCAATCTTGGAGAAATATTCTGCTCCCGAAAGTTGATCGAAGAGCTCATCAATACATGGCAACGGATACTTATTTTTGATTGTAAGTTGATTCAATCGCCGGTAATCGATGCATAGCCTGAGAGAACCATCCTTCTTCTTGACAAATAGAACCGGCACACCCCAAGGGGATGTGCTAGGTCTGATGAAGCCCTTATCCAGTAGTTTCTGCAACTGCTTCTTTAGTTCCTTGAGTTTTGTGGGGGACATCCTGTAAGGGGTTATAGAAATAGGTGCTGCTCCTGGAATGAGTTCAATAGTGAAGTTCACTTCCCTCTCGGGTGGTAAACTAGGTAATTCGGATGGGAATACATCTGGGAACTCATTTACAATAGGGATGTCTGCTATGATAATTTTCTTAGACTCCGTAATAATGACAGAAGTAAGAAAAGCTCCACATCCTTGTGAGATAAGTTTGCAAGCGTGAAGTGAGGATATGATAGTGGGGTGTTTCTTGTATTTGATGCCAAGAAAAGAGAATCTTGGAAGACCGGGTTTTTGGAAGGATATAATCATGTTTCTGCAATTGATATAAGCATCATGATCTACAAGCCAATCTACCCCTAAAATGCCATCATAACCTTTCATGTCAAGGCATACTAAGTTTACGGGGAGATTATGACCTACTACTATCACTTCGCTATCAGGATAATAGTTGGTAAGCTTTGTTTCAGAACCTAAGGGTGTGGTAATAGCAAGATCTGAAGGTAAAGGAACTGATGCAATTGGTAATATTTTTGTAAAAGTAGTGGAGATAAAAGAATGAGAGGCGCCAGTATCAAATAGCACAAATGCAGGACGGGAATAAATTTGAAGAGTACCTTCCATAAGCCCACCATCCCTGGGCCCTTCCTCTTCTTCTAGAACGGCATTGAGGCGAGCTTACCTCCTGCGTCCACCACCAGATGACTGGTCCTTCATAAGGGGGAAATCCGGCATGCGATGCTCCCTGCTTCCACAACGTAAACAAGCGTCGAGGCGCTTCCAGCACTCTTCAGCCGAATGGTCGAACTTTTCACAAAAAGTGCAAGCCCTGGCGACTTGCTCCTCCTCCGTAATCTTCTTGTTCTTCTGGGAACTTCCACCGTTCCCATTCCTGGATCTCTTCTTACTATCACGGCCCTTATGAGACTCCGTGATGCTGAACTTTTCTCTCTAATAACGCCGATCAGATCGTCGGCTAGACTCTTCTCCTTTTCCTTTCAATTTTTTGACATTTTCTAAGGTCCTTTCACATAAGTATGCCCGCTGAACCATCTCCCCATAAGTACGGATATTTTGGGTCCCAAGCTATTGAATAAAACTGGGACGTAACCCGTCCATAAACCGATTTGCCTTTAATAGATCGGTACTGATTAGATGCGGTGCATAAGGTGCTAGCCTTGAGAATTGTAATTCATAGTCTGCCACTGTCATCATTCCTTGTCGAAGAGAGGCGAACTCCATAGCCTTTCTTTCTTTCACATGCTCAGAGAAATATTTGGCACGGAATAAGGTGAGAAAGCCATCCCACGTATGAGGTGCATCGGCCGGAGGTGCCGGAATTGACTTCCACCATATACGGGCATCTTTGTTGAGTTGGAAGGTTGCAAGATGCACCTTCTCTTGATCGGTGCATTGGATGACGTCAAATATACGGTTCATCTCGTCAATCCAGTTCTCTGCTTCGTCTGGATTAGAAGAACCATAGAAATGCTGAGGGTTTAAACTCCAGAAATTACGATGTAAATCGCCAGTCCTTGCCCCTGCGCCAGCTTGCGCCATGGTTTGTAATGTCTGAGTAAGGCCGGCAACAATTTGTTGCATGCCATTCCAATCTACGCGATGAGCCATGGTAATAATAAGGTACCTGAGAGAAATATAACAATTTGTTATTTCTCATGAAATTGGAAGAAAATCAATCTTAAACCTAATTAACTATCTTATCCCGGGCTCTACCCAATTCTCACTTGGGTATGGAAATTTCTTCCTTAATTCATAGGTAGGGGTCCTTAAACCTTGGACTTATCATATGACATGATTCTTCTCCCTAAGTCCTGAGACTTAGGCTCTGATACCAACTTAACTGTCACGCCCCGAGTCTTTATTACAATGGAAGACTCGCTCGAGGAACGTGAACAGCCGGCATGGTAAGTCTCTTGCAAGCAAGAATGATCAGAGCGCAAGGTAATCACACCTAAGAATGCAATCGCATACTAATTAATCAAACTCCAACTTTATTTCATTGATAATCGAGTATTCAAGTACAATAATATTTTCATACTTTTTCCATTCCACTAGACTCAAGAAATAAGAAATTACAAAGACTCGATCTAAATATTGTAGACTTCCTAAGTCTTCACTCTCAATTTTATATGATTTTCATTCGCTCTCGGACCCGCTACTTGTATAACCCGAATCCGAATTCGTATCACTTCCATCTCCTGAAAAAAAAGATTGGAAATAGGTAATGAGCACACTTGCCCAGTAGGTATCTTCGCATCAACATGATTAGCACTATTAAAGTAATTAGCATTTTAGCTCTAAAAAATTTAGGTAAAATCATGCGAATGCGATCAATCATGCAAGTAACCAAAGTAGCAAGACGATCGTTTAAGATAGAATGAGAGCAAGTATGAACTAGCAAGAATGTAACAAGAAAGTAGTAAGGCCTTTCATGAACAAGAATGTAACGAGAATGTACTAGCAAGACCACGTAGTCATCATCCAAACATCTTTTACCTATGAGCAAGTATTTGGTGAATTTCTTTGGAATATCATGCAACAAGCAAGAAAGTCATGTATAAGTAATTTCATGATGTCGTGGATTTTCACTTATTTATAGAGAAAGTACTCCCAGTGCAATGCGACGCTAGTAGCATCATACCCCATGGTTTATAATAGTATGTTTTCGATAATCAGCCGAGGGGACTAGCATAGAGCCCTTGAACACAATCAGTGCTCGATCGCATCTTCAAGTATAAATCAAGCTATTTCCACGCATGTAACAATAAAGTATGGCCAAGAATGTAATAAGTTTAATAAGCTCATGATAATAATAATCAATGAATGAACGCTTCAATTTAGAATATGAAAGATCAAGAATGACTTATACTATGTTATGCTCATGGAAATAATTCGGTAGCATAACGACTCATTTCTTAACTTTTCATCCTTTAAAATTAAGTATCTTGATCATTGTGACAAGTCCTAGAACATCAATGATCCACCTAGGAACTTTAAAATATCAACCCCTTGGTCAAACCTCGGGTTAACAAAATATAGAACTATGACGGTCTTGTACTGGGCCGTTACATAACGTGACGCTCCAATATTGGGCCGTTATAATGGTCTGAATCCAAAAGAAATAAAGATGGACTCAGTACATGTGACGGTCATTTATTGGGCCGTTAGATGAGCCTGACGGTCCAACCTTGATCCGTTACATATCCGAAAACCAAAAACCATCGATAGTGTTTTCTAATGATTGGGCTTTCATGGTACAACCAACTCGGCGTCCTAATGGGAATCCCAGGCTCGCGGAGAATTACGGAGGTCTTGAAACAAGATTTCCTAGTCCATTGGAAGGAATATCCAATAGAGAGGTCCTCATGTTCAAGAATATGTTCCTATAGTGCAATGTGTAAACTAATGGCCATATACCGGAATATATGTCATGTACTTAAAGAAAATGACTCTATATATAGAACAGACTGTGAAACCATGTGAAATCATGATAAAACTCCGTCAATACATCTTTTGAAATCATACTTTAAATACAAACTATTAGAGTTTAGCCAATGAAATTAACATAACTTAAAATAACTTAAAAGGCTTGTAATCATGCAATTCCTATCATGAATCAATAATTAAACTCAAAGTCATGATATCAGGTCAAAACTTAGATAACTAGGCTTATTTATAAGTAGACTTGACTAATTTCCTTTCTATCTCGAGTTGACAGAGAATAGTGTTCTAACGGTCTAGCATAGGTGCATTACAGCCGTGTGACGGTTTTTCGGGGGGCCGTTACAGTATTGTAATGCTCCTGATATGGTGCGTCAGAGACAACAGAACAATTTAAACAGAACAGAGAGGGTGACGGCTTATCGTAAGGCCGTTACAGTCATGTGACGGTCCTACCCTAATTCGTCAGAGCTTCTACTGACAATAAAAATAAGGAACTCTGTTCATGTAAGAAGAATCATAATTACTAACTAGTCTAGTCATGATAAACGAAGAAAAGGCTAGATACATGCATAGGTCGCAGTGAATGATCAAGATGATATCTTTTATCTTGGGTTAGGCTAAAGGTATGCATGTATGTATGATCTTGCTAAGACATGAAATTCATAATCTATAATGCATGTAATCAATCAAAATCAGAGGGCTTTATCCCTAACATGTTGTTTTTGTCGTTCATGAGATGACCTACCTTTTCCCTGGGCTTTAAACTTCTCATTTGAGTCTTCAAGACATGCTCTAGTTCCCTTCTCCCTATAATTTTTCAACAACTTCACGTCACTCTATCTCTTCAATCTCCTGACCTAAGGACGTGAAATTTTGAGGTTAAGAAGGTGATACTAAGGGGAACAAAAAGTTCTAAAGCATCTAATTCTAATTACCTCGTTTAGCTTCTCTATTTTCCTGATCTTCAGAGGACTTTCGTTCAGATTCCTGGATTGCTAAGGTCGTCCAAGAAACTTTGGAAGCCTCTAACTCCTTGGATACTCGACCTTCTATTATGAAATTTTGAGAGTTGTTAGACCTTAGTATTAGAAATAAAAAGTTCAAAAGAATTTACCCGAAATTCTATCTCCTTACCTTGTTTCTTCACGAGCCAAAAGTAAGGGTCGCTCAGTTCAGAACTGGGTCCTATTTATAGGGATTTGGCTAGGGTTTGAGGATTAGATCGATTCTAGAGTCCTTAGTTGGCCAAAACCTAATCCCTAAGAGTCCCTAGTAACCTTACACATCCTTCTAATTATGTCTCTAGTAGATAGGATCTCAAAGATCCAATCTTTTTGCAAGTTCTTCAACTCACGGAATTAACAAGGTGTGACGGTCCAGTCCTGATGCGTTACATGCATGTGGCGGTCGTCCGATAGACCGTTACAGCCAACGTGTGTAGAATTTCAAATTAATAAAACTCTTTTAATCATTTTATCTATATAATTATCTAATTAAGGGATATTTATCCTTTAAAATCCGTGAATAAGCTAAAGAAACCTTCTAGAATATGGGCCAAACTTAATGAGCTTGGTCCTTAAACCTTTTGAGTCTTACTTGAATAGGCTAGGCTAATTATTTAACACTATTGGGCCTTATAACCCATTTATTAGTTCAATAATCTATTTATTAATCTATTTAGCCCTTATAAATTCTTAATAAATTCTAGAAAATTCTATTTATAATCCAAAAATTACTTATATAAATTCGGGGGCACTACACCCCGACAAGAGGAAGTCTCAAATAGGGGCAGTCTATTAAGACCTTATTCTCAAATTTTCAAAGCTCAATTGCAATATCTGTCAAGTCCAAAGGACACTAAAAGAAAAATGATGTAAAAAAACAAAAATATATGTGAAATCCAAAGCAAAATTAAAATTTTATGGCATGACAAGAGGGCAGTAAAGTTTGTCTGCGGGACATTATGAGCCCGGTCGTATGCGTGCCTATAAGAGAATTTAAGGTTCGATGATATGACATAAAACCCTGGCGCACCAGACCGAATATCTAGGGGTCGTGCTATGGACGGAAGTCAAAACACGATAGCTTCTTAACTCATATCAAGCTTATCTCTAATTTTTCTTCTCTTCTCCCTCTAAGACCGAGTGTTTCTTGGGTATGGCCTTGATAGGGGCATCGTTAACCAAGGGCAGTCGATTATAGGGCGTCATCCTCAATACACGCCCGGTTTCGGGTAGTTTTTAGTAAAAGGGGAAGGAACGAGGACCCCTAGCCAGTGGTTTAAGTCCTCCCTTGATGCTTCATTAGCAATGTCTAAACCAAAATTCTAAAAAAAAATAAATATTTTCAAAATCTATAAAAATGTCAAATATTTTTCAAAATCCAAAAAAAATTATCTCCAAAATCCATAAAAATTTGAATACTTTTCAAAACCCATAAAAATTTGCATATTTTAAAAATCTAAAAATAAATTTACATTGCATTGTATTTTTCTGATGGTGTTATTTTTACAGGGACAACAACTTTCATAGGACCAAGAATTCGGGATGAGTCCTCTCCGTTCATTACTATCAATTTTTTGATTCTTCCCTATGTTAATTAACATGATTTGTCACTCTCGGCATCATTTTGATCATTCATATCCAAATCTTTCTTACTCTTTTCATTGGATTATTCCTGCCGCTCAGAGCATCATCACCTTGATCTCGATCATTCAACTTCAATCTTATGATTGGCCAAGTTTGTCATCCTCAGGGCTTAAATGAAATAACAAACAATGATGCTTTATGATTTTATGCTCAATGTTGTGCTACTATACTTTGGCTATACTAGCTATGTTGTTCATGACTATGCTTTCGTGCTTTGCTATTGATGTTATACATGCTTGAATGCTATGCATGCTATGCTTTGATATATGCTATGATTTGAACGTTTTATTGCTTATTCATTGCTTGTTACCCCTTTTATCCGGGCTAATCAATTTTTTAGCGTAGGAAAAGAAGCTTTTGGTCCCACCGTCCGGACAACATCACTCAGGTCCCACGGTGCTTGCACGTCATTTCTCAGTTCCCCTCATGCTTATTGCTCCACCATCTACCCGTGTATACATTTTTACTATATATTATCTACACTATTAGATTATATCAAGGACCTTGTGACTTTGATAAATCTGGAATTTGAGTTCCCCTTCATCAAAAATAATGATGATTTCAGAGGAATCTTAGTCACACAGATACGTTGAGCCGTCCAAGATAGGGGACGATGGTTCTCTTTTACGAGTTGGTGCATGGATAAACGGGCTTCGGCTTAGTATCAGCTTAAAAAATAGGTTTATTGACTCAGTCTTGATAGTTTAACAATATTATCCTTGATTATTTTTTATTTTTGTTTGTTTTAATTTTTCCCTTTAAATCCAGCATGCATTCATGTAGGACTTTGAACCAACAGTAGAAAATCATTCTAATAAATCATTTTGAGGTCAATTAATCATTAATTTCAAGATATGAGATATTCCATGCCGAATTGTGTCCTCAGTTTACCTTGTTGCCGTTTTGGGTTGTTCCTTAAAAACTCCTTTGTTTGGATTTCTATCCTCTTATTTCAATTACCTTTCCTTTGATCCACCTTGGTTGTAGAACGTCCGCATTGGCTGGTAACCGCTCTCCAATGGTGAAACCTACAAATTTGTGACCTGGGATACTTCCATCGCGTTGGAAGTTGATCACCTTCTTTATTTTTATCTCCTTCATGCCCGCGTGTACACTCCTCATTTATCCAAACTATTGTTGCTTTCATTTAATCTCCCCAAGATTGCTTCATCTCGAGCTTTTGATCCAATTCTTATCAGGTGATGTTGATTGTGTGTCTCATCACATCTTGGCATCTACTTTTCAGTCCGCTTTCACTCCATTTCATTCCATTCCACTTTATTCCATTTCATTCCATTTCGTGTCACTCCCTTACAAAGTAGACGCCAAGGCGGGGTAGCTGTAGACACGCTAAAATTGACATCATTTTGAACATATCTCCTATCGCATTGCGATGCCCCAATTTGACCCTCAAATCGACTTATTTGAGTGATTTTTCTCATTTTTCTTGAACTTACAGTTTTCCCTAGCTTTCTCACATGTTTTCCTATTTTTATAGATTTTTCTTCATTTTTCGGGACCTTTTTCTAATTAATGGCCAGCACCCAGTCGTCAATTAATGGGCGCCCCTGACCTGGGCGCTGATGGGGCATTGGGGCTATTTCATTAAAATGTTGGAATGTATTTTTGTAATATTGTACTTGGGTGTGTAATGTGTGTTTGTTTTAGATTTTGTTTGGGTTTATATGTAAAAAGGACCCACGGGCACGCCTGTCCTCGCCCGCATCCTCGCCCGCGCCACCTCCACCTCGCCCCCGCCTCGCTCCGTCGGCCGCCGGAGAAGAGAGGGGAGAAAGAGAGCATGAGAGAAGAGAGAGGGAGGGAAGAGAGAAATGAGAGGGGGAGAGAGAAAAGGGTTAGTATATATAGGAAAACCCGAAAATTTGATAAATTCAAAAAAATTACGAAAAATTACCTCCGCGATCCTCGGGAAGAGCGCAACGTAGTGGTAACGTCCCAGAGTCGGAGAACGCCACGGTTTGCCCTGCAAAGAGTTCCGAAGGCACATCAGAAAAAAACACGTGTAAAGCACAAAATACACTCCGAGACCCACTAAAATGATCCGAAAAATATCCGAAAAATCCGGGGCATTACAGTCCAAGTGCTGCCCGCCAACCCAAGTTCGGTGCTCCCGGAGTCATTGTGTAGCATGTTACCTCCCTACGTGGAGTGGACCCTAATTTCATTGCTGTAATTAAATTTTAAAACCGTGTACCGAGAGTTGCAGTCTTGGCCGGGACATCTTCCCCACGCCCCGAGCGTGGAGGTACAGCCGCCACCCCCTCTTTAGTTACACTACTTTTCTAGTATAAGTTCTTATGCCGCTGCTCGTGAGCATGTTAGGATCCTAGCTCGTTATATCATATCAATCACTACTGCGAGAGAGAGCGAGACCATCCCGTGACCCGATCCGGGCACGAAAATGTGAGTGGACCACCCTAGCTCATTGTCGATTTCTCAACCGCGCTCGTCCAAACGCTTCCCTCGCCAGGGACGATCGCGAGCTTGCCTAGAGTCCAAGGATTGCATATCAATTGGCATCGAGTCGCGTAGTCGTCCCGCATCAAATTGGTATCAGAGCGGAAGGTTGAGTCTAGGGTAGTCTTTGTTTAAGAATAAAAAAAAGAGTCTAAGTCTAAGTCTGTCCACGGTTGCATTTGCATACCTTTATTTGGTATATAAAAAGATGTTGCCCGAATGTTAGATTACGCCTATCAGGGAGGTTGCACATTTGTGAGAGAGGATCTTCGGATCTCGTAACTCCGCCAAGTACTGGATATTGGTTAAGTCTAGGTTCATCACTTCACCTTGGTCAGTGCATTCCAACCCCGTGTCCATTGCATGCCCACTCGTGGGGGTACCCAGTACTTACCACCACCACCACCTATGGCAGATCCCCGAGTCCCTAGTCCCGATGAGTCATCGGTGGTCGACATATTTCGAGCTGTTATGAAACAAATGGAAGAGTTGACTACACGAGTGGACAAGATGGAAGGATTGAGTACGGGAGTGGATGGCCTAGGCGCACGTTTGGAAGGAATGATGAAGGTCTTAGAGGATAGGGTCGTAGAGTCGGACCAGTCTTTTCATGGTCTGGTAGGGAGGGTAGCCGTCCTAGAGAGACCCCCGGTTGAAGCGCATCCCGCGTCGACAAATGGTCAACCGGAGTCGGTTCAGCCACCTATTGCTCCTAGGGCTCAAGGGGTAGATGATAGGAGGCGCCGAGCCCCCGAGGTGGATGATTACGAGTCCGATAATGAGAAAAGGGGCTATGGTCGTGACCGTCGAGTTCAACGACGGAGCCGTGATTTGGATGAAGACGAGCAGACCCTCAGGACCGTTCGTGCAGACCCTCCCACGTTTGACGGGTCCTTACACCCGAAGGTCTATCTTGATTGGGAGGCCGACATGGACCGGTATTTCGAGTGGTTTGAGATGACGGACCACCGAAAATTCAAGTTTGCCAAAATAAAACTGCTAGGGCAGGCACAAACTTATTGGAGGAACATGGAGAACCTGCTGTTTCACTGTCAGGAGCCCCATGTAGAGACGTGGGATGAGATGAGGTCCAAACTTAGGAATAAGTACCTCCCTACCTTCTACCGCCAGCGTCTCATAGACAGATGGCACAGTCTCACCCAAGGAGATCGATCTGTCTCCGATTACATCGCCGAGTTCGATGAATACTTTCTGCGATGTGACGCCACAAAGGAGAGCTCCCTGACCATTTCCCGATTTCGGCGTGGTCTACAACCACACCTACAGTATGAGCTCTTTCGCCGCAAGGTGGACAAGTTGAAAGATGCGTACCAGGTTGCTCTCGAGGTGGAGCAGTTCGAGGGAGAGTTCAAGTCTACCCAACGATTGTGCCCCATCTCTCTTCATAGTGTTGAGCCCCGTAGCTCCTTAGGCCCATATCCGAGGGCCCCCATGGCTCGACCTCAAGAGCCCGCCTGTCAGGAGCACTTCGCTCCCAGGCCTCATCCTCCCCCGCCACGGGATCTACCCCCACTCCAACCACCGGCACTCATTGCCCGCCCCCCAGGACCTATTGCCTGTCCTCCGGCACCCACACCTCCTCCCTTGTTGCCTACACCCCTTGTCCGACGGGAGGATAAGGGTAAGGGACTGCTTATCAGAGAGAGTAGTAGGTCACGAATGAAATGTTATCACTGTCAGGGGTTTGGCCACTTTGCCAGCCAATGTCCCTCTCGTACATCACTAGCCCTAGGGGACAAAAGGGTTGGAGAAGCTCCAGCTTCTGGGATTGCGTCTGTCAGCTATGAGGCCGAGCCGGAATTAGATGATGAATTCTATGAATAAGACCCGGAAGAACCCATCGACACCCAGGATGTAGCACTCGGATGATGACCATCTAGGGGTGATGCCACCGCCTTAAGTCTAGGGTCATGCATGAGTCAGTTTTCTTCTTTGTGTGGTTTGTTTGTGTGATTTGTTAGGAGTCTAAGCATGCATTTGTCAAGTGCATGGTGAGTTTGCATGTGTCAAGTCGAGTCAGTCTAATGTCATCTTGCGATGTCAGTCCCTTTCGAGTGTGAGGCAAGTCGGATCTCATGCGTACGTTGTGGACTTGCCTAACGAATAAGGGAACATCTCTACCTTTCTATGTCTCGGATCCAGTCACATACAGGGACCCAGCGGTGATTCCCAGTGAGTCTTGAGCCGCCTCCACCCCTTGTGAGTGGCCCCACCTCGGACCGTCCACCACCAGCCTCATTCTTGGCAGCGTGTGCATGTAGGACATATACGGGATGAGCATGTGACTATTACTCGGAGTGGAGCGTACCCACGCTACCCAGTACGGTGGAGAGCACGACCCACATCTGATCACATGGGCAAAGCTACGGAGGATGGAACGAGATCCGCAGGATCGAGCAGCCGCACCCCTTACTCGACGGGGTCGAGTTCTTCCCACCCGGGAAGAATTGATGGGGCATTGGGGCTATTTCATTAAAATGTTGGAATGTATTTTTGTAATATTGTACTTGGTGTGTAATGTGTGTTTGTTTTAGATTTTGTTTGGGTTTATATGTAAAAAGGACACATAGGCCCAGCAGGGGCCCCCAGCCTCTCTCTCATTGGGCCACTTGGCCTTTGGGGCCCATGTGGGGCTGGTTCAAAGTCCAACATTGGACTTGGACCAAGGGGGGACAATAATAAAAAAATTCAAAGTTGGAACCCCCTTAAGTCAAGGGGGCGCCCCCCTTATATCATATTTTATTTCATGTTATTTTATTTTATTAAGGGTCATTTGACCACATGGGGGATTAATGTATTATACCCTATTTGTCCTTCCCAAATCCTAGATCTAGGGGTAGGCTTGGTCTTTTTTACATTTCTATATATCCTTGTATTTTTCCATTTGGTAGAATTAATGAAGCATTTTAAGTGAAAATTGCATGAGCAAGTGCGCCCTCCCCTCTCTCCCTCTGGTTTTCCCCCTTCTTCCTCCAATCTCCAGGGTGTGAAGCCCATCTCTATCTCTCTTCTGGTTACCTGAGATCTACCGCCATCGCCGCCGTCGCCGTTCATGCCACCGACGAGCCACCGCGAAGCATCTCCCGAGTTGCTGTCCAGGATTGCTGTTCTACTGGACAGAGGCCCACAGCGGGAATTTTATCTCCCAAATCCCAGATCTGACGAGGCTGAGATTTTGAGGGTAAGTTCCCCACATAAATCCCCATCTCCAGAAAAATTCCCACGATTTTAGGCCTTCATTTAATTTTCTTTTCCATTTAAGTTCCTAGACCAACACAGATCTGTCCCTGTGCAGATCTTGTTACAACATCCCTGTTCTTCCTTTGTTCAACCCCCTTTCCCATTTCAGAATGAGCTGAAAATTGAACTGGGACTTCTTCCCACCAAAACCCACCTCCACAAATTTTTCCACCAATTTAGGAGTTCTTCTTCTCCTCTGAAAAATTAGTTCTCTGTCCAGAATCAGTTCTGTCCTCTACAGTCCAGATCCGACCCCTTACCACCCAAAAATCCATTTCCCCATGAAAACCACCTCTGGAAATTCCCATAAAATTTGAGCACGTCCCTCATAGCCCCCTTTCTCAGTCATAAAAATCTCTACACCCAGATCCACCGTCTCCCCTCCGGTTAACCCTCGTTCTCAGGCAGATCCATTTTCTGCCCTGTCAGATCTGGATCTGTGAACCAGTCTGTTAGAAATTCAGCCACGATTTTCACAGAGAGGCTAAAATTCCTACCTTCACCTGGGGTCGAGGATCTCTGAGAGAGCTTTCCAATGGCGCCGGTCTCACGTCGATCCGACGTCAGACCTGATCACAGCAGCCGATCTCGCCGGACCGCGAAGGCTTATCTTGAAACGGGACAACAGAAGAAGGAGTCAAAGTTAATTCCTAAAGAAATACGCCGGTGCAGAATCAACGATCGTCGCTCCAGGAGATCGACCAGGGACTTGCTGCCTTCATCCCGGTGGATCGCCGTCTCCAGAAGCCTTCCGGAGGACGATGTCCCTTTGGACATCCATGATTGCTGACTTGCCGACCAGCAAGTTGCCGAGCCGGAGCCGCCGCCTGCAACCGCCCGGGACCGTCCAAGTGCTGCCCGCCAACCCAAGTTCAGTGCTCCCGGAGTCATTATGTAGCCTGTTACCTCACTGCGTGGAGTGGGCCCTAATTTCATTGCTATAATTAAATTTTAAAACCTTGTACCGGGAGTTACAGTCTTGGCCGGGATGTCTTCCCCACGCCCCGAGCGTGGAGGTACACCCGCCCCCCCCCCCTCTTTAGTTACACTACTTTTCTAGTATAAGTTCTTAAGCCGCTGCTCATGAGCATGTTAGGATCCTAACTCGTTATATCATATCAATCACTGCTGCGAGAGAGAGCGAGATCGTCCCGTGACCCGATCCGGGCACGAAAGTGTGAGTGGATCACCCTAGCTCATTGTCGGTTTCTCAACCGCGCACGTCCGAACGCTTCCCTCGCCAGGGACGATCACGAGCTTGCCTAGAGTCCAAGGATTGCATATCAATTGGCGTCGAGTCGCGTAGTCATCCCGCATCAGGCGCCCATTGCTCTGAATGGCGCCCAGGGTCTAGACGCCCATTGGAATTGGTGCCCAAATGATGGGCGCCCATTCCCCTTGTCATTTTTTACTTTTTAAATTAATGGCAGCCCAGAGGGCACCAATTTCTAATTAGTGGTAACCTGATGGGCGCCAATTCTAGTAGAGTCCAGTTTGGCCCATTTTTTGAAATTCAAGAATTGATGACACTCCGGGAAGTCGCCAATTGTTAAATAGCGACCGTTTGGAAGGTCGCCAATTCTTTCCTTCATATTTTGAGCCAAATTCAGATTATTTTTGATTTCACGACTGTTCGGAAGGTCGTTATTTCATGAATGAGTGCCCGTGCGGAAAGTCGTCAATTCTCTTGCTATATTTTGAGCTTTTAACTCTATCCGAAACTCGTATTAATTTATAATTAGCGACCATCTAGTGGTCGCCAATTTTTTTCTAATTTCGAAAAGTCCTAATCCGTCTTGAAATGCCTTGGAATTAGCGACGCTTCCATCTGTCGTCCTTTTAAATAGCGACCACTTAGTGGTTGCCAATTCCTCCAGAATTCCGAACTCCGGTAGAACCTCCTTCTTTCTCCATTTTGAGCCCCTTTTTCACTTGAGAAACGATCCTAATGGTTTCTAAGGTTAAGGGGACACATGGCCATGATGTATCTCCTTCCAAATCCAACTTAAACATGTTTCCCTAATTTCCCTTGGATTAAACTCTAAATTTTGGCCCTATAAATAGGACCACTCTTTCCCTTGTGTTGAAGGCATCAATACTAATCTAAGGGGAGGTGCTGCTGGATTGGGGGCTCAAGGAGGGAGTCTCCCACATGCTTAAAGATTCATCCCATGGA
This sequence comes from Amorphophallus konjac, assembly GCA_022559845.1. Lineage (NCBI taxonomy): Eukaryota > Viridiplantae > Streptophyta > Magnoliopsida > Alismatales > Araceae > Amorphophallus > Amorphophallus konjac. The sequence goes on from CM040121.1 coordinate 260,969,689, forward strand.
GATCTTCTTCCTCCCTTGAAGACTTGAAGCCCCAATCGGAGAAAACCAATAAGCCATCCCTTTCTCTTCTCTTTATTTTATTATCATAAGCATTGCATGGATCATCATTCTATGTCTTTCTTTTATCTTTTCATCTCAATATCGAGATCTCCAAATTGTGCACTCTAGCACACCTCCCAATTGTGCAACACTTGCACATCTCCCTCCTTTTCACTATACATCATATTTCCTCACCCTTTGCATAGGGGTTTAAAGCCAAAACACCAACAAGGTGTGTTCTAGTTCATGCTCTTCATGTTTATAATTATTAAGATTTGATGCTACACATCTTTGGTTTCTAATCCATATCTTTTATTAGTGTTTATTGTTTTTTGCAAGGGTAATCAAGCTAAAGAGAAACTCTCTTCATCGGCCGGCCGATAGGAAGAGAAGGTGATACTCACAATCTCCCCCGCTTTTCAAATGTATTCTTCGCGATCCATCCTTTGTTATTATTGTTATATTCTTTTGAGATATCCCCTCTGTCGTTCACACTCCATTAGCATCCTTGCATGCTCCCCTTTTCTATCTTTTTCCACTTCTTTTCCCCATATTAGTTTCCCTTATTGTTAATTAATTTTCCTAAGTGGATTTTCTTTAAGATCTACAAGGCACAAATCAATGAATACATGAATCATGTTCATATGCATGTGTAGAAGATTTCTAATGCTATTTTCCCAATTTCTATCAAGTGTATTGCCTGTATTTGATGATTTAGGGCATGTTGTTTCGTCCCGTGCCGGAACGGAGTTCTGCTCCTGAACACGGCACAACTAGACACTGCGTCCTTAACGCGGCCGCACGATAGATCACGATCACAAGTTTTTCAAATTTAACATGGCTTTCTTTTTATATTAATTTTAGCATAAAAATTAACTATTTTTAATGAACGTGATTTCATCATCGACCGCAACCCTGAACATTATATTATTAACATGATTTCTTTCTCGGTGGAAATTTCTATAAAACTAGTTATTTTTACTGGAATGCGCCTTAAAGGCAGACCGCAATCCTTATCGCGTGCCCTATACCAATCGCGACATGTCAACAAGTTTACTTTGAAACAGTTGTTTTCCCAATTGATTTCATATCATATATAAGTTAATATGGCATCTGAATGCACTAAATATCTAGGCTATCATGCAAGGAAGTAAATTCTTAAAGATAAATATCATGTTCTATGTCCCTCATATTCTCACTAAATCCCTTATCTCCATGTTGTCTTAAGTGAGTAGATGTAATCTGAAATATGAAATCGATGCATCTATAGCATGATTTTCTATCTTTGCATATGTTATTGATCGGCGTTTATGAAGGATTGCATATGGTTTTGTTTGAAGGTTTTATCACCTTGGTGATATTAACCTACCGCTTGCTATTGATTTCTGTAGTGTGATAGGAACACAATTCTTGGTGAAGTTGTGACCCTTCGTCGGATACTCCTTCCGTCTGACTGGAACTTTCTTCATCGAGGGCTTCGTAAGTCTCCGCGAGCCTGGGATTCTCACTAGGACTCCAAGCAGGTTGTACCCTAAAAACTCTAAAAAATCATTGGAATCCACGTCATATTGTGTAGGATAGGGTTCAACCGGCTTTTGGAAGGATAGAACGAGGTTCTATCAACGATCTAGTGAGTTTATACTGAACGCGGACTCCATCCAAACCATGTTCATGTTCTGTTTGAGAACACATCTGATCAGAGACCGTGCTCTTTCAACCTCTGAGTGGATCGCGACCGTCAGTCTGACCACGTTCTTCTCTGAAGGTGGTACCCACTGTAACCGCACTCATCAGGAGGTGGCCCTCTAACAAACCGCGTTTAACTCAGTGTTTCTAATGACCGAGCTTTTGCAATGATTGAATGTTTTGCATGTTCCTAAGTCCAAGGTTCATTATGCTTGGCATACCTCATTGTTTCCCTTGACCCATTAAGGGTAATATTGAGAGTTTCATACCTTATTGCTTGACGGTATTGAAATTCTCCATGAGTTGATCTAAGTTCTAACTTAGTTCATGTTCCGATGATATCGTAATGACCTATAGTTATTGATTCATTTCATGTTACTAGAATATAACTTCTTTGGATTCATTGGCCACTAATGAATGAATGGATTTGTCTGGAAACTAATGGATTGTGACTAATGGTCCAATCAACCATAATGTCACTGCGATAGGGCCCGATCAGGTCCTAGGAGGAGCACCCGAATTACTCATTAACCGCGTGAGTACTGATCAAATGGGGTGTTGGCATTGCACCTACCCAATGCAAGATTAATGCTAGACATTCTAAATGAATAGATGATTGAATGAATGATCGACTCGAATAAACTATTGTCCTTGGCTCGGAATGGTAATTTGTTGTTGAAATTCCAATGTTAATGGGCCAATTCTAATGTTATGTTCATCCTAATGTCTAGTCCATTGATGTATTGTGCTAGTTTATTATTGAATTCCTTAATGATCTATTTTTCTTATCATAGCTATTTCCTTGATATTGTCTCTAAGTTCTTTCCTTATCGATCATGCCATATTGTATCTATCATTGTCCCTTTAATGGCATAGACATATTGCATAAATCGATTAATTACTTATATTTGCCTGATTAAAGATGAGTAATCCCTATTGAGCTTTCGCTTACCTAGTGTTTTCAATATTTTTCAGATATTTCTGAAGATGAAGAACCTCAATCGGACGGGTTGGGTTTGGAGTGATCATTGAGCGGCCTCCTAGAAGATTGTGTCATTAGAGTCTGTTAAAAGGGTCCAAATGTAATGAGTCGTAGTCTTAAGAAGGTTGAGGTATGTGATGTCAGGAGAGAAGTTGTATTTTTAGTAAGTCGGAGGCTGGTATATGTAACTTTGGAATTTTTCTTGATTATTAATAAAGTTTATTTCTTTGGTGGAATTATGGTGTCTTGCCATTTGAATTTCCAATTTTGCTCTGATTGAGTAAATGATTGTGACTGTTGCACTCTGAGTTCCCGCATCGGGGCGTGACAGTTAGAGTGACTTTGGAAAGTTTTATTGTAATTGAACTCAGTTGATTTTGAATTCTCAATAAAATTGTGGTGTGTATATTTGGCTTTATTGTAGAGTTGGCTCATTTGTGGTATTGATATTATTCCTTTATGGCCCAGGGTTAGCGTAAGCGACCCCTGGGGGTCGGTTGCGTTAACCAACCCCAGTTAGCCTCCATGTGTGTGAGGAGAGCGGTGGGGCCCACCGACTCTCTCTCATCCGCTCCCCCACCCTAACCTGCTATCAAACAGGCCCTTAGTGCATGCTCTGATTGTCTTGATATAACTACCTCGCTCAGATATTCTGCAATCGAGACGTGACATAAACCTTAGTCATTTTTTCAGATATTTAAAATATATTTATTTTGTCATAAATCTATAACAATTAATGTGTGGGAAAATGACATTTTCCCATCAATGTCTCACAACAATTGAGGAGTTGTCCGCTTACCTAAAGCTCTACCCTTTTCTGGAGTTGGGTTATTTTGATTACTTCGATTAGGTCACGGTTCTTGGATTCTAAGCGACCCGGGTTTATGATTTAATTTTATTTTCTGCTGTGCCATTAGAACCTGGGCATAGCGAATCCTTACACCCCACCCCCTCCCACGTCCGGTGAAACTCCCCTCCCTTCTGCTCTGGCGAAGCTCCCCTCCCTCCCACGTCTGATGAAATCTCCCCTATATACGACTGCAGCGAAGTGCCCCCCCCTTCCTACTGCTCCCCCCTCCCCTCCCACCTCAAACCCCTCCCCTCTCCCTACTCCTCCTCCTCCCCCGCCACCACCCCTCCCACATTTGGCGAAAAAGTTGAGCCACTTGTTGCTGGTGTTGGTGGGAGAGCCGGTAGAGGTGCAGTAGCATGAGCTTGTGTCGGTGGCTGAACTAGGACTGCGGGGGTTCATCTTGCCCACATCCATCTCTCTCTCTCTCTCTCATCAGTGAATCGAGAGTATAATAGTCATTTAACACTTAGGTAGTGAGAATATAAGATTCTTTTAAAAATATACGCTCTCTTGTTGACATAAGTTAATTATGCTGGCATATTTGCACTATTTAATTTTGTGTATTAGTATGTTTGTTAATATATTTTCAGGAATAATTTATTTATAAATTTATTTTTAATACTAATTTATTTAAAAAAATTTCAAAAAATTAATGTCATGATATTAGCTGGATACTCCCACAACAATTATGGTAACTCTTTTCAGGTTTTGGCAAAGTTCCTAACGAGAAAAGTTTATCAACAACGTAGGAGTTAAAAGTAACTAGAAAAGGAAATATTTATAACTACATGTCACAATTTTCGGTGCGCACTAATTAACATTACTTTAGGGCGTTAGAATGATTATAAAAGTATTCCTACTCTCATGTGTTGCAACCTTAAAAACTCCCTGGCAAGTAGGACTGTCAACGGATCGGATCCGGATCGGATCCGATATGTTAAGATCCAGATCCGATCCGGATCCGAAATGAAGTGTTATATCGGATTCGAACCAGATCCGAATCCGAATATAAAATTTCAGATCCGAACCTGATCTGAATCTTAATATGCATTTTTCAAATGTGTTCCTCATTTTGGATCCGAATCCGGATCCTATTTTGATCCATATTCTTGGGCTGGATATTAAGAATAGACATAAAGTGATATATAAGTTAACTAGATTGGGAAATCTGGATCCTGTTTTCGGATCTAATGGATCTATTTTTGGATCCACATAACAAACACATTAGACTTAAAGAAATTTCAGATCTAATGAATCTGCTTTTGGATCCACATAATAGGATCCAGATCTAATGATCTAATAACCAAATAGAAAGTCAAATCTGGTTTGGGGATTCATATAACAAATACAAACATTACATTACAAGAAATATATACAGACATTGATCAGATCAGAACTATTTGACAAAACTCGGGCATTCTTTGCTACGTTGGACCCTGTGGTGTTCCACCATAGTAGATAGATTAATTACACTTGATAACCGACTGCCTGATAGTTGACTGATGGCGATGACTGCTCGCATGGAAAGGCTAATTGTTCCCCACAAGCCAGGATCTGTAAACCTACACAGGGAACAAACATACCATTGAGGATATTAAATGCCATCATAGTAAGTTTAATATACAGATCAGCATTTGAGAACTTTTCATAACCTCAACAAGATGTTCTCGTGCGGAATGCCAAGATGTAAAGCAACATGCTTTGGACCATAGCATTTGTACATATAATATGAGATTATTTTGTAAAATAAAGGGATAATAAATACTACAATGGAAACAATTAACACAAAAACCAAGAAACAAACAATCAAGAATAGAACTACTCGTACAAGTCATTCAAAATTGTCACAAAAAATGGAACAGGGATAGATAGACTTATTTGCATTTGACTGCAAATTGTTCATTGTGTCAATGTGATAAAAGATATGCTCATTGAATGCTTCAAAAAAAGCACAGCCCCAGAATCTCTTTGTCAAAGAAACATTGGGAAAACATATTTCCCTAATCTGTAATGGCTCATCTTCTTGATATACTTTTCCATAGAAGAAACAAAACTTAAGTATGAGCTTCTTAATCAGTTCACCAATGCCTGGAGATATCCTAACAAGGAAGGGCAGAAACAGTCAAGTAAATTCAAGTCTAGAAGGACACATGAGCAATGGAAAAGAAGCCACTAATATAACAGATGAAAATAGTAGTTTACAGTCCCATGTAATTTTGGATCCGAAACCATACAACTATTTTTTTCATATTAGACGGCAATTTCTGCCAGGGAAATTAAGGGGCAGAGTAAATAACATATTTGCAGATAAATGCCACTAAAGCAATTAAGGGTTGTCCGAAAGCTTAACCCAAAAGACAGCAAATTAACAGAACAAATTCTAATTGGAAACGCCGTGCATGTATCAATCAGAATCAAGAATCCTTCCTGTGGTCATACCCATCATGAAGCAAAAGTCTACTTGGATCCGATTAGATCCGATTAGATTCGAAGACCACAATTAAGTTTCTATGTTTTTGCAGCCACGGCATCTTTAAGTTGGCATCGTTCAAGGCTCTGCAAGAATGGAGAAAAAAACAAAATGATTACTAAATATATTATAGCTATAAGACATGGACAACTAATATTTGCTGAAAATAATTGAATTAAAAACATAATCTCCAGACACAAAGACCAATTAGCTAACATATCATCAAAACAGTTAATAAAGAATCTGTAAATGTCAAAAAGACCACATGTACGGTATTATAGATAGCCCATGCTAACTATATCAATCAAGAAGAGGAGGCTCCTTCACATGTCATCCTGTCCTATCCAGGAACACTACAGGGGTAACTCTGTCAACATGAGTGGGAGGATTAAAACAGTTGATAGCCAATTTGTGTATGCAATCTCTTTGAGGGAATGGGTTGCTTGAAAGTCACTTCTTTCTGAAAACAGTGAAAATATGTAATATGCTGATTTATTAAACAAATAAAATTTTCTAAAAAAATTATAATAAATTAATTAGAAAATCCTTAATAAATAGAATAAGTTAAATTTTGACTATTTTGTAAAAATTTGGAAAATTTAGAATCTTGTAGAGGATAAAATGTTTAATAATAGTGTCTTCTGTGATTGACCCAAATAAAATCCGTAATTTGGTCAAATCAACTGATTAAGGCCCAAATCCACACTCAATCTAATTTGACCTTAAAACGCGAAATTTGAGCCCAATACCCGATCATTTAGGTTGAGACCGGATCCAAATGGAAGGCTAGGATGAGAGGATCGTTTCCCCTCTTAGTTCTCCCCGAAATCCTAACCCTAGAAAGTGAATTTCGGTTTAGAAGGCGGCGGCTAACCCTATCCGCACGGTTCGCGCACGTCCAACTTGATTGGACTCTATCTCCTCGAATAGAAGACTCTAGACCTTGTGTGACCTTTAAAAATGACCCTCAGGAACCCTATTTTCGTTTGGGTGCTGTGGCGACCGACGAGGATCGTGGACGAGGGCGGATTCCGGTGATCACCGGCGGGGTGTCCTTCGCGTGTCGTCATCCCTTCTTCTTCCTTCTTCCTCCGTTTAAGGTAGGTTATAGCAAGCCAAATCTTAAGTATTATATATGATTAGAACCAGCATCGAGTGCTCTTTCTATTGAATGCAAAAGTCCTAAAAGTTACTTAGTATCATGCGAGAATTTTAGAGTTTAGTAGAAGCATGTCATATCTAGGGTTATACTTGTTCCATCTCGTTTAAGTAGGGATTTCAGGCACTAAAGATTAAATCGAGCATGCTATATTATAAAACTTTTCGTGCTATTTCTTTTGAGTCCAAAAGCCCTAATAATTATGCTCTGTGCTATGCGTATTTAGCAATTCTTTATAACCCTAGCCAACTCGCCGGAGGCGGGCAGGGCGAAAGGGGGGTTTGGTTGATTTTTGACTTGCGCGGCCTCGCGATAGACCGCCCAACGTTGTTAGGCGGCACATTACGGACCGTTTATGTGTTGTGATTCGTATTATGTTTTTGGGAAGAGCGGCTTGACCTAGACCGCCCTTCTGTCAGGCGACCAGTTATTGACCGTTCGTCTCTTCCAGCGGCTCATTACAGACCGCCCATCCCCAGAAGGCCTTCTGACCTGAGGGGGATAAACGGCCTGTCGTGCGACCGTCGAGGAGGATGAAAGGTCCCTACTGAACCGTCCATCTTTGCAGAATTGATTAAGTTATCTTTTTCGCATGATTTATGTTAATAGATTAATGGTTAAATGTGAGTTAGCAATATGCATAAAAACTCTAGAAAATTATAACCTTAAATGATTGTAAATCTTGCTGATTTATTCATCTCGACCTTGGATCGTTTTTTTCAATATTAATATTAATCATGATTCATTATTAAATTAAAAATATTATTAGGGTTGTATGACAGTCGTTCTACTCTGGTAGGATTGACTGACCGTCTCACTGGTTTCCGATGTTTTATTAGCCCTATTTCCTTGTAATGTTTGGGACACTCCGCCGGATATTCCTTCCGTCGGACTAGGACCTTCATTACGGGACCTCCGTAAGCCCCCGCGAGCCTGGGATTCCCACTATGACGCCGAGCAGGTTGTACCATCAAGACCTGAACCTGTGTACGCAATCAAATCGATTGAACTATCGTATTGTAAGTCACGGCTCGACTTGGACCCCTGAAATTACGCGGCCCGAAAGGGATCGTTCATCCTATTGGGCGGCCTATAACGAACCGTACATCCCTGGCCAAGTGCCACTTACATTGGTCATTTAACCTTGATCTATCTTCGACCAAATTGTGTTTGGATCGACACAATAAGCCCTAGGTTGACCAGTGGAGAGTGGGCTGGACCATGTTTCAGTTCTGCCTCACTTATGGCAGCCCGGAGCCGTTTGGATAGATTTCTATTTGATTAAGTTGAACGAACCTATTGGAACCGCCCATGTTATAGCGCGGATCTTATTGGACCGTCTGTCTGTTGGACGGCCCTATATGGACCGTTTATCGTGTTCTTGGGCTTCCAACTCTACTAGTCTTAAACGGCCCATTTTCAACCGCCCAATTACTCGAGCGGCCCTACATGGACCGTGTATCCTTGACTTCGGTGTGGCTAGTCCTAAGCCCATCCCTATCTTGAACGGTCCACTCTAGACCGTGTATTGCTTAAGCGGCCCTGTTCTGACCGCTTATCATCCAGAAGTGATTTCCGTGATTTTTCGTGTTGAATCCAAGGACCTGATTGGTTCTTGATAACTTGAACTTTCCAGACATGATGTCTACTTCAACTTACCCTTGAAATTTTGGTAAGTTCCATATCTTGAAGTGTTGGCCATTTAACTTGATTAATGTCTAGACATGACTTGGGATATTGGATCCAACAAATCAATGCCAACGCATCATAAGGGCCCGGTCTGGTCCTGGGAGGAGCGCCCGAAAAGTACTTGTGCCCCGGGGAGTTTGAATGACATGGTGAGGCATTGCACCGAGTGCATGACTAGCGTGATGTCTAAGACAATAATCTCTTGAATTTCTCTTGACTTGGTTAAATATTGCTTGTTGGCCAAATTCCCAGTTACATCATGTTCTTGCCTTCCTTTCATTATTTTGCTGCATGGTTATTTCTTTTCGTTCTTTATTTACACGTTCAAACATGCAATTTGATTGGTTAATTACTTAAACTTGCATGTTATTACCTACTGAGCGTTCGATCACCTAGTTTTTTCCCCTTTTCAGGTAGCTCAGGTGAGGACTCGCAATCTGATGGGAACGGGCAAGAGTGACGACCGTGGAGTGAATCTGATAGAAGCCTGTGAAACTAGTTCTAGTTGTGGAGTTATTTGTGTTTAAGAGTATTTTGGAAGAGTTGTAATTTGGAGTTAGCCAATGTAATAGTGTTAAGTGGATGTTGTCAATATTATGTTAAGTAAGATCATGGAACATTGTTTGGCTATGTGCTATTTAATGAATGGAGCAGTTTCTATTTATGGTGATGTGCGATCTTTTAGCTTTAACATATCATGTATAGAAATCAACATATTATTATTATTATAATTACTTGTCTCTACTGCCAATTCCGATATTCCGTGTCGGGACGTGATAAAATATATGCATTCTGCAAACAACAACAATGAATGACTATGCATGAAAGAGGATCTGCCACTTTTCATTCTCTATGCGCTAGATAACTAATACTATCCAATTTCATGTAATAGAAATAATAATTTAAACTATAGAGGCCCAGCAGAAGCCACTCTTATGTGTCCTTTGGAAAGCAAACCGCAAGGCATGAGCTAATCACACCACCACTTGGACTCCATTGCCTGACAACTAGACTAGCTAGCTATCAGGATACCTACTTCAAAAGAGATTTCTGTTCGTATGAATTACCTCGAGGATATACCTGGAACACCAAAGGTGATCCCCTGCTTCAATTCCAACACTTGGACCCACTTGATATTCCCACTGCAAAAATAAAAAAAGGCGACATTGAAGACCAAAAATTAACTATACATGATTTATATTCTTATCAGCAATAGAAGTAGATGATCATGTTTTATCCGTCACTGGCATTTTTAAGTTATTAAGACATAAATATATTACCAGGTAGAAGGATGTGAGTCAGATACTTTTAAAGTTTGACTGTTTAATAAAACATGGCAAAAGGGAGGGATGACTCTTTTATTTATGCACAAAATAATAAAAAAATAACATTTTAATGTTTGAATAGAAAAGGTATGATGTTAGGGCAAGAGACAACAAGTTAATCATAACATTTTATTTCTACAATATTAAACAACAACACAAACTAAAAAAATATATCAAACAGAAGAGAACATAAATAAATCAGTACAGCGTGCCAAAAGTCTAATGCTAAGCAACTTTTCTCCTCCAACAGTAAGAACTAATATGAGCATCATAAGCAACAACAAAAATAAAATCTAAACAAAAAAAGAAATACACTTGGGCAAGGGATGTGTTGTCATTTGCTCTATTGGAGAAGCTACCCACTATACTTATCAGGTAGATCATCTTCTTCAAGAAAAAAAAAAGAACACCATGATCTTAGGAACCAGGTAATATATCCACCTAGTCAGCAAGAGATATCAAACATATCACATAGACAAAAATGTGGCTCATTTAAAGCAAAGTTTAAAGCATCATGTATCACTTAATTGATAACATGGAATAGCAACCACGATTTCCACAATCAAAATAGAAAATTTTGTGAACCAACAAATAACACTTGCATTAAAGATGAAGAACGTTCGTGAACAGATAATTCCAACTGTTAGCATGATATTTTTAGATTTGTGATATACATGCAACCTACATCCTTCAAAGTATTGAGCAAATGACTGAAGTGGAGAAAACAACTTCCAGTTGAAATGTCACTCTACAAAGCCCCAGCTTCAAAATCATTAGCAATTATCTATAATGGTTGAAAAATAAACAATATTTAAGAGAATGTAATTAAAGAAGCAGCAGTCATATTCTTCACAAACAATACTCTGTCAAAAATAGAGATTCAACTAAAGTAGGGCATCTTGTTCAGATATCAAAATGAAAATAGACATACTAAAGTAGGGCATCTTGTTCAGACAGAAAAAAGAGAGTATCTTAACACCTATTTTGAAGTGCATGGGAAAATGTTGTCCAGAATAACAGCCATATTGTGTCAATGTTAAGATTTTGAATTTTCATGTTCAACTAGTGCCATTTCAAAAACTGTTCAAACTTGGAGGATTGTAGAATTCCCACTCGTCTGCAAAGTGAAATGTCATCAAGGAGATAATAATTGAGATATCTCTTGCACACCTCCTGTATAAGCAATCTCCACAAAAGTATCCTTGAACAATGTTGCATTTGCTACAATGTGTACGGTGTCCCAGAGATTTCTGCATGCAAGAGAGTGAACAATGAATCTAAAAAGAAATAAGTATAAAGAAGAAATTTTTAATCAATAAAGGAACTCTACCATGCATTGATGGCATGTTTTTCCTTCCACTGGATCATATACACGTACTCCATCTTTATTGTAGCCATCCACAAAGAGCGTCCAACTAGTTTCACATGTACTCAACAACTTTTCATGCTCATCCGTATAAACCTCCTCCATTGGACCATCTTCCAGAGTAACTCCGATATTTTCTGGTGGGCCTTCATCTCTTCTTTTTACAGGAAGTTCGACGTAGCTAACTGGAGTTACATTCTACAATCTAAACCCCATATAGTTCTCAGAATCTCGAACAAGGAATCAACAATATCAGTAACTGAACGATAACTGTAACTGCAAGTCCCAACCAGACTGAATGAATATGATATATAGACTGTTACCTTCTTCGACATCAATATACTCACCATGCAATGGCTTAGATATGGGCCACTGCAAGAAATAGATTAGATGCATTATTTTTTCTATATGGAACATTGAACAATTAAATTAGAATCCTTCAAAACATAGATCACAAAAGTGAAGAGTCCATGCAGAAGCCATAACTTTATATCCAAATATCATTTTGGAATTTCAAGTGATATGCTTACATCAGAACTATAAAAATATCAACAAAAAAGGTAATTTTCAACCTCACCAGGCTGAAAATATCCGTTAACTTGAAATGATTGCTCTATCTAGGTAGCTATTGTTTGTCCCTATTTTTTTGTGGATACAACATCATTTAAATAGAGCCACGTTGACAATATTGAGTTTATGTGAATCTGATTATCCAAAAGGCATCATGTAACAAAAAGGCCGCTGTTAATAACATTCAGGAAAAGTAGAAGATGATTACCCAGCCTGATTCTATAACACAAATGAAGAACAAGCACAGGGCGCCGGAAGAATGGGAAGATAAGAAAATAGTTCTTATTAAAAGCTTCATCTTTTCTCTGAAAATGAAAGAGAAGAACTATCTAAACAAAGACAAATGGAAATCCGCCCTGAGCCTCAAAAATTTGGGGAAAAAGAAGAAGAAGAGAAATCAAGAACCCAGAAAATAAAAAAGGATATGGATCTCTATTCTGAAACTTCTGGCCACCTAGAAACTCATGAAAAAAGAGGGGAAAGTCACCTTGTAAAGCCCACATCTTTCCTTCCTTTTTTTTTCTCTTGAAAAAAAAAACAAAAGAAAAAGACCTCCCAATAACCATTTTCCTCATGTTCAGAGAGAGGGTGGGGGGTGTCGGAGGTGAGAACGCAGCGAGATCTGCTAAGAAAGAGAGAAAGAGAGAGATCTAAAAGATAGATCAACGTACCCTGGAGGCCGATCGCGATCGATGCCATCGTTGGTGGCCGAGGAGCTCGCGTAGCCGTCGTCGAGATCACCACCGCTGGTATGCTGTAGAAACCCTGGGCGCATAGAGGGATTTTGAGAGCGAGAAGGAGAGAAGTCGACGTCGCCGCTGGTCTACTGGAAAAACCCTAGGCACAAAGAGGGATTCCAAGAGCGAGAAGGCGAGCTCAATCGACATCGTCGCTAGTCTGCTGGAAGACGAGCGCTCGACGCCGCCGCTGGAAGGCGAGAGCTCGAGAGGGTTTCGAGAGCGAGAAAGCGAGAAGCGGAGAAGGGAAGGAAGGCAAAGTCCGATGACGATGGAGAGATGCTCGCCCCGTAATGCCGTCTTTTATGGCGCCTCGGAAATCGATCTGAAAATATTGATTTCGGATCAGAGAAATCTAGCCGTGGATCCTCACAATAGATACATTTCGGATCAAAAGTCCGACCCGAATCTGAAAAAAAAAATTGAATTCGGAGCAGATTTTCGTATCGCATGGATCCGTTGACACCCCTACTGGCAAGATCAATATCTCCTCTTTATTATAAATGTGGGTTGTTTTTGCACTTCGTTTTAGGAAATGAGATTACAATAATTAACGTAGAAATGAGAATAATTATAACTTTAAACGTGTGGCGGGCATATTTACAAATGTCATTTTATGTAAAGGATTTGCTTGCTCCGCACAGAAATAGAAGAATAAAAAAAACAGAAAAATACGCCACGCGGGTTGACTGACGGGAGGGGCAAACTGTACCCGTAAAGGGGGCGGGGGGGTACTCGAAATGTTGCGTGAGAAGAGAGGAAGAGGAAGAGGAAGGGGAAGGGGAAGAAGAAGAAAAGGGGATGTAGTCCGTCTCCCTCAGAAAATAAAAAAACACCGTCATATATTAGATACAGTAACCGTCCCAAAATTAGCTCCCCTTCTCCGTCGCATTCATCTCTTCCCCGGGGGCCGACGCGCCCACTCCGCCCCCCCCCCCCCCCCCCCCAGCCACTGCTCGAGCTCCCTCCCATGCCGTGCCGGCAGCCCCAATTCGAGCATCTCCCGCTTCCCTAGCACCTCCGCCGGGCGATCCTCCCCGCCCGGGCGATCCTCCCCGCCCCTTCTTTTTGTACCCCGACGTGGCCGTGAAGAGCCCGCTTCTAGGGTTTCTCCTCCACCCCCTTCCCCCCGGGGCTCGTCCGACCTCCACCGTCGATCCCCCCCGGTTCTCGTCGCCCCGGCAGTCCTTCCGGGATGAGGCATTCTTCACATCGGGACTTCGCCGTCTACGACTTCAAGGATGAAGACGAGGCCATCGAGCAGGCATCGGGGAGGTTCACGCCCAGGCTTCGCAAGAGAGAGAACCTTGAGGCCGAGGAATCCGCCGTTTCCAAGTCAACTTTCCTCAAAGCATGTGAGTTTTTTTTTCTTTCGTTTTTCGCACGTAATCAAGTTCGTCAAGTCTGTCTTGTGGTGGACCATTGAGTGGGGGGGGGGGGGAGGGGTTGCGATCTCAGTTGGTTCCGGTGGAAATTCAATTCGTGTAGGACGTGGTCTGTTAATATTAGCATCCAGATTTCTCGGCGACAAATGATTTGATCCGTTTCTCGGCAGTACTTGTCGTTACCCTTGTATGAATTGCTTTTGTTTCATGGATCACTTTTAAATCGTTTTTTCAAGCGGAACATAAACGCCATACTCATAATAAGTTCGAGTAGAATGAGAAGACTGCAGCGGTCTTTTTTTTTTTTTGAGAAGTGGATGATACCACAAGTATATATAAAAGAAAAAGGAGAATGTACAAGTATATGCTGTGACCTCACAAAAATCTCATCACAAAAAGGACCTCCCCACCAAAAAGTTGTCCCCAATTAACTCTCCAACAACAAAAAGAGAGAGGAGTTATAATTCTCCACTTTACAAAGCTTACTCGCCCAAATGGCCACTCTCTCACAAACAAAAGTGGCTAACCTATCTTCTGACCTCGCTTCTCTCTTGAAAATCCTATTGTTCCTCTCGGTCCACAAGGCCCACAGTGCGGCATGTAGGATAAGCCACCAAATGATCATGTCACCCTTCAGGTTTCACGCCCTATTCCACTTAGTGAAGAGCTGGTGCATCCCCTCAAATTGGCGACCTGCCTGCTGGAGTCTCTGCTGTACCCTAGTCCAAATGTCGCGCGCAAAGGCGTATCCTTTGAATAGATGGTCTAGGTCCTCCTCCTCCTCACACAAGCAGCATAAGGTAGAAATATGCTGAAGAAAAGGTGCCACCCTATCATAGGTGGGAAGCAGACCATGTGAAATCCTTCAAACTAACAACTTCACTTTAAGTGGGCTCTTGGGAGCCCAAACCTGAGGAACATAAGGGTGACGCATACCCCCCTCCGAGATGACAGAGTAGGTCGACCTGACTAAGAAGGCCCCCTCTCTCACCCATCTCCACACCCAAGTGTATGCTCTGCCAGTGACTAACCGAAAGTCAACAAGGAAAGACAAAAGAAGCTGAAGCTGGTCCATCTCTTGAGGCTGAAGATTCCTCCTAAAAGTGGGTGCCCAAATACCCCCGGCAAGGTTTGCATCATAAGACTAGACGACAGAAGCTGTAGGTGCCCCTGCAATGGCGAACAAGTACAGGAAAGTCTCTGCTACAGTGAAATCACCACACCACTTATTTTGCCAGAACAGACTCCTGCGACCATCACCTAGGCTGACTCGAACACTAGCTCTGATAAAATCTACACCCTAAAGGATGCCTCTCCAGATTGGGGAGACATTGTATAAAGTGGACGGAAGCAAATCCTAGACTCTCGATGTGGAATAGTATCTCTGTCTGATAAGCTATGTCCAAAGTCCTCCATCTTCTATCCCAAGCCTCCACAACCACTTACATAGTAGCGTCAAATTGAAATCTCTGATGTTCTTGATTCCCACACCGCCTCCTTCCTTACCCTTACAAACTCTATCCCAAGAGATATCATGTCATCCTCTTCCTCTGATCTCATTTTCATGCCATAAGAAGCTAGCCTGGATGGATTCCAACTTCTTCGCCACCGTCCTGGGGATCCTGAAGACGGAGAGAAAATAAGTCGGCAAGCTATCTAGAACAACTTTGCACAACACCAACCATCCTTCATAGGAGAGGAGTCTGGCCTTCCATCCTGCAAGCTTGGACTCATATTTCTACACTACCACCTGCCAATCCCTGCAATGAAAAGATCCTGCGGACAGAGGGAGACCCAGATAAGAGAAAGGAAATTCCTCGATCTGGCACCCAAAGATAACGTCTGCCCTCCTGAGTGCAGAAGCCTCCATGTTGATCCTTACTGTGTGACTTTTGGAGTAGTTAACCTTCAGACCACTAATATCTTAAACTATTCGAAGCATCAACCTAGCATCATACATTTGCTGCTCCTCATCAACAAGGAAGAAGATAGTATCATCTGCGTACTGTAGGTGGGTGATACTGGTGCCAGTCTGGCCTGGCTGGAAGCCTCGGATAATCCCTACAGCCTCAGCCCTCGTCCACATTATACTCAAAATCTGAGCAACTAGCACAAACAAAGTAGGAGACAGTGGGTCTCCCTGCCACAACCCTCTCCCACTCTGAAAATAAGAGGATGGCTGCCCATTAATGAGCACCGCAAACGTTGCAGAAGTGATGCACTCCCAAATCCATCGTACCCAAGTCTGGTGGAACCTCATCTTCTATAGCACCTGCAGGAGACAACGCCAACTAACCTTGTCATAAGCCTTCTCGAAGTCCAGCTTCAGAATCACACCTCTCTTCTTCTGTTGCTTCATATCATACAAACATTCATGAGTAGCTAGAAAATTTTCTTGGACTTGTCTTCCCCTGATGAAAGCCCCCTGGTACTCACTGACCAATCCACGAATGGCCCCGTCTAGCCTCCTGGCCAGTATCTTAGAAATAATTTTATAGGTGCTATTCAACAAGCTAATGGGTTTGAACTCGGTCGAATTATGTGCACCCATCTTCTTAGGAATAAACACCAGGAGACTTTTGTTAATACTTCTTAAGTGTGCCTTGCCTTCCTGGAGTTCTTGAATTGCACCAACAAGATCTTGTTTGACAATGTCCCAACATTGTTGGAAGAACATTATGGGGAAGCTGTCTGGCCCTGGGGCCTTGTCCCCTGCAGAAGACAAGGCTGTCTGTCTGATCTCCTCTTCCAGAGAAGGACCCACAAGAGCCTCACTCTCTTCAGAAGAGAGATGTGAAAGCAAATCATGGGAGAAGTCTGGTATGCTCATCTGCTTCTCCGTGAAAAGCCTTGTGCAGAAGTCCATGGCGTACCGTCTAATGTCCTCCTCCCTCTAGATAGATTGGTCTCCCACTGTAGGGAAACAATATTGTTCACCATCCTCCTTTCTGAAGCCATCCTGTGATAATATGCTGTGTTCCTGTCACCTTCCTTAAGCCATTTCTCTTACGACCTCTGCTTCCAATAAATCTCTTCCCTAATGAGGAGCTCATCATACTATGCACGAAGCGAGTCCCTGTTCTTTCTACCAACATCGTCGAGCACACCCGCCTCCTCCATCTGGTCCAGGGCTTCAAGATGATGAAGAATCTTCTCCTTCTCCTGTCGATTGGGAAGAGTCTTGCTAACTCCCTATCTTTTGAGCACAAGGGATAAATGCTTTAGTTTCTCAATTAAGGTGGCCATGAGAGAGCCATGTGGGCTGTGGCTCTCCCACACCGTCCTCACTGTATCAAAAAAGTCTGCCTCTCTAATCCACCACCTCTCAAATCTGAAGACCTGACTCCTCTCTCGGCCTTTGGCGGTCCTCAAGATGATGGGCTTATGATATGAGGTTAGTCTAGCCAAACAAGAAGCTTGCACGTAAGGGAAGTGGTCCTCCCAATCCGCTGACACCAGGAATCTGTCAAGTCTAGAGCAAGAGGGAGATGCCCTCAAGTTGGACCAGGTGAACTGAGCGTTCACCAATCCAATGTCGATGAGGGCAGCTTGGTGGATGAAGTCACAAAAGTCCATTGTCTCCCTAACTTGGAAATGAGTCCCGATCCTCTCAGAGGCTAAAGACACTGCATTGAAGTCACCACCCACGCACCAGGGGCGGCCCGAAGAACGATGGTAATCAATCAACTTCTGCTAGAGAGCACTCTTCTCTTCCCTGGTTTGAAGGCCGTAGATCCTAGAGAAGTCCCAGGAAAAATCATCCATCAAGCAACGGAAGTGGAGAGAAATAGCCCATCGGCCCACTTGTCTATCCACCACTACCTCCTCCACTTCAAAGGGATCCTATAGCACCATGATCCCATCGGCCCTACCCACCGCCGGGGAAGCCATCCCCTGCGTAAGTCTACCACCACCTATCTCTCTCATCAGCCCCTCACCATCCCCTCCCATTTAGTCTCTTGTAAGCAAAAGATGTCTACCTTACATCTTCTCACTATCTCCCTCACCGTTCTCCTCTTCTCCTCTCCCGCTAGACCTCGCACGTTCCATGAGATAATCCTCATGGGGACTGAAGTGTGTTCCCCTCCTCCCTCCTGCTCTTCTCCCTCCACCTCACCCTCACCCCTCTCGGCTTTCATCAGGGACTTACCCTTCTTGGCCTCCCTCGCAAGGGCTGCAAGCCATCTCTTCTGGATCAGGATAAATGACCCCCTGATCCCCTTATCCACCCCCTCATAAGAGACTCCCAACTTTCTTGTTAGATCCCTGAAGTGCTCCTCTATAAGCCTCTGCACAAGCCTCTCCACCTCACCCATCATTTCTTTGCCTTCCTCCTTACCCGGGGTGCCTTTCTCCTCTGGCACCCTGTCACCCAACAGTCCGACGAGACCATCAGAATGAGCTGCTAGATCACCCTCCTGAGACACTGCTGCCCTGATAGGTCCTTCTGGAGCATCCCAGACGACCAGCTCCATCTCCCCTGCATCCCGGTGACCACCACTCACAGAAGATTCTGTCACCGGTACCCTTGAAGCGGACACGGGTGGCTGGCAGATAGCAAGAGGGACACTCGCTGCAGCAACTTTCTATGGGACGAAATTGAGCAATGCCGACGATGGAGAAGACTGGGACCGGCGGAGGCTAGAAGCTCCCAGACCCCCTATCCCCGGTGAAACCTCCATGGTGCCTCCCTGGCCCTTGCTGCCACCGGTGGTCGGCCGCCAATCCTGAGGATCCTGAGAAGGCCCCGTAGGGAAGCTACCCTCCTGAAGTAGCCGGGGACAAGCAGCCTCGGATGTTGAGACCCCCAGGAAGGGCGAGGAAGCTGCGGTTGGCGTGCATTGCTACAACCGCTGCTGTGAAACCACTGTAGGTATCGAGCGAGGAAGATGGCCATTACTGGGTCCCGGGGACCCGACACTGTCGGAGCGAACCGGTAAGTCATGGGTCAGGCCGCCCAACCCACCTCCCCGATCCAAAGTCGCCTCCAGACCGCCCATTAACATCGGTATTGAACCGCCCCAAATCGAGGCGACCTGGGCCGGCTGGGGAGAGAAGTTGGGCGGTTGATTCAAACTTGAATCGGCCCCCAAATCCTGCCCAGACCGCCCGTCTTCTTCCTCTCGCCCCTGCTTGTGTTGCCCTAGCTGGGCCACCGACGCCGCTGCCTCCTCCTCCAACAGCCACAGACGAATGACCACCGTAGCGCCGTATAGGACCACCGATAAGGCCGCCGGGATATCAGAAGGGCTGGACACCAGAACAACGGCCACAATTGATGTCATAGAGTTCAAGGGGTAGATGCCCAGCGTGCCGGCCTCCACTTGCCCAAATCCTCTGCATGGATGGCAGTGTCGGTTTCGGACTCGGTTTCGGTCGAGTCTGAAACCGATACGACTCGGTTTCGGCAAACCGAAACCGGCTGAAACCCATTGAAAAGTTTAAAAAAAATCAAAATAAGTCTAAAAAATTAGAAACAATTCAGAAAAATATGAATAATCACATAAAAATCATAAAATTCATTAGACATGTATTTGACTGTTCTGAAATTGTATTAAGTGTAATAAACATGAAGTAGGCATTGAAGTTCAAACATTGAACATGTTAAACTAATATTCTACTGTACATACTAAACATGAATTAGGTTCAAGCACAGGGGAATATACCTAATTAGACACAGTAAATGTTACAGAAATTAAATGATCTTTACCTAAATGGAGAAGCACTAATATGGGTAATAACTAGAACCTTCTCCCTCATCGTCTGGATTTTGATGTTGATACCCATAAGAAGGTTGCATGTATTGTGTATATTCACTATAACCAAACAATGAGGTAGTCAAGTCTTGCATCCCTCTTTGGATCCCTCTTGGAGTGTAAGGTTGTCGGCTTGATTCGAATCCGGAATCAACGTAAGAATCTTGAGGAAGAGAAGAGGAACTGGACGGATGTGGATGGAACTGGAATGCTGGTTCATGATCCCACCCATAAATGGCTGCTTCCTGTTGGCCACCTCCATAACCTGATGGATTTGAATCCTCAGTGCCTTCCTCATCATTATCCCTCCTAACCCTTCTGCCTGAAATCTCCTCAGCAATTTCAGCCTCATCTTCAGCCCTTTGTTGCATCCTCTCCTTTTTGCCCAGAAGGCACTGGCGCATTTGTTCTCGGACCTCTCGGGGACATCAGTCACATTGTTTTACCTCTCCTCTTACCCCTGCCAAATGTTGTTTTCCTCTAGTAATTCCGCCATGTATCTCCTTGCCACAATAATTGCACTTCACTTTTCTTCTCCCAGCATCAACTAAGAAGAGGTGGGCCCACCCCGGATCCTCCTGCCCTTGCTGCTCCCGACTTTGTTAACGTCTAGACATGATGCTGCATTAAGATAGTCAAAGACAATCTCTTGCAAGTACAATGAAAAAAATACAATTCAACATGATAGAGTTTCAAATTATTGAATGAAGCTTAATTGAGCTTCAATTGAACCTTACTAAACCTAATTAGAGGAAAGTCCCAAATTTAAGGGTGTAATTAGGGCGTAATTAACAATTTTAGCCTAATCACCCTTCATAAGAATTAATTACCAGCATACTCCCGCTTCAAATTATTGAATGAAGTTTAATTGAGCATCAATTGACCCTTACTAATGCTAATTAGAGGAAATCCCCAAATTTAAGGGTATGATTAGGGCTTAATTAACAATTTTAGCCTAATCACCCTTCATAAGAATTAATTACCAGCATGCTCCCGCTTCAAATTAGTGAATGAAGCTTAATTGAGCCCTAATTGACCCTTACTAAACCTAATTAAAGAAAAGTCCCAAATTTAAGGGTGTAATTATGGTTTAATTTGAAGTGTTAAAAAGTTAATCATGGATTAAAATTAACATACAACAGAAAATTTAACCTACAACAAAAAAACTTTCAACAACCCAACCAAAAAAACACAAAACAAACCCCCCCCCCCCAAAAATTTACCTCAACAAAACTACTCACGCTGTAGTCTCCGCAGTGGCGCAGTCAACCTTGCAGCCCGCCAGCCCGCGGCCCAGGCCACCACAGCAGCAGGCAGACGGCCCGCGGCCCTGGCCAGCACAGTAGCAGTAGCCCAGCCTGCTGCTTGTGGCAGCAGCAGGGAAGGGTTTCGACCGTGGGTTTCGGGGAGAACAACAAGTGAGTTTTGGTTGAAACCGGTTTCGACTGTGGGTTTCGGGGAGAACAACAAGTGAGTTTTGGCCGAAACCGGACGGTTTCGGCCCGAAACATGAAAGTTTCGGGCTAAACCAATATCGGTTTCGCCCGAAACCAATAAACTTAACAGTGTCGGGTTTGCTACAGTGAACGCCCCCGTTTTCGTATCGGTTACGGTCGAAACCGATACGTTTCGGCCGAAACGTATCGGTTTCGGCCGAAATTGACAACTATTCCTCTGTCTAGGAAGGCCAGCCCACTATCGTCACACAGGTGCATGGGGACCCCCTCAAAGACTACTCGGCATCGTCTCCCTGGCGGGTTAGAAATGTACCTCTACCCTCCGACCACCGGAGAAGCCGGACCAGGGCACTGCCAACGGTGAGACAGCCCACCGCCACCATCTTTGGCGACCTCGATCTCCTCCTCCCCAACCGCTAGGAAAGTTGAGGAGGTGACCCTCAAGACCTCCCATCCACCTCTCGAAACCTCCCCCAGCAGTCTCTGAACAGCAGAAGCCTTTGCCTGACCGTCGAGCATGGAGACGCACAAACATTTCCACAGCCACACCTGCCTACTTTGCAGGGCCTCAGCCGAGAGCTTCCCGCTGTCCAGCCACCTCTTGCTAGCCTGCCTCACCACTAGCGTGAAGGACCTGACTGCATCTGCGTAAGAGCCATTCCCCCCACGACTACCACCGACCCTTGTGAAACTCCCACGATGACAAAAATGTCTGATGTGGCCCCGGCGGCCACAATTGACACAGGTGGGTGGGTAGCGGGGGACCCGACCCCCTGCCAGCGCTTGCCCCCGCCTGAGCTTTCCTCCGGCGAGCGTCGGTGAAACATTCCTCTAGGCCGCACGGAGCCCCCAAACCCTTGAGCTTCTCTCTCCTCGAGAGGTTGCGAGGTTTAGTTAATTACGCTTGAAAGATCTATTGAATTTAAAGTTCTGGATTACGAGATGCTGGGCAATTTAAATGTGCACTTTTCAAGCTTCTGTCCTTTTTTTTTCAAGCTTCCCCCTAAGACAGGAGATGTAAACTATTTCTTGTTGCTATTTCCTGTTGGGTTCTTGCCGCCTGCATAAGGCCGCCTCCTTTAGTTATTTGCTGCTCATATGCTTTCTTCTTTGTTGGACTAACATTAACAGTAAATTCATGGGGCCAACACATGTTGATAGTTGAACGCCATGTCAATATTACTTGCACTTGTTTGGTCCTCGTACACATCATGTGAGCATGCATACACATTAGAAATTGTTTCCGTAGATCAGTTGGTCTTTTAGACATGCATTGCCATTGATTGACATAGTGTCTAAAACTTCATCTAATAGGTTTACGTGCATCAGCTTTAAGAAGTTCAGATAGGTCATAGGTCGGGCTATGATATGAGATAATGGAGTTGAAAGCTTTTTGGTGCATCAGCTGCTATCTGGCCAGTTGCTGCGGACGGTGGAAGAATGTGGAATTAGAGAGTAGCAAGGGGGCCCCATAGATTTACAGATTAAGGGAGGGAAAAAGAAGGAATGGATGGTCAGGGAGGAAATTAAAGGGACACAGAAACAGTGATTCCAATAAGGGGACAAAAGCACAACATGTTTAAAAATTCTGCAGCAGCTATTACAGAGCTCTTAAACTGGAACTAGGGGTACTCATGGATTGATTTTGGTTGGTGTAAGAGAGAATTTTCTCAAAATGAACATACTGAATGACTTGAGAAAACGAACCAAACAGAACCATTTTTTTTTGGTTTGTTCAGCTCAAACTGACTTATCTGAAGATATTTTAAACACGAGGGCTACAATGCCCAATAGGTCAGCTAGTGGGTTGGGTTAAGCTGGGATGAGGCCAACCCTAACCCTAATCCATAGGTTTTGATGTTCAGCTTGAACCTGACCAGCCTAAGGTTGAACTGCAAACTGAACCTTTTCACTCACCTCAGAACCTGACCCAAACTTTATCACCCAAGGGGTGAGGCAGTGGGAGAAGAGGCGAGAAGGGGAGGTTGTCCTTCAGGAAGAGCTGGTGGCTGATTGCAAAGGTTCTGCCATGAAGGGAGAGGAAGAAGAAGTTGCCATTGCTCGTCTAAATGTTTCTGCCATAGCCAACACGGTAGGCTGACCTGATGCACTGGAGGAAGTTGGGGCAGGAGATGAAGAGAAAGCTGCTGACCATTGGATAAACCATTGCTGATGCCGTGGACGATTAGTGGATTGCAGTCATGGTTTCTATCTTCATTCTTTGCATCCTTGATTCCTTGCCACCCTTCTCACTGCAATATCTCCTTTTCATGAACTAGCCGCAAATCCTTCTAGATTTAGAACTTAAAGTGGTCAAGCCTAGTTTGGTCTAAGCATATCTGTTCAAAGATAAAAATTTAACTCTTGAAAGTGGCAGCAGGTGAATATCTATAGGTGACAGAGTAAAAGGTTCAGACTAAAGCTCAAATTCCACACATTTGCAGGCTTATAGACCCACCAACTTATGGAGAGTGGTGATTTGTAAAGCTGGCCTAGATAGCTTTCCTATATATTTCTTGTCCATCCTTAACATTCCTAAGACAATGGCAAAGAAGTTGGAATTGATTGAGAATATATTATTCTAGCATGGTAATGGCGATCGGTGTAGGGGTTGGCATGATATCAGCTGGTGTAGGGTGTGCAAAAGTAAGCAAGTTGGAGTAGGTGTAACAGCCCTGTTTCTATGACGAATCCATCGACTCGGGATTCCCAAGAAGATGGATCTGTTACTGCAACCAAGGGTCCGTTGTATCTTGGAACTCTTGATAGTGCACAAAAAGAATTAAAAGATAATAATCTATTCCTACACATAATTTGTACTGAACTAATCACAATTCATACAAGAGGAGAGAGCTCTTGTAGGAAAGGACTACTTGGATGTAGGAGTGTAAATGTGCCAGTGTGGAGCCGCCATGGTGTGGAGCTACCACTGTGTATGAAAGCTAGGGCAGGGATGAGCCAGATTGGTCCCTTATTGGAAAGTGAAGAAAGTTACTTGGCTATATATATAAGACCTAGATCCATAACTTGTGAGGTGCCTTGTGGGGACAAGGCTGTATGGACTCGGTCCAAAGCGGACAATACTTCACAAAGGTTGGATCAGATCATGACATAATTCATATGGAAGCCAAACCACAACTGATAGCCTGATATTTCATTAATAGATTTACGTATCCAAATACAACTGAGAAATAGTACATAATTGAGTACAAGTACATAGCAAAAGGAAACTACTACAAAATAAAATATAAATTCTACAGACCAATATCTGATACTGGAACTGGTGACTAGCACTATTAATATTCTTCTATTGTTGTGACCCTTCACTTGAAGAAACATTTAAATAAACTTGGTGAGTCCCATGAAGAGACTTAATAGGATCATTTACTTCTTACCTCAACCTTAGGTTAGTTTATCGTTTGAATTTATTTCATCTCTTGATAAATATTCCTTTGCCAGAATCTAAATCATTAATCATCAATAGCCATTGCAATTATTATATGACTGGCTATGATGCAAGCTTGTTATGAAAAATGCATAAGACTTAGTAAAACACATAAAACATATAACATGAGCAGTTCATCATGTCCTTTTAAAACTCTTTCCTAAGCTTAAGCATCATCATGTCTTACAGCTATAGATAATTGGTCCAAATCATGAGAGAAAGATAGTTGAGTCTTTAGAACGAGAAAAAAAGGGAATAACATAGACACAAGACGCAAAAGCAAGGAATCAAATACACGATCAATAAGCAAACCATGTGTCCATGGTGGTAGTGATCATCTATTAACCATTCGAGCAAAGTAGTTGACGTGCTACCTGGCCCTCAGGCTCACCGTCGAGTGCCAAATGAGTCTCTGCCGTTGGTGGCGAGGGAGGCCGGTGGCTAGAGTGGCCAGGGGAGGGCAGCACAGGACCTAGAGAAGCCAATGTAGTGGGAGTTGTGGAGCGGTGGGGGAACAAGGGCCCTAGAGGAGAGTGGGGAGTGGAGGCTGGCAGCCTTGGTGGGAGCGATGCTGATGAGCCTTGTGGTGGTGTTCTTCTGTTGTTGCCTGATCACTTTGGGAAGCAATGGTACCATGTGTTGTGGGGTCCTTCTAGACAGCCACACATACTGTCTAGGTGGGGCTCGTCTGCCTGCTCATACTGGAGGGAGGGAGGAGACTGGGAGAGGGC
Organism: Amorphophallus konjac; assembly: GCA_022559845.1. Taxonomy (NCBI): domain Eukaryota; kingdom Viridiplantae; phylum Streptophyta; class Magnoliopsida; order Alismatales; family Araceae; genus Amorphophallus; species Amorphophallus konjac. The sequence goes on from CM040121.1 coordinate 260,995,339, forward strand.
GATAGAAAGGGAGATAGTGGCAGAGACAGGGAGAAGGGGTGTTGCCATGGCGATGGAGATCAGGAGGGTGGCACATTGGAATGTAGGAACGACCAATTATGATCGGGATTGGCATTGCTTGATCTGATTCCAGTCCCTAAGACTGGTCGCTATCAAAAAAATAATAGAAAAGGTATGACTCATCCCTAGTTGGCCTGAATCCAACAAATCGGCCAGATTAGATGTGTGTTGATGAATTACCTGGCTAATTAGAGTTTTGACTAAAAGAGAGATAAATCTTATAAAAAATTTCTTTCAATAATTTTATATATGTGTAAAAACTTTTTAAATTTATAAATAACTTTTTTCATTAAAAACCTTTTTATTTACGTAAATGTTTTTTTGGGGGCTTTCTTTGAGGATTGGCTCAGTTCCATTGGATCGGCTGATCTGATCATGGTCTGCAGTACCGGGGGTACGTACCGGTACCGGGCGGTACGTCTCGGTACCAGACCCGACCGGTCCGGTACCACCCATTTGGTGTTGGTACCAGCCGGTACCGCCCATAATGGGCCAAAAAGCATGGTATTTAGGTCTTTTTTGCAAGCATCTATGGACATTCTAGGAAAATGAACATATAAGAAACAATTATTTCATGCTCGTCTGCACAAAAGGAAGAGGCTTGCCATCCACTATAATACCTTCTTTGATCAAGTCATAATTCGTACGGATTCATATCAAAATTGTCTCCCCAATCCCTACAAGCTCTTGAACTGTCATATCTCTGGAACTTGGTTACTCTTGTTGCCTCACCAGATATATAAAGATTTTGCAGAGAAGTGATTCTAAACTTTCAAATATGTGTTACATTGTTGGATGTGTTCAATTATGTATGATTTGGAATTCTATCAACTTTTTCTATTTTTTTCATTTTGAACCCATATATTTAATTATATAAATACACATTAATATAGGGGGTCAACCACCTAGCGGTACCGGTACGGTACCACCCCTGACCGGTACTAGAACCGGTACTGGTACTGCAGACCTTGGATCTGATCCGATCCGGATTGGGATCAGACATGCCCAATCTAGCTGCTTGATCCAATTCGGAATTCCTTAGGTGCTGCTGCTATGGTGATAAAGATGAAGAGGAAGGGGGAATGGGGATGGTAACGAGGCGACCTGGTTAAGCAGGGATAGGAGTGTGGAATGGTGGGGAAAAAAGAGGGTACACCCTCTTTTATTTTTTATCATGTTTTTGTGAAGAGTCTCTCCAAAAATGTATCTTGATCATGCACTCCAAACACCTCTTTTCTATCATTTTTATTATAACATTTTTTTTATAAATGTGTCATTATAATGTAACCAATAACCTCAGAAGTTTCTTCTATAAATTTCACAACTTAAACTTCTACCCTAAGTCCCTAGGACCCGATGGTTTTTCTATGGGGTTCTATCAACATTTCTGGCATATTGTGAAGGATGATGTTATGGCAGTTGCCCAAGAATTTCGGAATAACCCTACAACAGTGAGGTGTTGTAACTCCACATTTCTGGTGCTTATTCCAAAAAAGGAGTATGCTGAGTCTATCAATGAGTATTGGCCTATTAGTTTTCTTAATGGAACCCACAAGATAATCATTAAGACTTTGGCCAATAGATTGAAGGAGGTTATACATAAGCTAGTGGATTATAATTGGCCGGCTGTTGCACCCGAAAATCGTCTTGAATTAAATCAAGGAATTGTTGCTATGCAACGTTCGACGAGAAGCACGACGTATTGTCGACACCGTCGGACTACGGAGTATCTTCGTAATTCAAGGTCTCTCGACCAGACAATATTATGGTCGACGTCACAGCAAGAAGATTGGCGAGGAAGATTCATGCGTATACCGGTCAGGGTAGCCGAGCAAGTGTATCACACGGCACAGACGGGCGCAAAGGTTCCTCCCTATGCGGCGGCGAACGATCAGGCAAACAAACAATGCTCCCTCTGCGGACGCGATGCTGCCACGCGGCGAAGGAGCGATCTCCCCGAGATATATAGCTCCACCACGGCTGTTCTCCAACCCGGGACGACGAAAACGGAGCGAAACGGCGCGAAGAGGAGCCAAGAAGCGCGCCTGGGGGTCAAACGACCTCTCCCGGGTTAAAAGGGAGGCCGCGGCCCCGCTGGGACCCAGCGGGGTCGCGCCCGTCCCGGTGTCGCGCGACCCCGCCGGGTCGCGCCCGTCCCGGGGCCGCGCGACCCCGCCTGGGTCCGCCCCCCTCCGGGGTCCGGGCTTTCAAAAAAAAAGATTAAAAAAAGTTTTTTTTTAACCCCCTCAGAGGGGTCATTTGGCCTTTTTTGGTTGCCAGAGGGGTCAAAATGGCTTTTTGCCACCCCACCTTGACAGAATCGGGGCAAATTTGTTCGTTTGACCCCTCTGGGCCCTTCCGCCTTCTATAAATAGACTCTAAGGGTCCAAGGAAGAGAGGGACCTACGTAGGAAGCACTTCTCGCACTCGGAGCATCCAGCGTTTGGAGTTTGTTCGTTTGTTTCGACCCGTGTGGGGTAAGTCCCCGGGTCTTGTATTTATGCCCCTACGGGGTATATTTACATTTACCCCCCTCAGTGGGCCATGTTTGTAATTATGCCTCTCAGCGGGCCATGTTTTGTAAGTCTTTACGTCCCGGGACGACTAAGTCAGGTGGTTCTGTCCTTACGTTGGTGGAATTACAAAAATGTCCTCCCCGGGACCGTAAAAGACCAAAATCTTGTAATTTGCAGTTATACCCTGCAATCTTTTGTAATTGGGACTACGTCCCTGTCTCCTGCTCTAACGCGGACTTTTGTACAGTCGACAACTCGCCGACAACCCTTGTACTCGTTCGGACTATAGTTCTATGTATGTCCTCGGGTGGGAAAATTATAAGAAAACCCCCCGACTTTTGAAAATTGCATATATACCTCTCCTTCGGCCAAATTGACAGATGTGTGCCTTCTATGAAGCCTCTTGTCACTCCTTCGGTCCGGAAGTGTTGTCAGCTCAATAAGACACCTGGGTGCCACCTCAAACCTAGGTCTGCATAGGGTGTGGTAAAATTACCGAACTACCCTTTTGACCCAAAAATGACCTCAGAGTCCTTAAAACCCTACAGAAATGGCCTCAATGCCTTGAGAAGTCAGGAATCCAGTCCTACTTTCATTCCAGTCCAGAAATTTCAGCAATACCCCTGGCCTGGGAAAATTACCAAAATACCCTCGGAGTCCAGAAAATCTTCCTCTACTTCAAATATGTCCACGGCTTCCGTATATTTTGCGTTGTTATTCTTAAATCTTAGGGTTTGGCTCAGACCTAGCCCTAACTCAATTATTTCTGTTGGTCGGTGGTGGGTGAGTGAACATTGTGAGCCCTCCAAGAGAGTTTGCCCTCAACATCAGAACCCCTGTAGAAGTTTTTTGAGACCTCTTTGACAGTTAAACAAATGTGTTCGGACGTTAGGCCGATGTAAATCAACACTGACTCCGGTCAGTGGGGAAAGGTCCAGCACTCGAACCTAAATCGTCTGATACGATGCGCACACACGGAATCACCCTCTATACTTAGGGGGGGATGTTTCTTTTCAAAAGAACGAAAATCTACCTTTTATCTACGATAAAAATCGATCTAGATTTTTTCCGTGTCTCACTGACTGGCACGTTCGGTGGGACCTTTTCCGCCTTTCTTCTTTCTATCAAAGAAAGTCTCTAAACCTTCTTCAAGGTTCTGATTGCCCCTCTTCCTCTTACAGGATGGGAAGAGGAGGGCACATCTCTCTATTCATTTGAGAGTTTTTTGTGCATCTGCACGCCACTCCGTTCGTGCTACGCACCACCACGACCACCAACACCAGCAACAGCGATGGCTGCCGTTACCTACGGCCCCGAGATCGTCGCCAATCATGCCAGGCTCGGATTCCTGGCGACCCCACTGGTCTTCGGCGACTTCCCACCTGTCGTCGGCTCGCCCTTCTTCTTGGGCGTGGTACCGGTGGCTGAAGCCAGTTCAGCCATGCCTGTAACAACTGTCGGGGGCGTCAGGCCCTCGGTCCCATCAACTGACCGGGTCTGTTCGGTCAAGAGGGCAGTCACTGAGGGTGCCAGGCGCTCTACTGCAGCGACTGGCCGGGTTCATTCGGTCAAGAAGACTACTGGGGGTGTCAGGCCCTCGGCTCCATTAACTGGCCGGGTTTGTTCGGCCAAGAAGACTTCTGAGGGCGTCATGCCTTTTGCTTAAGCTGATCGGGTCCGCCCGGTCAACAAGACAACTGTCGGGGGCGTCAGGCCCTCGGTCCCATCAGCTGGCCGAGTCAGTCCGGTCCACAAGCCAACTATTGAGGGCGGCAAGCCCTCCGCAACAGCCGGCCGGGTTCGCCCGGTCAACAAGCCAGCCGTCGGGGGTGCCAGGCCCTCGGCTTCAACAATTGGTCGAGTCTGTTCGGCCAACAAGCCAGCTTCTGAGGGTGCCAGACCCTCTGTTGCAACAGCCGGCCGGGTTCGCTCGGTCAACAACGCGACTGTCGGGGGCGTCAGGCCCTCGGCTTCATCAACTGGTCGGGTCTACTCGGCCGAGAAGACAACAGCCGGGGGTGTCAGACCCCCTGTTCCATCAACTAGCCGGGTCCCTCTGGTCAATTCTTCAACTGTTAAGGGTGTCAAGCCCTTCATCCCGACAACCAGTCGAGTCAGCTCGACTGCCATGTCAACGGCCGAAGGTGTCAGGCCTTCTGCCCCAGCTGTTGGCCGAGTCTTCTCGGTCAATCAAATCACTGCTGGCGCTCCTCCTTCTCAACGAGGGCAACGCCGTCGCCGTAACGGTCCCAACTCCAATGCGGCCACCCTCAGAGGTGCCGCCCCTGCTCAACGGGGGCAACGCCGTCGCCGCCAAGATGACACTGTCCCTATGGCGGGCGTCACCAGCACCGCTCCTGCTCAACGGGGGCGACGTCGTAGCCGCAAGGGTACAAAGCCCGAAGCGGCTGTCTCTCGCTCCGGCAAGACTGTAATTGTCGGAGACCTCATCATCCGGCTCGATGGAGGCGAGCCAATCGTGCCACGGGATCGTCATGTCTCGACCATTCCTACCTCCAACCGCTTCGAGCTCCTCCGGCAAGTTCGGGAGGACGGAGTGAAGAAGAAGAAGCCTGCCGTACCGGCGGCAACCCAGGGCCCTCTGCAGCGACCTAAGCCACGAGCTGCCCGGTCAAGGACAGAGGGCAACAAAGTGGAGGAGCGTCAGCTCCATCTGAAGAAGATCTGGGTCACCAAGGAGGAGGCCGGAATCATAAGGCGCGCGAGGGCGGAGGAGCCCTTCCGCATGTCGGAGCTTCAGCGAACGCGGAGTCCGCCAAGCACTGAGGCCTCGACGTCTGCGGGATTTACATCTCAACCCCTACAGGGGCAAAAGCGCCGAGGAGCCGGCAAGAAGGTGCGGCCGACCTCCCCGTGGGCTAGTTCCACGCACACGGAGGAGGATCGCTCCCCTCAAGCATCTACATCCCGAGTGTCTGTCTTTGATAGACTTGGGAGGTCGCCCAAGCTGGAGCGACAACCGCCCAAGAAAAAGCGGGTGGTCCAGGTGACCGATGACACTGTCAAAGTGTTCACCTGTTACGCTACCTTCGGCGAAAAACAGCCCGAAGGCACCTCGGGGGAACTCAATCAGCCTCTTCAATACTCGAGGAGGTCAAGGTCCAGGTCCCGGGGCCTGGCACAAACACAACAAGCGCTGGCCGCCGGTACATCTCAGCCCGAGCCGGCACGGCAAGAAGAGCGCCAGGAAGACGTCTATAGTGTTGATGAGGACAGTCATTCCCGGCACGAAGAAGAGCAGGGGGAAGAGTCACGGGCCCCCACAGTGGAAGAGCTTCCACGGGAGAACCAAGAGCTCAAGAAACTGCTACAGTCGCTCTTGCGCGAAAAGGAAGTTCCTGCCCCGCCTCAGACGGCACCGGCTGGAACGGATCAGCAACCTTCTCCCATTCCAGCAGCAGCCAATGCCTCTGTCACCGCTGCAAGACTCCCACTGGCAGTGGACTTCGAAGTCCCGCCGCATGAAGTCAATGTGCGATCATCTGTTACTCCTACTGCAGAAAGCCTCATGGCGCAGAAGCAAATGATTGAACGCATTGTAGAGGCGAAGTTTGCTCAACATGGGGAGGGAGTGGCCACCGTTGATTTGTACGGCGTGCCTTATCCCCTCCGTCATCAATTTAAGAAGCTTCCGCCTGATTGCTGTAAAGCCCCGAAGCTCCAGAAGTTCAACGGGCAGGGCTCTCCGCATGAACACCTGGCCTATTACATGACGGCCATGGGTGAATTAGCCCTGGAAGAGGCATATTTGCTGCGGTATTTCGCCACGTCCTTGACTGGCATCGCCTTCCAGTGGTATTCAAGGTTAAAGCCCAACTCAATATCTGATTGGGCTGATATGCAGAAGAAGTTTGTCGACCGCTTCCAAATGGTCGAACGCAAAGTCTCCCTAGCAGAGCTTTGTTCCCTTCGACAGAAGAAGGGTGAAACAGCATTGGACTTCATCAAGCGATGGAGGGACGTCAGCATGCGCTGCGATAACCCTCCGACGCCTGAAGATGCAATCACCATCTGCCGCAGGGGTCTCTCGGCAGAAGTCAGTGAAAAGCTTCTGGGCTTCAATATCAGAAGCTTTGACCAGTTGAATACAGTGGTGGCGGAGATTGAGATGTTCTTTGCTGACCACCCTACACAAGCTTCTGCCAAAGGCAAATCCTCCAAAGACCGTCTGACTAGCGGTAAGGAGGTGAATGCCGTCGACTTCTCCCTGACGAATGGAGATAAAGGGGAAGGAAAGTCTAAAGGCAATGGCAAGAAGTCTGATGACAAGGCAAGCGCGTCTCGGTTGGCGGAGAACATGAAGACGTCTTATTCCTTCAGGAAAGAGCATACTAAAATGGTCTTTGATCTATGCATGAAAGAGCAGCTCATCACCCTGTCGGATCCACAGAAGCCCGCGGAGGTGGATAAAACGGATGATCCTACCTATTGTGTGTATCACCGAAGGTTGGGTCATACCATCGGGGATTGCTATGTTTTCAAAAACATAGCAGAAGAGCTCATTCAAAAGGGCTTGGTAAACATGCTGGGCCATGCAGTCGACCCACCACAGCCGCATGCTTGGAGTTGATCAAATCGGTCGGCCAATGTGGTCCATATGGTGGCGATGGCCTCAAGCTCCAATGCCTCCGAAGCTGGGCCCTCAAGTCGACAGCCCAATGGTGGTCCTAGAGCCACTCCTCCTCCATTCCCAGAATCTTTAGCACTGCGGAGGACTATTCGGAAGATCCGAGGAGAAATCCGACAATTGCAACTAGAACAAAGGCGCTTGCTGCAGTTCCTACAGAGCATTGATCAGCAGTTGGCCACCTTCCCCTTTGGCCCATTTGCCAGGGGGTTAGCTCCAGCCCACATACGGGAGGCGGGTGTATCACCCACGGGCCGAGCCCCGCTCAGGGGTTGGCTCTCTGAAGAGTCCTCAGATTCATCTGAAGACGAGGAGGACTCACTGGAAGACGCGAAGGCTCCACTTCAAGTCGAGCTCCCAGAGAAGTTATACTCATTCCCTTGCGAGAAGACTCCAAACATCTTCTTCGCTTGCCAGCGGGCTGGACTCATAAGCCCGTCACCCATGGAGCAGACACCAGGTGCTGCTTTTCATCAGGGCTATTGCCCCTACCATGAAGTTGTTGGCCACATCATCCACAACTGTGAACCGTTCAAGGACCTCGCTCAGGACTTGATCAGGCGAGGGAAGGTCAACATGGGTGAATTCCTGGTCGATCCACCGCAGCCGCATACACGGGAGAGCCTTCACTTCTCCATCAACGTCATACATGCCTCAGCAGCTTTCCAACTCCCCGAGTCACAGGAGGAGGGAGTCAGTTCCCAGGGAGCCAGTTCCCAATCGCCCAAGTCCACACTATGGTGTCCAGGGTGGCGACCATCTCATCAGTGTTCTTTTCCTAAGGAAGACACTGAGAAGATTTTTGACAAACTTCTGGAGGATGGCTGGGTGCTGACACATGACCCGCCGTCTTATTACAATGAGACGGCCAAGAGTCACCCCCGCTATTGCAAGTATCATGCAAGGGTGTCTCACCCCACTCGGCAATGTTCAGAGGTTCGGGACTTCATTGAACCCCTCATCCAAAGAGGGGTTGTCGATACTCAGGGGAACTCCATGGCAAGGTTGCGTCTTGCAGAGGCCGCCAGGGAGACTCTCCAGCAGGCTCGGCGAGAAACTGAAGCTTTCTCCCGATTAGCCCGACCAAGTGAGCCTACGGAAAATGATGAATTTTTATTACTCACTAAAGGCAAGGCCACCTATAAAGGGCCTAAGGTCTAGAACCCAGGATGCCAAGCCGCGGGAGAGAGTCCCAGGGTCTGTCCCAGGTCGAGTCAGCTTGGCATCGTCATAAGAGAGAACTCTCGGCCAGACAACAAAGGCAAGGCCAAGGCGTCAGAGCCTTCAGCCAAAGTTCCTGCCAAGTCAGCAAGGCCATCAGTCGTGGAGAGGACTCAACCTCTTGAGCCCGCGAAGGCCCCAGTGAAAGCTTCTGTCAAGCTGGCGCAACCGCCAATTGTGGAAAGGCCTCAGCAGCTCAAGCAAGCCAAGCTACCAGCCCAAGCAAAGTCGGTGGAACTACAAAGCCCCCAGGGGCCCCACTGTGGACTGGCAGAGTTCCGGGAGTTACCTCCTGAAATAATTGCTCAGGCAATCAATGCCATCTTCCAAGCTCAGCCGGAGGAAGTTAATTGGATCAAGGTTGCCCCCAGAAAAAGTCGTGGCACTAAGGTTCCTAAGGAGCCATACCGGGGTAAGAAGCAAAATTCTGGGGGCAAGCGAGTCCCACTGTCGAAGCAAACTCCTCTCTCTTCTCAAGAGGCAGCACGCCAAAAGAAGCAAGAGAAGAACCGTAGGAAGAATTTGAAGAGGAGATTGAAGAAGCAAGCCGAGCAAGCAGCTGCTATGGAGGCTCCTAAGGAGCCAACTCCTCTACAAAGACTTCAAAAGCTCATAGATGAGCTGGAGGAGTACACATCCCCTCATCCCACCAGGGTCGTCACTCAAGACGAATATATTCCCTGGGACAAGCTTGGGCGCAAAGCCCGTCTTCTACAATGGCTCCGAGAAATGGTTCACCGTCTTGAAGAAGGTGAAGACTTTCCAATCCCAGAGGAGCTCTCATTATTCTATAAAGATGAGGAGCTCACTGTCGAGATGCTTGAGGAAATGCTGCAAGAGCTCTCCTGCAACATGGTGGCGATCCCGCCACCTGACAACATTTACTGTCCCACGGCTGATAGCACTGGAGGCAAGGCTCCTATGGCGACATATCAGCGTCGCTTGGCAAGAAATGGCCGGGGACGTGGCCGAGGTCGTGGCCGAGGACGTGGACGGGAAGGTTCCCCGACTCTTGATCGGGTCATAATATTCAGAGGGGAGAAGCTGGGTCCTGTCCCAGAAACCCAAGTTCGGGGAATCCCTTTCATCCTCAGCCCCTCAGAGGGTTCAGGCTCCATTTCAACAGCTAAGTCGGGTGGCGTCCCTTTCACAATCACATCCTCCGATGAAGAAGAGGAGCCAGCCAAATCGCCAAAATGCGAGAAGGCGTCAGAGCAGGCCGGGCCCTCCAACGGGGACGAGCCCGCAAGCCCAGCAGATCCTTCTAATGAAGACCAGCCCGAGGAACTTTTGCCACCTCCGGAGGAATCCTTGGCACCGCTATTCCAAGAAAATGCGGTCAAAACGATCAGAGGTCCCTGGCATACCTCTTTCGGTGATCATTGGATGGTCCCGCGCTAGAGTGGTTCTATTTTTTGGAGCCCCGCGAGGCCGAGAATTTTGAAATAGTCCAGAGAAGGTTCTTGCAGAAATATAGGGATAGGGTCGGTCCCTCACTCTCCATTACCGACCTAGTGGCCGAAAAGATGAAACCCGACGAGGATTTTGTCCGCTATGCTGATAGATGGAGGTCTCTGGCAGAAAGAATAAGGGATACCCTCTCCGAGCCTGAACAAGTGAAGATGATTGTGTCTAATGCAACCCCACAGTTCAGACACGTCCTGACCATGAATAAACTTACTACAATGGAGGAACTCTATGAAAGGGCCCGGATGGGGAGGAGCGCCCTTCTAAGCGGGAGAAACCTCGCCAGGCACCAAAGACCTTGGCGGAGATCATCCCGCCATTTGACAAGACCCGTGCTCGGGCGGACCGTAAAATCATTCATCATATGAAGCGGTTCCCAACAAATGTCACCATCTGGGAGGCCATCTCCTGGAGCAAGGATCTTCGGGAGGCTCTGGTCAAGATACTCCAAGACCCGGAGGCATATGAAGCCCATGTTGCAGAGTTGCAGGCCCAGGCGTATGAAGCACTCACAGCCAACATCTCCTTCACGGACAACGACATGTTGCTGTCCTCTCCGTGCCATAATCGTCCCTTATATATGTGGGGGACGATCAATGGACATGATGTGAATCGCATCCTGGTGGACGCCGGAGCAGCCGTCAACATCATGCCTTTGAAGACTTTCAAGTCCCTATACTTGGCACCTTATTTGCAAAAGGTGACTGATGTCAAGATCTCGGGATTCAATCAGGGTTCCGAGGAAGCGCTTGGTCGGGTTGTAGTCAAGCTAGCTTTGGGCGATTTTGTCACCCAGGCGACATTTTATATCATCAACTCCGACACATCTTACAAGATGCTGCTTGGAAGACCCTGGCTTCATGAGAACTGGGTTGTTCATTCAACTTTGCATCAGTGCATTAAATATGCCAAGGAAGGGGAGCAACATACGGTCTTCGTAGACCAGGCCCCGTTCCACCCCAATGAGTGCCATCTGGCCGATGCTTCACTATATTTTGGGAAGCCCACTTTAACAATCCCCGAGTCTTTAAAAGACAAAGGGAAGCAAAAGGTGGGCCACGAAGTCGAGGAAGGGCAGCTCTTCACTGTCAACCAAGACATGGTAAAGCTGCACATGCTGAGCCTCAGTGCCGCCTCCAAGCCAACTCAACCAGAGAGGCGAAATGTTGACTTTGAAGCCAACCTCATCAGCCGGGTCATTGACGGGAGTATCTCCTTACCGCCTAAGTACCTTCAACTCTCGTCCCAATGGGAAGAACATGAAGTGGAACAGTTGAAGACCTTTACAGTCTCCTATCAACGGAGAAGGAGACGCAACAAAGGCAAGAGGGACAAGCCGATCATCTTTTACAAAGGTGATTTAGTCCCACCGTGCCCTTTTGAAGATAATTTCGGCTGGGATACTCCCGCCGATGTGGTGCCAGAGCCAGTCCAGGAGATGGATGATATGCCGAAATACATCAAGGAAATGTGCAAAAAGCAGCACATCTCGCAAACTCTGGACCCTGCACGAGCGGCGTATTTCCATCAACTGTGGAACCCTCCGCAGGTCCGTGGGCAACCTCCCTTCTCCCGCAAAGATACAAGGGGCCTTGGCTATGACCAGGAGACGGACTTCGAGGTCCACTTTGCAGTCAACACCATAGGACTGCTACCTCTTCATCACGGGCAAGCAGAAGCTGAGCCTAAGATTGATGACTCTGTAAGGGCATCCGGTGATGTGTCTGCCACACCATCACCTTCATTAGGAGTCAACAGCGACCACCCCTCAGAGGAAGGAGCAGCTCAGCCTGTTAACCATCGACGAGACAAAGCAAGCTCTTCGGCTTCAAGCCACGAGCAAGAGAGCTTCGAAGAATTTGAAGTCTACGAAGTCAACACTGATGACGAGGGGGACTTCGTCGACCTTCAACCAGCTCCACCGGAGCTTGAAGACGGTGGTCAAGCAACTGTGGATGAGTTGATTGAAATCAATCTCGGAAGCAAAAATGATCACCGTCCCACCTTCATAAGTGCTCTCCTCAGCGAGAAAGAAAAGCAGTCGTATCGACAGCTCCTAGAAGAGTTCAGGGATTGTTTCGCCTGGACTTACAAAGAAATGTCCGGGCTCGACCCTTCTGTGGCTGAACATGAGCTGGCGATACTTTCAACAGTCAAGCCAGTCAAGCAAGCTCAAAGACGTATGGGCCACGAGCTGGAGCTGAAGGTCAATACTGAGGTTGACAAAATGCTCAATGTGGACTTCATAGAGCCTTGCATGTATCCTGTGTGGCTCGCCAATATAGTCCCTGTCAAGAAGAAGAACGGCCAAGTCCGAGTCTGCATCGACTTCAGGGATTTGAATAAGGCATGCCCAAAGGACGACTTCTCTGTCCCAATCACTGAGACAATGGTTGATATGACCACTGGTCACGAAGCTTTGTCTTTTATGGACGGGTCGTCGGGCTATAATCAAATCCGCATGGCCGTCAAAGACAAAGACCATACGACTTTCCGGTCTCCTAAGGGGATCTTTAACTACAAAAGGATGCCGTTCGGTCTGAAGAATGCTGGTGCAACCTACCAAAGGGCAATGACCAAGATCTTCGACGAAATGTTACATGACCTTGTCGAATGCTATGTTGATGATCTGGTCGTCAAGACAAAGAAGCGGGAGGATCACTTAGTTGACCTGCGTCGAGTCTTTGAAAGGCTTCAACAATTTCAACTCAAGATGAATCCGATGAAGTGCGCCTTCGGCGTCTCCAGCGGCAAGTTCCTTGGCTTTATTGTCAGGTACCGGGGCATAGAAGTCGATCCTGACAAAATCAAGGCCATAAGAGGACTGCCCCCGCCTAAGAACTTGACAGAGCTCAGATCTCTTCAAGGAAGACTCGCCTATATTAGGCGGTTTATTTCCAACCTCTCAGGAAAATGCCTACCTTTCGGCAAATTGATGATGAAAGGAGCACCCTTCATATAGGACGAAGACTGTCAGAAAGCCTTCGAGCAAATCAAGGAATATCTGCTGACTCCTCCAGTCTTAGGGGCACCTGTCAGAGGGAAGCCCCTTATCCTATATATTGCTGCCATGGAGGCCTCTTTGGGGGCTCTACTAGCCCAGATCAATGACGAAGGCAAGGAGCAGCCACTATACTACCTCAGCCGAAAGCTGATTGGGCCTGAGCACCGGTACGCCCCTATGGACAAGGTGTGCCTAGCTCTGGTATTTGCTGTCAAGAAGCTGAGACACTACCTTCTAGCCCACCGGGTGGAGTTGATCTCAAAATGTGACCCACTCAAGTTTCTGCTCAGCCAGCCTGTCCTCTCTGGTAGACTCGGCAAATGGGCGCTTATCCTCATGGAGTTTGATATCACCTTCGTCCCACGCAAGGCGATCAAGGGACAAGGAATGGCCGAGTTCTTAGCGGCGCACCCTGTGCCGGAAGATTCGCCACTCAACTTCGAGCTGCCCGATGAAGAGGTGTTGGTGCCTTCTAAAGCCATTGGGGAGCATTCTGAAAAAGTCCCACCACAGATGGAGCCAGACGTCCTCACCCTTGATCTCCCACATTGGGAGTTATATTTTGATGGTGCCTCTCGGACAATCAAAAGGGCCGGCGACCTTACAGACTATGTCTCAGGCGCGGGGGTAGTCTTTGTATCTCCACAAGGCGGCATCCTCCACAACTAGTGCGCTCTCATGAAGTCGCTGACTAATAATGAGGCGGAGTATGAAGCGCTAATCATTGTGCTTCAACTGGCACTGGAGATGCATCAAGTGCATCAAAGTGTACGGGGATTCTCAGCTCGTCATCCGACAAGTACTGGGCGTCTATGATGTCCGGAAGAAGGAGCTCGTCCCCTATCATGCAGCCGTCATGAGGCTCAAAGAAAAATTTTACCTATGTGAAATAGGCCATGTCCCAAGAGGCAGCAACTCCCAGGCTGATGCTCTTGCAAAGTTGGCAGCAGCCCTAAAACTCCCGCCTGAGGGAGAATTGAATATTACAGTCAGACACCGAAGGCTCATGCCAAGTGTGCTCGACGAAGAATCCGGCCTCACTGTTTATGAGGTCGACAACATTCAAGAGGAGGTTGCTCCCGAAGAGGAAGATTGGCATGAGCCGATCATAAAGATAAAGAACGGCTGGCTCCCTCCTGATCGGGCTCAGAGGGTGCAACTGCTACGCAGGGCGACATTCTACCAATTGATTGCCGGTCTGCTCTTTAGGCTCGTCCATGAAAAAGACCGATCGGTCCTCCTGCGGTGCCTTTCGTCCAAGGAAGCGAAGACCGTCATGCACGAGGTCCACTCCGGATTGTGTGGAGCTCACCAGGCAGGAGCTAAGATGAAAAATAGCATCAAGCTTAAAGGGTTCTATTGGCCTACCATGTACGAAGATTGCAATCAATATGCTCGTACATGTCATCAATGCCAAGCATTCGGCCCAGTCCCTCGGCGGCCACCTAACCTGCTCCATCCGACAGGGCCTACTTGGCCATTTGCAGAGTGGGGTATGGATATTGTGGGACCATTCCCACCATCGTCCCAGGGGCACAAGTTCATACTCGCTGCCACCGATTACTTCTCCAGATGGGCGGAAGCCGTTCCACTACGGGAAGTTACAGGGGAGATAGTTGCTCGTTTTGTGCGGCACTATATCATATACAGATTCGGCACCCCCAGTCGGATTATATCCGATAATGGCACGCCGTTCAAGAACAAGACTGTTTATGCTCTGGCGGCCAAGTTCCATATTGACTGGAGAGCGTCGTCGGTCTACAATCCCCAGGCCAATGGGTTAGCCGAGGCCTTCAACAAAACCCTCTGCAAGTTGCTGTCCAAGATAGTAGGTGGCCGCAAACGGGATTGGGGCGAGAAGGTCAACGAAGCCCTATGGGCCTACCGGACTATTTACAAAACCCCTACGGGATGTTCCCCATTCTCTCTGGTCTACGGAGCTGAAGCAGTGATCCCGGTGGAGATCGAGCTAGCATCTTACCGTATTGCTGTGCACGCCGGATTGCCAGGTCAAGACCAATCTGAAATTGAAAGAAGACTCGAGGAATTGTCCAACCTTGAAGGTCAAAGTCTCAAAGCCTACAAGCACTTACAAGTGTATCAAGCCCACATGACACGTGCCTATGATAAGCTGGTCAAGCAAAGGGCGTTCAAGAAAGGTGACCTCGTCATGATTAAGGAAAAGGAGGTTCTCGCTGGAAGATCCAGCGGCAAACTCCAGCCTAATTGGCATGGGCCGTACGTCATCCAGAAGGTCTACGAAGGAGGGGTCTATACGGTCTTTGACCACAAGGGGGACAATCCCTTCCCTCCTCTCAACGGCAAGCATATGAAGCTCTACCATGCGCCACCGCAGGAGTTTCCACAGCAGTCCTCACAGGACAGTACCTCTCCTCAGTGAAGGTTTAAAAAAAAGGGGGGGGGGTAAAAAATACTGATACCCCGGCGGACTCAGTCAGCCTTCAACGGTTGGCTGAGGGCAAAAAGGCCACAGACCTGGTCGAGGTGAAAACCCGAAAGGGCGCCTCGGGCAAAAATGGGTAACCCCTCGGTGTGAAAACCCGCATGGGCGCACCGAAAAAAGCTAAAAGGGGCCAGCCTCGGCGAAAACCCGAAAGGGCGGTGAGGTTGGTAATGTGAAAAAAAAACACCCTCTCTCTGCTTATTCTAAGGGTGGCCCTAAGTCAATGACTCTACCCCATCTCGACCAAAACATCATATTGATGCCATGGCTACGCCTTACATGTCATCCTATGACACCTAGTCTCACCGACATTTTGAGGTTGTCATACTCTGTCCCATCGGGCTCGGTCTATGTATGCCCCTCTCGGGGTACCGACCCATTTCCGCCTATCGGCTTCCGGGTTTAGCATACGTCTCTTCTGAGCAGTTGAACCCACTTACTCTTTTGTCCCACTGGGATTGGCCTATGTATGCTCTCTCGGGCTGCCAACTCATCATGCCTTTCGGCTCATCTAACATTCTTGGGATTGGTCTCAGTATGCCCTCTCGGGCTGCCAACCCATCATGCCTTTCGGCTCGTTTTTCCCTCTTGGGATTGGTCTCAGTATGCCCTCTCGGGCTGCCAACCCATCATGCCTTTTGGCTCACTTTTCCTTCTGGGATTGGTCTCAATATGCCCTCTCGGGCTGCTAACCCACCATGCCTTTGGCTCACATTTCCTTTTGGAATTGGCCTCAGTATGCTCTCTCGGGCTACCAATCTATCATGTCTTCTGGCACATGTCCCACCGGGTCTGGCCTCAGCATGTCCTCTCGGGCTGCCAACCCACCTACTCGCCTATTGGCTTTCGGGTTTGACTCTCACGTCCCACTAGGGCGGTCAAACCTATCTTTGTCCCATCAGGAATGGCCTCAGTATGCTCTCTCGGGCTGCCAACCTATCTCGCCTATCGGCTCTCGGATTTGACTCTCACGTCCTACTAGGGCTGTCAAATCCACTCTTTTTCTTTTTCTGGGTCTGGCCTTTGCATGCCCCTTTCGGGCTGTCAACCTATCTCGCCTCTTGGCTTTAGACTTGACTCATATATCCCACCGGGATCGTCAAGTTTACTCCTTTGTCCCCACGGGCTTGGCCTCTGCATGCCCTCGTCGGGCTGCCAACCCATCCCGCCTATCGGCCTCCAGGTTTAACCCGCATGTCCCTTTCGGACTGTTAAACCTCCTCCTTTGTTGTTCCAACCGAACTTGGCTCATGCATATCCCCCTTTCGGGTTGCTAATCGGGTCAACCTTCGGTTTTGGATTTGGCTAATTGCGTCTCACTAGGGCAGCCGAACCCATCCATTTGTCCCACCTCTGTGGCACACACGTCCCTACGGGAGTGCCACCTTTTCCTCGCCTTTTGGCATTATAGGGTCAAAAAAAAAAATGGGGTTAAAAATATTGATGTCCCAGCGGACTTGGTTGTTTCCGTTAGGGGAGCAACAAAGGGCAAAAAGGCTTTAACTCGGCTAAGGTGAAAACCCGAAAGGGCGCCTTAGGCAAAAATGGGTACCCCTCAGTGTGAAAACCCGAAAGGGCGCACTGGAAAAAGCTAAAGGGGGCCAGTCCTGGCGAAAACCCGAAAGGGCGGTAGGGCTGGTAAAGTGATAAAAAATATATATGCAAAAAAAAAGAGACATATATGCAAGAGGATGGAAGTAAAAACAGCTATGCTAAGCTCTGTCCTTTATTCACTAATGTCATCAAGGGAGCCCGAGACAAGCTCTCGGGGGTAACTCAAACAAAAATGGGGCATAAGAGCCCTATGTACAAGGAAGTGCTAGAGCTCGTCAACCACTGCGCTCGTCCCTTCGTAACTCTGCAAGGCGAGTCTCCCTCTGGAAGATCTCCTCCCGAAGCTCATCAGATCGGCGACGACAGGTCTCCACCTCCGCCTGGACAACACGATGCTCATCGGCAGCCTCCTGAAGCTCTCTCTGTAGCTCCTCCACTCGGAGAGAGGTCCTCTGGCTACGCCCCTCGACACTCGCAAGCGTCAGTCTTCGCCTGGGCCGCTCGAAGTCCACGTAGCTCCTCCTCCTCTCGTTGGATTTGCTGCTGGGTCTTCTGCCTCCGCTCCTGTGCAAGATGGAGGCAGGCAAACTCACTCCACAAGCCTTCTAGCTTCGTGGCCCATGCATCCCGGGGAAGACTCAACCCATGGTAGCTCCCGGTAAATACTGTCAGGTCGGCCCTCAAAGTCTCCACGGTCGGTAGTGGATCAGCCTGGATCAACTGATCAAGACCCTGTAGAAGCTGGTCAGCCATAGCAGCATGCAACGCCGTCCCAAGTGTAGGGGCGTCAGGCCACTCAACTCCAAGAGCTGGGAAGTCTACTGGTACCTCTAGGGCTCCCTCCTCATAAGCTGCAAAGAAAGAAGGAGGTGGAATGAGTGCTTGTTCATAGCCAAATGGATATGCACGAATCACTATAAAAAGGCACAACACGGTCATATACCTGATGCTGCCGCAGACTCCTGTCCTTTCTCAACAGCTGAGGAAGAATCAGTGACAGAAGCTGAGCCTGGTCCGCCAGGCAGGACGTTTGTGTCCCGACCCTCTGCAGTTAAGCAATAGCATGTAAGTGCTTATCTATAAAGTGGCACGCACAAGATGTCAAAGTTCAGAGGACAGCTATGTACCTGTCTCAATAGCAGCCCCTTCTTCAGCTATGCTGGGAAAGGCAGACTCTGTACCAGGAGCCCTTTGGGAGCAAGATTGCTCGATCTCAGAAGTTAGCCCTGCCTCCTGAACCTCCTCTCGCGAGGAGGCCTCAACCATCGGCTCCGCAGAATGAGAAGCTACATGGCAAAAACAGGAGAGGGGTCAGTGCCACAAACAGAATACATA
Organism: Amorphophallus konjac; assembly: GCA_022559845.1. NCBI lineage: Eukaryota > Viridiplantae > Streptophyta > Magnoliopsida > Alismatales > Araceae > Amorphophallus > Amorphophallus konjac. The sequence goes on from CM040121.1 coordinate 261,013,608, forward strand.
TATCATTTGCTGTGTTCGTTGTCAGAAACGAGCAGTACCTCTAGCATGGGTGTCTACTGGTGAGGCACTCTCCCCTGGAGTCTGCAGGCCCTCTGGTGCGCCCTGAGAAGCTTTCCCTGGAGTTATCTCACCAGGGTGGGATGTGCTTTCTTCAATGGCCTGGCCTGACGCTGCCCACATAGCAGATGCATTAATCAGCTTGGCGAAAGCAGATGCAAAATGGTAAAGAGGTCTATCATTAGCCTCTAACATCTCTTACCTGAAGGATCAGCTATGCCGTCCTCAGCTATGCTGTCCTCACCAATATCAACATCGGAGGAGCCCACTGGCGTAGGATCTTCCGATGCTGTGGTGTCAACACCTGCCACCTCCATGGCCTTTGTGCCTGTCGAGGCACTGTCGTCCGTCAGAAGGTCCACAAGTGAGCCAGATTCCAAAAGTTGTGAGAACTCCTCCATGGACCGGGTCAAGTCCACTCCTGTGGGACAAGCAATTATATGAGTCAAGCAAATCTTTATAAGAAGGACTCAATTACACAGAATGTATGTCGTTGCATTCACCTCCGGTATCTTTTAATTCGCCTTCTTCTCGAGAGTCACTCTCACTAGATGAAGAGCTGGAGGTCGTAGCGCTGGAAGTAGGGCTCGAGCTACCATCAGGGAGAGAGTCTGTGGCCGCAGAACTCCCACTCTTAGTAGTGGATCTACTCCCAGAAGCGGATCCGGCCCCGGAGGAAGAGCCGACATCACCTCCTGTTGACGGGCCAGGTGGAATAACCTCATGAACCCCTGCACAGCCAACAAAACACTAAGGGGTTATTGCTGCTCAAATCTTCATGTATCAATGGAGAAAACAAGGCTGAGCATGCTACCTGGATCCTGACCTCCTGGGGTCCCCGCTGTAAGAGGCGAGGGAGAGTTAACCGTCATCGGCATATAATCGTCTGAGGGAGACATCAGCTCTTTGAAGCTGAAAGTAACGTCTGGCACGGACTCATCCAGCGGCATGTCATCTCCCGCTGGAGGAGAGAAGCTCATATCAGCCCTAGCTTCCGGGGGAGCTGCATTTAATGAAGCAAGCATGTGTTTATAACACTATATATATGCTCAGAAATGACCAGTATCTGGGAGAGCTACTTACTGGACACAGCCTCAACTGCAGGGGTTTCAACCTCAAGCCGAGGGCGGGATGCTGACCTCACATCCCCCTCCTCAGGAACCTCGGTCCGAGGTCTCTTGGCGGCAGCAGAATCTCTCCCAATCTCAGCATCAGGAGGATCCCTCAGTGGTACGGCACCGGCTACCATAACAGCCCCACCTGCAAGTGTCAGGGAATATATAAATGCATGTCCCAGAATATAAAGACACATGTGTATATTAAAGCCAGTGAGGACAGGGATTACCTGTAGCCGCTATGGGCTCTATCGGCCTTAATACTATTTGCTCCGGCTTCACTCGGAGGGTGCGTGCAACTGCCTTTACAACATTATAAATGGCAAGTGGAGTTGTCGCCAGCTCGAGGTCAGAAAGGTACTCCAGGGGACCTGCACAGCCCACTGCGTTGATCACATGGGCCCTCCACTCAGCAAAGGTACTGCCTCCCAGTGCTCCGTCAGGTATCAGCTGGGACAACTGGGACTTTTTTCCTCACCCCGCAAGATGCCTGCAAATCCTCCCACCAAGAATAGGCCTTTGAGGGGCCTGAGGCTACGCCTGTGGTGGAGGAAGAAGGGACTCCGAGAGTCGATGTCGTCCGGCTCTTCAAGGGCTTCAAAGCCCCATTACACTGGCTCCTGTCAACAGTGGGTGTCCAGCCTTTTGCTCGCCATCGCTCTTCAATGTCACTCACAATTCGGGCGATCCCCGAAAAATGAGACTTGAGGAAAGTGGGGTCGACGCACAAAGGAGGCAGATCCTCCCGCTCCAACCGTTGCTCCTCAGCGGTACGAATGGCATCTCGGTGCTCCCGGAAGAGGTTGCTGGCTTTGAACCACCAGCGAGCATAATAAATGTCAAAGTAGTCTCTGCGCTCCTGCTCTGGGACCGGGTACCCCGGCCCTGCCTCGTGGCAAAGGAAGTCCTACCAAGTTGCCGTGACCAAGTGCATGTCCCTGTGCCTGTATAACCGGAGGGGCAAAGAAAACTCTCCACTGGAGGGGATAGTCTGATCATACCCAAAGTTCTTGGCGAACCGATGTGGGTAGTAAGGCTCAAGTATCGCCGTGTTGGAGCGTCGATAGACAAGAACACTGGGCCGGATGCTGACGACCCACTCTGCTAAGCCCTGTGGGGAAGGTAAAGCATGGGTGGAAACCCGGCTGACAATAGCGTCCCCCTCCTGTCCGGCAAAAGGGCGGTGAAGATAGGAGAAGTAGTCAAGGGCTATGCCCTCTCCTCTCTTCACCGGAACAAAAGATAAGGCCCGCCTGGCCCCTACTAACTATGCAACTGGATCCTGGGATGGCTGCCCGGTAAACCAGAAAATCAATGGTGCTGCTGGATTCTCAACCGGAGTCCTCCTGGACAACTCTGGAAACAGTAGCCCTGCCCAAGCACTCAAATAATGAGTGGGCAGTAGTATGCCTTTCTCCCGTGGCGATGAGTGGGAAGACAAAGCCCCAAGCGAATGAAAAATATTCGCCAAGGCTGCTGGTGCGATGGCGAGTCTCTGTCCACAGGTAAGCATGCAGGCTGGATAGATCACCTCGACCCGCAGGACTCCCTCCTCTCCATGAGGGACTACAAAGCTGGAAAGCCAGTACGCCAGATAAGCCGCCAGATAAGTAATAGGATGCAGCCCCCGTGAATTCCATCCTTGTGTCGGCACAGGCAGGTGGCGGGGATGTGGAGGAACGTCCACTCTGATCTCTCGGTACTCATCCCAGGTGGTGCCGGACTGTGCAAACTCCTCATGGAAACAGTAAGGGCCGCTGTAGAAGTGGCTCACCCAAGCATTTAGTGTCACTCGCGGTGTACGTGGGGGCCGATCAGCGCCTACTCGGGATAAGTCCCTCCAGGTCTTCATCAAGAACCTGAAGCAATAAGGCAGAGTATAGTGCCCTGCCCCGTCAGTGGAGTTGAGGTGCAAGTCATCCGGCGATAGCTCCTCATAAGGCCTCCCGCAGATCGGAAGACCAGAAATCCTCTGGAAAGCCCAGAGGTCCAGTGAAGTCTCCCCGCCAGCTGTGACGAAAGTGTTCCACCGGCAGCTGAACCTCTCTACCAGAGCCTGTAGCAGGCCAGTGTGACAAGGATAGGAGTACAGAGCGGCAGTCACTGCATGACGAATCCCCACCCTATCCAACAAAGACCGGTAAACTAGCAGAATGCCCCAGAGCCACTCTGTCGCGCTCCGGTGATAACTGTGAGAGGGAATGACGGACCACTTCCCATACCAGCTGGGAGTTTTCAAAGCCAAAATCCTCTCCAACATGCAATCATGGATGTACTCCTCCTGTGCAAAGCTAACTCCGGTCGGTGCCAGAAAGAGGCCATCTATAACCTTGTCCACGGCTTTGTGCTGCCCATGCAAATGCCAAGCCGCTGGAGACATCGGTGTAGCCCGGACGGTGAGACTCTCATGTCGCTGAAAAGAGCCCAGACTCTGCCTATCCGGGTACTGCCGCTGCCGAGTAAAGCCCTCCGGGTAACTCGGATAAGTCCGGGAACACAATCCCTGCATGCCGTCTCTCCCCACCAGCATCGCCCTTTCAAGACGACGCCTCTCCTCTGGAAGTGACGGATCGTCTGCCTCCATGCCGACAGGAGCAAAACCCTGGAGAAAACTGTAAAGGTGACGGTCCAGAGGATAGTGACGCGGGTAGCCTCCGGTGCGGTCATATGTATAAAGACCGCTTTGTCTCGCGATCCGAGACACGTCCACAAGACCTTCAGCTGCTCCAGCACTCTCTGTTGGGCCCTCAGCGACCCACAAGTAGTCAAGGTCTAGTTGGTTGACATTGCCATCATCAATGGTACGAGGAGGGAAAGGCGGCATCCGCCGGTCCGTGCGCTCAACCCCGCAGTCGTCAGCGCCCCTAGCACGGGACCTCCTCGACCGACTCCCACTCCCACTGCTGCGAGCCATGGCTGAAAGCACAAAGAGGAGAAATAAAAAAGTGGAGAAAGCGACATGCTAAAATATGTAACGGCTACGCCGACATTGTTCAATCCCTTCAAAGGGCACGGGCCATCCGCCCCCACCACCGGCCGTGACGGACGTCCCGTGGGGGGTATTTGTTGCACCCGAAAATTGTCTTGAATTAAATCAAGGAATTGTTGCTATGCAACGTTCGACGAGAAGCACGACGTATCGTCGACACCGTCGGACTACGGAGTATCTCCGTAATTCAAGGTCTCTCGACCAGACAATATTATGGTCGACGTCACAGCAAGAAGATTGGCGAGGAAGATTCATGCGTATACCGGTCAGGGTAGCCGAGCAAGTGTATCACACGGCACAGACGGGCGCAAAGGTTCCTCCCTATGCGGCGGCGAATGACCAGACAAATAAACAATGCTCCCCCTGCGGACGCGATGCTGCCACGCGGCGAAGGAGCGATCTCTCCGAGATATATAGCTCCACCACGGCTCTTCTCTAATCCGGGACGACGAAAACGGAGCGAAACGTCGCGAAGAGGAGCCAAGAAGCACGCCCGGGGGTCAAACGACCCCTCCCAAGTCAAAAGGGAGGCCGCGGCCCCGCTGGGACCCAGCGGGGTCGCGCGACCCCGCCGGTCGCGCCCATCCCGGGGTCGCGCGACCCTGCCTGGGTCCGCCCTCCTCCGGGGTCCGGGCTTTCAAAAAAAAAAGATTAAAAAAGGGTTTTTTTAACCCCCTCAGAGGGGTCATTTGGCCTTTTTTGGTGGCCGGATGGGTTAAAATGGCTTTTTGCCACCCCACCTTGACAGAATCGGGGCAAATTTGTTCGTTTGACCCCTCTGGGCCCTTCCGCCTTCTATAAATAGACCCTAAGGGTCCACGGAAGAGAGGGACCTACGTAGGAAGCACTTCTCGCACTCGGAGCATCCAGCGTTTGGAGTTTGTTCGTTTGTTTCGACCCGTGTGGGGTAAGTCCCCGGGTCTTGTATTTATGCCCCTACGGGACATATTTACATTTACGCCCCTTAGTGGGCCATGTTTGTAATTATGCCCCTCAGCGGGCCATGTTTTGTAAGTCTTTACGTCCCGGGACGACTAAGTCAGGTGGTTCTGTCCTTACGTTGGTGGAATTACAAAAACGTCCTCCCCGGGACCGTAAAAGACCAAAGTCTTGTAATTTGCAGTTATACCCTGCAATCTTTTGTAATTGGGACTACGTCCCTGTCTCCCGCTCTAACGCGGATTTTTGTACAGTCGGCAACTCGCCGACAACCCTTGTACTCGTTCGGACTATAAAAGCACTCAGCATGTTCTATGTATGTCCTCGGGTGGAAAAATTATAAGAAAACCCCCGACTTTTGAAAATTGCATATATACCCCTCCTTCGGCCAAATTGACAGATGTGTGCCTTCTATGAAGCCTCTTGTCACTCCTTCGGTCCGGAAGTGTTGTCAGCTCAATCAGACACCTGGGTGCCACCTCAAACCTAGGTCTGCATAGGGTGTGGTAAAATTACCGAACTACCCTTTTGACCCGAAAATGACCTCAGAGCCCTTAAAACCCTCCAGAAATGGCCTCAATGTCTTGGGAAGTCAGGAATCCAGTCCTACTTCCATTCCAGCTCAGAAATTTCAGCAATATCCCTGGCCTGGGAAAATTACCAAAATACCATCGGAGTCCAGAAAATCTTCCTCTACTTCAAATATGTCCACGGCTTCCGCATATTTTGCGTTGTTATTCTTAAATCTTAGGGTTTGGCTCAGACCTAGCCCTAATTCAATTATATCTGTTGGTCGGTGGTGGGTGAGTGAACATTGTGAGCCCTCCAAGAGAGTTTGCCCTCAACATCAGAACCCCTGTAGAAGCCTTTTGGGACCTCTTTGACAGTTAAACGAAGGTGTTCGGACGTTAGGCCGATGTAAATCAACACTGACTCCGGTCAGTGGGGAAAGGTCCAGCACTCGAACCTAAATCGTCTGATACGATGCGCACACACGGAATCACCCTCTATACTTAGGGGGGGATGTTTCTTTTCAAAAAGAACGAAAATCTACCTTTTATCTACGATAAAAGTCGATCTAGATTTTTTCCGTGTCTCACACCGGCATTCATCAAGGGAAGACTGATCTTGGACAACAATATGGCAGCATATGAATGCCTGCATGACCAGAAAACTAACAGAAAAGAATGCCTCCTTCTCAAACTTGATTTTGAGAAAGCTTATGATAGAGTTTGTTGGGATTGTCTGCATCATGTTCTGCATAGCATGGGCTTTACTAAAGAAGGATTGAGTTGGTCTGCTGCTCTATCCAAACAGCTAGGTTCTCAGTTCTAGTGAATGGTAGACCTTGTGGTTTCTTTGGGAGCGCTAGGGGCCTTAGACAAGGAGATCCTTTACCCCCTCTGCTGTTTGTCCTTGTGGGACAAGTAGTGTCATGTGGAAGAAAGCACAAGCTCGCAGGTTAATAGCTGGAGTTTCAGAAGGCAGAAGGGGTGAACAAGTTACACACTTGCTTTATGCCGATACTTTGATTCTCTTTCTTCAGCTGAGGAGCAGGAGCTAATCAACTTGAGAGTCATTCTTAGACTATGGGAAGAGGTGGCAGGTTTCAAACTCAATTTTCTTAAAAATGAATTAGTAGGGGTCAACATAAAGGAGGATAAGAAGGATCGTTTAGCTCAGATTTCTAGAGTTAAATGGGGATCCCTCCCTATTAAATATTTGGGGCTACCTCTTACTGTAGGGAGGCTCAGAGTTGCTGATTGGAATGGTATACTTAAAAAATGTGGGGACTGTATTGCAGTTTGGAAAGGGAGATTACTTTCAGCTGGGGGTGATGGGTGCTTTTGAAGACTGTCTTGTTTTCCATTGCAAATTATTATCTATCTATCTTCAAGATTCCTAGAATTGTTTGTCAAAAGCTGGAGTCTATAAGAGCTTCCTTCTTCTAGAAGGGGAAAGAACCATGTGCGAAAGGGGGTTACTCATTGCATGAAGATCTGTTTGCAGGCCTAAGGAGGAAGGTGGAGTTGGTCTGACCCCCATTGACACCATAAACCAACCCCTTGTTCTGAAATGGCTTTGGAGGGCAGATGTGCATGATGCATCCAAAAACATATTAGATTTTCATGATAAGGGCCCAAGTATATATTGAATTCTTTTAAGAAAAGCTCAATGAGTCGACCCACTTAATTAATATGAGCCCAATAAATTTTATTTAAGTAAATTCAATGAATATTTCACTTCTTAATAGTGTAACTTTGCGTAAGAATGTCGGAATGGGGTCACTATTGGACTCATTGGAAAGATAATTTAATGATCTATAAGTTTCATGTTGAGCACTTTTTTAGATTTTGCCATTTACCGAGTCAAAAGCAACAAATAATGAAATCAATAGGAGAGGACTTAATTATTGACAATTTTAAGGGGGAGCTTTTGAAAATTTTCTGACAATGAGCGCATGCTCATTCTCTTACGTGTAGGCTTGGGGTTTTGATTTAAATAAAAAAGAAGAAAAGAGAAAAATCCGGCGGTGGGAAGGTTTGCTGGTGGGGGGGGGGGGGAGATTTCTCTCTTCCTGTTCCTTTTCACCCAAACCCCAAACAGAACGGGGTGAGGGAGAGAGAGGAAGAAGAATAAGGAATCGGAAGAAGAAAAAGAAGCAGAAGAAGACGGAGAACAGGAAAGAAGAAGAGAAGAAGAGAAGGAAGAGAAGGAGAAGGCAAATTTAAGAGATGAAAATGGGTGAGTTTCGGATTGTTTAAATTTGGTTATTTGGGAAAGATTTAATTAGACAAATGGTTTTTATTATGTTTAGGGTAGGGTGGTCATCCCTACACTTGTGGGAATCGTCGGGAAGTTAAGTCAAAATCGCTATAAAAGCATGGGAGATATTTTAGAGTTTATTTGGGAGTTCACTCTAAAGATAGACATGTGATAAATCGAGTCTATGTTATTTGTTATTTGTGTTGATTTGATTCTATTTTGATATTTAGGAAGTAAATTTGTTCATGTATGGGCTGTAGAAGTTTATTTGGGGATATTCCAGTTAAGTTTGAAATAAAATGATAGCATGGATGGGACTTAGTTGCATGTAGTTCTTAAGGTAACCATGCACGGCTAGAACCTAAAATGTGTATGTTAGTTATTATTATGCATGCAATCTGATTATTTATGATTGGTTTTTCTGATTTGCCATTAACCATAACTGATGCATCATCAATTTGTTCATTTGGCCAAGTTAAAGCTATTCAGATAAAAGTTGGCAAAGAGATTAATATGAAATTAAGCATATAGATAGTCCCACCTTAAGGGGATGTGTAATGGGTGTCCCGACAGCAAAGATCCGCTGTGGGAGTTAGACCTAGGGTGCTGCGATTAGCAAGCGTCTGCTACGGGAATTAGACCCTTATCCAAAAACGATAGACCATGGAATGCATTCTCGCGAGATCTCGGCGTGATCTCGTCGAGATCTCGATCTCGCCGCGTCCACGAGATGCGAAACGTTACGAGTTCGGCATGTCTCGACGAGAACGTGTGCGGGCGGGAATCGCGGGATCCGTCGGGCACTAATGGGGTGAACCGGCTTGTTAATGCGAACCGATCGAGGGTCGACCCTAAAGGCTTAAACCCCCCCACCCCGTCGAGCCCTCACGCCTCACCCCTACACACTGTCTCTCCCCGACACTCTCGCACACACTCTCGCATAGTCGTACGAGGTCGTCGGAACTGTCCTAGGTGCTCTCCCCACCCGCCGATTGCGTCAATCACTAGCGATAGGTGTACGACCGAGTTCGCCGGCGTCAGATCTCCGAGTGGACGGGCGATCGGCATCAGTTGTCTCCTCCTCTCTCCGATATGCCTTTCCTTCTTCTCCTCCCCCCCTCCCCCGCCCCCGCCTTCCTCCTTCCCCATCTGTCTCCCCCCATCTCTTCGCAGGTGTGTGTGTGTGAGAGAGAGAGAGACAGAGAGAAAGGGAGGGAGATCCCATCCCCCCCTCTCTCTTTCTCCCCCCTCTCTCTCCCGAGTCTCCTCCAACCGTCTCCCACCCTCTCTCTCTCTGTCTCTCTTTCTTTCTTCCCCCCTTCTCTCCTCTCGCGCTCTCTCTGTCTCCCTCCCTCTCTCTCTCTCTATCCTTCTCTGTCTGTCTGTCTGTCTCTCCCCTCGGCCCCCGATCTCTCCTCCCGCCCTCTCTCTGTCTCCCATCCTCTCTCTCCCCGCCTCCCACACTCTCTCACACACACTCTCTCTCTCTATGCCTCTCACCCTCTCAATCTCTGTCTCCCACCCTTTCTGTCTGTCTGTCTCTCTCTCCCCCCTCTGTCTCCCCCTTATTTATCTGAGATAGAGGGAGATAGAGAGGGGGGAGATATAGAGAGAGAGATAGAGGGAGACAGATATAGAGAGAAGGGGGGAGACAGAGACGGAGACGGGGGAGACAGAGAGGCTGAGAGAGAGAGAGAGGGGGGAGACGGAGACGGTGACGGTGGAGAGAGAGAGAGAGAGAGAGAGAGAGAGAGAGAGGGGGAGACAGAGAGGCTGAGAGAGAGAGAGAGAGAGGATTTGAAAATTTTTTAATAGTTTATAACTTAATAGCTTATCTTGTAACACCACCTGCCTTCATTTGACTTTTTCATGTTAATTTTTTTATGTCAATTATCTTAGTTTATTTTGTCGAAATTGTTGATAAAGGTGGCAACTGTCTTGGGAAAATAACGAATTCTAGAAGAATTATTTAAAATTTAGAAGGTATACTTTTAGATTTGTTGCACTATTTTTAATAGTTTGCAATATTTATTTTATTCATATTGTTGTTATGTGGGGTGTATGATATAATTGAGATATTGTGTTGTTTGTTTTAAATATGATCTATTATTTATGTTTTTTTCTATCAGAGATTTAGAAACATGTCTGATAGAAAAAAACATAAATAATAGATCATATTTAAAACAAATAACACAATGTCTCAATTATATCATACACCCCACGTAACAACAATATGAACAAAATAAATATTGCAAACTATTAAAAATATTGCAACAAATCTAAAATTATACCTTCTAAATTTTAAATAATTCTTCTAGAATTCGTTATTTTCCCAAGACAGTTGCCACCTTTATCAACAATTTCGACAAAATAAACTAAGATAATTGACATAAAAAAATTAACATGAAAAAGTCAAATGAAGGCAGGTGGTGTTACAAGATGTCTTCTGAAGACATAGGTTGGCAATATGGGCCTATAGGAAGGGGGTCGGAATGTAATTTTTTGGGAAGGTAATGAAGGCAGGTGGTGTTACAAGATTAAATAATCATTTGATTGGAGAAAAAGTGTTGGGTTAGATGGACGCAGTCTATCTCCACAGATTGTGGATCTAGAGGGAGGTGAATAGATCAACTTGTCTAATTTAAAACTATTGTAAGTTCTAAAGCGGAATTTAGACAAACATCAGTAAAGCTAAAGGAAGAATGCTAAGCAAAAGGTAGAAAGCTAGACATGAGCATAAGCGATGCAATCAAATAAGCTAAGCAAGAAATTCCCATCGCACACAGATCACACAAAAACACAAACACACTGCACACACAATTTTTAGGTGGTTCGGTCAACGACCTACGTCCACCCCACACTCAACCGAGTGTGGCTTCCTGCTGCGCAGCACAGCTTGCGTCCGCTGGGCTTTACAGCTTGGCCAAACAACCCGCTGATACACAGCTTCGCTGGGCACTACAGCTTGCCGACCAGAGGATCTGATCCTCTGCAACCGCTGGGGAAATACAGCTTAACCCGTCCAGTGGAGACTACCACTGCAAGACCGCTGACGCACAGCTTGAAGAAACAATGTTCGGAAATGAAAGACAGAATCAAAACGAAAAATCAAAACCCAAAAGCAATGTAGCTCTTAAAGAGCAAAGCTCAGCTCTGGTTTTGAACCACGAGACTGAGATACAAACTCTCTCACTCTCACTCTCGATCAGCTCTCTCTCAACTCAATCTCTCTCGATCTCTTCCTCTCTCTTTTTCTCCTTCTTCTCTATTTCTTCTTCTTCTTCTCTGTATCTTCTTCTTCTCTCTTTTCTCTCTGTGGATCGAAGGAGCCTTGCTGTGGCTGTATAGACTTTCTCCCTTCTCTTCGATCTCTTTTCTTCTGTGGAAGAAAGCTAGTTTATATAGCAGCAACAGCAGCAGGCGTGTGCTCTCCACGTTTCCCGCCCAGTAATTTGGACCACGTGGCAGCATCCAAAGGAGTGTCAGTACACGTGTCCTCATCTGGATACCTTGTCCTTCTCGGATCACGAGCCAGGTACCTCGGATCACGTGCCCCTTATTAGCCTCTTCAGTCCGATGTATAGAGTTCTCAGCTCACGTGCTCAATGACAGCAGTCTGACTTGCTGCGTCGACGCTGTCAATCAATGGCGTTAACGCAGTGAGGCATTCCAGTAGCCATTAGCCTCGTCTCTTTAGCTGCTGCGTCGACGCTGCTCAATTGTGGCGTTGACGCAGTGGAATAGCCTGTGACGGTGAATGCTTCTTCAACTGCTGCGTCGACGCTGCTTGCTTGTGGCGTTGACGCAGTGGAAGATATCGTGAGGGCTTCGTCAACTGATGCGTGGATGCTTTAAGCTCCCAGCGTCGACTCTGTTCCCTTCAGCAACAAGAATGAAGTCATAAGTTTTAAGTATGTACATTGCAGTGTATATACTTCGTTGTATAGACTTGTGAAGGCGAATGCAACGTACAGACTTGCCCAATGTATGGACTTCATGTAATGCAAACGAATGTGAAGACTTCAGTGTATAGACTTTAGAAGACGAGTGCAATGTATAGACTCCATGAGACTCTAGTGCAGACAGACGATGTATAGAGTTCTCAGTTCAGCCGTAAGTGTATAGACTTGAAAGTCTTGAAGCCAATGTATGGACTTGAGAAGCTGAGGCCAGTGTACAGGCTTGCCACCGACCATTGTGTAGACTTGATCAGCATAAGGCACAGTATAGACATCAACGCTGCACATCGAATGTATGGACTTTAAGTGTGAAGACCATTGTATAGACTTTGGATTCGAAGACCAATGTGCAGACTTTGGATTTGAAGATCATGTGCAGACTTTGAGTTTGAAGACCAATGTCTAGACTTCAAATATCAAGACTCTAAGGAAGACGGACAATGTACAGACTTGCTGTAACAGTCTGATGTACAGACTTCATGAAGCTCTAGACATTGAATGCTGTACAGACTTAGCCCAATGCCTGAGACGCTAACAAAGACGGACGATGTTCAGACTTGCTGACAGACCGATGTACAGACTTTGCTCAAATGCATGAGACGCTAACTGAGACGCTGGACTCTGTACAGACTTTGAGCGATGTATGGGCTTCAAAGAAGTTGGCGATTCAATGTACAGACTTGATGAAGCGAAGCCATTGTACAGACTTGAGTGTATACACTTGACCAGATCAAGGGCAATTCGGATGTACAGACTCTGAGGTTCAAAGCCAACGGCTGTACAGACTTAGAATATTAAGATTGATGTACAGACTTCATGCGTTGACGCTGTGCACACTTAACCAATTCAATTGAAATGCAGTGTGTGGACTTTATCCAAAATGGACGATGTATAGACTCAATCGACATGAGAGTTTCCAGTGTATAGACTCATGACAGTAAGAATTGCAGACAACAGTGTATTAAATGCAAAGAACACATAGTCAATCTGATAGAGCAATTTCATCAAATCAAAAGCAGTTGCCAATCAATCAAAACAATAGTGTTGCCAATGAAATAAAGCAAGTGTCAACATCATCAACATAGAGGGGTCACAACAATCCTCCCCTTCTTGATGATGGCAACCCCATATGAAGTAGAATAGCAACAACCTGTCATATATATATATGTTTGATTAAAGACATGATGTGTCATGCAGATTGACATGCAGATGCTATGAATGCATGCAACTCACTGCCTCAAACTCTCCCTTGGAATGAATTCAGACAGATATGTATTATTCTCTCCCTAGACATCCCCTAGACAATATTCTCCCCCTTTGCCATCAACAAAGAGGAGGGAAAAATGAAATACAAAAGAGGAATCAAGAGAAGAACTGACTGGCATTCTGAACAGGTAGTTCATGAATAAGCATTCTAAAGCATAGAGTCTTCAGTCATATAAATTTAGAAACTGCTGTCAGAAAGAGTTCTGGTTTAAAGATGATAAAATTTGGAGTTCATGCACTACAAGCAATAGATAAGTTCACTGTGCATGATAAAATAATAAACCAGAATCACATTTGCATGAAAGATTCAGTTTCATGATATCTTACTTTCATAGTCTCAAAAAAATATTGAGAGAACCCAAGTCATGTATTGAAATTAAACAAATTTACACTCATGAACTTCACATTTGAAGGAGCAGCATTATCAATATTAGATCATTTTGAGCATTTAGGTACCATAAGTCTTTCTGTGTAAGGGTATACGTTTATAAGACGCCAATACCCCTAGATACTCAATAAGATGGATCATTCTGCCTATGATCAAATTTAACAGAACCGAGTTATACCTTTTTGTATGAGGGTACACGTTTATCAGACGCCAGTTACCCCCAGGTACTCAGTGAAACCAGCCTGCTGTTTTGAACATTTTAAACAGTGATAGCTGATACACTTCATGACATGAGTGTTGTCCACTTCTTTGATGGATCACTCAGTTTCTCAGTGATTTACCAGTCATTGCTCTGCCAATATATATATTTTCAATGTTTTTCAATATTTTTCAATATCTTTCTTAGCTGTCCTTTTTATGTTTCAGAATGACTTATTTAAGAACAATACATATACTTATCTTCTCTAATCATGATTTCAGATGAGTTTTCAGATTTCAGATATGATTAGCTTTGTCTGACATGAAATAAGAAAGAGGTTGAGAGTTTTATCAATTTTCAACTTACTTATATACTGATTGCAATCTTTAAACTCCAACCATTATAAGATTTAAACCATTACATCAGTCTTTGAACAATTCAAATTCTTATAAATGAAGAAGTCCATTTTCTACTGCTTAGAAATCAGAACTGACCAACAGATTGCCATAATGTCAGAGACAAGTATTCAGAGTTAAAGGTTGAATGACTTCAAGAAAGTTGAAACCACTCTGAATTTCTAGCAATACTCCCCCTGTCTATATACATGCAACATGGCAAGAATTAATTGAGAGAGAGCTTATGCATAGGTCATGAATGAATGATATGCAAATACTTGCAAAGACTCGACAAGCTCCCCCTGAATATATGCAATGCAGGACAGTTCTACATCCACATTCACATCCACATGATTTATCCAAGCAATCAAAAACAAGTCCACATCAAAGATTTTATTCACAGCAATTAAACAATCATTCATTATGCTGAAATTTACATAAGCCAAGTTCTCTTCTAAGAAACTTAAATTTTCATTCCCAAGAGGCTTAGTAAAAATATCAACAATTTATTTTTCAGTTTCTATGAAATTTATTTCAATCTCCTTTTTATTTACAGCATCTCTAAGAAAATGATGTTTTATCTCTATATGCTTAGTCCTAGAATGGTGAACAGGATTTTTAGCAAGGCATATAACACTAGTATTATCACATAAAAGTGGAATGCATCCCAGATTTATCTGATAATCAGCCAGTTGGTGCTTAATCCAAAGTACTTGGGCTGCACAATTACATGCTGCAACATACTCAGCTTCAGCTGTGGATAATGCTACAGTGTGTTGCTTCTTAGATGCCCAAGACACTAGACAGCCACCAAGGAATTGACAGTAGCCACTAGTGCTTTTTCTATCTACTCGACACCCAGCATAGTCTGCATCAGTGTAGGCTAGAAGCTCTAACTCACACTTAGCAGGATACCAGAGACCTAGTTCTTGGGTGCCTAGTAAATACCTAAAAATCCTTTTCACAGCTTTAAAGTGAGTTTCTTTAGGACTGGCCTGAAATCTAGAGCATAAACACACAACAAATTGTATGTCAGGCCTAGATGCTGTAAGATAGAGAAGAGATCCGATCATACCTCTGTATAGCCTTTGGTCCACAGGTTTACCTTTAGGATCTTCATCCAAACTGGTTGATGTACCCATTGGAGTAGCTATTTCCTTGAGGTTATCCATTTTGTACTTCTTCAATAAGTTCTTTACATACTTGGACTGAGAGATGAAGATGCCATCTTCTGTTTGTGTAACCTGCAGTCTAAGAAATAGTTTGAGCTCACCCATTGAGCTCATTTCAAACTCATCAGTCATTATTTGAGAGAATTTCTCACACAATTTGGGGTTAGTTGACCCAAACACAATGTCATCCACATAAATCTGAATGATAAGAATATCTGGATGGCTTACCTTGGTAAACAATGTTTGATCAACTATACCTCTTGTGAAGTTCTTGTCGGTGAGAAATTTGCTCAACCTGTCATACCAAGCTCTAGGAGCTTGCTTTAAACCATAGAGAGCTTTATTGAGCTTGTAAACATGATTAGGGAAATCTAAACATTCAAACCCAGGAGGCTGTCTCACATATACATCCTCATTAATTTCCCCATTTAGAAAAGCAGATTTCACATCCATCTGCTGAAGGTTTATTCCTAGGGAACATGCATAAGCCAATAAAATTCTTATTGCTTCTAACCTAGCTACAGGGGCAAAAGACTCTTCAAAGTCTATTCCAAATTCCTGATTGTACCCCTGAGCTACAAGTCTGGCTTTATTTTTAATAACATTCCCCGCTTCATCAATTTTGTTTCTAAATACCCATTTAGTCCCTATGACTGTTTCATGATCAGGAGGTGGAACCAAATGCCACACCTTATTCCTGTCAAACTGATTGAGCTCCTCATGCATGGCATTAATCCAATGCACATGTTGGAGAGCACAGTCAATGGACTTGGGTTCTATGTTTGATACAAAAGCATAAGCATTCAGTTCATGTTGAATTCTTAAGTGGCCTCTAGTCCTAGGGGGGTCATGCAGATTTCCAATAACATTATCTACAGGATGATCCTTGAGATATCTAATATTTGCAATTGGACTATCATGAACTTGATTTACCTCCCCCTGAACTGTAGGCTCCTCTTCATTAAGCTCTTTATGTTCTTCTTCATCCTCGGATTTGTCTGCAGGATCTCCTTCCTTCAGAATTTCACCATTGTTTTCATTCCTGCATTGACCAACATTAGAATTTGCCAAGGATTCATCAAAAACTATGTGTGGAGATTCTTCAACAGTTTTAGAGTTCAGATTGTACACTCTGTATGCTCGGGTGTTTTCAGAATAGCCAAGAAAAATTCCTGGTTCTCCTTTAGGTTCAAATTTATCAAGGTCCTTTTTATCATTTATGTGAATGAAACATTTACGACCAAAAACCTTGAAGTGAGCAATAGAAGGTTTCTTACCTTTTAATATCTCATATGGTGTTTGCTGGGTAGAAGGTCTTACCATGGCTCTGTTAATTACATAACAGGCAGTGTTCACTGCTTCAGCCCAAAATTTCCTTGGTAGACCACCTTCGACAAGAAGTGTACGACCCATTTCCACTAGGGTTCTGTTCCTTCTCTCCTCAACTCCATTCTGCTCAGGTGTCCTTGGTGAGGAATACCTGTGGTTGATTCCATTTGACCTGCAGAATTCATCAAATTGTGAGTTTTCAAACTCACCTCCATGATCAGACAAAATGTTTTCAATTTTCTGATTTGTTTTAACATAGAACTCCTGAAATTCTGAGAAAGCATCACTCTTATTAGATAAGAAATAAACCCAAGTATACCTAGAAAAGTCATCTACCATGACAAACCCATACCTCCTCCCTGATAGGCTGACAGATCTAGTTGGCCCAAAAAGGTCCATATGTATCAGCTCATAGGGTTTGGAAGACAGACTTTCAGTTCTAGACTTAAATGACTTTCTAGTTATCTTTGATTGAGTGCATGCATCACAGATTTTGTTTTCTTTCTTGAATGAGACTTCAGGAAGTCCTCTAACCATGTCATGCTTATTTAATTTGTGCAAAACAGTGTAGCTAGCATGACCTAACCTACGATGCCATAAAAATGCTATGTCTTCTCTACTGGCAGTAAGGCAAAGGTTAGTGTGTTGAATTTCATCTAAATTTATCATGTAAGTATTATTTATTCTTTTTCCAGAAAATTTGACAATATCAGAATCAGGTTCAAAAACCTTGCAGCATTGAGAATTAAATAAAACATTGTAACCTTTATCACATAACTGGCTGATGCTAAGTAGATTATAGGCTAACCCTTCAACCAGCATAACATCATCAATGCAGCAGGTAGAACACTTACCTACCTTACCTGATCCGATAATCCTACCCTTTGTGTTGCTTCCAAAGGTGACAAGGCCTTCTACTTTCTCAGTCAGTATGCAAAATTTGGCCTTATCTCCTGTCATATGCCTGGAGTAGCCGCTATCCATGTACCACAAGTTGTTCTTGGCTGCCAGGCATACCTGCATACACAATTAGGTAGAAAAGTTTGGAACCCAAGACTGATTGGGCTCCAATGTAAATGAACTAGAAGCAAAGCAGGAAAGCAGATGTTTCGGAATCCACATTTGTTTAAATGAACTTTGTTCAGTGGATCCTACAGATTTTCTTCTGTTGTTGTTCCTTTTCTTTTTATTGTTCTTTTTCTTGTTGGCAGCTGCATGATTATTGACAGTATTGTTATTTCTGTGCCAGTGCCTTGGCCAGGGTGTGTTCACAAGATTTTGGCCATAGTAATTCTTGGGCTGGCTATGAAAATATTGATTTCTAGATGTCCAGTAACCATACCCATTGACCCAATTTCCACTGTAAGGTCTTTGATATTGAGCACCCTGGTGTGCAAGACCCGTAAACCTACCCTGAGTTCTAGACCAATTTGACCTATTGAAGTAGGTTGGCTGTGCATTGTAGTGGGTCTGAGCTCTGGGTTGATAAAAATAATTGGGTTGACTCCTAGCAGCACTCTGTCCCCCTTGTACTTTGGACCCTGCTGACCTATACACAGGTTTGAATTGGGTCTTCTTAAGAGGTGGAGGTGTTGGTGGAGACTTGGTTACCTTGACCTGGGGTTTACCGGACTGTGTAGGTTGACCCCTAACCTGAGTCTGAGCCCTAGGATTCTGCTTAGATTTGCTAGCTCTACTAGGCTCACTGAGTTTTTGTTTACCCTTCTCCTCAGCGCTGGTCTTTTTCAGATTAGCAGTTTTGTTCATTAAATTTGTTGAGGTCCCTTTTCCTTTTGAGCAACAAATGAAATTATTTTCATTCCGAATGTTTTTGTTGCACTAGAATTAAATCCTAGGCCCTCTTTCCTGAAATTAACCTTTGACCCTAACAAGGCATTTAAGTTATCTGTTCCTTGGGTCATTTTCTCAATGGTTTTCATTTTATCCTCATTGTCTTTCTGAAATTCATCAATAACCTTTTTCAGCTCATTGTTGACATTGAGGACAACTTCATATTTTTCAGAGATAATTTTGACTTCACTTTCACATTTCTGAATCTTCAGCTTCCATTCATCAATTTCATTTTCAAGCCTTAGATTCTCTTCCTTAGAAGCTTTTAACTCATTTTTGATTTCATCTTCTTCAGAGCATGTGAGTTTCAATTCATCAATCTCAGATTCCAAACATGCAATTTTATCAGATAAAGTTTTATCATTTTGCATGGAGTTGATTTTTCTTCTAAGATGTCTATTCTCTTTTCTAATATCATCAGCTCTATCAGCTATGTCATGATAAGCATCTACCCAATCAGCAATTGTGAAGTTTTCAAATCTAGTGATTACCTCATCTGAGTCCTCCTCTCTATCTTCGGAGCTTGTTGCCATAAGGCAAATGGGCTGTTCAGATTCGGCTTCACTATCTGAGCTACTGCTGAAAGAGCCTTCATCTTCATCACTCCATGTGGTGATCATAGCTCTTCCCTTCTTGGTTTTCTTCTTTGACCTGTCCTTATGTTTCTGATTGTCTGGACAGTCAATTTTCAGATGCCCTGGTTTCCTGCATTGATAACAGACATTAGCTTCATTTTTCTTTGCAGGTTTAGATTTATACCTTTTATCCTTTCGGCCACCACTGTATTTCTTCTGGCCGAACCGTCCTGCTCCCTTTCTGAGAAATCGCCTGAACTCTCTAGTCATCATGGCTATCTCAGACCGAGTCACATATTCTTCTTCATTTAGGCTCTCCTCTGATGATGAAGAGCTGCTGGAGCTGGATTTTGTTGATTTGCTGGAACTAGCCTTCAGCGCTATCGGCTTCTTCTTCCTCTCGGCTTCATCTGTCCTTGGCATGTTTATCTCATATGCCATTAGTGAGCCAATCAGCTGATCAGCTTTAGTATTACGCAAGTCCCTTGACTCCTCCATCACTGTTACTTTGGTGTGCCAAATGGGAGTCAGGGAGCGCAGAATTTTCCTCACTACATCATACTCTGCCTGAGGTTTCCCAAAACCTAAGGCCATTGGTTATGACAGTCAGCCGAGCGTACATTTCGCTGATGGACTCGTTCTGCTTCATCTTGAAGGCTTCATACTCAGATACAAGAAGATTGGCCTTCTGCTCTCTTACTTGAGATGTACCTTCATGAATTACTTCTAGCGCATCCCACATCTCCTTAGCTGATTTGCAAGCAGACACACGGGAGAATTCTGTAGGATGCAGAGCGCACTGGATAGCATTAATAGCACTCCAATTCAGCGTGGACCTTCTAATCTCCTCCTTGGTCCATACATCTTCATTCGGGGACAGCTCATAAGGTCCCTTGCTGACAATCTTCCAAATCTCATAATCCTTAGCCCTGAGGAACACTTGCATACGGTTCTTCCAGTATGCGTAGTTTGATCCATCAAAGAATGGGGGCTTCGTTGTTGAGTGACCTTCGGCAGTCATCCCTCGAGCATCCATCTCTGCCTATTCTCTTCGGGCGATGAGTCCCTGCAGAAGAGTTAGGCTCTGATACCAAGTGTTGGGTTAGATGGACGCAGTCTATCTCCACAGATTGTGGATCTAGAGGGGGGTGAATAGATCAACTTGTCTAATTTAAAACTATTGTAAGTTCTAAAGCGGAATTTAGGCAAACATCAGTAAAGCTAAAGGAAGAATGCTAAGCAAAAGGTAGAAAGCTAGACATGAGCATAAGCGATGCAATCAAATAAGCTAAGCAAGAAATTCCCATCGCACACAGATCACACAAAAGCACAAACACACTGCACACACAATTTTTAGGTGGTTCGGTCAACGACCTACGTCCACCCCACACTCAACCGAGTGTGGCTTCCTGCTGCGCAGCACAGCTTGCGTCCGCTGGGCTTTACAGCTTGGCCAAACAACCCGCTGGTACACAGCTTCGCTGGGCACTACAGCTTGCCGACCAGAGGATCTGATCCTCTGCAACCGCTGGGGAAATACAGCTTAACCCGTCCAGTGGAGACTACCACTGCAAGACCGCTGACGCACAGCTTGAAGAAACAATGTTCGGAAATGAAAGACAGAATCAAAACGAAAAATCAAAACCCAAAAGCAATGTAGCTCTTAAAGAGCAAAGCTCAGCTCTGGTTTTGAACCACGAGACTGAGATACAAACTCTCTCACTCTCACTCTCGATCAGCTCTCTCTCAACTCAATCTCTCTCGATCTCTTCCTCTCTCTTTTTCTCCTTCTTCTCTATTTCTTTTTCTTCTTCTCTGTATCTTCTTCTTCTCTCTTTTCTCTCTGTGGATCGAAGGAGCCTTGCTGTGGCTGTATAGACTTTCTCCCTTCTCTTCGATCTCTTTTCTTCTGTGGAAGAAAGCTAGTTTATATAGCAGCAACAGCAGCAGGCGTGTGCTCTCCACGTTTCCCGCCCAGCAATTTGGACCACGTGGCAGCATCCAAAGGAGTGTCAGTACACGTGTCCTCATCTGGATACCTTGTCCTTCTCGGATCACGAGCCAGGTACCTCGGATCACGTGCCCCTCATTAGCCTCTTCAGTCCGATGTATAGAGTTCTCAGCTCACGTGCTCAATGACAGCAGTCTGACTTGCTGCGTCGACGCTGTCAATCAATGGCGTTAACGCAGTGAGGCATTCCAGTAGCCATTAGCCTCGTCTCTTTAGCTGCTGCGTCGACGCTGCTCAATTGTGGCGTTGACGCAGTGGAATAGCCTGTGACGGTGAATGCTTCTTCAACTGCTGCGTCGACGCTGCTTGCTTGTGGCGTTGACGCAGTGGAAGATATCGTGAGGGCTTCGTCAACTGATGCGTGGACGCTTTAAGCTCCCAGCGTCGACTCTGTTCCCTTCAGCAACAAGAATGAAGTCATAAGTTTTAAGTATGTACATTGCAGTGTATATACTTCGTTGTATAGACTTGTGAAGGCGAATGCAACGTACAGACTTGCCCAATGTATGGACTTCATGTAATGCAAACGAATGTGAAGACTTCAGTGTATAGACTTTAGAAGATGAGTGCAATGTATAGACTCCATGAGACTCTAGTGCAGACAGACGATGTATAGAGTTCTCAGTTCAGCCGTCAGTGTATAGACTTGAAAGTCTTGAAGCCAATGTATGGACTTGAGAAGCTGAGGCCAGTGTACAGGCTTGCCACCGACCATTGTGTAGACTTGATCAGCATAAGGCACAGTATAGACATCAACTCTGCACATCGAATGTATGGACTTCAAGTGTGAAGACCATTGTATAGACTTTGGATTCGAAGACCAATGTGCAGACTTTGGATTTGAAGATCATGTGCAGACTTTGAGTTTGAAGACCAATGTCCAGACTTCAAATATCAAGACGCTAAGGAAGACGGACAATGTACAGACTTGCTGTAACAGTCTGATGTACAGACTTCATGAAGCTCTAGACATTGAATGCTGTACAGACTTAGCCCAATGCCTGAGACGCTAACAAAGACGGACGATGTTCAGACTTGCTGACAGACCGATGTACAGACTTTGCTCAAATGCATGAGACGCTAACTGAGACGCTGGACTATGTACAGACTTTGAGCGATGTATGGGCTTCAAAGAAGTTGGCGATTCAATGTACAGACTTGATGAAGCGAAGCCATTGTACAGACTTGAGTGTATACACTTGACCAGATCAAGGGCAATTCGGATGTACAGACTCTGAGGTTCAAAGCCAACGGCTGTACAGACTTAGAATATTAAGATTGATGTACAGACTTCATGCGTTGACGCTGTGCACACTTAACCAATTCAATTGAAATGCAGTGTGTGGACTTTATCCAAAATGGACGATGTATAGACTCAATCGACATGAGAGTTTCCAGTGTATAGACTCATGACAGTAAGAATTGCAGACAGCAGTGTATTAAATGCAAAGAACACATAGTCAATCTGATAGAGCAATTTCATCAAATCAAAAGCAGTTGCCAATCAATCAAAACAATGGTGTTGCCAATGAAATAAAGCAAGTGTCAACATCATCAACATAGAGGGGTCACAACAAAAAGGACAAGATGTAACCAAGTGTCCGAGTTGTCCCCCTGAAGTCCGAAAATAATTAAAAGAAGCTAAAGAACAGAGGGGCAAGAAAGCTATGAAACAAACGTCAAATAGAGAGCAGATTATGGAAGAATTGCGTCAAATGGGAAGGGATGATGATGACGGTGAGTCTGATGATTGTGAAGAAGTGCCAGAGTCTGGAGCTGGTACTAGTGGAGCTGGTAAGAAAGTCAAACGGGGCATAGCTGATTTTATGCGCCGTAGTTCAAGTATGAGGATTGCTGAGCCACAGATAGAGTCTAGAAAATATAAATCTGATGATGCCAAACAATAAATAATACAATCAATGTTGAGTAAAGGAAAATTTAAAGAGTCTCTTGGAAAGGTGGTATCAATTTTTTTTTTTATATTCACATTCTAGCCAATGTTGCAGGGGACCATCATTTCAAGAATATGATAATTGAAGCTCAACAACTTGGTCGTGGAGTACTTCCACCCACCCATAAGGAAATCTTAAGGAAATATCTCGATGAATTGGTTCTTGAAATGGAAGTTGAAATTAAGAAGTTGGAACCACATTGGGATGCACATGGGTGCTCTCTTTTATGTGATAGGTGGACATGACCTACAAGAATGTCCATCATTAATTTTATGGTGTACAGTGTAGGTCGTGTTATTTTTCTAGGCTCTGTTGATGTCACAGGAAAGGAAAAAAATCATGAATACATAATGAAGTTGATGGAGGACAAGATTAAAAAAATTGAAAAGGGAAGAGTTATACAGATTGTTACAGATAATGCTAGCAGTTACAAAAAAGTAGGTAAATTGTTATCTAATAAGTACCCTCTTTTTTGGACTCCATGCACTGCACATTGTATTGATTTAATGTTTGAAGTTGTGACAAAGCACACCATGGTGAAGAAGGCCGTGGATATGGGCAGACTTGTCACAATATTTATATATAATCATGATTGGGTTGTAGATCGAGTGCGAAAAACTTGTGGTCGAGATATAATTCGACCTGGAGCTACTTGATTTGCAACAAATTATCTTGCCCTTCAAAGTTTGGTGAGGGGGAAAGATGGCCTGCAGAGTTTTTCCTTAGATCAGAATGGTCCAATTCTCAGTATGGCACCAGTCCAGATGGAAAAAAATGTGGAAGAAATTATATGCACTCCTATGTTTTGGGATTATGCAAGAGATGTAATAAAAATTATGGAGTCAATGCATCAAGTTTTGAGAGTTATGGATATTGAGAGATATCCAAGTATGGGTTTAGTATACCATTCTATGATCATTATGAAGGAAGGAATCAAGGTATCTTCTCTAAGAAATTGGACTTGGGTACATAAGATTATTGATGAGAGATGGTTGAAATCTATGAATGCACCTATCTACAAGGTTGGTAAATATTCAAATTTTAAATTTTCTTTGAATTTTAATAGTTTTTATATTTTAATTTATTATTGTTTATTAAAAGATATAATGAATTCTTTCCTTGATGATTTTATATGATCATCATATTTTCTTAACCCCAAGTATTAATATAAGCAAAAATTAGGGGATGATTAGGCACTGATCAAGGTCGTGCATGAAGTATTTGAGAAATTATTTCCTAAATCTAAGGGGAGAGCACAATTTGGCAATGAGATAATTTTAAGTTATTTACATTAAGATCATATTTTTTAACATTGAGATGCTTCTTATATTTATCTTGATAGATTGTCAAGTTTTGAGATGCATTAGCCTCTTTCGGGACTAAGACTACTATAGCAAGTAGGGAAAGTATGTGGTCAGGTTAGTAGTGATGGATTTGATGGTTTTTTTTTTTGAAAGTGTGGTGTTTTGAGATTTATTGAAATTATTTTTACCTAGATTATTTGATTTTCAGGTGAGTGATGGAAGATGTATGGAACAAATGCTCCCACATTTAGACAACTTGCAGTTCGGGTTTTATCACAAACTGCATCAGCTTCACCTTGTGAAAGGAATTGGAGCACATTTGCCTTGATACATACGAAGCCTAGAAATAGGTTATCGTATAAAAAGTTGAAGAAACTCGTGTTTTGTCATTATAATATGAAGTTGAAGGTAAAGTGAATGGAGGATGAGTATGGACGCGGAGGTGATCCTGAGGATGATCCACTTGACTATTTCACCCTGTTGGATGAGAATGAAATGGATGATCGGGAGAACCCATATGCAGAATGGATTGCTTCCACCACTTTGGAAGAAGATGACCGGCAATGTGAAGAAATATGTAGTGCAGCACGAGAGGCAGGAATTGATGTAGATGTTGTGACACACCAAATTGTTGTTGCATCTTCGGAGGTTGCTCATCACCATGACACTGATCCTCTTTCAGATATGGATGTCTCTCATCCTGATGATGATAATGATGATGATAAAAGTGATAAAGGAGATGATGGTGATAGAGGTGAGTTAGGTGGCGATGGAGGTGAGATAGGTGGAGACATGGTTGGCACTATCGGCCGAAACCGATACGTTTCGGCCGGTACCGATCCGAAACCGAGCCCCAACACTGTAGCAGGTCCGATACCTAAAAAAAATATTTTTTTAATGGTTTCAGACGAAACTATTAAGGGTTTCGGCCGAAACTTACATGTTTCGGTCCGAAACCGTCCGGTTTCGGCCGAAACCAGAGAGGATCACTATTTTTTTTATTTTTTTGAATGGTTTCAACCGGTTTCGGCCGAAACCGAAACCGATATCGAAACCGGTACGTATCGGTTTCGGTACCGGCCGAAACCGGTACCGAAACCAATACTGCCATCCTTGGGTGGAGATGAAGGTGTTGGTCACATGAGTCCATTCACAGGAGAATATCATTTCACTCATGCTACTCAAGATGAAGATCATGGATCTCGGCCGGCATATGGAGGATATCGAAGTTATCAACGTAGAAAGAATGATCAAGACACATTAAGACAACATAGATTGTATGATGATGAAGAACAAGACCTTTCGCATACTTTCACTTCTATGGATCTCTCATCTAGACAAATATATGGAGGCCACCAACACCAAGATTCATCAAGTTCATCTAATGTCTATGGATATTGGCATCCAGCACATGAGTCATCAAGTTCGTCATATGGATACGGATCATACACTACTCCATATGCATATCCATATCCTGTACCAGTTGCTGTACTTGTACCTAGAGTGACATATTCTTATCCCCTCTATCCACGCATTGGTGTGTTGGTTCACGTTTCTGTTCAGGATTATGATAGATATGTGAGGGAGTATATGCAAATGTATGAACAAAAGATGACATGGGAGCAATATTGTGCTTATATTCAGAGTTATTACTTTAGACAATACGAGAGTGGAGAGATTGAGGCACACCACTCTTCTTATTATTGATAATTTTTGATGTATTCTTTCGTTTGTGATTCATGTATCTTTTTGTCTCTTTTTTGTGTAACTTTTGATGTATATTGACATTAGTGCATGTGAATGGATTTGTTATTATTATCATTACTCTTTATTTGGTAAAATTGAGTTGTCAATTAGGAAAACATGTCTGTGAAATTGAGTGGTTAGTATAAAAGAATTAAGATTATTTTAGAAATAGGCTATATATATGAATTTTTTTTTGAAATCACCGAACCCGATCTCATGAGATTTTTCCGAGATTTTTCCGAAATCTCTTCTCTCCAACCCCCCAAGACGAAGTCGAGATCCGATATGGCAAACCATGTGACAGACATATGCGTTTGGCCGGATAGTGCCTTTCGTCTGGGCGCTACGACAATTATGTGTGACCCCTTATGTCGCGGGTTAGACGCATGTCCGATTTTGTGAAATTAAATTACAATCAATATGAGTTCAATTGTCCTAGTTAACAAGACTAAATAATCTAAAGTCGCAAATGACTTTGATATGATTTCACGAAGCCTGCGCATATGATTTTCTATGTTCCGTTCATTTGGATGTCTTGATCTAACATCCAAGCTATTTGTAAATATGATGCATCTGATAATGCTTTGGAATTTTGAAGTTAAATATATATGCTTATCTGCTGAATGTGTGAATAGTTCAGTTATTTAGGTTCCCTTGGTTTATGTTATATGTTTAAAATACGTAGGAATACATGTTTAGCTTAAAGTTATCATTTGAGATTTGCCAAATTATTATATGTTAAGCGTGTTATTGGTTTTGATGTCTCCCGAGTTTTAGGAGTCACATGCGTTGCTTAACCATTTTTTCAAGAAATCAATAGGTGTGACTTTTGAGTTATGATGAAGATTAAATTGAAGAGAGATTCTGGGAACAAATTTTAGATTTCACTGTGTAAGACTGGATAGGCTTAGCTTTCCTTTCGTATAAAGAATGCCAATGTTATTTTGGACAAAAGAATGTATAGTATTGTTTGTGATGAAAATTATGATGTATTTACGTGTGATTATGTTAATGGAAATTGAATGGTTGTGCTCTTTGGAAATAACGATGGTTTAACCTTTAGTGTCTTGCAGATGTCCCGATTCACAGTGTTTGGACGGGATACGGGATCCGGGGAAGGGGAGGCCACAGAGAATGGCAAGGTTGTGAGACTTGGGATTCATCTATAGCCATCTAATTTATACACCATAACACAAGATTTAAGGAATTTATTTGAGAATTTAAAGTCAACTTTGGAAGTTAGACTAGTTTAGGTTAGCTTCCCATTATAGGGTATGGCAGAGAGTGACAGAGTTATGGTGGATCCTTCATGTGTGGAGGCGGCACTCTCAAATGGGATATCACCTAGGGTTGTTTGAGAAACAACACATGATGAGCCGTCACTAGGAGGGCAAGGTATTGTACCCACTCAGGGTGTGTCACCAACAGATTTAGGGTTATTTGCACAAATATTTTACTATGCCATTGCAAGACTCAAGCAATAGGACAATCCTAATTGTAAGTTTAGATGTAAAAACATCAGGATAGGGCAATACGAGCTTATTTAATTGAACAACTTAAGAATATGAGTCCTCATTTTTTGGGGGGGAGAGTGAGTTAGAAATTGTAGAAAGTTGGGCAAGTAAAAATTGAAAAGATATTTAAGACTATTAGATGTGTAGAACCGGATAAAATAATATTTAGCTACATTTATGTTTAAAAATCGGGGAGATGAATGGAGGAGGTTTCATAATGGAAATGAGAACATATCACTATAGATTTTGTGATGGGATTGTCAAGGACTAGGAAGAGACATGCTTGATTGTTGATAAGCTTACTCATATCAACTTATTTTCTGGCCAGTGCAAGGATCCAATCTTTAGAAAATTTGGCTTCCTTACGTATCAGGGAGATTGTGAGACTTCATGGCATGCCATTGTCTATTATTTCACATTGAGATTCGAGGATTACAATGAAATTAGGAGGAGTCTACATTATGCACCTGACACTAAATTAAGGTTCAATTAAGTATTTCATCCTTAGACAGATGGGTAATCATAGTGCGCAACAAAAGCGATTGCTCACAGCATAGGGTAGACAAAAGGAGTTTCATTGAAAATTCAAGAGAGAATGAGAATACCCACAATTATTTGGTCGATATCAAACTTAAATTTAGAGGATAAAATTTATTAACGGGGAGTTTTGTAACATCCCAGTTTTACGAAGCCCAAAAACATATTAGATTTCCATGATAATGGCCCAAGCATATATTGAATTCTTTTAAGAAAAGTCCAATGAGTCCACCCACTTAGTTAATATGAGCCCAATAAGCTTTATTAAATAAATTAAATAAATATTTCACTTCTTAATAGCATAACTTTGCATAGCAATGTTGGAATGTGGTCAATATTGGATTCGTTAGAAAGATAATTTAATGATCTACAAGTTTCATGTTGAGTATTTTTTTCAGATTTCACCATTTAATGGGTAAAAAGTAACAAATAGTGAAATTAATAGGATAGGACTTAATTATCGACAATTTTAAGGGGGGGGGGTTTGAAAATTTTTCTACAATGAGCTCATGCTCATTCTCTTACGTGTAGGCTTGGGGTTTTGATTTAAATAAAAAATAGAAAAGAGAAAAATCTGGCGGTGGGGGGAGATTGAGAATATTTAAACTCCCTTTCCTTTAAACTCCCTTTCCTCTCATCTCTCCCATTTTATCTTTCTCTCATCTCTCTCTTCTTTCTTCTTGTTTCTTTTCACCCCAACCCCAAACATAACGAGAGTGAGGGAGAGGAAGAAGAATAAGGAATTAGAGAAGAAAATGAAGCAGAAGAAGAAGAAGGCGGCAAATAGGAAAGAAGAAGAAGAAGGCGGCAAATTTAAGAGACGAAAAAGAGAAGAAGAAGAGAAGGAAGAGAAGGCAAATTTAAGAGACGAAAATGGGTGAGTTTTGGATTATTTACATTTGGTTATTTGGGAAAGATTTAACTAGACATGGTTTTTATTATGTTTAAGATAGGGAGGTCATCCCTCCCTACCACATGCGGGAATCTTCGGGAAGTTGAGCCGAAATCCCTATAGATATTTTAGAGTTGATTTGGGGAGTTCACCCCAAAGCTAGGCATGTGATAAACCTAGCCTATGCTATTTGTGTTGATTTAATTCTTTTTTGATTTTTAGAAATTAAATTTGTGAATGTAAGGGTTGTGAAATCTATTAGGGGATATTCCAGTCAAATTTGAAATAAAATGATAGCATGGACAGGACTTAGTTGCATGCAGTCCTTAAGATAATAATGCATGGCTAGAACCTAAAACTTGGCCAAGGGGACTAGCTGTTATGATCCTGTGACTAGCATCCATAGAGGGAAGTCTAGACCTAGAGGTGCTGAAAGACGTGTTCGACGCTCGGTGGGATGTGGAGGGTAGATGGGAGGTATGCCAGATCCATAGAAGGGGCTTCCTCGCCATTGGCAGATGCGAAGAGGTGGCGAAGGCGGTGGGGGAAGCGGGTGTTGTAGTGGTCGATGGAGCCATTCTTCGGGCCCAGTGTTTGGTGTTGACCAGAGGGACTTTTTCTCACACGAATGATCGAGGCTTCCGCATAATGTTCAGGGGTTTCTCTGATCTTTTGCATGGAGGAACGGATTGCCTTTCTAGCCAGAGGCTTTGGGCAGGTAGACTCGGGAAGCTTGACTTTCCTTCCAGTTGGGATGCCGAATATGATGGGGGCCATTGTTTGGGCCTCTAGTTAGGAGACAATGCCTTCGATACTCTCATTCTTTGTCGGGGAGGGTGCCTTCGTGGTCTGGGTCTCCATGTGGCAGGACTCTCAGGCGCGACAGGTGCGATGGCAGTGGCGTTGCGAGGGACTAGGGCATCAACCCTCTCGGCCGGAGGAAGGAGACGACCTACAGCTCGGGGTACATGGCCAACACCTAGCCCTCGATTCAAATTTGAGTTGGGGTGGCTCAGTTGTTGGGCCAAGTAGGGTTATTCGGGTCGATGGGCTAGAGTTTGGGTCCTCTTATGAGCCAGGTGGAGCAAGCATAGGAGGCGGGTCGGGACGTAGGCCGTCGTCTACGAGCGGGTAGTAAGCATGGGAATGGGATGCTACCTAGATTTGATTTGATCGACCGATGACTTACTCCAATTCAGGAGTTAGGGGTGGATCATATCTTGTAGGCCCAATACACCCTTCTTCCCCGCCCGACCCTGACTACAGTTCCAATTGTAGCCTGTCACGCGTACAAATCCAGCTCCAGCGGAGGGCCATCATCGGCGGTCGGCCTTGCACCTAGTTTTCTGGCTAGCACTCCCCGATTGTCATTGACGCAACTTCTTCAGCGTCCGGTGTCTCCGGGCCTTATACTGGAAGGTGGCGATGTCCATCGGCAGCCAACACTTGTAGACAGAGGTTGCGGTCCGGCGGCCAAAGGCGAGTAGGCAATTGTTGAAGGAACCTGAGCATGCAGGCAGGTCGAAAAAGGCCGACTGTTATTGGCGTGCGGCCTTGGGTGATCTGACAAGATCATAGTTGTCAAGGTATTAAGGCGACCTGAGGTGTACTTGGGGTCCTTGAGTGCTTAAGCGCTTAGGCATCAAGTTCATAAAAATGTATGATCATTAATATATATATGTATATAATTTTTTATATAAAATTAATCATGATATTAAAAATATGGGAAACAACACTAATATGGACAGAGAAATAAAAACTAATAGAAATGACATTGTAAGAAAATACCAAAATTATATTTGAGATAAAAATAACAATAAAAATTAGACTTTTAGAATGAATAAAATATAACATGATATTTGCCAATTTTTTTCAAAAATCTGCAAATCATACTTGGAACAACATATATGTAATATAAAGCATATACCAAAAGAAAAGACATCACCAATTATCACATACAAACAATAATATAGGAAACAAACACATAACTAGGAAGTACCAAAGACAACAGTAGTCACAAAAGTCATATAATGTCCAACAAAAAAGACTAAAAACATCTAAATTTTTAAACCAAACATTGCTTTCTCAAGAGCTATGTCATTTGAAATCAGGGTTTGCCATATTGTCGTTACGTATCGACTCGGTCTGACCTAGATATGATACAATACGGCCTAACTTGAATAGATTTTGACTTGACAAGAAGAAACTCGGTGCGACTCGCACCGACTCGGCCATCTCGGTCTGGCCTAGATATGATAAGATACAGCCAATTCAGTGCGAGTTGCACCGAGTCGACAAACCATGTTTGAAATTTCTTTATCATCCTCGTCTCCATCTTCACCGTTTGACTCCTATGGTGCATTATCATCATCTCTCTTCTTCCTCATTCTCCCATTCATCTTCTTCATCATCACCTTTTTCCAAAGAATGTTTAGTACTTCCTCTGGAGAATGTGCCTCTTCTAGCCCTTTGTTCTAATATACCCATCGTTATGTCCACCATTTTCCATGTGAAGTCGTCTCTCTCGTGAACTAAATCATCACCATCTTTATTCATCCACTCACTTTCTCTATCTAACTCTGTTAAGTATATATGATCATATTTCTCTAGATGCTTCTTCCTTTCTAGGAATATCTCAAAAAGATGCTGATTGTATTAAACATACACTAAATCATTAAATCTTTTGTGCTCCAATCTATTCCTCTTCTTTGTATGAATCTAGAAAAACAAATGACCCAAGTATAAGATTAATGAGATTAACACAAATAGACTTCTTATAGATTTTTTTTAAAGTAAATACTTGCGAATTCAAACATGCTCTAATTACGTTCACAACTAGGGGAAGTAGAATGAGGTTTTAAAATCCTTAAAGCAACCTTCATGAGTTTTGGTGTGTCTTCATCATATTGCATCCACCAATCAACTATAGTAACATTTAAGGAAGAAATATCGTTGAAATCACTTCCTCATTTAATAAAAATATCATATATTAAACAAAAATCATAAAAAAGTCAAATTACCCTCTTGGCAGCCTCTCATCGCGAGCTCTAATTGCCATTGGATTCCCAAATGCATGTCTTTTATTCATATTCATCGCCATCTGATCATTGATCTTGCCTGTATACCTCCATTTGCTCTGGCTCCATCCTTTTAATACATTCTAATAAAAAAATTGAGAACTTTACAACTGAACTAGGGCCATCCTTCATATGAGCTTTAAAATACAGTTTGCGGTTTAAGAAAAATCTTGCTTCGTATAGAAGGTGATTCATTTGATTCTTCCAACGTCGCTTTACAATTTTTAACATAGGTTGGTACTTAGCTTCATTTCCATCAAAGTTCTTACCTATGTGTTTTTTTTTGCATATTCCATTGCAGCGTAGATGTATCCCATGATAGGCTTCTCATCTCCATCAACTAACCACAAAACCTACATAATGAGCTGGGAAGCTCTCAATATCTCTTCAATTGCATGCCAAAACTTCACCTAAAAAATAACAGAAGAAACACTCTATCTCATGTTTGTCTTTGCCCATGCACTATTATGCCAAGCATCTGAAGTGAACAACCTGTGTAAAACTCTCTTTATAGAATTATCATGTAACCTTTTTAATGTGACAAAGGCAGTGACAAATCTTGTAACTGCAAGCTTTACAGGTTCTTTTCTTTTTGTCTCCTTCCTCCAGTGGTCCAGCAAACGAATGTGGGTGTAGATGTATGCAATCATTTTTTTGGCTTTTGAGATGGTGTTGACATAAGCCTTCAATTTGCCAATGCCTTCTAGCATGAGATTAAGACAATGCGCAGCACAAAATGTTCAAAATAAAATTTTCCTTTTCTTCATCAACATTCTATAGTCGCAATATTATATGATGTATTATTTGTCACAACCTACACAACATTATCCTCCCCAACCTTGTTAACCATCATATCCAACATTCCATACAATAATCCTACATCTTCTCTCTGATCTGAAACATTAATTGATTATGTAAAATAAGTTCCTTATGGGCAATTCACCTGGAAATTGACTAACTTCCTTCGCCTTTTGTTAGTCCACCTATTATACATAATGGTGCACCCATAAGTCTTCTAATGCTGCATATATTCAACGTGCAAACTTTTTGTTTCCTCTACCATTTCTTTGGGGAGAGACATTCTTAACCTATGATAATTTGACTTAAATTTTGGTCCAAATCACTCTGCAAGTTCAAATATTATCTCAAAACTCCTCAATTTGGTAGTATTAAAAGGAACTCGACCTTTATAGAACCATGTGGCCATAGATCTCTCTTATGTATCTTTTTTTTTTTTCCAATCCAAACTGCAGAGTACTTTGCAGTTTTTTCCACTCTTCCTTGCATCAACATAATCTTTGACATTCATTCTTGCAAAAGCATCCATTGGACCCTTGATCTTATTTTTGCTTGAAATTGTTTAGATTGAACACTTTTCCCTGACAAAGTGGAGTCCTTTGATTTCTCAATCATCTCCTCATTAGAAGAATCTTCTTCATTTGCAGTTATACTCTTACAACATGTGATTTTATTTTTTATTTTTGTTCATCCAACTCAACATTTCCTCAACAATCTCCTTTGTAGTTTGAGACATTTCTTCGCACCATTGTACCCTCCTATTATATGCTCACTCTGCCATTTGATTCCTCCATTTGATATCAAACCACAAAGCTCACACTTTATTTCTGTCATGCTCATCTAGCCAATATGCATACTTCCACCCAGGATCATTAGGCTTGACCTTCCTACCTTCCTCTTCACTTTTGTACTGGGTGTGGAACTAGATTATTCCATGATGACTGTCGAAAAAAATTCAGAATATACAAAATTCAAATTAAGATTTAAAATATTTAATTAATAAATTAAGCTTACTAATAAGGATGGCAAGAGAGTTGTCTCATTTTGTGTGTGTGTGAGAGAGAGAGAGAGAGAGAAGGGGGCATGGGAGAGAGAAAAGAGAGACAGACAGAGCAAGGGGGGTCGACGGCAATGGACGAGAGAGAGAGAGAGAGAGAGAGAGAGAATACCTTGTGGTGGTGACGTTTGACAATGATCATTGTCGACGACAAACGGCGATGAGGACTGCTGCGGCCAACCGCGACGGTGATGGCGACCACCGACGGCGATTCTCAAAACCTCAAGTCCTAGAGAGAGGTGGGGGGTATTGGGAGTGGGTGGGTTTTATAACTGAATCCAAAAATTTGGATTCGGTTGTTGGTTTCGGTCGTGTGACTGAAACCAGGTAGGAAGGCGGTTGCTTTGGGCCGCCTAGGCCGCCTGAGTGGAGCCTTGGCCCTCCTTTTGGCATCCTAATAAGGCATCCAGTCGCCTTGCCCGAGAGAAGGCAATGTCGCCTAGGTGGGTGCCTTGACATGTATGTGTAGGATCCTTCGGGTACCCCAACCAGCAGGATAACTCTCTTTTGCGAGCCAGGGAGGTTTAGGAAGCAGATTTGACTTAGGCAACTGAGAGGGGAGATCAGTCAGTTGCGGAAGAGGAGGTCATCTAGGGGACATCGGGATGGGTTAGGGAGCTAGAAGAAAAGGACTCCGACAGGGAAGGTTTGGTTGTGAGATGCAGACTGGGATGGGAGGAGGTGAAGAAGCTGGTTGAGGTGGTGGAGAGGTTGACGAGAGACAAATTAGGGAGTTGGCGGACAAGATGGGAATATCTTTTATGGGCCTAGAGAGGGAGATTAGGAGGTCAGTCAAGGGGCTAGTGGAGGAGGTAGGTAGGGAAATCATATAAGAGGGTGGCAAGGGGGGGTGAAGGGGAGAAGGGAGAGGGAGTGAACTAGTGGAGGAGGTAGGTAGGGACACCTTTGTCCATATGAGGATTGTCTTGTGAAACGTGATGGGGGTATGTGGAGGTGAGAATAGGAGGTTGGTCAAGGGGCTAGTTAGAAGACATAAGATTGTTTTGTGTCTACAAGAAACCAAATGTGAGGGGAACGGGGGAGTCAACCATGGGAGAAGTTTGGGGATCTAGATTATCCG
Organism: Amorphophallus konjac; assembly: GCA_022559845.1. Lineage (NCBI taxonomy): Eukaryota > Viridiplantae > Streptophyta > Magnoliopsida > Alismatales > Araceae > Amorphophallus > Amorphophallus konjac. Next base: position 261,048,577 of record CM040121.1, read on the forward strand.
AAGGGGTGGCTTCCTCGATGGAGGGGAGTTCTAGTGGCATCATGATTTTTTAGAATCTTTTTGAGGTAGAAAAGGTGAAGGAAGATAGGTAGGTCATTCAAGGGGCCATTTCCCTCCACTTTCGAAAAGTAAGGATGGCTTCTCCTGGAACTTCTCTAGGGTGTATGACCCCCGAAGCAGAGAAGGGAAGAGGCTACTCTGGGAACAATTATTCTTGTACCACTACGATTCAGTTCGACCTTGATGTTTGGGTGGAGACTTTAATGCAGTTGTTGTGTAGTGTGAGAGGACATGTAACCACCCTCGTTTGGGGGAGATGGCTGACTTCAATGACTTCATAGAGGAGGTTGCACTGATTGATATCAGACTGTCGAATGCTTGTTTCACATGGTCGAATGTGAGGGCTGACCATGGTTTGCCGTGGCGCTTTCGACCAGGTACGATCCAGCACGGCACGATACGTCGGCGTGTTGTTGCCAGATTGAGTGTTTGTTTTTTTTTGCAAAAATCTCGGTAACCCACCCCTCTTGGCCCCGCTCTCCCCCTTCGGTGCTCGTAGGCCCCCCCACCCTTCCCTCTCCCCGTCTGGAGCTTGCAGCTCCTCCCCCCCCCCCCCCACCCCCTCCTAGACCCCCTCTCCCCCTCAGACGAGCTCTCACTCCCCTCCAATCCCCACCCCTCCCGACCCCTACTCCCTCCTGCGAGCACTCCCCCCCTCCCGACCCCCGTCTCCCCCTCCGACGAACACTCCCCGTTGCGTGCCTAGTGCGTGACATGTGCCGAGTGTACCGCCATTGGCCAGGTATGATCCGACATGTGCGGTACCCAATGATCCGCAGTGGCATGACAAACCCTGGGGCTGACCTCTCATGCTTCAGGTTAGATATGTTTCTTATTTTTATGGAATGAAAGAATCACTATCCTCATGTGCAGGCATTCTGTTTTGGGAAGATCGATGTCGGATCATAAACCCATTTTGATGAAGACAAGCCGCAGGCATGAGGGGAGACGAAGCTTCAGACTTGAGAGATATTGGTTTAGAGAGGGGATTTTATGGACACTATCAAAAGGGCCTAGAATGTGTCGAGGCATGAACAATCACGTATGGCTAGATTGGTGGGTGAACTGAAGTATGTGATACATGTACTAAGGGAATAGGGTGCAAGCAAAACTCTACCAGGCACAACTGCTAAGGATAGGATTCTACAACAGATTGAGGAACTGGACTCTTTGGAGGAGGTAGGGTTGTTGGATGACTCAGACAGGCCGCTTAGGGACAGATTGAAGTCATGACTCACAAGGGAAGAGATCTATTAAAAGGAGAGATCCATAAAGAAATGGCTCAAGGAATGGGACATGAACACTGTTTATTTTCAGAGAACTGCCTTAGGAAGAAGGGGAATCAATTCCATCTTCTGTATCAAAGTGGACAAACAACTCATCATTAGGGAGGAAGAGATCAGGATGTAGACTAGGGATTTTTATTCTAAACTCTTCACTGAGGAAGATATGGCGAGGCCTATGGTTGTTGATGGTCACCTTCCTTGTCTCTTTTTTGAGGATAGGGAAGCCCTCTCTCGCTCCTTTTTGGAGGTGTAAAAGACAGTCTTCTCTCTTGCATGTGACAAAGCGTCGGGTCCAGATGACTTCCTCACGACCTTTTTACAGAAGTGTTGGGACATCATTAAGAGTGACCGCTTGCTTGTAGTATGGGAATTTTAGGAGGGCAGAGCACATCTGAGGGGCATTAATAAAACCATCTTAGTCCTCATACCCAAGAAACAAGGTGCACAATGCTTTTGGACTTTAAATCTATTATCCTTTTGAATGGGACATACAAGATTATCACTAAATTGCTAATTTTAAGATTGAATAGTGTGATGGACAGAATGATTAGTGGCTACCAAGGGGCATTTCTCATGGGACGACACATTCAGAATTTTTTTTTGGTGGCACAAGAATGTTTTTATGCTAAGAAGACTTAGAGGAAGAGAGGGGTGATCTTGAAGTTGGACTTTGAAAAAGTTTATGATCATGTCAACTGGTGGTGCTTGTTTGATGTCCTAGCAAAGATGGGCTTTGATGGTACATGGATCGAATGAATTCACACTTGTGTTTCGTCAACCACATTTGCAATGTTAATCAATGGGCAGCCCCACCCTCACCTTTCATGGTGGCAAAGGGCTCCGCAGGAATACCCCATATCCCCTTTCTTGTTTGTCTTGGTAGCATATATATTAAACAAGATGTAGCTGAGACCTGAATCTTCACGACTAATCAGAGGCTTCCAGGCGGGGCCAAATAGTGCCTACATCACTCATTTCTAGTATGTTAATGGCACCATCTTATTTTTGGCAGAGGATGAGAATCAATTGTTCGTTGCTAGACTGATGCTAGAACTATTGGGGGAAGTCATTAGGCTGGAGGTCAATTTCAGCAAGGGTCACATAACGGAACTGAACACGGAAGACATGGCTCTCAAGAGAGCAGTTTTCATCTTAGGCTGCCGTATGGGAGCATTTCCTTTCTCCTACTTGGGTCTTTCGCTGGCTCCTGAGACCCTACATTGTTGTGATTGGTAAAATGTGGTGCAACGGTATGAGTCCCGGTTGACAGGATGGAAGGTGAGGCTCCTCTCTTATGGGGGGAGGATGTTGCTATGTAAATCTAGCATAGACAGTCTACCTATCTATTATCTATCCACCTTCCGTATCTCGAAGACAATCACAAAGAAGTTGGAGTCTATTCAATCAAGATTCTTCTTGCATATCATTGGAGAAAGATGCAGGAGATGGCATGATATTTCATGGGCAGAGTTTGCAAGAACAAGGAGATATGAGGAGTGGGCATTAAAAGTATTAGATACTTCAACTTGTCACTCCTCTGCAGGTGGCTGTGGAAGCTTGGGGTTGGTGACAGTGGATTATGGCAACAAGTCATCAAGAAGAGGTAATATGGTAGAGCAGTGGATTAGGACTTGAACCCAGTCTCTCAGCATAATATTTCACCCATTTGGAGTGGTATCTTGTAGTTTAGGGACACCATTATTTCAAGTGCTCAGGTACGGCTGGGGAGTGGACATAAGTGTCAGTTCTAGAACGATAGATGGTGTGGAGATTTCACTTTGGAAGAAATCTTCCCAAGCTCTATGCAATCTTAGGACACCTTTCGTCTTGGTTTCTCATGTTTTCATCACACAATTGTCAGGGGGAACATGGTCACCATCTTTCAGGAGAAATCTCAGACTAGAAGAGATAGAGTAGCTAGAAGGACTTTTTCTTTTCCTCCTAGATTATCCTTCATAGGCAGGTGGAACAAAGAGGGACTATTCTCAGTCATGCTAGCATACAGTCTCATTTCTGATGGAGGGGTGCACCATCGCCTTATCTTGCAGATTTGGTCTCACAGAAGCCTTCATAAAGTGAAGCTTCTCATATGGAGAATTTACTATGAACGGATGCCGATGTATGATAGGCATAACTACCACCTGTTGTTTGTGCGGAGAGGAGAAAGAGATCTTGAGCCACCTTTTCATAGGCTGCTCCTCTAAGGAGACATGGATTAAGGTTGCCACAAGGATATGGTGTATTTCTGCACTGAGGGATGTGTGCAGCAACTGATTGGGGAATGGCACAGAACCCTTAACAGAGATAGAAGGATTTGGTGGCTTATCCTTCATTATACCCTATGGGCCTTATGGCTAGAAAGAAACAACAAAATCTTCAAAAGGGAAGCAAGAGCCATAGATAGAATTGTTCTGTTCATTTGTGAGAGAGTGAGAGATTGGGCTGAACATCTTTGTAAAGGGGGCTCCACAACTCCTCCGTTTTTGCTTTGTCGGGGGCCTAGTGTGAGCCACACCACCTTGATGTGAATTGTACAGGGATTTTTGGGAACTCACTACTTATACTTGCACATTCCTTCTTTTTACATTTAGTACAATTGTGGTACCATTCACTTAAAAAAAGAAGGCAGCAATAGATATCATTAATAATCCCACCCAACATGATAGAACCAAGCATATGGAGATTGATAGGCATTTTATTCGTAAAGGATTGGATTCCGGAGAATTATGCCTCCCTTAAGTTTGTTTAGGATAATAGGGGGCTGCTATCTTCACCAAGGGGATGACAAAAGAACAGTTTCACTATCTCTTGAGCAAGCTGTGCATGATTGATATATGTGCTAAGTTTGAGGGGGAGTGTAGAAAACAATAATAGATAGGGGCACAGTTGTCCTTTATGTTTATAGAGTTTGTACCATTAGTGATGGAAAACAAAGGGTGTGCGGTTGTGTTTGTGTATGCCGCAGGTCCCTCTCACTTGCTCTCTCCATTCATATTTCTCTTCCTGCTGTTTCCTGCTCTTCCTCTTATTGTTTTCTTCAGTTGCCATTCCACCACCCCTGTCATCCCTTGTGCCATCATTGTTGCTGTCCTCACACCTACATGACATTGCCATTCGTGCACCACCATCGAGATACGTCTCTTCTTCTCCCTTTACTTTCTTCTTTCCTTCTTCCTCCTCCCCCTTCTCTTCATCTTTCTTCTCTTTGCCTTGCTGAACGATCCTCAAGCATGATAACATGCCCCTGATCATTAGAGGAAGACAATGTCATAGCAAAAAATTCCCTCCACCTTGGAATGGGATCAACACCCAAAATTGCCAAATCCTGCTTCTAAGAACGATACAACATTTCTGAACAAAAGATTCATTAGTGAGAACTTCATGACATCATCTGAATGTACACACAACTAGAAGTTAAGAGTTCGGAGGGTCTAGAACTGGCTTGATTTTGAGAAGGCATACAGTAGAGTAAGCTGTAGTTTTGTCACATGGGTATTGCACTCAATGGGATCCAAGCGAATATGGATAAGTTGGGCACAATGCTGCATAATTGCTGCAAAACCTTCAACCTTGATCAAGAATGAACCCTGTGGCTATTTTAGCTGCTTTAGTGTGCTCTAACAAGGAGATTCTTCTTTGGTCTCGGTTGGGCAGAATCCCAGTTAATGTGGAACAAGGCAATAGATCTGATTTCATAGGGTTATTTACATTTGACAAATAATATTCTGATGATATTCTCTTCTTCTTTTCTTGATTTTGAAACCCATTTCTGGGGCTGGAATTTGTAAGGGCCAGTTCTGCTTCAGGATTGGCTCATTCAGGCGAGTTTAGGCTGGTTCAAGTCAATTTGAGACCACTATATGAATCTTTGATAAGCAATTAATAGATATTTTAAAAATGTCAAAGCAATAAAAAATTCTGGCCCAGGCTGGTCTTGGAGTTTGTAGTTTTCAAACTGGTTTAAAACAATTTTTTATCGTCCTAATTTAGGACCTTTTGGTTCAACCACCAAATAAGTGGAATCAGACCAGTCCTGGCCAGTTCCATATCCAACCAGTCAGATTGGTAGCACCATGATTCTCCATGGGAGGTGTGTTGGAGGTGTTGAATTTCAAGAGATTGCTTCTTCTTCTCAAGGGGGGTAACAGTTTGAAAACTAACATATCAAAATCTGAAGCATTGTGGATTCAGTTATCACAAGAAAGACTTTATTGGAATCAAGAATTGCTGGGATGAAAAAAGTACTTTTCTCCTTGTTAAATATCGGGTCACCACTGTCTGATCTCATCTTAGACAACAAAATTGGAATATCATAATGCAAGAATTTGTTCAGGGGATTGATGGATGGAAGGCCAAAACATTATCAGATGGGGATTTGATCTATGTTCCCCTCATGCTATCCTTCTTTGTTCAAAATTTCTAATATATTAGATAGAGACTCAGGCTGTTGGGAGATCATTTTCCTGGAAAGGGTGAAGCTGTGCCAAAGACGTTGAATTTGGTGAGTTGGGAAAAGGGTCTGCACAAGGAGCAAGGGAACTGGGATTGTTGAGAATTGGTATATTCAGCATAATTTTGATGGCAAAATTTTGTGGCAGATTGAAGGCACAAGTATGATGGGCTCAGATTGTCCAGGGAAAATATTTTGGAGGATGCATGGGAATTTTCTACATCCGTGAAGAAGCTGGAACAGTAGATTACCTGTTCAAAATGTCATGCTATTAATGTAACATGGTAGTTGTTAAGCAAGTTTCTTCAGCTATTATTCGAGTATCTAGAAGCTGTCTTGGAGCTGATTGGCAGGTGTAAGGATGTGTGTTCATTCACTCCAGAGGGGAACTTGATTGTACTATTGCATCAGGACTTCGAGTGTGTTGTGGGAAGCAACAGCTGTTTAAGCAGGATTTTTACAATGGCTTTGAGTTCCTATGGAGACGAGTTTGGATTATGGAGAAATGGTCAATTGCAGCATCTCTTGGTATTCTAGATCAGTCAATTTTTAGATGATGAGAAGGATAAAATCTGATATGGTGTAATCATAGTTGTCAAGGTGACAAGCCGACCCAAGGCTAGCTTGGGTCCCCCCGGGTGCTTAAGTGGTGCCTAGGTGGCAAGTTCACAAGAGAGAGAGGGGGGAGGGAGAGAGTATGCCTATTATTTCTAGCATGTGAATATTAGTGGGGCTACTAGAGGGGCGAGTTCACAAGACAGAGAGTAGCACCGACCCTTGCTAGGGGGTTGCTAGAGGGGCGGACCCCCACGACTTGAAATTTTTTTGAGGGGCATTATAGGCTATGTCCAGGCCAGGCAGCCCAAGGCACTTAGGCAAGGCAAGCTTGGGTTTAGGGCCAAGCCAGATGGCCTAAGGCGCCAAGGCGGGCACCTTCGACTGCTTGGCCGTCTTAGCAGGCGCCTTGGGCGTCTTTTTGGGCCCATAAAATGCACTTCGACACCTTGGGTCTGGATCAGTGCCTAGTCGCCCAGGCGCCGAGGTAGCACCTAGGCGACTGCCTTGACAACTATGGGTTTAATTGAATGCATCAGCTGGTTTCATTCTATTCTATCATCTTGTTAGAATGGGTGCTCTATGTTTTAGTGAAAAGGAGATGAATTGTCAGTGTAGTATCTGGCTATTTTTATTTAATGAATTGTGGTTTTGGCACCTTTTGAAAAAATAATGCCTTATGCAATGGTCATGCATCATCAGTTTGCATTGCTTTCATTATTGATGCGGGATGATGGCGTTGGCTTTAGTTTCAACGAGGCACAACCCACGGGTTATGACTGAGGCTATGAGTTTGGCTTAGATGGGCCAACACCTGGGTACAATGGTGTTGTAGGGCTAGCTAATTTGCTGGGCCGAGACTACTACCCTACATGTGGTGGCTCACAGTGGGTGTTGTTGGAGTGGGCTAGGCGGGTGGGCAGCCTCCAAGGCCCCCTTATTGATTTTGTAGTTAGTGGAGAGAGAAGAAAAATAGAAAAAGAGGGGCGATGGGTCACAACTCTCTTCTCTTGGTGGAGAATGGAACAGAAAAGGGAGGAGAGGCTTTAACAATCAATGCTTGCAGGGGATGGATGAGGCGAAGGAAGGGAGTGGGGCATAATGTGGTTCTCTTGGGATGAATATAAGATAGGAGGGTGAAGAAAGCGTGGTCAGAGGTTCCTTGGCAGAGCAGAAAAGAGGAGAGGTATTAAATGTTGTCTTCTTGGGAAGGCAAGAAGGGTTTTGTCTTCTTGGAGTGGGAATAAAGCAACAACATAAATTCTCAAAATGAATAAAATAAAATGAAGATGGGGGGTGTTTGTCCGCGAAATAATATATAGAAATAATGCACGACACGCCTTTGTTAATAAAAAAAGAAAATTTTGAAATAGATCATTCCTTTTGTTTATTAGTGTGCGTATTATTAATTTCGCGCTTTTTAGGTTTATCAAACGATTGGGGTTTGTATTATGGACCTTTCCCTAGCAACCATAGTTCGTGTTAATTTACATAGGTCTAAAGTTCGAACATCTTTGATTAACTATGTTGTAAGAAAATTTAAGGACTTTATTCCTTTTATGTATGTAACATGCATTACAATCGATCTTTTATGACACATACATTTGGTCCTGATTATATGATTGGACCTTTGGATTTACATGCGATCCCAATCGGGCTGTTGGATTGACTTCAGGTCAAGATCTGACTGTTGGATTTATTTTTGGTCAAAATCTGACCATTGGATTAACTTTAGGTCAAGATCCGGCCGTTGGATTTGTTCTTAATCAAGATCTCACCATTGGATTGACTTTAGATCAAGATTCGACTGTTGGATTTATTTTTAGTCAAGATCTGGCCGTTGGATTGACTTTAGGTCAAGATCCGATTATTGGATTTACTCTTGGTCAAGATATGACCATTGGATTGACTTTAGGTCAAGATCTGATTGTCGGATTTGTTTCTGGTCATGATTTGACCGTTAGATTTGAATTTGGTCTTGATCGGACCGTTGGATTTGTTCCTAGTCTTAATCGGATTGTTAGATTTTAATCTGGTCATGATCAGATTGTTGGATTTAACCTTGGTCCATATCGAACTGTTAGATTTGAATTTAGTCATGATCAGACCGTTGGATTTGTTCCTAGTCAAGGTCAGACCGTTGGATTTGAATCTCATCATGATGGGTCCGTTGGATCGTCATATGATCATGTTCGGCTCATCGTATTGGGATACGATCACGATTGACCATTGGATCGTCAATATGATCACTATCGGTCCATCGGATTAGAGTATTACCACGATTAGCCGTTGGATCGCCATATGATCACGATCGGCCCATCGGATTGGGATATGACCACTATTGACTATTAGATTGCCAATATGATCGCTATCGGTCCATCGGGTTGGAATATTACCACAATCGGCTGTTGGATCGCCATATCACGATCAACCCATTGGATTGCATTGTGACTGTCGGATCGTCGCATGATCACAGTCGATCCATCAACATGGATTAACTCCCAAGAGATTTTAGGGAGACACCCATAGGGGCATATATGCAATATCCCTTTTTCTTTTTACTAGATGCACATGACAAGGGGTATATATGCATTATCCCTTTCTTCTTTTCATAAAATGCACATGGCAGGGGTATATATGTAAAGTTTCTTTTTTTTATATAAAATGCACATGGTATGTGTAATGTGTGATATACCTTTTTTTCTGTTCATAAAATGCATATGGCAGGGTTATATGTGCAATATCTTTTTGTCTGATTTTCTTTAGCACACAGGTACAACAACCTTTTTCACACTTGAATCTCCTTCACGGGCCTTCACTTGTGCCTTTTGGAATGCTCTCCATGGCCCAACCCCTTGTCCTATTTGTAGGAATTGGGAGGCTTATCTGGGAGAGGGTGGCTCTTGTCAAGTTCTCCCAGTTAAGAGAATTTTCTTCCAGCTCTCCCGATTAAGCCCCCCCTTCTTTTAAATTCTTGAAGGGAGAGAGAGAAAGAGAGACCCATGGTGTCCCATGAGCCCCCTCAACCTCTCTCGGTTAAGTGGGAGGGTGGGCCCCGCGAGCCCTCTCTCGACCTCTCCCGATTAAGGGAGAGGGAGAAAAGAGAGAGAGAGAGAGGGATCAAGATGTGTGCCCCGCCCCTCTCAACCTCTTCCGATCAAGGTATTCAAACCTGGTACAAAATCGGTACCAGCCGGTTCGGTATTGGTTTGCCCTCCCTGGAAGGCTGGAATCGCTTTCAGGCCCGCTCCCGGCCCGCCTTTGCACGTCCCAGCCCAGCTCCACGACTGGCCCGCCTTGGTGTGCCCCAGCCCAGCTCTGCGACTGGCCCAATTGGGATATACGGCCAACCCAATAAACCCCCCTTTCTCTTCTATCTCCCTGATCATTCGTTCGCGCCCTAGGTTTATCTCCTAACTCCCGACTCTTCCTCCTCGCGAATGGCAGATGATGGCAACCGGCGCGGCGACTGACGCGGCAGACGGCGGTGAGCGGTGCACGGGTACCTCTCTCCCCGTCTCTCTCTCTCTATTTGTCTCATAGTCCCACCGGCCACCCCTATTCTCTCTCTTCCCCGCCTCCTCTCAATCTCAACAGTGAGATGAGAGTCTAGAGGAGGTGCGACTGTTGCAGCCTTCGGTTTCCTTTTTATTTTTAATTTCTGTATCGGCCGGTACCTGGCTCAAATGGCCGGAACAATACTGGCCAAGGCCGGTATTGGTACGTACCGGTCCGATATGGTACATGCTGGGTGGTACTGCATAGCATGCTCTTGGTTAAGGGAGAGGAAGAAAAGAGAGAGGAGGAGCCGCAGTGGGCCCCAGTGCCTCCTCAACCTCTCCCAGTTAAGGGAGAGGGAGGAAAGAGATAGAGGAGCCACAGTGGACCCCACTGCCTCCTCAACCTCTCCCAGTTAAGGGAGAGGGAGGGTAGAGAGAGGAGGAGCTGCTGTGGGCCCCACTGCCTCCTCAACCTCTCCAGGTTAAAGGAGAGTTTTTTTTCTTTCTCTCCCCTCCTTTTTTATTTTGTGGTTTTGCCCCTGGAGTTTTTTCTTTTTGGGTTCAACAGGGGGAAGACATGGATACGAGAAGGGGTGGCTCATCTAATGGGGGTGTTGATGGTGGGTGATGGGGTCAGATCAATGTGTTGGCACGGTCCCCATGTTGCTGGTGGCTCTGCATCCTCACAGCTGTAGAAGGAGAAGGAGATGGGTGCGGACTCCTAGTCAAGTCTTGGTTGTTCCCACTGCATCCCGGTAGAGAAGAAGATGAGTGGTGGGTGTTGGCACACAGCTCGAGGATGAAGAACAGGATGGTGGCGGTAATGGGTCTCTCACCCTCCCCACACAGGCTCCTCCTCATGAAGAGAGTCTAGCATTTTCCCCCAGAAGTAAAAAAGGTGGCTCCTCCATTCTCATTCATTCATTGTCCATTGCGTACAAGAGGGTCCGTTTATCTAGGGAAACATAAACAACCTTACACTTTTGCCCCTTACGAACTACAAAAAGACTAAGGACTACCTAAGGACCACCATTCCCTAAAAGAGAAAAGGCCTAGAACAAGTGAGGCCCATTTAACTGCAAACCTGACAAAAACGAAAAGCCCAAAATGAAATTAACCAACCACCTTTAGACTCTAAAACAGGACCTAAATGAAAGCAAAATTACATAATAAATTAAAATGACTCTACAAATTCTAACAAGTGTCTCCCCACTGCACTGTCATCGCGAGGCCCACCGGCCAAACCCATTTGTTGACGAATTAGCCACTCTTTGCACCTTCATCAATCATTCTATCTATCTGCTATTTCTTTTCTCATCTTATGTAGTGATAATGCATCATAATTTTCTACTATTTCACTAGTGTACCTATTAGTCTTTTTTTTTGTGCTCTTGATATGAAGTGTTGTGCTAGGTAACTGAACAAGGGTGCTTGAGATGTTCACGGTTAAGAATTTTTAATTACCTTCTCATCATTAAGTTAATGTACAAAATAATGGTTACTATAGCTTCAATTCTTGAAAAGTGGAACGACATATGCCATTTTCATTTTAGATGCTCAATGTCAATCTCTTCTTATTTTATGATATGCAAGTCACTGAAGATGTTGGTCTCTTCTTGATTTCTTTTAACATTTATATCTCTTCTATCTAGGCTGTTCATTTTGTTCATATCTTCAATTTGCTTCATGAGGTGCTTTGGAGTCATTGGATGTTATTTCTGATGTTTGCTTTTGTGGATTTCATTTCTTGTAGTTGCTGAAGAAATGACAGGTAAGCAAGTGAATATTACTTACGCATAGAATAGACCTTGATGCAAGTGGGAGTGATCATAAACATCGTGTTCATCTCCTGCACCATAGGCAAGAAACAGAGGAGCTTCCCCACGGTAGAACAGACATGTGTGATAGATGAAATTTCTGTATCATCAGCAAGTTATAATGTGCCTGATTTAATGTGTCAAGATATGGTTGAAGCTCAAGGTCTCATCCGCCAATGTGTCCAAGAAGATCCCCCTAGAATGGAAGTTCCCAGTCCTATGGCACCTGATTCCGACGATGAACAATCTAATTCTGCAATATCAGATAAGCAGTCCAATGTATCAACTTCCATTTGAGAAAGAGTTCTCTGAATTTTATGCACCATTGCATCCTTTCAGTATTCTCACTTCTTAGGGTCTATGGTAACAGGGAATGCAACTCAGTGTTAGTTCAGAGGATGATGACAGCTGTGCATCCGGTCCTGATCATGCAGCCCATGAAGGTTTGTTTGCATGTTTTTAAACCTTTATTGTTTGTGCTAATCCTCTCTACTACCATAGCCTGTGTAATTTCAGGTTCTTTAGAATATCCAGCTTCTGCTGATTGTTGGACTGGTTTCAGTGGAGCGGTAAGTAGTGTTTTTTTGTTCCTTGTAGTCTTTTTGTGATAAATCATTCTGTGGAGTGCAAATTTTTTTTTTTAACTTGGCATCTGTGAGGGGAGAACATGTTGTCGTAGTATGACATAACTGGTTTCAGACATTTACTTGTTTGGTCACATTAAGCTTGCACCCAATATGATTTTCGTCCTTCACCAGCTAGATTATGCTATAATCATGACATCTTTTAAATGGTTATGCCTCTTTGCTGGCCAATGTCAATCAGGTTTTCGTCGTAGTGGTTGGCATTAGACTACCAGCAGGAGGCATTTTTTTGTTTTCCAAATACTATGGTATCCAGTCTCCCAACTCCTAAGCCAACCTAGGTTGACTGATGTGTCTTAAGTTGATAATGGATAGACTTATTAAATCATGAAGTTGTCTGCCTAGGCTTTATATTGCAATATCTGTCTTATCTCTATTCATTTTAAGGTCTCTCTTAGTCTATTAGTCTTTCCCCTTCTCACAAGACTATATCTTGACCCTTTTCTTAATGTGTTAATGCAGGAGGATACTGATATGCCAGTAATTGTTCTAGCTGAATATGTCATGTATGGGAGCGAGTTGTATGCAGAATCACGGCTAATTTTCTTTTCAGACTGCATAAAAATTGAATGTTTGGATGAAAGTGGAAAGGAGTTCACATCTGAATGGGGAATAACTGATATCATTCATATCAGTTGCCAGTGGAGTCAAAGTGTGGGTTCTATTTTCTGTTTTGGTGAGAATTGAAAATCATGTCTTGTATCGTTATTGTTAACACCTGGTGGTTCCATTATGGCCTTCAGGTAGGAACTACTTGGGTTGAGGTTTGCCTGAAACCGTCTGTTGCTTCAACAAGAGTTGCGGGTGTACATGATGCTTCTGGTGGGTATTTGTTGCACAAATTCCTGGGGTCTAACTTGCTCTATTGTACGTTTTTTTAACTTAGGCAGTCCTATTTTCTAAACTCTATTGTTTGAGCTGCATTGACAGATATTTTTTTGAGAATCTTGTTTGACCATTATGATGATGGTTCTGATGGGCAAGTTTACCTAGGTAAATTGTGTGAGTGAGATCATTTTTATGTATATTCAGAAGAAGGTTATGTCACTTTTCAATACTCTCCATTTTTTTACATTTCATAGAAAACCAAACAAAGTCTTGATTCTTGAAGTATATGATCTTCTTTTGTCATCTTTTGTGGCTGCTGGCTTAGATTTCCCCTCCCAGAAAAAGGTTTCCATAGTGTTATTCCAGACTCATCCAACTGGCCATGTGGAAAAAGTTCTATGGAGCAAGATGAGAAAAACATCAAAGTTGGATAGGCTTCTCATTTCTTGTTACTTCTTTTCTCCCACCAATTGCATCCTTACTTGGACATCAATTGGAAATTCTGTGGCTTTAGGTTATTTTTTAAAAGTCAGCTTTCTCAGAGATGTATCAGATAAAGAGATTTTTTTTCATGACTATGTTGGGGGTTAGAAATCTTGTTTGGAAAACTATTCAGAAAAATGATTCCAATCATTAATCTTCGCCAGATTTCCCAATCTACCCTCATAATACCAGTTGGTGAAGGGGAAGATGAAAGATGGGCTTTGCTGTCTTTTTATCTTAAAACGAGTTTCCCAGCCTCCAAAATCTCTCTTTCTCCAACTTTTTACAAAATGAAGAGAGAAGATGTTGGGTCTCTCTCTCTCTCTCTCCGCAACAGATTTTAACATGCAAATTGATAACACTTTTGATTGTTTGAGAATGCTGCAAGGCTGGTGGGCAATTCCCATTTTGGGAATCACCCTCGTGTCCGTACAGGTTTCTCCCTGCCTGCCTGCCTTAGTTTTACCACTCCAAGCCCTTCCTTTGGGCACTCTTGGCTTAATGTTAGAGGAAGTTGATGAGGTAAGTTTTGAAGTGGAACAACATAAGGATAAGAAAAGTTTGAAGTCTTTGAGAAAAAGAGTACAAAAGATTTAGGTTCAGATTGGGAATACTGGAGCATTTTTCTCCCTTCTGTATCTTGTGCTTGCTAAGATCCCGTGACATGCTTGCGATGGGATATTCAGGATATATTGTAAAGTTGTTTCTCAAATTAAAGGGGTGTTATGATGTCGGTAGAGGGCCTTGATCTTCTGGTTGCTGGAGTTTCTGCCTGCAACAGAGGTGGTTCAATGGCTGGGGATGAAGGCTGACAAGATATGAACTGTATTGCTTGTGCTGGTGTTACTGTACATTTAAGAAATGGATTGCGGTGAATGATGACAATGATCCTGATCGAAATGTAGGTGACTGGGTATGTCTGTCTTCTTGGATACTCTTGATCTCTTATAGAGAAAGACCCTAATTTGGTGCAATTTGGTCTTCTTCGCATGAAGGGAGATTTTAGAAAGGAATTCCTATAACTTGGTCTTTGGATTGAGAAAACATATGAAAAGATTTGGGGTACATGAGGTGGGAACCTCACATAACAGTCAAGTTTTGGCTCAGGAAGTCATCACTGTTGTTGATAAGCAATGGCATGGTAGATGGTGGAGCAGGAAAGGCAGAGTGGTGGTTTGACGGAGGAGGTAGAGTGACGGAACAGCAGAGTGCAGGGAACAGTGTGGTTGAATCAAATCAGGAGGGTGGAAGATGCAGTGGTAAAGATGATGGGTAGGTTCTGGTCTAGATAAGGAAGGAGAACAGTGAAACAGAACATTGGAATATCCCCAAAGTTGAGCCAGATATCAGCTTCTCCTCCTGAGAGAAGTGCTACTGTTGTTTCTATATTGGTCATGTGGCGAAACAACGCAGGAATGCTTTGGTGTATATATCATGTCTCAAGGTGGGACATCCAGGTTTCTCATGTTCAGAAAGGGGTAAGTCTGAGAAGCCTCATCTATTGGAGGAGTTTCCTCCAATCGCACAGTATACATAGTGGCCCCACAACAGCGATTCCATGGTTTCTGGCATTTCAAGAGAATTTTATTCTACTTTAAAGGGATTTGGTGGGTGATGTTCAGGGGGTGTGTTGGATGTAGTGGATTTGCAGAGGAATTGCAGGAGTGGTGGCTGTGGGACATAGGATGGATAGTGAGTTGGATAGATGAAGGGAAGGCGCTTCTACATGATGCTTCAGGAGAGACGTAGTCTGTTTTAATCTCTCATGAAAGGCTGGGGGTGTCTACGGTCAAAGTCTGCTGGGCTCCATGGTCAGTTAATGCTTGCATTAGACGCAACAATGGCGGTGTCGGTTTTGGATGGGTCCGAAACCCAGTCAAAACATTCAAAAAAATCAAAATAAATCCGAAAAATCTAAAAAATCAAAAAATATAAATAATCACATAAAAATCAGAAAATTCATTAGACATACATTTGGCTGTAAAGAAATTGGATTAAGTGCAATAAACATGAAGTACGCATTGGTCATGTTAAACTAATATTTTTGTGTACATATTAAGCATGAAGTAGGTTCAAGCAGTACAATAAACCTAATTAGACATAGTAAATGTTACAGAAATTAAATGATCCTTACCTAAATGATGATGCACTAATATGGATAATAGCTAGAAGAACCTTCTCCCTCATCGTCTGGCTTATGATGTTGATACCCATAAAAAGGTTGCATGTATTCTGTATATTCACTATAATCGAACAATGAGGTAGCCAAGTCCTGCATCCCTCTTTGGATCCCTCTGGGAGTTTAAGGTTGTTGGCTTGATTGGAATCCAGAATTAGTATAAGAACCTTGAGGATGAGAAGAGGATGCTGACCCATAACTGCTACTGGGTGGAACTGGATGAAATTGAAATTCTGGTTGATGACCCCACCCATAAATGCCTGCTTCTTGTTGGCCACCTCCATAACGTGATGGATGTCCATATTGGCTCTGTGAATTATATCCTCCTTCACTATGACTGTATCCTCTGCCTGTGTCTACGTGGAAGGAGGAAGTAGGTGCATATGTGTCACCGTCGTCGTCATCATCATCATCAAAAATCAGCCGCCTTTTAGCCTTTGGAGATATTTTTTTCTCTTTTGGTGTGATCATTTAATTCATCTTTGAGATGAGTCCTTTTCCCCTTGACGCGTGCCTCACATAAATTTACTTCAACTGTTCAATTACCGGGTCCTCTCGAGCAACAACAGTAGTCCTCTCAGTTAGCTCATGCACTGATGTACTTCTTCTTAAGGATGGAGGTGGCTTGACCATTCTAGGAGTGACTGGCCTGCTATCTGATTTTGAGTGTCTAGTTGGCTCAAACTCAGGCTGTTGCTCAGCGTCATGAACAAACAAAGTTGGGTCCCTTCTCTAGTGCGCATGAGTCTCTCTGGCCCTCTTTGTTGGTCTTTTGAATTCTGGATCTCTTTGCTCATCTTCATCTAGTATGCCCTCTGCCCATGTTCTATCATCAACATCAAAAACGGGCTCATCAACCTGCTCTCGTATCTCCACCGAAGACTGGAAGGGATTGTCATCATCAAATAAAGCGTCCATATCAATTTCTGGAGTTGCATCCTCTGCGACGCGTTTGTCCCTCAGCTGTTGTCTTAGCTTCATCTTCCTTATTCTTAATCTCATATTGTAGTGGCAGTAAACTAATTTTTCTAACCGTTCAGCCTTTAGCCGATTGCGAACCTTTGAGTGTATAAGGCTGAACGTGCTTCAATTTCTTTCACATTGGCTTGCTGATGTTGTTTGACTGAGCACCTTAATTACAATGAAAGTCAATACATTATTGCCTACATCTCGGTTGTTCATCATTATCCACCAGTCAGTTGTTCCACCAACCATAAACAAATAAATGTAAGATGTAAATAAAGATCAATTCTCCATAATGTATTAATATATATTGAGCTTAAGAAAGCACAAAGATAAAGTATACCTGGACTCACTCTTCCCACAACGTATTGCAATTGGGAGTCAGAATATGTCCCAGTCCTCATTCTATAATAGTTCATCTACAAAGATAAAGTAATAAAATAACATAACTACTTAAGTAAATTCTATACGCCTTATTGATAAAATCAATAAAGGCCAACCTCTACTTCAGCTTCAAGTCTCTTTTCTGGTGTCCTTGATAAACGACCAATGACTTTTAAAGTGCCTTGAAGCATCTCGCCATCAACATTTGCATTGGCATTGTACATAAATCGAGGTTCGAGGAAATAACATGCATTTGTATATAGTTAACTAAATGTTAGATATAAAATAACTAAAGAACAATGTATCAATACATCTAATCATTCACCAACTGCATACAAGTCGTGGTGTAATGTGTTGTCCCATCTATATGGTCAATAATTTTCTACCACTTTGTATATTCTCTGGGAAGGGAATTTTGCAACTCTAATTTGGCACGTTCCATGGCCTCGTACAAATATCCCATATCATTCTTCTCATCGCCAACCACCATTCTTAAGACCTTCACGAGGGGTGTGACTACTTTCATGTACCGTGAGACCCTGTCCCAGAATTTGTTATCTTTCACGATGTGACAATCATCCAAATAATCCATCTGAGCATCAACATTTGACTTGTCTATGTAGAGTAGGGCATTGTTGTACACGAAAGTTTTCAGCTCATTCTTATACCTGTGCAGAGACTCCAAAGAAATGAAATTTGAATCAAATACAGAGGATATCTATAAGGATAAAGTAGAAAGAATTGAGCTCATTCTTATACCTGTGCAAAGACTCCAAAGAAATGAAATTCGAAGAAAATCTGGTTGGCCCTTCACGGATGATATCTCTCCCCCCACTTGCATACTCCCTGAACATGTTCAATATCCGAGGATGACCATAAATATACTGGGTGACTTTTTGTACCCTGTCAATTATCTTCTTCACATTATTTTCCTTCCCAATGTCTTCAAGTATCATATCAAGACAATATGCTGCACATGAGAGCCAACATAAATGCCTGCGCTTCTGCATCAATTTCTTCCCTGCAACCTTATAACTGGCTTCATTATTAGTCACTACTTGCACAACATTGTCCTCTCCAATTTGGTCTACCATCTTATCCATCAAATGAAACAAATAATTAGCATTTTTTTCATAATTTGATGTATCTACAGATTTAACAAATATTGTACGTTCGATGTAATAGACCAAAAAGTTAATCATAGACTTTTTCGTGGTACCAGTCCAGTCATCACACATGATGGTGCATCCTCTCTCCATCCATATATGCTTGAAGTTTTCAACCCACTGATGGAACTCCTCAAACTCTCCCTCAAGGCCACGCCCGTATATGTCTCGACGTGACGGGGCCTTCAACTTAGGGCCAACAATTGCTATGATATCTATCATAGGTTGAAAATATTCGCTTTCAGCTGCATGTGCAGGGACACTTGTATGGAAAAATAATTTGCAGATACTTTTAAATGCATGTCCTGCAACTGCTGCTGATTTTTTTACCCCTCTCAATACTTGCTTGATTTTAGGTTGTGTAGCACTTTGCCTTCTGTGCAGATAGCTGTCCATGAGACCTTCTCTCTGCGGGACTGCATCAGTGTCAGGACGTCGTGCAGCTCGTGCTACACTAGCTGTACTGGAGTATATCCCTGAACCTATTGGTGTTTTTCCTTTCCTTCGAGCGGCTTGTTCACGCTCTATTGCTTCAGTCAGTTCTGGATTTGAATCCTCAGTGCCTTCCTCATCATCGTCATCCCTCCTTCCCCTTCTGCTCGAAATCTCCTTAACAATTTCAGCCTCATCTTCGGTCCTTTGTTGCATCCTCTCTTTTTTGCCCAGAAGGCACTGGCGCATTTCTGCTCGGATCTCTCGGGGACATCTGTCACATTGTTTCACCTCTTCTCTTATCCCTGTCAAATGTTGCTTTCCTCTAGTAATTCCGTCATGTATCTCCTTACCACAATAATTGCATTTCACTTTTCTTCTCCCAGCATCAACTAAGGAGAGGTGGGCCCACCTCGGATCCTCCTGCCCTTGCTGCTCTTGACCTTATTCACGTCCAGTCATGATGCTGCATTGAGACAGTCAAAAACAAATGGTTGTAAGTACAATGAAAAAAATGCAATGAAGCATAATTGAACTTCAAATTATGCTGAATTGAGATAATTAGATAAAAGTCCCAAATTTAAATAGGTAATTAGGGCTTAATCATCAATTTTACTCTAATCACCCTTCATTAAATGTAATTAGCAGTATGCTCCCACCTTAAATTCTTCAATGAAGTTTAATTGAACTTCAATTGACCCCAATTAAATCTAATTAAATAAAACCCCCAAATTTAAATCGACAATTAGGGCTTAATCATCAATTTTACCTTAATCACCCTTCATTAAATATAATTAGCAGCATGCTCCCACCCTAAATTCTTCAATGAAACTTAATTGAGCTTCAATTGACCCCAATTAAACCTAATTAGATAAAAGTCCCAAATTTAAATAGATAATTAGGGCATAATTATCAATTTTACTCTAATCACCCTTCATTAAATGTAATTAGCAGTATACTCCCACCCTAAATTCTTCAATGAAGCTTAATTGAGCTTCAATTGACCCTAATTAAACCTAATTAGACAAAACCTCCAAATTTAAATAGCTAATTAGGGCTTAATTTGGAATCTTAACATATTTCACTTATGAAAATTAATATATTTAAGAGAACCTTACCTACAACAAAAAAACTATCAAACCAACCAAAAAAAAAACTTACAAGATCTATTAGGAATGAGAGCCAAGAAAACGCGGCTACACACTGCAAACTCCAAGAAACGGCGACGGCGGCAGCAAACACTCCCTTCTCCCTCACCCTGCAGTAGCAACAGAGCAGCTCCCTGCCTCCCTTCTCCCTCAGATCTGAGAATCTGAGGGGGAACAGGAAGGGATCATTCACGTCCGTTTTAGCCGAAACCGTCCTATTTCGGGCCGAAACATGGTATGTTTCGGTGAAACTGGTATCGGTTTCGCCCGAAACCATTAATTTTTTTTTTTTAAAGTTTCGGACCTGCTACAGTGAGCAGGTCCGATTTTGTATCGGTATGGGCCGAAACCGATACGTTTAACGTATCGGTTTCGGCTGATACTGCCATCCTTGATTAGACGAGCGAAGAGAGATAACTTACTCTGGTTCAAGGTCTCTGGATTGCTATTTCTGCTCTGGGATCCTGATGTTTTCACGTGTGATTGTTGCTCTTTCTGGATGCTTGAAGGAAGTCACTAGCTCATGGCGGAACCTGCGTTTAGTTTGTCTGAGGTTGAAGGTTGAAGATGCCGCTAATCCTCCTTCCGAAGTGTAGCTTAGATGGAGGAACGCCTTTTCTGGGTTTCCATTGAGCTCGATCAGATTCATAATGAGTAGGTGGCAGGAGTCCTGTGGTCTTTCAATGTGGTTGTGAAGGCATATGAGAAGCATAGGGGAAATAGGGATGCCATAGTGCTTGACAGATGAGTCTTGCAGTCAAGGCTCGGATGATCCTTGGGGCCAGTTCATCTAAGCGGGTGGTTACTTCTCTGGTTTAGCGGCCAAGTCTGGTCCAATTGGAAGACTCTGGTGTAAACATGTCTAAAGAAGGGTGTGAAATATCAGAAGACAAACAAAATGTCTTTACTAACCCTAGTTTGGCACAGTCAACTGATGTAATGAAGGGCCAGTCGAAGGGACTGAAAGTCTGTTCCGCTGAGGTGCTTGGAGGCAAGCCATAGCCACTCAACTACTCCAGTATTGTAGACGGTTGGGGGTTTGTCAAAATGTGGGTATGCTGTGCCTATAGATGCACATTGTGAAGTATGATCTTCAGAAATTAATCAAATTGTTGAATATTAACATTTAAATGTGTAATTTGAAGATGGTTGAAGTGCTCATTTGGAAACGTCAGGTGACATGTCGACGCATGTCCAAGTCTGTATTGAACCCAAGGCAGATCTCTTATGCTTATAGAAGTGTCCACCAAATTATGTGTTTTGTTTTTATTGCATGGTAACTGCAGGTTTGATGTGATTTATTTTTATTGTTGAATTTATTACTGCAGTATTCTGAGTTTCAATATTTCAAACAAATGAATAATCAGAAAAAAAAGGATTTTTTTCATGAATGTGTAACTTCTTAAGTTGGTCCCTAAAGCATATTGGGGTCATTCTCAAGAGATTCCTTTTTTTCCTTAATTGTGTCCGTCACGAGCTATTACCTTTGTGGTTCTTCATGCTGTGCAAGTTTTGTGAAATAGAGGAAAAATTCAGATATTCTATTGCCTCTTTCTTATGCATGCATGCCCTTTTATGTGCGCTTTAATCATTTGTAACTTTGTATTTGAGATCCTTGTCATTTTTTCATGAATTTCTAGTTCCGTGATCTCTCTCTTTCGTGATGTGCATTTCACATGCGGAAGACCAATTGTGAACTTTGTCTTCTCATTGAACTTTTGTCTCATAATTTTTCTCCCTTATTAGCACACAGTGCTGATCTCCTGTTAAAAAACTGTTTGTAGTTGTGAGCTTTTGCGTGCCAGACTGTCAGTGGTTGGATAAGGAGCAGAAGATAATGTTATTGGCTCCAAGATACAAGGATATATTCAATACTGTGTATGAGTAAGTTCTTAAAGTTCTTTAATAATTCGAGAAATTGGAACTATGAGATAATTGTTCTTGGCATCATTTGTGATGATGAGATATAAGCTAAGGTTATTTACAGGTAAATCAGTTAAACATTTTCTTACTTGACATTTTTGTTTACTCAGGCTGCCTAACAATGTTGAATTTATTCTCATTTCTTTCTCTATCATTGGATATCAAAGTAGCTACGAATATACATTTAGTTTATACATGGGATGAAATGCATGCTTCAGAGGGAAATAGAAGCTATGCAATTTTTATTTAGGTGTTAAATTCATTTGACATTAATTTGAAGGGTAAAAATAAGTTATCCGCATAATCTTTGTTGCAGAAGTATGTTTGAGAATGTTAAATGTTATGATGCAAAATTTTCGAAAGTAGATAAGTGTGATCTTCTTTTCCTCCATATTTGGCTAGAATCCTCCTGATGGATCGTCAAACTTCATCATGATGTTTCTTCTATCCTAATGATGAAATGCCTCAAGTGATCCTCCAGTCTGGAAAGCATGGTTTTGAATAGAGTTTTACAGACTGAAATGACCTGTGCTGCCAATCGGGCTCTTGCAGAAGTTTTGACAGGCTTGTTTACATCTCTTCAAGATAACAAAACTATGATTTGAATTAGCACGGGGACAATTGGCACTGATATCTAGGAAGGATTTGTAATTTTTTTTTTTTGGTGATTAACTAGACAGGATTGCAGCCACTTTGAGCAACTTCATGTTAATGGTTTTTTATTATAAATTTTTGTTTTCTCTCATTGGTTCTCTAGATTGTGGACAAATTTGACCCTTCATGTATTCAGTTGCTGGTCATTAAGGAACTGTATTATAATCATGTAACATTAAGAGCTGTTGAAAGCAATTTATTGTTGCTAAATCTAAACATTATTCATAAATTCCATTATTGCAGTGCTTATTCTGTGTGGGTTAATCTATCAATGATATATTTTCCTTTTCTTAAATAGGAAAACCACGTCAGTACAGTCATGCTAATCATATTTTGATTTTTCATCTATATCACTGCGTTTAATAACTTTTCTTTCTTGGCTTATCTAAGCTTTTGTTTCCTGGCATTAGACAGACTACTGCATTGCTGTGCTATGATATTTTGTGATTTTTTTTTTTGGAAGGTGGCCAACAGGCCACGATTCATTGAGCAATAAGAAAATTAAAAAGATACAGAGGAAAAGATGAAAAGGAAATGAAAGACAAAAAAGATCCTACCAAGATGGTAGAAATCAGAGCCCCTCCCAATGGCTACAGTTGCCAGCTCACTAAGTAAACGGATTACATATTTAACCCCATCCCTCATCTTCTGCAGAGTACTTGACCACCCAATTTCAGACCCATATGCACTGACATTCCAGACAATCATACATTTGATGCAGTTATTGATAATGGAAGATGGATGATTGAATTCCTCGCTGAAAATTCTGAGGTTCCTTTCTCTCCAAATTGACCACGCTGTAGCTGGTAGGCAAAACCTCCATATATCCCTGTCACCCTCCTCCCAGAGGTACTTGTCGCAGTCCCTCAATAAGTCATGTACGTTGTTGCAATTCATCCACTTAATATCTAAGCTCTTGCATAGTTGAAGCCACGCAGTATGTATGATACCACATTTGAGAACTAGGTGATTAGCTGTCTCCTTGACGTAGCCACAGAAGATACACCATTGTTTGATATCTGGCCTGAACTTGTGAATCCTGTCTGAAGTTGAAATCCTGTTCCATGCAATTTTTCATAAGAATAGTCTAATCTTGATTGGCAACCTCTTATTCCAGATCTGTTTATACCAGGCCACTTTCTGCCCGCCTTGCAAAAGCATTGTAGTTACTGATTTAACTGAGAATGAACCAGATTTCTCCCATGTCCAGGATCTACTATCCCTCTTTCCCACATTTATGTTTATATTATCAAGTATGGCAGAAAGATATATAAACTCATTGGCTTCCACATCAGTGAGATTCCTTCGAAAATGCACTTTCCATTGAGACTGATTTTCTGAAGAAGAAAACACTGAATTGATGTTAATATCTCTTGTGACTGCTATATCATACAGATTTGGGAATAAATGATGAAGAGGCCTATTGTTCATCCAAGTGTCTTCCCAGAATCTGGTTTTCACACCATCTCCAACCTGTATCACAGTAGAGCACTTGCAGAAGTCTACAAGAGTTAATATATTCTTCCAGATTGGGGATAAAGGAAGTCTATAATCCTGCTCTATAGACCATCCCCCTTCATTTTGCAAATATTTATTTCTAACATAATCATGTTTGCTATGATGTTTTGTGATATCATGTTTGTTCTTTGAATGATATTACATTTATTTTTTTGTCTTTTACACACCGTATTAAACTGCAAACATGCTGCTCCATGTAAAAGTTTCATGGAAAAATTTGTGAAAGAATACTTTATCCCATTTATATTGTTGTTTTCTTTGGCAAAAGTTTCCTTTTTGCTATCACTTTTTGATTTGTGGTGATTTATAGTTGGTTCAACATTTGTGTTGCAGTGCAAAATTGGCCAAGGAAGAAGATGAAATTCTGGGGCCTAAGCCATACATTTCGAGACATTATCTCATTGAGTGAGTGCAAGTTGCAAAGATACTTATGCATCATACAAAGTTTCAATTTACTGCTGCTCTATCATTTTAGTTTGTTAGTGTCTTGTTTTTCATTCTATTTGAAGATAAATTTGGTTTTTTTGCAAAAATACCATCTTTATAAGTTTATTTGTGGAATTCCCCTCTTATTTTCATATCATTTTTAATAACCTTCTTATATCAATATAATGTGAAAAATACCCCTACAGTTGACCTCTGTTGAGGATTCAAAGAATATTCTGTGTTCATACATGTAATTAAAATTTTGGATGAAAATACCTTTATTAACATGAGTTATTTTGATGAGAGAGAGAGAGAGCCACATTTCATTAAAACTGAAGAAAAAGAAGTAAAGTACGAGAAGACAGGAAAACAAAAAGAAAAAGAAGCGGTATCTACCAAGATGCTACAGCGAAACCCAAACCCCACAGAGCTAAACCCCTCTCCCCACCAAGGAAGGCAGACTCGGGTATCGGGATTGGGTTGGCCGATCCAAAATCGATCCAGATCGGTGGGATCGACCCGAAGCGATCCTGATTCTGAGCCCAAGCAAGGTTGTCCAAGTCAAGGTTGGCAGTACCGGTTTCGGCCGGGACCGAAACCGATTAAAATATATTTTTTTTAAAAAAGACTACATTTGGTTTCGGCTGAAACCAAGGTATGGGTGTCGTTTCGTTTCGGTCCGAAACCGAAACTTTTTAGCCGAAACGTTTCGGTTTCGGCCGAAATTGCCTTCCATGGTACTCCAAGTATGTATGCAGTTTTACATGGGGTTATATATATAAATATCTATTCATTTTAATGTTTTTCTCTTCACTGTACCTTTTCAATAGGCAGTCGAGAGCCCTCTCCACTTTACCTTTTCCAGTTGGAGGAGGTGGGGGAGGAGGATGTCGATGGCGGCATTGACGGCGCAGGGGGTTGCGATGGTGGCGACGTCATGTCTTCTTCTTCTTCTTCTGCTGCTGCTTCCGAGAGAGGTCCATCGCGAGGACAAGGAGGACGAGGAGGAGGAGGTACTGGTGACGGGGATCAGCGGCGGTGACGACGGCGGCGATGGTAAGTATTTCCCTCTTCTTCTTTTTCTTCGACCCTTCTTCTTCGTCGTCGTCGTTGATTGTTCTTCTGCTTCTCCCCCTCTTTGGTTTTTCTTTTTTTCTAACAAACCCTTTGCATCAGTCAGATTGGTCGAGATGGGCCATGGGGATCGCCCGGAACCGGGTGGGCTCGGGCGATCCGACCCGATTCCGGCCGGCTCAAGCCGATCCCGACAGATCTGGCTGCTCCCAGTGAAGGATCGGGAAAGGTCGGCTCAGGATTGGATCGGTTCGCCCAAAAATCGATCGGATGGGGCGATCTGGCTCGATCCGATCCGATTTGGCGAACCTTGCTCCTCACACAAGACACTACATAACATTGTACATGACTCAGTTACAAGATTAGTCTTTTCGATCCCCCATCTTTGACTAGAAACTTGATTGTGCAATTCTGGTACCATACATGGTTGTTAGTCATAAAGCAGGCTGATGCAGCTCTTAGTGATAGTGGAATGATGTTTCAACTCATCTTTGAAAATGGCAGTTATAAAAGCTAACCAGGTTTAGATAAGCGATTTTAAGTTTTAACGGATACTAACAGCTGTGATGACAAAGGCATTTTTGCAAGTATTGACATGTAGTGAGGTTATTGAAGACAATATGAAAATAATAGGGGCAATTCCGCAAATAAACTTGGAAAGAGATCTGCCCAAATTCCTCTATATTTTATACCATGTTTTGTGAATATCTGTGTGCTTGAGAGCATTTGTTCTCATGATTTCCACTGTGCAAGTACTTGTGTTTTTTGTTATTAATTTTTATGCAGAATTTAGGTGTACTTCTGACTTGAAAGTTCTGTACTACATTTTGTTTAAAGTTTAAATATAGCAGCATATGGGAGCATCGTATGAGGCTTAGAGAAAGAAAAATGACCAAAGATCATCAAAACGTCTATCGACTGTGCATCTCGGTGCTGGGGTACTTTTGGGATGGGGGTGGGGGCCCAGGTCTAAATCTGGTGAATGGTTGTTATTGATTTATTTGATCTGTGCCTCCCACTATGGCAGGGACCTCAAATGGAGGGGGGGGGGGTGAAAACTTTGAAGTTGGACTGTGGTGAGGAATTTTTTTATTGTTTAACAGAAAATGACTGGAATGCCTCTTAGACTCATGAAGAAAAAGAGGGGTATAAAGGTCATTTCACCGAAAATATCAAAGAAAACAGAAGAAAATGCCCTGAAAAATAAAAATGTCAAAAAGGGGCAATAAAAATTAAAAAATTATTCCTGCCCAGGGTGGGTAGCCCCCTTTGGAGATGGGGGGCTCCCCCCCAAGATGGGGTGCTGCAGCCCGTAGTGGGTGGCAGACCCTTTGGGGGGGGGGTTGCTGCCACCTGTGGTGGGCAGTAGCCCCCCTTGGGGCTGCTGCCTCCTTCCCTGCGATGTCACATCCTTGTGTCACGTCTTAACATGGTGGGAATTTCTGAAATAAAAAAATATATATTTTCCTGGAAGGTGGCCTCATGCCCATGTGGACCAATGGGAGGCTGCCACATTGTTGCTCTGTCGTCACCTCATCCTCGCCAACTTGTGCCTCGTCGGTGACATGTGGACCAATCAAAATTCAAGAAATTTGTAGCCAATGGGGTTTTGCCATGTAAGCAAATCCCCCTTCAAATATTGACTGGGGTGCCACAACTTGGCAGGACCTCATTGGTCATAAAGCTCTATAAATACACCCATACCCCTTTATATGATGTGTACAACAGCCAAAGCCTTGTACTTCAGGAATACAAGAGTTCTCCCTCTTTCTCTTCTCCTAGGTGAGTAGGTGAAGAATTGGGGGACCTCGCCGATTTCTGCAACACATCTACTTGATACATCGTCAAGGTTCTACGGCGTGCCCCATTTTGAAATTTATAATTCATATGTGATGAGTCTATCCGTTTTTGACCCGCCTATGTGACGATGGCGAGCCATCAGGGATGTGACCTATTTGGCTTTCCATCATGGTAGTACAACGTGGAGCGAAGGCCTTTGGCCCGCTATTATGGCAATGCACCGTGGGTTTTATATGAACGTCAGCCTATATCCTGCTAACATTGGTGCACCAAACTTATGAACACTTGGCCCACTGATTCCTAGAATAATGGTGAGCCGTCATGGAGACATCCAAGGATTGCAAGGCACCTTGACATGCGTGCCACTTACGATCACATCTCAAATATGATGGCCTATACCCCGGGACATAAGCTATGACGATTCAACATGCATGCCTTTTCTAATCAAGCTTAATTAACCACAAATGCAAACCCTCATAGGGGATAGTTGGGTGGGGGGGGGAGGGAGCTAAGTAGTACCTTGAATTGTGTGCCACACACAAGTGTGCCAATTTGAACCAAACATTCTGTGTGATGAGTCTTCTTGTGCCACCAAATGTGGACCCCTAATAGGGGACAATTAGGTTCACTGGGCGAGATGAATGGTACCTTGATATGTGCGTCATGTATAAATCCCCTGATGTGAATCAATCTACTCATTGTGTACGCCGCACCAGTTATTGGCCCTAAAATGGGATATCTAGGCCCATCATCTGGGGTGAATAGTGCCTCAATGTGTACGACATGCATATTTACACCCCCTAGGGAAAACAGTTGTGTATCAATAACATCTGGTCCTTTATTGAGGGTCAATGCAAAGA
This sequence comes from Amorphophallus konjac, assembly GCA_022559845.1. Lineage (NCBI taxonomy): Eukaryota > Viridiplantae > Streptophyta > Magnoliopsida > Alismatales > Araceae > Amorphophallus > Amorphophallus konjac. Next base: position 261,076,727 of record CM040121.1, read on the forward strand.
ATACGTACACGAACAATCTTGGGATGTGCATCATGTATGTGAACAGTACCTTGGTATGCGTGCTACATATGTGAACAATACTCGGGATCGTGCCATGTAATAAGTAATAGTGTTCGACATATTGATATGCCCAAATAACATATCGGGATACATGTCATGTGATAATAACATCTAGTCCCTTGGTACATCCAAACCAGGCACCTTGAGTGGCGTGCTGTGCATAATCGTGCAAATTGAGTGAACATTTTGAGCAAAATACCAATTTGTTGGACATTAATAATTGGCAGAAATCGAAGGTTTCCTCGCATAGCAAGGTGTAATTAATGCTGATCTGTGGACTGGCAGAAAGAGTCTTGAACTCAAATGAATTCAGATGCTATTATTCATTGGGCGAGTCAGTAAATTTAATAAATAGAAGATGAAAATTTTCATGATCCACGGTGGCGACCCCTAAATCCAAAGTTCGAAAAATTTTAAAAAAATCCAAACAAAACCTAGCTCCAACAAGGTACTACAGGGTGGCCTTGAGTGACACCCCAACTTTCTTTATAATCCTTGAGTCAGAGACTCAGGGGCTGCAGATTACATGATTGGTATTCCTTCTCACTTTTCTCATTAGTCGTTAAGCTTTGGACAAGACAAGGTAACCATCATTGATGGTACCCATGTCACTGTGGCTGATAAAGGTGCTATTACATTAAATAAGTACTTAGTCTGGTCTGCTGACCTTGTTCTTGCTCTCCCTATACCTTTCTGTTAACAACGTTTAAAATCCATGAACTACGTAGTGACTTTCTTCCCCACTTATTGTATTTTTTAGGACCTGAAGACAAAACAGACAATTGGGAGTGGTCGTGGAGTGAGAGGTCTCTATCATTTTGAACCTGGAGGGAGTGTAGCCTTCCAAGCACGTGTAAACTGTGACATATACTAGCAAATAAAAGAGATTCAGTTATGACACAGTCGTTTAGGTCATTTGTCCTTTAGGTTTTTAAAAGTCCTTTTTCCTACTTTTTTTAAGTCAATAAGAGTTGAGTCTTTACAATATCAAGTTTGTCACCTTGCCAAACATAGAAGAAATAGATTTCCAGATTCAATCAATAAAAACACTTTTCTTTTCCAACTTGTGCATTCGGATGTTGGGGACCTTCTTGTGTTCCCTCTATGATTGGCCATTGCTATTTCCTAGGTTTTATAGATGACTTTTACCATTGTTGTTGGGTCTATCTTATGAAGTCTTGTGCAGGGGTTCCCCCTGTTGTCCAAGTGTTCTGCAAGATGGTTGAGAACCAGTTTGGGAGGCATGCTAAAATTTTTCAGATTTGATAATTCGAGAGAATTCTTTGAGAGGAATTTTAACATTTTCATGGACAACGAAGGAATTGTTCCTTAATTCTTGTGTGCTTACTCCCCGAAAATGGAGTGACTGAGAACAAAATAGACATCTTTCAGAGACCACTTGGGTGCTTCTCTTGACACATGAGTTGCCCAAAAATATTTTGGCTGATGCTATTTTGATTGGTGCTTTGGACTCCTGCAAATCTCTCCCCTGCGAGGCTTCTTGGTCCTGATTATCCCTTTTGTTGTTTGATTCCTTATGTCTTTGGGTGTCTTTGTTCCATCCATTGTCTTGGCCCTGGGTCATCTAAACCATGGTCGGCAGTTTCGGCCGAAACCGATACGTTTCGGCCGAAACATATCGGTTTCGGACCTAACTGATCCGAAACCAACCGACCGAAATCGGACGAAACCGGACGTCAACTGCAGAGCAAAAAATAATATTTTATTTGGTTTCGGGCTGAAACCGAAACCGATACTGTTTCGGTTTTGGACCCGGCCGAAACCGAAACTGAAACCGAAACTGCCATCCTTGATCTAAACTAGATCCTAGAGCTGTCTTTGGCATCTTTTTGGGATACTCTCCCACCCAAAAGGGTTATAGCCCTAAGATTGAGAAGAAGTATATCATCAAAGATGTCACATTCTTTGAATCGGAGTCATATTTTCAATCTAAGTCCTCTCTTCCAGGGGAGGATGTTCCTTCTAGTTTGAGTGCATCTTCCCTATTGTTCATCCCTTTGTTGGTTAGTGGAGATGTTACTGGTCCCCTATTTGAAACCTTCTTGCATACATTTGCCAAATGTCACCGTGGATATGCGTACCAAATCTTTTCACCTACTATCGGCATGGTTGGCAAAAAAAGTGGCCTCCCACAGATTGACTGGCCTAAGATGCTACTGCACCTCCAGGTTCTCTACAGGACTCTAACCCTGATACTTCAGCTAGTTCTCCTTGTGATACACCAGAACTTGACCTTCCTATTCTTGTCTGAAAGGGCACTTGGGCCTACAATTGTCATTCTATTTCGAACTATGTCTCCTATTCTCGCCATTCTTCTTATTATTCTTTTCTTGTTTGCCATCTCTTCCTATCAAGTTCCCACTTCATTGAGACTGAAAGATCCCAAGTGGGTGGTTGCATGGATGAGGATGTGACGACAATAAGAATGACACCTGTGCATTAGTGTAGCTGCACATAGGAGTTTAAGATCAAAGATCTTGGTGAGGTAAAGTATTTTCTTGGGATTGAGATAGCAAAATCTCAGCAGGGCATTTATATATGCCAATGAAACTATGCCTTGGATTTGTTGAAGGAGATGGGTAAGTTGGGCTGTAAAATCCACTAAAGTGAACCATGAACATTTTGACTCAGTGGGCGGGCCATCATCTGAAGCTCAAAAGGGATGTATTAGCATCTTGTGGGGAGGATACTCTATTTATCACTCACTTGGCCTAACACCACTTATGTCGTAATTGTTGTTAGCCAATTTATGCATGCCTTTGGGGTACCCCACATGAAAGCTCAGGAGTGCATGTTGTGATATGTTAAGTCCTGTCTGGGTAAAGGATTGTTATATACCAAGGTTGTGCACTTAAACATCCAAAATTTTACACATGCTGATTGGGCTGGTTCTTAGGATGATCAGGGTTCTACTACCAGGTACTGTATCTTTTTTTGGGTGGTAATTTGTTAGCTTGTAGGAGTAAGAAGCAAATTGTGTGTGCTAGATTGAGTGCTGAAGCTGAGTATCGAGCTATGGTCCACAGTGTTACAGAAGTGCTGTGGTTGAAGCTTTTCTTGCAAGACCTCTGTGTTCAAGTTCATCTTCCTATGAAGCTCTACTGGGATAATAAGGCATCCATCAATATTACTAACAGTCCTGTTTAGCATGACATAACGATGAGATTGATCAACACTTCATCTGAGAAAAAATTGGTTTTGGTGAAATCTATTCACATTGTGTCCAGTCTGCTGATCAAGTTTCTGATGTGTTCACAAAGGGTCTGTCCAAAGAACACTTTCATGTTGTCGAAGTTGCATAATTGACATTTATAGTCAGCTTGAGGGGGAGTGTAGACAGGGTTTATTTTTTTATTACATGTCTTGTACCAGCTTCCCTCTAAAGTGGGGACTGTTTTTGTCTTTCGCAGCCATTGTAAGTCAACTCTAATATAAATATAGGTTACTGTGGTGATCGATCTGGTTGGTGTAGCCACACCCTTCTTTCTCCACCTATGTGCCTGTTTACAACACGCCAAAAATAATGGAAAAAGAGGTTTAGGTGTTCATTTATTGAACAACGATGCACTTCTGTTGGCTATTTGATTAGTATGCGTATGTGCATAATTATTTCCGCGCTTCATATTTAACAGACGATTTATGGTTCGTGTACTGGATTTTCCCCCACAGACCGTAGTCGGTGTTTATTTACATCGGATTAAGTCCGAACATCTTTGATTAACTGCCAAAGATGTCCTTTGACCCTTACAACATCCGTTGTGATATAAGGGATTAGGTCCAAAAAGAACATCCATACCCAAAGGCAGGGGTATAATTGCAATAGATAGTATTCTTTATAGACTCTCGGACATGTATTTAATTTCCTCATAGGTTGGGGTTTATTTGCAATTTTCCCTTGAACTAGGATTTTTTGCAATTTTTCTTTAAACCAGGGTTTGTCTCTTGTGATGAGAGTTTAATCCCAATTTCGTGATGGCCAGAACATTCTTCTGCCATCCTGGTAAGTTCAGAATTTTCTTGTAGTTTTCCTGGATATTTATGTAATTTTGAAAGATCTAGGGTAAACTTACAATTTTCTAATCTTTTGAACAAAACATGGGTTTTTCCCCCAATTTGGAGGATATTTCTATAAACTTGAACATTTCTTGTTCAATCTCTCAACTTTCAGGTTTTTTCCTGAATTATGTGGGTATTTACACAATTTCATAAAGTTGCATGGTATTTTTGTAATTTACCATAAATACGGTGTATTTCTGCAATTTTTGAACTTTATGGGGATATCTGCACAAGTTACCAATTTTATGGACTTTTCTGAATTTTCTGTAATTTCCTGGACATTTATGTAATTATCTGAAAATACAGGATATTTCTGCAATTTTCAGACTTTGCGTGGACTTTTGTGTAATTTTTGCATACAAGCAAGAGTTCCACACGGGCTCTCATAATTCTTCTGAATTTCTCCACGAATTTCTGTATTTTTACAGAATTTAGGCATAAATACATAAAATTCTCCCAAAGTAGGGGTATAAGTGTAAAAAGTAAATCATACCCTTGAACTGGGCTTTTACAAGATCAAAACAGACAGAGCCGTCTCTCTCTCTCTCTCTCTCTCTCTCTATATATATATATATATATATATATATATATATCTCAATCTCTCGTTCTCTGCCCTGCTCCCTCTTTCTCTATCTCTCTATCAGTCTCTCTCAATCTCTCTCTCTATCTCTCTATCAGTCTCTCTGTCTACCCTGATCCCAATCTCTCCTGTCCCTTTCTCTCTCTGACGCGCACACACAGAGTCACACAGAGAGCACCTACTCTCCTTGTGCTCTCTCTCTGAGTCTCTGTCTGTCTCCCCGTCCCCTGCTCTCTATCTCACAGAGAGCACCTGCTCTCTCTCTCTCTCTCACACACACACACACACACACACACACACACACGTAGTCATACAAAGAGCACTTGCTCTCTCCTTGCGCTCTTTCTCTCTGTCTCTCTCTCTCTCTCTAAGTTTGTCTATCTTCCCCCTGCTCTTTGTCTCAGAGAGCACCTGTTGTGTCCTGCTCTCTCCCTTCTTTGGTGTCCCCCGCCCCTATTCTCACTCTGTCTCACAGTCATAGACAAAGTATAAGCATTATATTACTTGTATGTTGTTTCAAATATGATTTGCAGATTTTTAGAGGAATTTGGCAAACATCATGTTAGTATTTGATTATTTCCTTCATTAAAAGTTATCTCAAAATTATTTTTGATATTTTATTGCAATGTCATTTCTATTAGTTTTCATTTTTGTCCATACTATTGTTGTTATCTATATTTATAATGATCATGATTAACTTTTATATAGAAAATTACATATATTAATGATCACATTTGTTTATGAACTTGACGTCTGAGCATCGCTTAGGCGGGCGCCTAAGCGCTTAGGCGCTCAAGGATCCCAACCTCGCCTTGGTCGCCTTGGCAACTATGATGGCGGGCCAATAGAAGCCTTTGAGTTTGATCTTGTTCTTCATTTTATCCCTTGCTTGATGGGCGTCACATAGCCCTGAGTGGACCTTGCGCATTATTATTTTGGCTTTCTTTGGTGAGAGACACCGCAGGACATATTTGTCTTTTTCATGGTCAAGCATGTACAGTTGGTCCCCTATTAACTGTTATGATGTTGCTATGCTCAACAGTTGAACTCTTTGAACCCAGTCTAGAGGGAGCCAGTCATTTTTTATCTTGATAATTGGCTCGTGTCAATTTTCTTCCTTCATGGCATTGCCTTCTTCATGGTGTTGACCTCATGAGATGTGAGGTCAAATTCCTCGTCTAGGACATTTGGCATGAGCCTCCTGTGTCTGACTGTTGAGTAAGGCTTGTTGCACACTTGGGTGTGCTACACACCTTGGGTGTGCAATGGTTTAAATTTTTTTTTTTGAAAATTTTCTGACGTGGGCTCCAAGTTGCCCTAACTTGCCGTGCAAGTTACGTCACCATTGGATTACCCAAAAAGAAATTAAAAAAGAAGCCAGATCAAATGAATAGTGTTGGGCCTATTTTTTAAAAATTGGTCCGTTTCATTTTTAAATTTTTTTGGATAATCAGATGGTGACGTGGTTTGCACGGTAAGTTAGGGTGACTAGGGACCCACGTTAGAAATGTTTCAAAAAAAAAATAAAAGCCACTGCACACCCGGGTGTGCAACAAGCCTTACTCCTGACTGTTGTATCCAGTTCTCCTCCGGGTGGAAGTTTTATGGCAGAAGCTAACTTGGCGAGGGTATCTGCTTGGGAGTTTTTGCTTCTCGGACATGACCTATTTCAAACAGGTAGAATTTCTCTTTGAGTCTCATCACGACGGCATAGTAAGGAATTAGCTCTTGCGTTCGGACATTGTAGTCGTTTATGACTTGTCGTATGACTAGTTGCGAGTCTCCGTAGACCTTGATGCGTTTGATATCCATTTCCAGAGCTATTTGAAGTCCCACTATAAAGGCTTCATACTTTGCTTCGTTGTTGGTCAACGGCTTCTTGAGGGCACACGAATTGTGTAGAACCCCTCCTTGAGGAGTAACAAAGACTATGCCAGCCTCTAAGGTGAGGCTTGTAGTGCCGTTAGCCTTTTTGACTGTTCGAGAAGCACCATCAAAATAGAGCTCCCAACATGGCTAGTCAATTACGAGGGCGTTGTCCTCTTTTTGTGGCGGGACATCCTTGGTTTGATTTTCTGTTCCTTGTTGGGGCAAGAGAGTCTCTTCATCGGGGAATTCGATGCTAAGAGGAGAGTCCAAGGGGGTTGAGTGTGCCCCCCAAAACTCCACCATTCCTTTGATAGCTTTTTGCGAGATGAAGGTAATGTCAAATTCCATGAGGAGTAGAGCCCATTTTCCTAGTCTTCCTGACAATGCGGGTTAGTTAAGGAGAAATTTGAGTGGGTCGAACTTTGATATTATCTCCACCTGGTGAGACAGAAGGTAATGCCTCAGCTTTTTGACGGCGAACACAAGTGCTAAACACACTTTCTCCATAGGGGAATACTGGTGTTTAGGGTCGACCAACTTTCTACTGAGGTAATATAGTGGTTGTTTTTTACCTTTTCATTTATTTGTGCCAAAAGGACTCCCAAAGAAGCGTCTATGGCGGCAATATAAAGTATAAGGGACTTTCCTTTGGCTGGTGCTCCCAACACCGGGGGAGTAACCGTGTACTCTTTGATTTATTCGAAGGCTTTTTGGCACTCTTGGTCCCATATGAATGGTGCGCTCTTCTTCATCAGTTTGTCGAAGGGCGCGCATCTCCCGAAGAGGTTAGATATGAATCGCCTGATGTAGGCTAACCTTCTTTGGAGAGATCTCAGGTCAATTATGTTTCTAGGTGGCGGCAACTCCCAGATTGCTATGATTTTATCGGGGTCTATTTTTGTTCCCCGATATCTGACGATGAAGTAGAGGAATTTGCCGCTTGAAACACTGAAGGCCCACTTCATTGGGTTCATTTTGAGTTGATATTGTCGGAGTCTTTCAAAGACCCGATGCAGGTCGGTCAGGTGGTTTGCCCCCCTTTTGGTTTTGACGACCAAGTCATCAACATAGCATTCAACCAAGTCGTGGAGCATTTCATCAAAAATTTTGGTCATTACCCTTTGGTAGGTAGCGCCAATATTTTTCAAGTTGAAAGGCATTCTTTTGTAATTGAAAATCCCTTTGGGGAATCGGAAGGCCGTATGATTTTTTGTCCTTGATGGCCATGCAGATCTAGTTATATTCCGATGATCTATCCATCAAGGATAAGACTTCATGTTCCGTGGTCATATCAGCTATGGTTTCAGTGATTGGAACTGGAAAGTTGTCCTTCGAACATGCTTTGTTGAAGTCCTTGTAGTCGATGCAGACTTGGATTTGGCCATTCTTTTTCTTCACCGAGACTATTAGTGAGCCAAATTGGATATATGCAGGGCTCTATGAAGTCCACTTCTAGGAGCTCATGAACTTCGACATTCACTTTGAGTTATAGCTCGTAGCGCATACGCCTTTGGACCTATTTGACTAGTTTAGCCGTAGGGAGTATTGTCAGCTCATGTTCGGCTATAGAAGGTTCCAGCTCGGTTATTTCTTTATAAGTCCAGGCAAAACAGTCTTTGAACTCTTGCAAAAGTTGTTTATACACTTCCCTTTCTTCTTCATTGAGGAGAACGCTGATGAACATTGGGCGGAGATCTTCCGCCTCCCCAAGGTTGAGTTCAACTAATTCGTCTACTGTCGCTTGCCCGCCATCTTCAAGTTTGTTCAGAGATGGCTGTAGATCGATGAAGTCTCTCTCGTCATCGGAACCGACCACATGGACATCATAATATTCAAGTTGTTGACGATAGACGAGCAAGTTTGCTCGTCATGGCTTCTGGGTGCCTCTTCCCCTTCCTACTCATTTATGGGGGCAATGGGTTCCTCACCAGAGTCTGAGCTACTAGAGGAGGGTTGTTACCCTATAGTGTTAATAGCGTAGTAGACTTTAAAGTTTACATCTTGTTCATAACTAAGCCCTCTTGTGACTTTCTTGGAGAAGGGAGTCTGCCCTTAGACTTGTGATGGATTCCATAATTCTCAGAAGTAATCGCGCTGGGAGCTTTCTTATATTCGTGGGATATTCTGTTTCCACACACTTCCTTGATATGTTCAGGCATGTTGCTTATCTCTTGAATGAACTCGGGAGCATTTTTTGGCACATCGCTCTAGCCGAAATCGTCATCAGGGGGCCCTCGAGGGACCAAATATCCCTTGTAGAAAATAATTGGCTTGACGACCTTGTTCTTTTCCTTATTTCCTCTCCTGATACTTGACGAGGAACGTCTTCAGTTGCTCAACTTTGTGTTCCTCTCTTTGAAAGGGCAACTGCATTCATGTACGAGGCAGCGAGATGTTTTTATCGATGGCTCGATTAATGAGGCTAGCTTCAAAATTGATCTCCTACCTTTTTGGACGAGTTGACTTAGCATTGGCAGTGCTGATCTGGGGATTCAACCTATGGAGTTTGGCGAGATCCTCGTTTACTATGAAGAGCTCCTCCTCTTCTTCTTCCCCTCTTCTCGAGGCGATCTTTTACTTTCCTTTGTTCTTTATGCTACTGGGAGGCTCGATAGTGGGTTCCCCAAAATATAATTAGGCGTCCGTCACGTTACATTCACTTGGACGGAACAGAGCTTGATCAGCGAAGACTGTATGTTGCTCTCCACCTTTTGTGTACTTGATGCACTGGTGAAGAGTTGGAAGGGATGACTCAATTTTCATGCAACTAGGGTCTCTAGTAGGGCTAGTGGTTGGGACTGAACGCTTGGTGCCCTCGACGGTTGTTGTTGTGAGTGTGGACGCCTTGTCTTTAGCCTCAGGGACCACACCCAAGAAAAAGGGCGAGTCAACGGTTGCTGGGTCTTTAGGCAGAGGGACCACACCCAAGAAAAAGGGCGAGCCGACGATTGCTGGGTCTTCAGGCACAGGGACCACACCCAAGAAAAAGGGCGAGCCGACGATTGTTGGGAACTCGCCGAACAGGATTGGAGTAGCCAGGTAGCCGAATATGGCGTGATTGGCAATGACTTGTGGTCCGTATGTGACGACAGCCGTTGTCCTGTAATTTGTGGTTGCTGTTGGTCGCTTAATGCGAGCAAATGAGTGAGCAAGTAAACCGGTGCCCTTCTCTTCCCGTCTTGTAAAAGAAAAAGAGGCAATCAGAACCTTGGTAAAGGTTTAAGACTTCTTTGACAGAAAGAAGAAAAGCGGGAAAGGTCCCACCGGACGTGCCAGTCTGTTGAACACGGAAATAATTTAGAAAAGAAAATAATGTTCATTTGTTGAACATCAATGCACAATTTTTTAAAAGTTATTTAAAATAACATGTGCATTATTGATTCCGTGAGTTTAATTTATCAGACGATTTGGGTTTGAGTGCGGGACCTTTCTCCACTGATCGCGATTAGTGTTAATTTACATCGGCATAAAGTCCGAACACTCTTGTTTAATTGCCAAAGAGATTTTATAGTCCTTTACATTGTGGATCTGATGCTAAAGGCAAACTCACATCACTCATAATTATCCCTCCTTAAAGGATGGGCATGTAGATAAAAGTAGGGTTTAATTGAGGGCATGGTTTGACTGGAGATTGAATAAAACCTAGTGATTTTGGAGATATGTTCATAAATTCTCGAGAATTTAGAGACGCTTTGCAGTCTAGAGTATCCCAATAATTTTTGGATTCCAGAGGTATTTTTATAATTTCTGGACTCTAGGGGTATTTTGATAATTTTGGGTCAGGCCAGGGGCTTTGTGCAATTTTTGAACTGAGCGAGAGTTTTCGTGCAATTTCTTACCTCCAGGGACAATTTGGTAGTTTTTGGAAGGTTTAGGGATGGTTTGGTCATTTCTGGACTCCAAAGGTATTTTAGTAACTCCCGGGAAGTTTAGGGACAAATTTGATAATTGTAGCAACACTCGGGTGTGGGCACAATTTGACATTAACCATGAGTGTAGGAACTAGTTGAGGCCCAAGAAAGGCATATGCACAAATCCCTCATAAGATGGGCACATTCACAATTTCACTGGATGCCAGGGTATATTTGCAATTCCTTGAACAAACAAAGGACATTTGCATATATTCAACATTTGAAGTACAAGGCTTTGTCCTCAGCAAATTGTGGATTTTATAGGACTTCTCCGCAAAAAATGCGAGACATTCACAATTAGAGAAGTATGCAGGGTATTTTTTCAATTACATGACATTGATGACTTTCTTGTAATTTTGGGAGGATATTTTCATAATTTTTGATTAGTTCAGAAAATTACATACTTCTACTGCCCAAAACACATAGAACATTACACAACAAGGCCCCCAGGGACATAAGTGTAAGACCCAGGATATTTGTTGTAACGACCCGGAGATCCGGATACCGGTAAACCGATACCAAGAACTCGGAGACGCCACCCAAGAGGCTGATGAGGCCTCGTAAGGGTTGGGAGGATTGGTTGAGGAGGTGCATAATGAACTGGAATGACACGTGCATTATAAAATAGTAATTTTTAAGCAGAAGCAATTGATAATAACAGAGTGATATATTTATATAATAGTCCAGATCCATACATTACAAGTCCAAACACTGTACAAAAGTCGAAATAAACAACTACACGGGGCATACCCCGGTCAAAAGGGAAAGAAAGACCACTGCTGGCACCTACGGCTGCCCGCCTGAAGCACGTGGGAAACCCGCGGACTGCCGCTCCGTCTCACCTGGAAAGGAAGGGTGAGTCTCACAACATAGACTCAGTAGGGTTCACGCAAATCCCTACCTCGCAGCTAAACTTATAAAAGCAATTAATAATGTAATGGCATAAGAAAAACAACAATTAACAAAGCTGTACAGGTATATGAACAATTAAAGACAGCCAATTGAAATGCCATTTAATATTCAAACGAATAATTGAACACTAGAATCATAATCTACCAATAGAATGAAAATTCAACATTTCCATCATTTCCAAGTGACAGGAGAAAGAGAGGACCACCAGAAAGAAGACCAGACGCGTCCACTGACGACTTATACTGCGTCTCAAGTATCTCCACTAGCCTGGAACGCGACAAGTGAGACACGCAACAGTAACCAAGGTCAAGAACTAGTCAGGGTCACACTCGTTAGTGTCAGTCCACGCCCCTGACCACGTGTGCACACACATGCTCAATGCCTTGAGCCAGGCCTCTAGCTAGTTTTCCTCCCCAGAAGGATGCTACTGACAAGCAAGGGGGCTCACGGAAACCGGCTTAAAAACCGTACACCGGGACTACCCCGCCACCTCTCCCAGGTGGGCCGACACTAAAGGTCGTCGGGCTACGACTAGTGGTTCCATCACAAGGAAAGAGAAAATAATTCCATTGGGACATAAAAATGTGCCACAGTTTATAAAAATATCTAAACATGGCGAACATGCATCGTTAAACGCATAATTAAATGAACATGATTGAATTCATACACTGCAGGGACCAAACGGTCTAGGACAGGGCCGCCTGAGCAGGAAATGGTCGCACGACTGATCGCCTAGTGACATAAAACGGTCTGGTCTTAGGCCGCCACACTTCCACCGCCTCAATCGGACGAAGGATCCTAGCGGTCGGTCGCTGGGCCGCTAAGGTCAACAAACGGTCAGACGATGGACCGCTATTAACCAGAAATGGTCTAGGCCGAGACCGCTAAAGTCCACCGTCTTACACAACCATAAAACGGTCCCTGGAACGACCGCTTGTCGTCCAGAGGACCCGAACCGTGGGTAACTCAATTGAGTTCCCTCCCAATCGATTCAAATCGATGGGAAAACATGTTTAAACATGTTCCCTGCCTTCCTACGTCCATTCCACAACATTTCTACATCCAAAAACATAAGAACAATGGCCAAGAATGGATCAAAAACATAAATGACAAAGTTCATGCTCTTAAAACATTATGACAATGTTCATGCATATAGTCATCTTCTTAGCGTGTCAATGGGTGGGGAATTAATCCTAAGGAGGAAAGGAAGCCATCCCCTTACTTGGTTTAAGAAGGAAACGCCGATTCCTCGCCGTTCTTCACGAAGGAACCGAACTCCACACTTGGGATTTCTCGCCTCCACACTCCACAGTCGCCTCCACGACGCCAGCACCGCTCCACCTACGTCTCGGGCTCGCCAAGGCCAGTTCCTGCAAATCTTGCAACACCCCGAGGTGATCACACCGTCGAGAGAGCAAGAGAAAGGAAGAGAGACGTGGGGAGAGAAAGAAAGAGGGAGAGGGGAGAGAAAGTCTCCTTCGTGAAAACAAAAAAACATTTGATTATTTATTTATTTTTTGTTATAAAACTTTTAATTGCAATAAGGCATCAAAATAAGCAAAATTACATATATGCCCTCTCTGACTTCTAAAAGCTTATACAAATGGGCTACCTCAATTGAATTGGGCCCATTAAGCCCATTAAAATAATCGAAACTCATGCATCTTTTTATATTTCGATACCGGTACGAATCCGTTAACTACCGGGTCTTACATTTGTAGTCCATACCCTTGGATGAGCCTTTACAAACAAACAAACACAAAAACTCCTTGGCGCGTCTGGATCTTCTCCGCGTCTGACTGACTGAGTTTTTGTCCGAGTGTTTTTTTCCCTTGGGACCCATGAGGGATATTTATAGAGGATTGGGGGGGTCACTTGGACTCGGTTAAACATTTTTTGAAATTGTTAGGGGTCAATTGACCTATCAGGTGGGCAAATAACCCCGAGTAAGATATTTTTTCTGCCCTTTTGGGGTTTAATCAGGGTCATTTGAACCCCTAGAAACATAGGGATTGACCCCGACTAAGCTTGTAGAGCTTAACCGGGGTCAATTGACCCAATTGGATGGGGATTGACTCTTAACCGGGGTCAATTGAGCCCGGTAGATGGGGGAGGAGTTAACTGGGGTCAATCGACCCCGGTAGGAGGGGGTTGACCTTGGTTACTCCATTGGAGTTAACCGAGGTCAATTGATTCTGGTAGGAGGGGCAATTGACTTTGGTATATGTGGGTGTTGGTCACCCCGGTCACGCCTAGGGCTTGACCGCTCCTAGGCGGTGGACCCTGGGTAGTCTAGGCTTGACCAGGGTTGACTGCCCCTCGTCTCTCGGTGGTGGACCCCGGGTGACTCCGGGTGGGACTACCCGAGGTCAAATCTTGTGGGGTCTCACGCCCGCTAGTGTGCGAAGGTGGAGAGAGGGGGCGACCCCCTTATAAAACCATGGTTTGGTCCTTTTGTTTGGTTTTTTCGCAGCCGGGACACATGGAGTGGAGAAAGCTCCTTCATTTGTTTGTTTGTCTTCTCCGCGCCTTTTGTAGAGAGGAGAAGCTTGCTTCTCACCGGGGACGTCTCGTACACGCGTGTTGAACTTTCCGCAGGTGTATAGATAATTCCCACATGGTTGCTTCATTGCTGCGATGTGGTGTTTTTTTTCTTTTCACTCTGGACATCTGACGGGAATTCTTGGGATTCAGAAATTTGTCCGGGATCACAACGACGATTGGCTTCGTGTCGTTTGTCGGTCGTTGTTGATTTGAATTGTCTTCAATCGCCTCGATTGCTCTAAGGGACTTTTGATTGATTGATTGATTTTTTTTTTCGACCGGGGATCCCCAGGGTTTGGAGATAACTCCTTGAGACGATGGTACTGGCTTTGTGCTGTATTCTGACCATCACCGAACTTTAGTTTAATTTATCTTGATTAATTTGAGAAAAATAGCGAGTTCAACAAATACCCCGCACGGAGCGTCCGTCAAAGCCAGAGGCAGAGGCAGGCAACCGATGCCTTTTGTGGCTTTCTTTTGTTTTCCCAAGTCTTTTTGATATAATGGGATTTTGTAGACTGCACTTCATCAATTTATTGCTGCCCTTGTATATTTTGTTTAACTCCTCTTTTCTTTGTTTTCCTTCTTTCTTTTTTTTACAGCAATTTTAGCCATGGCTCGCTACGGTGGAGACAAGGATTACTCTAAAAGGCTTAAAATTTGGGGATCCGAGGATCGCTATGTCAAGAGGAGTGACCAGCCCATGCCGCCCTTTTCCCCGTGCACGATCACTGCTGATAACTTTGATACTGTGGACCGCAGTTTATTTTGGGTTGCAGAAGGCCCAACTGAGGGTGCAAACTTGGGAGAGGGATTTGTTGACACATCCCGCATCACGAAGAAGTGTGGCATTTATGTTTATGATCGGTCACATAGATATCTATCTCACTATCCACTGGACCGCCATCTCCTTCCTTTCATCTAGAACTTTGTGCCTCTGAATATGGAAGTTGATGATCCTCTTCTGCTAGAGGAGAGGAGTCGTCTTGAGCAGGCCATATTGCTGGGGAACGATAGCATGTAGGGCAAATGCACTTTCTCCTATCCGAGCTTCCCAGAGGGCTTTGCACGACAGAGACAATATCCTGAGCAGAGGAGTCTAGGCTTCTTCAGGCACTTTGATAGCATCATAGTCCACTCTGCACCATTGTCTCCAGCATCACGGCATTTATATAGGCACCACAAAGTTGTAGAGTTTGCAGTAGATGGCATGTTTCTGACTACCTTAGGGGTGAATTTTGTAAATGATGAGTATGATCATGATTGTTTGCTGGAGAGGATATTGGCAGTCAAGGCCCCCAGCTGGTATGGGAAATGATCTGTTATCTCTTCTTACAGTTATCACCGGGGGGCGATAGAATGACTTTGGGGTATCTTTACTGTTTACAGGGCAGTGTTGGATAAAAGCAGGGATTCGTCATGCAGTGATAGCCGCTTTATACTCTTACCCCTGTCACACAGGGTTGCTCTAGGCCTTGGTAGAGAGATTCAATCGCTGTTGGAATATGTTTGTTACTATTGAGGGGGAGACCTCTTTAGATCTTTGGGCTTTCCACAGGATCTTTGGCCTTCCTATCTGTGGGTGAGCATATGAGGAGATGTCCCTTGATGACCTTCACGACAGTCATTCAGATGGCGCTAGAAAATACCAAATGCCTTATTGTTACAGGTCATGAAGACCTGGCGGGATTTGGTCCGAGTGGGCAAAGAGAAGACCCCCCGCACCAACAGAGTGACTTTGATTGCTTGGGTGCGACACTTTTATAGTGGGCCATATTGCTTTCACGAGGAGTTTGCTCAGCCAAGTGTATCTTGGGATCAGTGCGAAGAGGTGATATTGAAACTTTGTCAGCACTCACGCCATCTGTCTGCTCCAGAGCAAGGGCGGAATTCACGAGAATTACCTCCTCTCACTTATTTGGTAGTTTACGTGGCCTACTTGTTGGCCACCTTCATGATTCCTCATGGTGAGGAAGGTATTTTTCGGGTTGAGGTGATTTATCCAACGTGTTTGATGGCGTGTGGCTAGAGAGTTGCTGTTACATCTGCTGCCTTAGCTAGCATTTATCATTTTTTGGGGGCTTTGATGGCGCATTCTTCACCCTGAGATAAGAGCATCCTTATGCCCACTCACTACTTGAGTGCATGGGCTGGATTGTTATTTCTAGAGTTCTCTCGGAGGTCGCCAGTTGACAACCCTGCGGCGCCACTTATCTTTGCTTTCGGTGGTCACCTAGATCATGATGCACTTACACAACTGGTTGGCGCTCGCCGAACTTTGTCTTTTCTCCCCACCAGGAGGAATGAGGGCTTGGACCTTGATCATTGTTCCTATTTTTATCGCCCTTATTTGGAGCAGGAGGGGGCACAGCTGTTTGCAAATTGTCCTCACATGCTCTACCTTCGGCTCATGTTCTTGCTAATTGGGTTCTTTGCATACGCCCCAATGTTCTCATTTATCGCCGTTCTAACACCGTAGTTCTCGAACCTTACTACCCACATCGCTTCGTTCGGAACTTCGGGTATGACCAGGCCGCACCACCCAATGCTGAGTTTCCGTTGGCCCTCTGGCAGTATAGACACCGGGATGTACAGTTTGTTGCAGTGGCATGGCATGACTTTTTCTGTCTTGATGTGAAAGAAGACTATCCCATTCTAGTGTAGTCGTGCAAGGGCTGTTTTGATATATATTATGTGCGTGTTGTCCTGGGCAAATGGCAATCAAGAGGGGAGGTGAATTGGTTGCGTTAGAAAAATTTTCTTGATTAAAAATTACTATATGATCAAATGAAATTTGTTCAGTTTAACAAAGAATGAATATGATCAGAATCAATCACCTCAGCAAGATCTTGCTATGATGGTGAACTTGAGCTGATGAATTGGATGTAAAAAGAAACAACTTAGCAAAACATTAAGCAGGATGTGTGCTAACAACGAACTCACTCATCTCACACAGAAGAGAAGAACTCTCACGTAATAGTCAAATTTGGATATTCAAGGATATATGCCAGGATAAGTTGGTTCACTCAACTCTCATGCAGAACACACCCAATTGCACTTTGAGATGCACGAATCGAGCGTAAAACAATCCAAGGGAGACAAGGATTTTTAGGTGGTTCAGATGCACAATAGTGTCCTCTACATCCACCCCTCACCCAGTGAGGATTATTAATCCACTAAGAAGTAGATTAGCACACACACACACGCTACTGAGACAGCAGACACACACACACGCACTGCATAGTCGCAGCACCACACAAGCACCAATTTGCATCAAGCACTGTCCACTCTCATATACATTTCAGATCGACAATCACACAGAATTCTCTGACAAAGACATGATAACAAAAAATTATGGACGAAATTAAGCTCAGCAAAAGTGTTTCTCTCCCTATGAAACTCAATCGAGTGCGGCGATCATCCTTTCAAATTTCTTTACTCTGATGGAGATAGGCCGGATGTTGGTCCTTGGGGGTTGAGAAGGCTTTGATCGGGTTCCCTTTAGCCTGCAGGAGCTGGAGGAAGGCGAAATCGATGAGGTTTCCCCTTCTTGCTTTCATGGCCGCACTGTGCACACTGTCCTCTACCTTTCTCATGTTTTGGTCGCCCTAGTCACCCCATATATATAGTCCTCCGAATGTTCCTGAGATGTAGTGTATGAGAAGGGGTCTTTTGTCTCCAATGATTGGGCCTAAAATTCTGGGACTTGGGCCCCATGCACAAATGTGCATGAGACAGAACAAGACATATGCGTTTAAACCATCTGAGAGGACAACAAAATAGCAAAACGATGTAAACCACCTAATCACATGATTTAGGTACATGAACACATTGAAATAGGTAGTTAGACTAAAATTAGGCGCCTAAGCATAGCCCAAATGACCCAATGACCCATGGAGAAGCGATAGGGCTCGTGATAGGCGAACATGGAAGAGGGTGTCGACCCTTTGCCAGGGGGTGTCGACACCTGTTCAACTTTAGTTCTGGAACTAGAACCTTTTGTGGACAGGTGTCGATCCCTGGGAATGTGGGTGTCGACCCCTATGAATGGGTTCTGCAAACAGAACCACCTCCAACAAAGTGTCGACCCCTTTATATCCAGGTGTCGACCCGTTACTTAGCTTGTACTTGATCTTAACTTCAAAATCTTCCCCTTGCCACTTCCAACCAATTTCCTGCAAAAAATAAGATTGAATTGAAGTTAGAGATTTTATTAGTTTGAAAATTATCTACTTACCACACTTGTTTCTTCATTTGACTTGGTGAATCCTTCTGGATGGCACATGAACTAGACAGATGCGCATGAGAGTTGGTCAGTGCTTTCAGTAAGCTTAAAATCATGCCAAGAATCTTGTTATTATGTGACAAATCTATATATATCACCAAAGATTGCAGAGATGAAAATTTTAATTGCCCAAATCACTAGGGAAGATCGACATCAATGTTCCATGTTCACAATCATCAAAAGAACAAGCATTCATATAACACTTCATGTAAGGAAATTCTTGCACCTATCAAAGGAAAAGAATTCAAGTAAAATAAGCACATGTGATTCTTTAACGCAAGTCTCTCCTTTGAATTCAGACGACTCTAAGGCATTCAAGGTTATCTACACAGAAGAAGGAAAATCACATCCACACACATTAACACACAAGGTTTTGTTATTATCAAAATCTTATTGCCAAAATCAATTAGGGGATTTAATAATCTCCCTCTTTTTGATGATGACAAAACACTGTGTGCTTCACTTTCAAGCATTCACAAGACCAATATTTCATGGAAACAGAACCCTTTGCATCAATCCACAAAATGAAACAAGCATTCTCTGTTGTTATAATTTCTGATTTGGCATAGTCCAACTTGTAGATTTTTAGGTACAAAATGATAAGACAAAATGATGCCACGACCGTTTTACTAACCTAACTTTGACTGACCTAACAAGGACAACTTGACACAACATAACTGAGACTTAGTTGACAACCTACACATGCATGAACAATCAGGCTTGCAGGCAGGCAACATGCATATACTAGATCTAATAAGTCAAGCACACATCAGACTACTCCCCCTTTGTCATCAACAAAAAATAGAGGGAGGCAAGGGTTAATTCAAAATGGGCAATACTCAAGATGTTACTGGAAGAGAATCAAATTACTGAGTAGATTGGTCTGAAGGTCTTGACATAAAGTCCCAAATCTTATGTAACATATGGGTCTGAGCTTCAAGTGTTTGTTTTTCGGTAGGTAATTTTGTTTTTTTTGTTATTTTAAACGGGGAGGGGGAACCGGGTATTGAACCCAAGACCTCCCCCTTGCAAAGGGGGAGGGTGTCCACTCCGCCACTGGCGAGGGACATAGCTTCAAGTGTTTGAGTGATAAAGTGAAAGAGTGCAAGTAGCCCCCGTGGTTAAGCTTCAATTCTGCCACATCCTTGGCTAGATCATCCACTTTATTTCCGATTTGATTTATTTGGCCTTCCGGTGGGTACAACTGAGTGCCCTCTCCTTCACGGGTATTTTCTGTGAGGCCTTCATCCGTTTGCATTGGATCATCACCAAGTATAGTTTGTGCTTGTTCTTCATCTTTTTCTTCTTCATCATCATCTTGATCAGTGTCATCCTCTTTCTTTCCTTTGCCTTTGACCTTTTTTAAGTTTCTGATCAATTTCCCATTTCATCATTCTCATACCCCATGTGGGTACACATGCTGTATACTGTATAGACATCTCCTTCCCTTAGCTCTTCATAAATGTCATCATCAAGTTTAATTTTCATGAACTTGAAAGTTGTAGTGAGTTGAGCAGCATATGGAACACTTCTACCTCTTTGCTTTTTACATGTCAATATAAGATTCATCATCAGGGAAGGGAGGTCTACCTGCAGACCATTAAAAAGATAGTAGAAGAGAAATTTGTGAATTTTTGTGACCTTGTCTCTGCTGCCACCTCTTGGAAATATGATGGTAGTAAACATATGGTGTAATATCCTTTGCATGGGGGGAAAGCCATTAGCATTTAACTCCTCATTAACAATTACTTCATCTGAGCATTCACGGTCGGTCATGAGTTCATAAGTTTACTCCTCATCAATCTCTGTGTCTTCCAGGGCTGCTCCTTCTCCACTGGGAATTTGGAAGACATGACTTAACAAACATGTCAATTTTGACTGATTTATTTCTAACGACGGTATACACATTGCCATCTCTAGAGACTATGTTGCCATAGAACTCTTGAACTAGGGAATAAAAATCTTCCTGTGGTCGGTCATGAAAGATACCCAGTTCGGTTGAGCAGAAATAACCTCAACTAATTTAGGCACTCCTTTGGATAGATCCTTGAAGTCCACAACTCTTGGCCTCAACACTTTTCTAGGAATGAAATTTGACTGATGAGAGACCCTATGCACCTCTACATGTACCCTTTTCGTCCTATTTTGATCCTCTTTCTCGCGATGAGGGGCAACCCAATTTTGTCTGAGACGCTCTTGTGAGTTTTCACCTCAGTCGGGTTGAAGACATTTTTACTCTTAGTCACCCTCCTAATGAGAACGACCAAGTCCGCCGGGATACCAATATTTTAAGCCCCATTTTTTTTTAGAATACCTATAATGCCGGTGGGACAAATGACATATCCGCAAGGATCGGATAGTCAGAATTGGTCGACTCTCATGGTTTGGGAGTCAAGACCATTGTTGGCAGTTTCGACCGAAACCGATACGTTTCGGCCGAAACGTATCGGTTTCGGCCATAACCGATACGAAAAGGCCCTTTATTACTGTAGCAATCCGAAACATAAAGGAGGTATCGGTTTCGGCCCGAAACCTTTCGGTTTCGGCCGAAACACGTGAACCCCTTTAAGGCCTTTATGCTTTGCTGTCATGCCCCCCCCCCCCCCCCCCCCCCCGAAACCCCACTACCCACTGGTTCCGGCCGAAACCCTCCCCCCTGCTGTCTCCCTGTCGCTGCTGCTGTCTGCTGCTGCCGCTGCTGTGCTGCTGTCGAGCTGCTGCGGAGCTGCTGTGCAGCTGTGCTGCGGCTGCTGCCTGCTGCTACTGCAGTGCGACCAAGGGTGAAGTGCCGCGGCTGCTGCGACTGCGACTGCTACGCCTGCTGGAGGTGGACAGGGAGAGGCCGAGAGGGAGCCTTGCTGCGCACACCGGGGGCCAACACAACTTCAAGGGTTTGATTGTTTTGTTTGAGGTTAATTTCATTGGGTTTTGTTTGATTGTTTTGTTGTGTTATTTTGGTTGGGTTACAAATTTGGGGTGAGCAAGCCTTGCTTATTAAGTTTCTTCCGAGGGTGATTAAGGGCTTAAGGGTTAATTGCTAATTAAACCCTAATCAGTTTATAAAAATTGGGACTTTTGTCTATTTTGATTTGCTTAGGCTCAATTGAAGTTAAATTAAGCTTCATTGAGGATTTTGGAGTGGGATCATGCGGGTAATTAATTTTTTCTAAGGGTGATTAAGGGTTAATTGCTAATTAAGCCCTAATTAGGTCATAGAAATTGGGGCTTTTGTCTATTTTGATTTGCTTAGGCTCAATTGAAGTTAAATTAAGGTTCATTGAGGATTTTGGGGTGGGATCATGCGGGTAATTAGTTTTTCCCAAGGGTGATTAATGGTTAATTGCTAATTAAGCTCTAAGTAGGTCATAGAAATTGGGGCTTTTGTCTATTTTGATTTGCTTAGGCTCAATTGAAGTTAAATTAAGCTTCATTGAGGATTTTGGGATGGGAGCACGCGGGTAATTATTTTTTCTCAAGGGTGATTGATAATTAAGCCCTAAGTTTTCCAATGTACTTACAACTATACTATATTTCTTTGACTGTCTTAATGCAGCATCATGCCTAGACGTCAGCAAACACAGGAGCAGCAAGGGCAGGAGGATCCGGGATAGGCCCACATGTCCTTAATTGATGCTAAGAGAAGGAAGGTTAATTGTAATTATTGTGGTAGGGAGATGTATGGCGGAATTACCAGAGGAAAGCAACATTTGGCAGGGGTACGAGGAGAGGTGAGACAATACGACCACTGTCCACGAGAGGTGCGAGAGGAGATGCGCCAGTGCCTTTTGGGGAAAAAGGAGAGGGTGCAACAAAGGGCTGAGGATGAGGAGGAAATTGCTGAGGAGATTTCTGGCAGAAGAGTTAGGAGGGATGATGATGAGGAAGGCACTGAAGATTCTGATCCGGAGCTGACTGAAGCAAGGGAGCGTGAAGAAGCCGCTCGAAGGAAAGGAAAGGCACCCATGGGTTCAGGAGGGACCTACTCCAGTACAGCTGCACGACGTCCTGATGTTGCTGCCCCGTCCCCGCAGACGCAGAGAGCAGGCCCCATGGACAGTTATCTCCACAGAAGGCCCCAGGCTACACAACCTAAGATCAAAAGTGCATTAAGAGGGGTCAAAAAATCTGCAGAAGTTACAGGGCATGCATTTAAAAGCATCTGTAAATGGTTTTTTCATGCAGGTCTGCACATGCTGCTGAAAGTGAATATTTTCAACCTATGTTGGATGCCATAGCAGATGCTGGCCCTGGGTTGAAGGCGCCGTCACGTCGGGACATATACGGGCGTGGGCTTGAGGCAGAGGTTGAGGAGCTCCATGACTGGGTTCAAAGCTTCAAGCATATATGGATGGAGAGAGGATGCACTATTATGTGTGATGGTTGGACTGGTACCACGAAAAAGTCCATGATTAACTTTTTGGTCTATTGCATCGAAGGTACAGTATTTGTAAAATCTGTAGATGCATCAAATTTTGAAAAAATTGCCAATTATTTGTTTCATTTGATGGACAACATGGTAGACGAAATTGGTGAAGAAAATGTTGTACAAGTTGTGACTGATAATGAAGCCAGTTATAAGGCTGCAGGGAGAAAATTGATGCATAAGTGCAGGCATTTATATTGGCTCCCATGCGCAGCACATTGTCTTGATCTCATACTTGAAGACATAGGGAAGGACAAACATGTGAAGAAGACGATTGAAAGGGCACAAAAGATTACCCAGTATATTTATGGCCATCCTAGTATATTGAACATGTTCAGGGAGCATGCAAGTGGGGGGCGAGATATTATCCGTGCAGGGCCAACCAGATTTGCTTCAAATTTCATTTCTTTGGAGTCTCTGCATAGGTATACTGTTGAACTCAATTATTACTTCTTTATCCTTATAGTTATGATCTGTATTTGATTTAAATTTTATTTCTTTGCACATGTATAAGAATGAGTTGAAAGCTTTCATGTACCACAATACCCTGCGGGAATACATCGACAAGGGCAATGCTGATGCTCAGATGGATTATTTGGATGTCTGTCAAATCGTGGACGACAACAAATTCTGGGGCAGAGTAACACGATACATGAAAGTAGTCACCCCCCTCGTGAAGGTCCTAAGATTGGTGAATGGCGATGACAAGAATGATATGGGATATCTGTATGAGGCCATGGACCGTGCGAAATTGGAGTTGCAGGAGTCCCTTCCCAAAGAACATGCAAAGTGGTGGAAGATTATTGACCATAGATGGGACACCACATTACACCACGACTTGCATGCAGCTGGTGAGTGCTTATTTGTATTCATATATTATTGACCATACATTAACTATATACAAATGCAGGTTATTTTCTGAACCCTCGATTAATGTACAATGCCAATGCACATGTTGATGCCGAGGTGCTTCAAGGCACTTTAAAAGTCATTGGTCGTTTATCGAGGACACCAAATAAGAGGCTTCAGGCGGAAGTAGAGGTTGGCCTGTTTGATTTCATGAATAAGAGGTATAGAATTTACTTAAGTAGTTATGCTAATCTATTATGTAATTTTTGTAGATGAACTCCTATAGAATGAGAATTGGGACGTATTCTGACTCCCAATTGCAATACGCAGTGGGAAGAGTGAGCCCATGTATACTTCATCTTTGTGCTTTATTTGCAATTACATCTTCCTTAATTAATTTTTATTTACAACTTATATTTATTTGTTTATGGTTGGTTGGTGTAACAGCTGACTGGTGGATCATGGTGAACAATAGAGAATTGGGCAGTTCTGCATTGGCTTTCATTGCAATCAGGGTGTTGAGTCAAACCACATCAGCAAGCCAATGTGAAAGAAATTGGAGCACGTTCAGCCTTATACACTCAAAGGTTCGCAATCGGCTAAAGGCTGATCGATTAGAGAAATTAGTGTACTGCCACTACAATATGAGGTTGAGAATAAAGAATATGAGGTTGAGACAATAGCTGCGAGACAAACGCGTCGCCGAGGATGCCGCCGCAGAGATTGATGTGGATGCCTTGTTTGATGATGATAATCCCTTGCAGTCTTGGGTGGAGACACGAGAGCAGGTTGATGAGCCCGTTTTTGATGTTGATGATAGAGCATGGGCAGAGGGCATACTTGATGAAGATGAGGCAAGAGATCTCGAATTCAAAAGAACATCAAAGAGGGCTAGAGATACTCATGCGCACCAGTCTAGGGTTGTTGATGACACTGAGGAGCAGTTCGAGTTTGAGCCAGCTAGACACTCAGATACAGATAGCAGGCTAGTCACTCCTAGAATTGTCAAGTCACCGGTCTCCTTAAGAAGAAGTATATCAGTGCATGGGCAAACTGAGAGGACAAATGCTACTGCTCGAGAGGACCCGGCAATTGAGCAGTTG
Organism: Amorphophallus konjac; assembly: GCA_022559845.1. NCBI lineage: Eukaryota > Viridiplantae > Streptophyta > Magnoliopsida > Alismatales > Araceae > Amorphophallus > Amorphophallus konjac. The sequence goes on from CM040121.1 coordinate 261,101,340, forward strand.
AAGCAGATTTATGTGAGGCACACGCTAAGGGATAAAGGACTCATGTCAAAGATCACTGAAAAATTGGCACCACAAGAGAAAAAAGCATCCCCGAAGGCTAAAAAGCGACTAATTTATTGTGGTGATGATGATCATTTCGGAGGTGCTGCAGGTGGTACTAGTGTTGCAGGTGGTACAGGTGATGCAGGTGCTGCAGGTGGTACAGGTGATGCAGGTGATGCAGGTGCTGCAGGTGGTACTACTGGATACAGTCAAGGTCAGCGAGGATATGATTCACCAGGTTACGAAGGTGGTCAACAGGAAGCAACTATTTATGGGTCATGGAATTATGAACCAGCATTCCAGTTCCATCCATATCCGACCAGTTCCTCTTCTCTTCCTCACGATTCCTATGCTGATACTGGATTCGAATCAAGCCAACCAAACACTCCAAGAGGGATCCAAAGAGGGATGCAGGACTTGGCTACCTCATTGTTTGGTTATAGTGAATATAGACCATACATGCAACATGGTTATGGATATCGACATCAAGGGCCAGACGATGAGGGAGAAGGTTCTTCTAGTAATTATTATCCATATTAGGTAAGAATCAATGAATTTTTGTAACATTTATTTTGTCTAATTTGGTTTATTGCACTGCTTGTATTAATGTACAATGGAATATTAGTTTAACTTTCACATATTCAATGTTTGAAGTTCGATGCGTAATTGTCTACTTCAAGGTTATTGCACTAACTTATACAGTCAAATGCATGTGTAATAGTTTTTGTGATTTTAAGTGTTTTTTTATATTTTTTATGATTTTTGGAGTGATTTTTTAGAATTAATTTGATTTTTTTGAACCTTTTAAATGGGTTTCGGCCGGTTTCGGCCGAAACCGATACCGATACCAAGTCGTATCGGTATCGGACTCGGCCGAAACTGAGTCCGAAATCGAGTTTGCCATCCTTGACTACTCAAGACTGGGAATTGGATTTGGTTGACCTTTGTGGTTTGTAACAAGGGAGTCAGTCTCGAGTCGGCTGACCTTTGTGGTTTTATAGCCAAAGAGTTAGACTTCGAGATACCACGAATGGCTCCCGATAGTGGTGTTCGTGAGTTCTTCACACGGGTTTATGGCTTTATGCCACCTGTGAGGTATTTGACAGAACTACAGCGCGCAGAACACGTCGGGACCTCATAGATTTTTTCGTTTGACGGATCCCCGGGACATGTATGACTGAACGGTGATGGTCATGAGACATGATTTAATTTATTTTCCTTGAAATGAATCAGAAAATTATGTGTGATTGAACGGCGATGATTTTATATCATCTTGTGCCGCCATGGGACTGTAAAATATTTATTCCCTCTGAATTAAATCAGAAAATTATCGGGTCCAACAGTGCCTTATTCTACTTCTCTCTTCCTTCTCTCCGTCTTCCAACAGGGGCCATTCCAATACCTAAAGGAAGTGAAGGGGCATTGCATTAGAAGAGTAAAATTACCTGTTGGCTTGTGACAATGTGCATACTTATTCTTACTTACGAGACTATATTGTTGCACAGCTGGAATGGGTCAATTTTTATATTCATGCACAAATGAGTATTTTTTAAGGCTATCCAACATCAAATTGGTGTTTGAGCTTATTGTCCTACATCAATTGGGTACCTGAGCATATTGTCCAAGACTAAATTTTACTGTGTTGTATATGTTCAATGCTGGGACAAAGGTTCATTGAGCACAATAAAACAAGGAAGCAACACCATTTACCTGTCTAAATGTGCTTTATGAATTTAGTAATTACAAGTGAGCAATTTTCTCACTACACCAATGCAAGTACCTTCATGGTCTTCCTGTTCCTTGTGCAGATATACCAACTGATAGTTGTCCCATATATCTCTTGTTTTTAGAATTCTCTGAGTTTCAATTTTTTATTTGTTTGTAATACTACACCTGTTGTCATCGGCCATGAGTCATCACTAGCTTTTTTGTTGGGGATGCATGGCACCATGAGTGAATAGGTCAGCAGCTTCTTTATATGGCTAGAAGAACCCAGAAACTGCTTTAACATTAAAATCAGCTGGGGCATCCAAGTACTCTTCTTTTTCTGATTTGTAAAACTTGATTGTTCTTCAAGGTTTGTCATCATACAATTTATTTTTTCTGAATTGTGGTGTTTGTTAGAAATATTTTTTTGCCAATAATACTTCTATGTGCCAGTATAGCATGTCGTACAACCAGATGGTCCATTCAAACATGCATATAAAGTTTTGAAAAACAGGCTAGTTGGACCAGAACTGGCCAGGACCGATCTGGTTGTGGTGGCTGGCTTTTGGCGAGAACCGTCCAGTTTTGACCAAAACAGGCCTGAAAACTGGGACCGGGGTCGAAACCTGCCTGGCCCAGTCCGGTTCCTGTGACCAGGTTTTTGAACTTTGCTTGCATTATCATAGCAGCCTCCTTCTGCATATAACCTGCCCCTAAACTGATACAGTTTTTAATGTAGATTTGCTATTACAAATATTTTTTGGTTTCCATTTAATGGGGTAGGGACATTTCTATAAGAACAATAGGATGGATCTGAATGAGAGAACTGTTTCATCACATGGAAGGATTTGAGAATGAAGAAGAGACTGTCATAGTTAGGCAAGTGGATGGTGGAGAGGGGAAATCTCGTCGCCCGTACGGAGAGGCCAAAAGAGGTCCAACCAGACCGAACGAGGCCCAACTCCTCGAAGTGGTAGCCTCCGGGCCCACTTAATATAAAGTCCAAAAACTCACTCGGTACAAGCGCTTCCTAGGCGGTCTTCGGGTTGGGAAGTCCGAGCATCAGTTCGATCGGGAAAGCTCCCCTGGAGCCCCTTATTCCCTATCCCGACCAAGCACTCATTGCTCGGGAGACCTCTCCTGGGCTAGTGCCTATCGCTCGGGCTCACTGATGGAAGCTTATTGATCACGGCCGTTGCGAGTCCCTTAATGGCAGGAAGCTCAAGAGGACAGGGGAAACCAAGAGTCCGCGTGCTATAAAGGAGCCCGCATGAAGGACGTAACCCCCCCTGAGACTCCTCCGCTTACAGGGGTCCGTCGCACAAACAGGCCACTATTTAAACTGGAAAAGCCCTACTACAGGAGGTAAGCAAGGCAAGAGCCAAAAACCCTGAGCAGGAACCACTTCACCTTTTGGTGGAGAGGGATCTCGCGCTCCCATCTTCCTCCTAGCTCTTCCCTTTGCATCCGAGCTCTACTATTTTGCTGACTTAGGCATCGGAGGGTCTTCCCCGGGGTTCTATCCCTGGGCACCTCTGACTCGTTTCCCTTCTTGCAGTTTACATTTCAAGGGTACGTGGACATCATCTTCCCCGCTCAGGAGCAGTGCGAGATAACCCCTCTTCATCTTGCGTCGTCTGTGGGAAACGAACAAAGAGCCATCATGGTGCGAAGGAATTCTGGCCGGAGGACTGTCGGCGACCTGGGGAAAGCCCTGGTGACGGAAGAAGGCGCACCTTCTCTCCCCACGGAGAACTCCCCGCCGAGCAACCACGCCAACGAGATACCTCCATCGGTGGCGGGGGAACAACTTTCCGACGGGAGCACCGACGCCCTCCAAACCCTCAACGCAAAACTGGATGTCCTCGTAGATCTCATGAGGGCCCAGGCGGCCAGAGAGGAGAAGTCGCAGCTCCCCCGGAAGAGCCCCCCACGTGGAGATGCCTCCCAGCAAACCGCTGGAGGCCGTTTTACCCTCCGGGGGCGGCGGCTCATTCGCAACCTGTCAGGAGGACCATCGCATGCCCCTCCCCTGGAGCAGGAAGCCTCCTCAACCCCGAGGAGGGAGAAGACCGGAGCACGCCGACCGTTTCCGGAAGCCGAAGCCCCCGAGGAGTGTCGGGACAACATGCAAGTGCGCCCCCCCAGCCCCTCGGGTTAGCGACAACCGGAGCTGTGTCTCCGGTTGCGAGACTTTGAGAGGCGTTTCGCGGAGCAAGAGCGCGCCCTCCGCGCCTTGCAGAAGACCTCTCCTGTGGAGGACGAGGAGCGATCCCCGTTCTCCGACTATATTTTGAAGGCAGAGATATCCCCCAGAATCTCACTCCCGACCTTCAAGTCGTACGACGGCCAGGGAGACCCGGCCGACCACTACGACAACTTCGACGCCCTAATGGCCTTGCATGGGGCGTCCGACGTAATCAAGTGCCGAGCGTTTGTGACCACTCTGGTCCAGGGCGCTTAGGCTTGGTTCAGGGCCCTCGCCCCCGGCAACATCCACAACTTCAAGCAATTCGGGCAAGTGTTCAAGGAAAGCTTCGTCTGCAGCGGTCCACCCCGGTCAGTGGCGGGACTACTGGCCCTCAAGCAGGAACATGGGGAGAAGTTGCGGGCTTATATCAACCGATTCAAATCGGAAGCCCTGCACATCCCCCGCCTGGATGTGGCCTCTGTCATCACCGCATTGACCGGGGTTACCCGTGACGAGAACCTGCGGCGCGAGCTAGTGCTGCATCCTCCCACCTCCCTGGCCTTGCGCCATGCAGAGTGCGAGGAAGTCCTCCACGCCTGCCGAGGCACGACAGGCTCGGGTCGGGAGGGGGACAAGAAGCGACCGTCCGACCAAGGGATGGGCCAAGGAAAAAGGCGGAACCAAGACGGAGACCGAAAAGAGCCGTCCCGGAAGTACGAGCGGTATACCCCCCTTACCGCCCTCGTCTGTGAAATCTACGAAGACATCAAAGGCTCGGGCCTCCTCAACCAACCCGAGCCTATGAAGATCAAGCACCGCAATCGCCGCAAGCATTGCCTGTTCCACAGCGACCACGGGCATCACACCAGCGATTGCCATCAACTTCAAGATGAGATCGAGCGCCTCGTTCACCAGGGACACCTATCCCGATACGTGTCCGGGCAGAAGGAAGACCGAGGCGCCCCTAAAGAGATCGACAATGCCCCCCGCGGAGTCCACATCAACGTCATCGCCGGCGGCGCGGCATCAGGCGGAGATAGCAGCCGAGGAAGAAAGCGTCATGCCGAGCGGGCGAGCCGACCCTCCATTGAGCACTCTATGGCCCTGCAGGCGAGCGAATCGCAGGCCCTGGTATTCTCCGACCAGGAACTGGAAGGGTTAACCACCCCGCATGACGACGCTCTCGTTGTATCTGCTACAATAAACCATTGTAACGTAGACATGATTTTAATTGACAATGGTAGTGCCCCTGATGTATTATCGTATGAATGTTTTCTCAAGATGGGAGAGAATCCATCTAAACTCCGCCCGATCTGAACCCCCCTCTGTGGGTTCAACGGCCAGGCAACTTATCCCGAGGGAGCTCTGAGCCTGCCAGTTACTATCGGCACCCCGCCCAAAACCGTTACGGTTATGGTAGACTTCATCGTGATTAAGGGGATGACGGCATATAACGCCATCTTCGGCCCAGGCATTCTCAGCCGAATGAAAGCGGTGCCCTCTACCTTTCCCCAAAAAATGAAGTTCCCAACTAAACATGGCGTGGGAGAAGTCCGAGGTAACCAGGCATTGGCTAGACGGTGCTATATAATCTCGGTCGAAGCCACGAGGCCGGAAGGGAAAAAAAGAGTAAAGGGAGCCGAAGAGGGACCCACAACATCTGAGCCTGGTGGCGAGTTGCTAACGGTCTTCCTTAACGGTGACCCGACTCTAGGAGTAAAGATCGGAGTCGATCTACCACTTGAGGAACAGGAAAAGTATAAGGATTTCCTTGCCCGGTATATCCGAGTCTTTGCATGGTCTGATGAGCACCTTCCCGGGATCCCGGGAGATGTGGTGATGCACAAGCTCAACCTCGACCCAACAGTGAAGTCGGTCCAACAACGCAGAAGAATGCATGCCCCAGAGAAGCAAGCGGTCATCAAAGAGCAGACCATCAAGGGGCAGAAGGCTGGCCTTTTTCGTCCGGTCCTGTACCCTACGTGGCTCGCCAACGTCGTCCTTGTACCAAAGGCTTCTGGGAAATGGCGAATGTGCGTGGACTTCACCGACCTCAACCAGGCTACCCCGAAGGACTGCTACCCGTTGCCGAGCATCGATCAATTGGTCGACTCAACCTCTGGCAACGAGCTGCTCAACTTCCTGGGCGCCTACTCCGGCTACCATCAGATCAGGATGGACCCGGAGGACATCGAGAAGACCGCCTTCATCACTGACTTTGGCGTACACTGCTACACCCGGATGCCGTTCGGGTTAAAGAACGCCGAAGCAACATATCAGAGACTGATCAACCACATCTTCGAAGGACATCTCGGTCGGAACGTCGAGGCCTACATTGATGACATGCTCGTCAAAACATCGAAGGCCGAAGACCACCTCGCCGACTTAGCCGAGACTTTCGACACCCTCCTGAAGTGCAGCATGAAGCTCAACCCTGCCAAATACGCCTTCGGAGTCAGATCCGAGAAGTTCCTAAGCTTCCTGGTAACTCAGCGTGGAATTGAGGCCAACCCCGATAAGGTCCAGGCCATCCTGGACATGCGGCCGCCCACTTGCATCAAGGACGTTCAACGCCTTACGGGGCGCATTGCCATGCTCAACCGTTTCCTGTCCCGGGCGGCCGAATGGTGCCTACCCTTCTTCAAATTGTTGAGGGGACCCAAAATGACATCTGCTACGTTCGCCTGGGACGAGGAATGTCAGAAGGCGTTCGCCGAACTCAAGGAATTCTTGGCCTCGCCCCCGGTACTGTCCAAGCCGGTCCAAGGCGAAGCTCTATACCTCTATCTCTCGGCGACCCCTTCTACAGTGAGCTCGGTCCTGGTCAGGAATGACGCAGGGATCGAGAGACCAGTTTACTATACCAGCAAGGTGCTTAATGAGGCCGAGAAAAGGTACCCCGCAACCGAGAAACTCGTGCTAGCGTTGGTTACCTCGGTCAAGCGCCTCCGACCCTACTTTCAAGGGCACTCCATCGTCGTATTGACCGGCGAACCTCTGAAGAAGATTCTCTTTCACCCTGAAGCATCGGGACGCCTCGTCAAATGGGCCATCATGCTTGGGGCCTGCGATATCTCGTATCGCCCCCGCTCGGCCATCAAAGGACAGGCTCTCGCAGACTTCATTGTCGAAAGCACGATCCCGATTGAAGCAGTACCTCCACCAGCGCCCGGGCCCACTTGGGATCTGTTCGTCGACGGGTCCTCCAACTCGGCCGGATGCGGCGCCGGTGTCCTCCTCAAGTCCCCCGAAGGAGCGGAGCTGCGGTGTGCCCTGAAGTTCAACTTCCAGGCGTCCAACAGCGTCTCCGAGTACGAAGCTCTTATCTCAGGGGCCAGGATGGCTCGACGACTGGGAGCCGAGCGGGTCAGAATCCACACTGACTCCCAATTGGTCGCTAGCCAGGTCAACGGTGAGTACGAAGCTGGAGAAGGACAAATGGTTAAGTACCTCCAGGCGGTTAAGAGGATGGCCCAACTCTTCGAGAGCTTTGAGGTAGTCCGGATAGCTCGGGAGGAAAACTCCCGAGCAGACGCCCTCTCTCGACTAGCCTCCTCGCTCGACCCCGCAGGTACACGATCGGTCTTCCTCGAAGAGCTCGGGCGACCGAGCATTGAGTCCGAGCTTATGACCGTTGACCCGGCACCCCCGAGCGACTGGCGGACCCCCTACATATCCTGACTCCGAGATTCTTAAGAGCCCACCGACCCTCGGGAGGCTCGGAAGCTGAAGTACCAAGCCCGGCGTTTCGCCATGCTAGATGAGGCCTTGTACCGCAGATCTTTCTCCGGCCCTCTCCTCAAGTGCATCAGTGCCGACGAAGCCAGCCGAGCTATTCAAGAAGTACACGAAGGCACCTGCGGATCGCACCAAGGAGGAAGATCGCTCGCCAGGATCTTGCTTCGGTAGGGTTACTCGTGGCCCACTCTCCAGCGCGACTGTACGACCTACGTATAGAAGTGCGACCGATGTCAACGCTTCGGCCACCTGATCCATCAGCCCGCCGTGGAGCCCATCACCCTTGCCGAGCCATACTCTTTCGCTCGGTGGGGGATCGACATCCTGGGGCCATTCCCCACGGCCCGAGCTCAAAAGAAGTTCGTCATCGTCGCCATCGACTATTTCACCAAGTGGATCGAGGCCGAAGCCACCACCATGATCACCGAGTCAGTCGTATGGAGTTTTGTTTGGAAGTCGATCATCTGTCGCTACGGTGTCCCCCGAGTGATCGTGAGCGATAACGGTCGGCAGTTTGATTCTCATTATTTCAGAGACAGATGTGCCGACCTAAACATTCGCAACCACTTCACTTCGGTAGCCCACCCTCAGGCTAACGGACTGGTCGAAAATGTCAATAAGACTATCTTAAAAGGCATCAAAACCAGGCTCGGCAAGGCCAATGGTAGCTGGCTCGAGGAATTACCGAGCGTACTATGGTCGCACCGAACTACTCCGAGGACGGCCACAGGTGAAACACCTTTTCAGTTGGTGTATGGCACGGAAGCCGTAATTCCGTTGGAGGTCGGCAACCCCTCTTTCCAAGTTGTCCACTTCGAGCCTGAGGTAAACGAGCAGAAACTACGAGAGAACCTCGACCTAGCGGACGAAATCCAAGAGATTGCAAAGATCCGAGCAATGGAATACCAACAGCGCATCACTCGATACTACAACTCCAGAGTCCGAGACAGACACTTCCAGCCGGGAGACTTCGTCCTAAGAAAAGCCGAAGCATCTCGACCACTAGAGGCGGTGGGGAAGCTGGCCCCTACCTGGGAAGGCCCCTACCGAGTGGTCGAGACGCTCGGGAAAGGAGCATACCGATTGTCCACCATGGAAGGAACACTCGTCCCTCAGACATGGAACGCGACAAATCTTCGCAAGTTCTATTTTTGATCATTTGGCAAGCATGCACATGTAAGCGAAGTAGAATAAACGTCATTCTTCTCTTCTTATCAAAATTTGATGTACATCAAGTAGACCGTAGCCAATACAGTATACATGTACAAAGATTACACCCTCCGGCACTATTACGCGAGCAGAATGCTCGGCCAACACGGTAGGCACTCCTACGTCCAGCCATTGACTCTGCCTCGTGTGGAAATTGGCTCGGACAAAGGATTGCCGGCCTCGTTGGTTTGAGAAAAGCTCGGAGGAAAGGTGCCAAAGGGATTGGAAGGACAACAAAAAAGAAAAAAGAGAAGAGGTCGACCCGAGCAAAATGGAGAGGAAGCTTGAGAGAGCTCCCCTTCTTAGCAATGGGGTCGACGGTGGAAAGAGGGGCCGAGTAGACAGTGAAAGAATGAAGCTCGACGAGCTTCATCCCCCTTCCCTCGGGATAATGTCGGCAGGTCAGGGACAGGAGGGCCACATGCTCCGGCATGACGAACCCTCTCCCAGAGTGACCCCCGACTGACGAACCCTCTTCCGGACTGAAATAGCAGGAGCTTCCCTCCTGCCGCCATCTGCATCATCGTCTTATGAAGCGCCTTCCATACCCGCCAAGACTGACAGCACAACGCCTCGCGGAAGGGAAAGAAGGAGAAACCGCCAGGGATGGCCTTAAGCGATGAAAGGAAAAGGAGACACCCCTCGGACCTTTTATAGGCCGAAGGGGGAGTTGATCGCCTTAAATGACTCTCCCCTTACAAAACACGCTAAAAGGGCTTTCCCTGAGATGGTTACCTTATTTCCCAAACATCTCGCGAGCGGGACGCGCGAAGCGGCAAGTCATTAAGGGCGGTATGGAAAAACGGAAAGGTGCCAGCGCCATGTCAGTTATTTGACAGATCGGCACGTGCGATATCTGCAGAGAAAATCGGCTCCTTCTCCAACGACTACAAATCCGATAGTCAAATCACACCAAAAGCGGTAAGAAACAGTCAATTCAGCATTTAATACTGTCGTTATAATATTTTCCAAAAAAGTCTTACCAGGCTACATAAGGGAAAGAAAAAAAGAAAGAAAGAAAGAGCTATTACATCAGGCCTCAGGCCCATCTTCATGCTCGGCAGGCGAGGCTTCCTCAGCACCAGACGATCTGCCCCCAGTATTCTCGGCGACGGCCGACCCAGGCACTGACCCCACCTATGTGGGAACTGTCTCGGTCGTGTGCTCTCTCGAAGATGCTGGAGTTGGCAATCGCTCGGACGAAGACTCCCAACCCTTCTCTTCGCCCGAAATATAATGGGAAGAGTCGGTCGAACCCCAGTCCGAGTCATAGCATTGCCCGGAAGGAAAAACGAGCTTAGACGCCTGGGCCTCTGCCTCTATGACGGCGATCGTAGCCCTGGGAGAAGCCCTTCCGAAGGCCCCGGCGATAGCCCGACTCATAATGAGGGAAGGCAGCCTGGAGAAGAGCCGCGTGGTAGGCCTCTGACCTCTGAGCACTTTTGTCGCTCGAGTGCGTCCACCCCGGTCGACTCTACCTGCCCCTCAGCTCGGCTATCCTCCTCTCTGACTCAGACAACCTTCTCTCGGCCTAGGTCAGTGCATCCTCGGCCCCCCGGACTCGGCCCCCGAGCGCCTCTCACTCGACCTTCCATTGCTCGCCGCGCTCGACCTTTATCATACGACTCCGCCTCCAGGAGCTCATTCTTCCGGTCGACCATATGACGAGCCTCGGCCAGCTGCTCCGCCAACGACCGAGCCTCCGCTTGGCTCGACTGCACCTGAGCCCGAAGCGCGGCCACCTCCCGACGGAGGTCACCAAGATCAAGGGTCAGACGCTCGACCTTCCGATCGAGCGCACCACGGGCCCACGAGAGAGCCTCCCGCTCCGACTCCACCCGAGCGTACGCGCCTACTGCCTCAGCCCCGAGTTGGGTCAAGATCAGACTGCCTTCCATAAGTTGCTCGAAAAGCGTGGAGGGGGGACTCCTCTGAAGTTTCGCTTGTACGACCCCTGAAGCTACGGAGTGGCACCTCTGGTACAGGTAGGCCAGGACGCTGAAGGCACTGGTAGAGGGAAAGGGAGCCCTCTCCGGAGCGGTCGGGATCGGGGCACCTCCCCCGAGCAACCCCGTCTCGGGGGCCCCACCGGTTGGCTAGGGATGAGCGGCCCCGTCACGAACCTCCCCGGCCTCGGTCGGCTGCGATTGAATCGCTTCCCCCTGCGACCCTCCAGCCTCGACCGGTTTGGGCCGGGCTCCCTCATCCGGTGGCCCCTCTGCTTCACTCGGCGCCCTAGCATCAGCCGCGATCCCTTCGTCATTTGCCCCCTCTTGCACCGCAGAAGGAGGCAACAAGGGAACCTCATCAACCGGGCGGACGGTCTCTGCCTTCCTCGCCCGTTTCTTCTCGGCAGACTGAGCCTGCATCGAAGACCGCAACAACTTCGCCACGGGATCCTTCCGCTTGATCCCCCGGCGTTCAGAAGCATCGTCCCGGGCAACCCCCTTGCCCTTTTCCCGGGCGCGGGACGAGCCCTCCGAAGCTGGGAGATCGCTCGGAGCCAGCGTATCATCCACATTGATGACCTCTAGCTCGACTGACGGTGCCTCCTCCTCCTCCTCCTCAGCCGCTCGCCGCAGATCTGCGCGAAGAAGAGCAAATTGAGAAGAGGAAAGCACTCGCTTGAAAGAGGATAAGTTCCTGAGAACCTTACCCGTCGGCAACAGTAGTCAAGAAAGATACTCCTCGATGTTAGAAAGAGTCACCAACTCAGCAGTCCCCAGGCGGTCCCGCTGAAGGATAGCAGCATCCCTCTCCACCTCCGGAGAGACCTCTGTTTGCTTCGGAGGGATGTTCGGGTGAAAGTTGGGCGCCGTCGGAAAATCCCAGACCACGTCGACCATCGATGGATCCACCCAAAAATATTGGGTCTTCCACCCCTTGTGAGAGGAATCCTTCATAGAAAGGGACACACAACTCCTTCCCCGCCTCGCCTGAATGAAGAAGAAGCCCTTCCCAGCAAAAGGATTATCCTTCAACTCAAAAAAATAGTGGAAGAGATCCAGCGAGGTGCACATCCCTCTCTTGCCACAGAGGAAGATGAAGGAGAAGATGAGGGTGTAAGAGTTGGAGACCAACTGGACAGGAGCCAGTTGGTAGAACCGAAGCAACTCGGCAACAAAGGGATGGAGGGGCAGCCGAGGAAAGAACAGAAGAGGCCAGAACGACGACCAGACTGGATTCATGAGGTTCAGGTGCGAGGAACTTGAATCGCCATGGCAGCCCATACCGATTCTCCAGCCGCTTCACGTCCGCCTCACCCAGCTCACTGCGAAGAGGTTCTGATGGCACCAAAAAAGTCCTCGAGGCCCGTTCTCCCTCTCGGCTCTCGGCCCCTGGATTTTGGTCTGCCATGGAACAGACAGAAGAACTGGGAGAAGAAGGGGAAAGCTCTGAATCAGAGGACTCCGGAGGAGAAGGAAGCTGACGAATCGCCGCCTCAGGATGCTCCCCTAGCTCCGATGGCCGCAACGATTCTCTGTTCTTCCAAGTTACTCTCACGGCACAGGAGCCCCCCCTCAAATATAAATTCAAAGAGAGGCAAAACCCTAAACCCCGGAGATAAAGGGACGCAAAAACGTGCAATGCTTAAACCGGAGGCGGCGTGGCGATCCGATCTTCCGAGGTGGGGCCTTCTCTTATTTATCATAACGGGCATATTTTCAAGGTGAGCCGCGTCATGTGGCCCCTATCAAAAAGAGAGATCTATACCCAACCAGTGCCACAAAAAGTCTAGCCCAAACGCTACTCGTCCGAGCCTAATTTTGGCTCGGGAGTAGGAGGGGGACAAGTGGAGAGGGGAAATCTCGTCGCCCGTACGGAGAGGCCAAAAGAGGTCCAACCAGACCGAACGAGGCCCAACTCCTCGAAGTGGTAGCCCTCGGGCCCACTTAATATAAAGCCCAAAAACTCACTGGGTACAAGCGCTTCCTAGGCGGCCTTCGGGTTGGGAAGTCCGAGCATCAGTTCGATCGGGAAAGCTCCCCCGGAGCCCCTTATTCCCTGTCCCGACCAAGCACTCATCGCTCGGGAGACCTCTCCTGGGCCAGTGCCTATCGCTCGGGCTCACTGATGGAAGTTTATATATCATGGCCGTTGCGAGTCCCTTAATGGCAGGAAGCTCAAGAGGACAGGGGAAACCAAGAGTCCGCGTGCTATAAAGGAGCCCGCATGAAGGACGTAACCCCTCCTGAGACTCCTCCGCTTACAGGGGTCAGTCGCACAAACAGGCCACTATTTAAACTGGAAAAGCCCTACTACAGGAGGTAAGCAAGGCAAGAGCCAAAAACCCTGAGCAGGAACCACTTCACCTTTTGGTGGAGAGGGATCTCGCGCTCCCATCTTCCTCCTAGCTCTTCCCTTTGCATCCGAGCTCTACTATTTTGCTGACTTAGGCATCGGAGGGTCTTCCCCGGGGTTCTATCCCTTGGCACCTCTGACTCGTTTCCCTTCTTGCAGTTCACATTTCAAGGGTACGTGGACATCATCTTCCCCGCTCAGGAGCATCGCGAGATAACCCCTCTTCAGATGGTTTTCTTTTTTTGGAGGAATCTATGACAATCAGGACTACTAGGATATCTAAGAGAAGTAGATGGTAATAATGATGAGAGTGGTACTTGTGTTCATTCAGGGTAGCTTGTATTCACATTCTATGGAAAGCTCGTTAATTGATTACAATGGTTAAAATTCCATGGAATGAAAATTCTGTATTGTCTGCCTAGCAGTTGGATGTTTACCATCTTGCTCTGCCGAGGCTTTTTTAAAAATTAAAATGTTGCTTTGGCTGCCTGACTGTTAGGCAAGAGGCATAGTTTCACGTTTGTCACCAGCTTTTGCTTTTGCTTCCCACTGGATAGGGACGGAAAAAGCTTTCATTCCCAGGTCCTCCCATTGCTTTTGTCATCAATCACAAAGCAAGCAAGCGCATCAATCAGAAGTAGCGTTGCACCGAAAAGACGGAGGTCGATAATCAGGCCTTTCAAGCATTTGTCACCAGCATCTTCTAGCAAAGAATCAGAAGCTTTGCTATTGTTTCATGGCAACATCATGTTTCTTCCCACTCTTTTCTGTGCTTCCATTGAGATGTCATTCAAAGGGGAAAGAAACCATGTCCCTGTACTTGTTTATTGTGGGTTCTTAATCTTTGAATCAACTCCATAAGCATTTCGTTAGGACTGTGTCTACATTCTCACAAAGTTTGTCTTTGTTTATGAAAATATCTACAATCTTATCTTCAGTTTGTTTAACTTTATGTGATCATGAATGCATGAACATTGGTTTTAGAGTTGTTTTCTTTTACCTTTTCGGTGTGATACATATTACAACATCTGGTGAATCATAATATTTCTGGCTACTACTTTTTCTTTGGTGATACCTTGAGAGATTTTGACACTAACTGGGTGTTTGATAAAATCCTTCTGTTGAATTATCATTTATATACCATTTACATACATCTCTTATATTTCTTAACAAATATGGGATTTGCAGCTTCAAGGAGTCTTGTGAGGAGGTCATCTACCCAAAAGGGGATCCTGATGCTGTTTCTATTAGTAACAGAGATCTTGATTTGCTACAACCGGAGACTTTTGTTAATGATACTATTATTGACTTTTACATCAAGTAAGTCTAAAATTTGATACACTCCCTGTGAGCTACTTCGTTATATGATATGATAGCATGAGTATCATGGCTAGATATTTGAGTTAGTCTTGGTTCTTTATTTTTGTGATAATTGGCCATTCTGGCCTCATCCTTCTCCTAGACACTTAAATGACAAATGTCAATATAGATGATGTCTGCTGATTGGAATTTAGTTTTGTACGCTGTGTTTAGATCTTAGATCATGGACTTGAGTATTCTGTGCAGACTGTAGATTACTGACACAAAATATGGTCGATACTTTTATTAGAATCCCACCAGAATTGTTGCATCATTTTTGTGAATGTAATGTGTGTGTGCACGTTTACCTGCTTACCAGTAGATCTTCCTGTGGTGCAGGCAGCAGGTGCATGCATGCATGCATGTGTGCATAAGTTTGTATGCTATGATTTGCCATCTTTCATTCTTTCGAGATCATGGTTTCATTCATCTGGATGTGCAGTGCATATGAACACATATATTTCCTGAATCAGGGTGGACTGCCACCAATTTTATTGCTAAATAGAGGAGGTACAGTCAGGATAAGGTGAGGTGAGGCTTCTCACCTTACAGAGAAGAAAGAATAAGAAAAAAGAATCAAGACCTAGTCCAAAGCCTATTGGCGTACATTCATAGTATGCTCCCAACAACCATAAGAGATCCCAAACTGGTGTCTACTCCAAAGAAAAAGGAAATTAAGACCTCTAATGCAAACGTTTTCAACATAAATGGTACTTCCAATGACGTCGTTCTGCTCCTGCCAAATGCTCCAAGAGACAACATGAGGAAGAATACATAATATCTGATCACGGGCGTCATATACAGTGTCTTATTTAATTCTTCTAAATAACTGCCACATCTGAGTCACTGTGCCTAAGTTGAAAGAAACAGCAGTGAGTCGTCTGAAGGCTAGCCACACTTCATGGCTGACTGGATAACAAGGAAGGCAGACTCAGGGATTGGGCTCGGATTGGCCAGCCCAAATCCTATACAGATTCGTGGGGATCGGTTGCTCCCAAACTGATCCTAAATCAAGTCGTCCAAGCCATGCCAGCCACCTATTGGAGTGGATTCAAGAAAGGGTAAAAAAATTCTTAAAAATAGGAAATTTGTTCCAATAATGCATTGGATTATATTTATGGAAATTGTACAAGTTGTACATTCAAATTCTGACCATTGGGCAACTTCCAATGGCCCTTCTCAATTGAAGAGTCACTGGGACTCCCCCCCTGTATTGAAAAAAAAAAGAACAGTTTGAAATTTAAAAGAAAGGGTCCTGGGTTCAAGGATCGGCTTGGATCGGATGATCCTACTTAGGATTGGCCACTCCCCGATCGATCCCCACCGATCTGGCCGATCCTGTGAAGAGGATCTGGATCATGGGATTGGGGTCGGATGAGTTCAACCCAAAACTGATGGGATTGGACCGATACGGCCTGATCTGATGCGATCCTGCACTCCATGCTGGACAAAGAATCATAAGGTGATCCACGTCTTCCTCTGCAGCACTGCAATCACAATGGAGTGCCCACTTTCTCCTGTAAAGCTTTGTAATGATACACTTCTCATACACGAGCCACATAAATGCCTGTACCTTCAGTGGTGATTTCTCCTTCCAAACTGCTGGAAGTAGAGGATACATTGGTGCTGCACATTCTAACACCTGATAGCCTTAGTTAACTGTAAACTGCCCACCAGTATTCTGCCAGACGATGCTATTTTCTTGATCAAGTACCACCTCACATCAGAGAGAACTTCAAGTAAAGATAGATATTCACATTCTTCTGCCCCCTTTGATGGACAACGGAGTACAAGAGACCAATTAACATTGCCACCTACCACCTGATAACACTCCTAAACTGCAAACCATTTGTTCCGAGCCAAGAAGAAAATATTGTGGAATCTGATTCTCAGCTCTCCATCCCTGCACTACTGATCATGCCAGAAAAATGTGGATTCTCCATTAGCAATTTCAATTTTAATTCCCTGGGACAAGTAAGCAAGGTATTCAAACCTGGTACCAGTTTCGGTACCGGGCAGGGCCGGTACCAGTACCGGTACCAGTACAAACCGGTACAGGCCGGGTTGGTACCTGTTTGCCCCCCCTTGGAAGGCTAGAATCGCTTGAGGCCCGCTCCTGGCCCGCCTCCGCACGTGCACGCCCCAGCCCAGCTCTGCGATCGGCCCGCCTCGGTGCGGCCCGGCACAGCTTCGCGACCGGCCCGATAGGGATCTGTGGCCAAGCCCGATAAACCCCCCTTTCTCTTCTCTCTCCCCTATCATTTGCTCGCGCCCTAGGTCTGTCTTCCATCTCCCCACTCTCCTCCCTCTTGTGCGAACGGCGGCTACCGGCATGGCGGATGGTGGCAACCGGCGTGGCGGACGGTGGTTAGGGACTGACGGCAGCAAGCAGCGCACGGGTACCTTTCTCCCCATCTCTCTCTCTCTCTCTGCGTGTGTGTGTGTCTCACAGTCCCACTGGCCACCACTATTTTTTCTCTCCCTCAATCTCAACTGTAAGATGAGAGTCCGGAGGAGATGTGACTGTTGCGGCGTCCGGTTTCCTTTTTTTTATTCCTGTACCGGCCGGTACCGGGCTCAAATGGCTGGAACCGTACCGGCCAAGGCTGGTACCAGTACGTACTGGCCCGGTACAGTACGTACTGGATGGTACTGCATACCATGTAAGTAAGGAGCAGCCTTCATACTTCCCTTCCAAACTGGAGATGTGAGACCCAGATTGTCCATGTCTAAGTAGAAGCAAGGGAAATGCTCCTGCAGGATTAACTGCTTCCATAAGTTGTGATCTGTCTGCAGAAGCTCCCACAACCATTTGCCTAAAAAGACCAGGTTCATTTGTTGAACATGCTTGACCCCTAGGCCCCCAAGCTGCTTGGGCTTACACAGTTACTCCCATTTGACCAGAGGAATACCAGCTGAATTATCCCGGCAACTATTCCACAAGAATCTCCATCTTATGCAATCAATTTTCTTGACCACTGACACAGGTAAGCAAAATGCTGAAACGTAATGCTGAGGCAAGGCAGACAAAACCATGTTGAGAAAGGCAATTGGTCCACCTAAAGACAGGAATTTCGCCTTCCATGCAGTTAGCCTCTTCTGCAGTTTGACTAACAGTAATTCCCATTCGTTACCTTGGAGCTGTCTATAGTGTAAAGGAAGACCCAAATAAAGAATGAGTAAACTGTCCACCTGACAACTCAAAGTAGCAAATTCCTGGAAGAGCTCGCCCTCCACATAACACCAACTAAGGAGTTTTTATCAAAATTAATGTTCAGCCCAGTGCATGTCTCAAAACTGCGGAGAATAAATATCAAATTTCTGAAAATGTCCCATCTGCCTGCTGCAAACACGTGTGCATGCATGCATCTCATGACTATTCTTGTAAGGGGATATATAGTGTAACATATTGCTTTTATGTCAGATGATTGTTTCTTTTCATCTGGTAAGCAGGCCTTTTTAAACATCTTTGCTTTCTCTTTGGATTGCTCTGTCATTATGATATATTCTTGTGTAGTTGTTTTTCAGGAAGATTTACTGCTGAATAGGTTGCATTCTCTGTTTCACATCATATAGTTATTTTCCTAATCTGAGAATGGAACTTGCCCTGTATCATTATTTCTTCTGTAGGAAACCTGGGATTTTTATTAAATCTAAGAGCAGAATGATGGAACTTTGATTTCTATGATTATGATGCCATTATAGTTTGTTCTTGATTGTTTTCCTGGTACAGATACAAAATTTTAGATTTAAAATTTACATAATCTCCATGTTCTTAGTCTGTTAACTGGATGCTCATTATCAATTCTTTGTTTTCTTTTGATAGTTGAACAGGTTTTTAAGAGCTAATTTTTGAAATATAGGTGGTGATGCTTCTTTATTTGATTCCATTGTTTTCAGCTGTCTGTTCTGATAGGGTATCCTTCCGAATTGTTGGAATACCAAATGAAGTATCTCATCCCTATTATTCTGATTTTCTTTTATGGTCAAACTTTCAGAATGACCAAATGGCATTAGCTGCCTTGCGACACTTCCTCAATTTAGTTTTCCCTAGTTTTTTTCTTTATTTTGAATCCTTGCCATTCTAGGTGGATTACTTAATTTTCAGCTGTCTTTTACATCTTAGGGATCTCATATGCCTGAGAAATATTCATTTCAACTTTTCTGCTCTGCTGAGCTTTTGAGAACACTAGAGCGGTCCTTTTCTTGTGGTTCTTCTCAGTAGTGTCTGGTGTCCTCTGACGAAGAGATTCTTTCATTTGTATTCATACCAAGAACTTAGAGGAATAGCATGTTCTTTTAGTTTCTACGAGTGATCATTCTTAAAAATGAAATTTATCTTTTGATACTGCCCTAGGTCCTAAAGAATTTGGACTAACCTTTTGGTTCATAAGACCTGTTTTAATTGGAAATTCTGCTGTGCACAACTTTTGGAATAGATTGTTCAAGAAAGAAAAGTTTAATAGAAGGAAAAGATGGGATGTTTACATGAGAGGGGATTGAGCTTTTTGTTTCAGGTTATCTGGGGACATCTCTGGTCCTGGAAATGATGGACAGATATTAGTGGAAATGTAGAAAAAGTGATGTTAATCCTTCTCATCTTATTATTGGGATATACGAGTTGGATTATCCATTCTATCTTTGAAAACTGTTTACCAGTTGTTCCGTTTTTGTCTAAGTTTGTACTTTTTTTAAATACTATTTAACTATGTTTTAGTTCATCTTTCTCTCATATTTTTGTGATCCTAATTAACTTCTTTTATGCAGTCATCATGCTTATGTAACAAGCTTATTTAATAAGGTCAACTTATGATATATAGGTATATCACAAATTATAGCAATCACTTTATGATTTACCTTTCTTTTTAACTCTCTCTCAAACACTACTTTCATTTGAAAGTGAGGGGAGAATTGGTGCTGACTTTGAATGCTGCCACTGCTTCTGCACTCTGGCCATTGTGCCATTATTGTCATTGTCTCCCTTGCAAGGAATGGTGTATCAGATCTTGGCTTCCTCTTGGAGTTGAAGGTTGGGGAGAAGAGATCTTGGATAAATCTTGGGAGATCGGGGATGGCAGCAGAGATCATGATAAGCTTATATTATTTTTCTTTTTCTGTGAAAAATTAGATTGCTATACATTTAGCCACTCTATAATAAAATTAACTTAATAATAATAAAAACAATGCATAAATACACAAGATCTGTTCCAAACATGGTGACTCTCAAATTGGACTTAGAGAAGGCATATGATAGGGCCAACTGGAACTGCCGCCTTTAGGTACTAGCGAAGATGGGGTTTGATCAGAGATGGATTAGATGGATATAGGAGTGTATCTCGTCTGCTTCTTTTGCTGTGCTCATTAATGGGCAGTCCAAGGCTTTCCGTCTCAAATATCGGTTCCGTTTCGGAAAGGCAGAAGAGGAGATCTCGGAAAAAGCTCGAGAGATTGGGTTCGATGATTTCGAATTTTTTTCATATATATGGCATATTTATAAGAAAATACTTGTTTTCTACTATTTACTTAATTTCACAAACATAATTTTCTAATTGACAACTCAATTTTACAAAATAAAGAGTAATGATAATAATAATAAATCCATTCACATGCACCAATGTCAATATACATCAAAAGTTACAACAAAAAGAGATATATAAAATGGTACACGAATCACAAATTGAAGAATACATAAAAAATCATCAAAAGTGGTACATGTATCTCTATCTCCCCCTTCTCTGTCTCCCTCTCTCTCAGACAGAGAGAAGGGGGGATGGAGAGAGAGAGAGAGAGACGAGAAGATATCGGTCTCGGGGGCTCCGTTTCTTGCGATCTTTGGAGAGACAGAGATCTCGGACATCTCGTAAGAGATGACAAACCATGGGGCAATTCTTCTCTTATTTCCTCAGTGGGAGAGGGCTCCAGCAGGGAGATCCACTATCCCCACTTCTGTTTGTTTTGGTGGCATAGATATTTGGTAGATTGTGGATGAGAGCTGAGGTTGCAAGGGTTATTAGAAGCTTCCAGGCAGGTCAACTCAGTAGTAGTATTACCCATCTGCAGTATACCGATGACACTATCTTCTTCCTTACTGACGAGGAGCAACAATTGTTTTATGCCAGATTGATGTTAGGGATAGTACAACACATCAGTGGACTGAAGGTGAACTACAACAAGAACCACATGGTAGGGATCAACATGGAGGAGTCAGTTCTTAGGTGGGTAGCTCTCATTTTCGATTGCAGATTGGGGAGTTCCCTTTCTCTGATGTAGGCCTTCCTTTGTCTCTAGGGCCACTTCACTATAGGGATTAGCAGTGGGTGGTGCAGAGGTATGAGTCTAGACTTGTAGGATGGAAGGCTAGGCTCCTTTCCTAGGGTGGTCGCATGGTACTATGCAGATCTGTGCTGGATAGCTTGCCGGTCTATTTTCTTTCCATTTTCAGAGTTCCGAAGATGGTGGCAAAGAAGTTGGAGTCCATTCAGACTAGATTTTTGGCATGGCAGTGGGAGCATAGACAGAGGATGCCATGATATCTCATGGGGCAGAGTGTGCCAGAGCAAGGAAGCAAGTGGCGTGGGCATCAAGAACATTAAAGATTTTAATTTGACCTTATTGTGTAAGTGGTTGTGGAGACTCAGGGCAGAGGGTGGTGGGCTATGGGCTTAGCTGATTAGATAGAGTTACTACTCGTCTAGAGCATGAGATTTATCCCCGCCCCATATGTATAATGTCTCCCCCATTTGGAGAGACATCCTACAGTGTGTAGATATCATCAGAGCTAGTGTTCGAGTCAGTCTGAGTGACAAAGAGAGATGCTTGTTCTGGTAGGATAGATTTTGTGGTGACTTCTCAGTAGCGGAGGCCTTTTCGTCCCTGTATGCTATTGCAGGGGCACCCGGGGTTTCTGTAGCTCAGTCCTTCGATGCACAGTCGGTAGGGGGTATTTGGGCTCCCACTTTTAGGAGGAATCTCACCCTTGAGGGGATGGACCAGTTGGAACACCTCTTGTCTTTTCTCTTGGACTTTAGTCCAAACGATAGCATGGCAGAGACATGGCTTTGGAGATTGGAGGGACAATTCTCAATTAGGCCTGCCTACTCTCTGATTTCTGATGGGGGCGTATGCCACTCTTTTGTACCTCATATTTGGACTCCCAAGAGCTCCCTCAAGGTAAAGATGTTGGTTTGGAGGATCTTCCATGGCCGACTTCCCACTTGTGATAGGGTGGCACCTTTCCTCCGGTAGATATCTATCTTGTGTTGCTTGTGCGGGGATGAGGAGGAGGATCTGAACCATCATTTCTGATGGGGATGTATGCCACTCTTTTGCATCTCATATTTGGACTCCCAATAGCCCCCACAAGGTAAAGATGTTGGTTTGGAGGATCTTCCATGGTTGACTTCCCACTTGTGATAGGGTGACACCTTTCCTCTAGCAGATATCGATCTTATGTTGCTTGTGCGGGGACGAGGAGGAGGATCTGAACCGTCTATTCACAGGCTGCCCCTTCGCGAAAGGCATATGGATGAGGATCGGGCAGACTTTCCAACAGCCGCTTGGGCATTTGAGGGGTGCATCAGCTTTTCACCAAATGGCATAGGCGGTGGAATCTTAAGGGCGATGAGATCATTTGGTGGCTTACTCTCCATGCCACCCTTTGGGTCTTGTGGAGTGAAAGAAACAATAGAATCTTCACAAGGGAAGTGAGGCCGGTTGAGAGGGTACTTTCTTTTGTTTGGGAGATAGTGACTTTTTGGGCTGAACACTTTTGTAAAGTGGAGGCAGATAACAACTCACTCTTTTTGTTCTTGCGGAGTTAATCAGGTACACCTTCTTGGTGTGGTGATTTTTTTGTAAAGGGGTTTGGAGAGCTGATAGCTATACCTGTACATCCCTCTTTTCTTTATATATTTGTTGTAGCATGCGCGTTTCAGAAAAGAAAACACGGGACAGTGGGAGGGAGTTCAGAGTGCAGCAGCTTGGGGGGTCAGCAAGGAGCAGGGGAGCTGATCTGCCCCAAACAAGGGAAAAAAAGGACAATGAAAATCTAGAGTAAAAAAAAAGATCTGATCGAGGGATTGCAGTTCTTGATGATAGTAACTAACAAGGGATCTGCCCTAAATTGAGGGGGTTTTGAAAATGGATTGTAAATTTAGAAAGAAAAATAACAAAACTGAAGTCCAATTTTTGAAATGAAATAATGAATGGAGAAAAAGAAGAGGAAAAAAAAACTTGCCTGCAGACTACAGCAGTATATTGATAGTGGCAGGTGGTGTGATGGGGACCACGCGCCAGTTCCAAGTGTTCACAACAGTGTGGGTGGGAGTGGAAGAGTTTCAAAACTTTTGAGCTTGAATGAAAGCATTAGGGAGGGGGGTTTTAGACACTGTAAACTGGCCAGTCCAAGTGCAAGGAAAAAAAGAAAAGAATGGCATAGTTGATAAAGGGATATATGATTGTCTTTAGGGCAGCTATGACCTAGAGAATAAGTTGAAGCACAATCCTCTATAATCTAGAAATTCCTTATCCATCTTTCTTGGAAATTCCTATAATGGGTTAAACCAGGTTGATGGATTGAAAAACTCGGAATATTTTTTGGAATTATTTTCAATATCTATTGAAGAGTTGAAGTTATCTCGTGAGAGGTCATAAATACTAGGAATTACTCACCCATCTCCTTGTGGAAGTTATAGATTGACTTACATTTTGATACTAATGTTGTTAGAGGGCTGTGGTGAGATATCCAACACAATTTGGAGATTCTTCCCTCTTCTGTGTGGTAAAGAGGAAAGAAGAGGAAGATGCTTCTTTTGGAAATGGTCCACATGTATTTCTAGTGGTTGATTGAGTTAAACAAATCACACCGGAAATGTAATCAGCTTTTATGTGCTTTCTTGTTTCTGCATCTATCAATCAACTTTGTTGATGCATTTGTAACTTGTGCATTTTATGTACTGTTGACTACTTTGAACAGTCCTTTCATACAACTAAGAATTGCTTCAGTTTTAAAGAAGAGGGTCATTTTAGATGAATTTTCTTTAAACCTTTTATAGTGAACTTGAAATTACTTCAATGCAGTTCTATTACTACTTGAGAGGTGCCCCCGAACAGTCCTTCCAACCAACTAAGAATTGCTTCAGTTTTAAAGAAAAGGGTCACTTTAGATGAATTTTCTTTAACCTTTTTAGTGAACTTGAGATTACTTGATGGAATTCTATTGATTCTTCCTTGAGGAACACCCCCTGCCTCTTGTTTTGATGAATCTTGCAAAGTTTGACATTGTGATGTTTCTCAATTATTTACTTGATTGCAGATATTTGATAGATAAGATTCAACCAAAGGAGAAGCATAGATTTCATTTCTTTAACAGTTTCTTCTTTCGTAAGTTAGTGGATCTAGATAAAGATCCATCAAGTGCTGCAGAAGGCAGGGCAGCTTTCCTTCGTGTACGTAAATGGACACGAAAAGTGAACATATTTCAGAAGGATTACCTTTTTATACCCGTCAACTTCAAGTAATAATATTTGCTTTTTGCATATTTGCTATCACTGAAGAAACTAGCTGTTCTTTTCTAAAAGTTTCACATGAATCTCTGAGTTGCAGTCTTCACTGGAGTCTACTTGTTATTTGCCATCCTGGAGAAGTGGCTCATAGTAAAGGCAAGTGCATGATTTGGCAAGTAATTGATGTTTACCACAAGTACCATATTTTTCTTCTAACATGTATGCCATTGCTTGCTTCTCAGAGGAATCAATTCACGAGTCACCAAGGGTTCCATGTATATTACATATGGATTCTATGAAAGGAAGTCACACGGGCCTAAAAGATCTTGTTCAAAGGTAATGCTATTGGTTTTACCCCAAGGGTTAATAGTTCCTTGTATACTTCATAACATTCTGGGAGGATTCTAATTGTCAAAGTTTGCATAAGACCTCCTATCTGAAAAATCATTTCTTCAGTCCCCTCCAATTTTTCTTTTCATGTAACTCCATATCCTGAACTTGTAACAAGTGACAGAAATACCCTGTTATTTATAAAGGAGAGACCTTAGAATTTGTCGATCATTTCTTTTGTGTGAAGTTTAGACAACTGTCTTCAGCTTTTCTTTCTTGAGCTCCATTCATGTTTTTCAATCATTCTTCCTTTGTCATGGTGTTCCATTGTTTGAGTTCTGACTCTTGAATTTTTCAAAACTCCCCTGAAAGATAAACTGAAAGTGAACTTGGTAGTTGCTCTTCAAGAGTGCGCCTCTTTGTCCACATTATGCCTTGCCAACTCATTCAAATGTGCATAAGTCCATGGTGTGTAAGATCGGATTGGATCCGGCTGGATCGGTCCAATCGGTTTTGGGTCGAACTGATTCGACCCTGATCCCACAATCCCGATCCTCTTCACAGGATCGGCCGGATCAGTGGCGATTGGTCGGAATTGGTTGATCCTGACTAGGATCATCCGATCGTGGCTGATCCTTGAACCCTAGCCCTTCCTTTTAAATTCCGAACTTTTTTTTTGGTTTTTTTAAGGGGGTCTGTTGGACGCACTTGCCCGATCGGTGGGGTCGCGAGCTGGCACGCGGGGGAGGAAAACATAACGTAAACGTACACACGGAATGCGTGTAAATGGTTGTTCAGGGGACACACGACACACGCAGAATGGTCTAGCAGGGTGGCGGTGACACGTGTAAGGGTGACTGGGTGTAGTGTGGGCGTGCCAGTCGAAAACTCGACAATCACCTACGGAACCAAATTTGCAATAGGGGAAGTGCCTCCAGGGCACGGCACGTGGGCACGGGATGACGGGCTACACGTGGATAGGATGGGGTTTCGAAGGTACGAGTGAAGCAGGCGATGTGGGGGATCGTGTACATGACGTCTTTCCCCACCGACCGCAAGCGATCAGTGTTTAGTTTATATCGGACAGAATCCGGACACCTTTGTTTCTACTGCTGAAAGAGGACTGGGAACCCTGGAAGCCATAACGTCGGGAGAGCAAAGTTTGCACTTATCGTCGAAAGATAGTCAGCAGGTAGAGGATAGAGTCCGGCCTTGGTGTAGAACACCAAAGGAGGTGAGGACTCTAGGTTAGATCGGATGAGGCAGAAGCTCGAGAGAGGGGCTGCGGACACTGACTCGACACAGAGCAGGCAGGTACGCGCCCGAAGGGGTGAGCAGCTGACACTAGCTCGACAAGGAGCTGGCAAGTACAGGCTCAGAAACTGGACAAGGCAAGGCCCGGTGGGAAGCGTAAACCCGAGGGGTGAGTCGGAAAAGAAGGCTTGGTTTCCGATTACACTTCATTAGAGGGGTCGTAAAGGCCTTACAGAGAGGCACTAAAGGCCGAAATACAACTGGTGCAAGCCGCTGGACAATTCCGTCATAAACGTCGGTCCCGTGTCATTGCAGGATAAAGCGGATTTTTGCTGTTTTACAGAGGGTCCCCGGAGGGAACTACGAGCACTGTGGAGCAACTAGGGCTAGGCTGGACATAGAGGTGTTGACGTTGACTGGCGAAGGCGTAGGCCGAGGCCGGGTGCAGCTCGGGATGAGTAGTCGGGCACCGGTTCAGGGGCGAACGTCAGCATGTCCAGGAGTTAGGACCGAACCCCAAAAGCATTACTTTCGGGGTATGGTCAGGCTCAAGGATGGCAAACTTGGTTTCGGTCTCGGTTTCGCCCGGGTCCGAAACCGAGTCGACTCGGTTTTGGTTTCGGTTTCGGCCGAAACCGGCCGAAACCCATATAACAGGTTAAAAAAATTAAAATTAATTCTAAAAAATCTGAAAAAAATCATAAAAAATATAAATAACCACTTAAAATCACAAAAAATCATAAAAATCATTACACATGCATTTCATTGTATAAGTTAGTGTAATAACCTTGAAGTAGACAACTACAAAAATTCAACTTCAAACATTGAACATGTGTAAGTCATATTCCATTGTACATTAATAGAAGCAGTACAATAAACCAATTTGGACAAAATAAATGTTACAAAAATTCATTGATTCTTACCTAATATGGATAATAATTACTAGAAGAACCTTCTCCCTCATCGTCTGGCCCTTGATGTCGATACCCATAACCAGGTTGCATGTATGGTCTATATTCACTATAACCAAACAATGAGGTGGTCAAGTCCTGCATCCCTCTTTGGATCCCTCTTGGAGTGTTTGGTTGGCTTGATTCGAATCCAGTATCAACATAGGAATCTTGAGGAAGAGAAGAGTCACTGGTCGAATATGGATGGAACTGAAATGATGGTTCATAATTCTGGGCCCCATAAATAGCTGCTTCATGTTGGCCACCTTCGTAACCTGGTGAACCATATCCGTGCTGACCTTGACTATACCCAGTAGTACCACTTGCAGCACCTGCACCACCTGTACCACCTGCAGCACTAGTACCACCTGCAGCACTAGTACCCCCTGCAGCACCTCCGGGATGATCATCATCATCATCATCAGAATCATAAGAAACCAGTCGCCTTTTAACCTTTGAGGATGTTTTTTTCTCTTTTGGAGTGCTTTTTTCAATCAACGTTGACACGAGTCCTTTTCCCCTTGGCGTGTGCCTCACATAAATCTGCTTCAACTCCTCAATTGCCGGGTCCTCTCGAGCAGCAGCATTTGCCCTCTCAGTTTGCCCATGCACTGATGTACTTCTTCTTAAGGAGGACATTCTAGGAGTGACTGGCATGCTATCTGTATCTGAGTGTCTAGCTGGCTCAAACTCGAACTGCTCCTCAGTGTCATCAACCACCCTAGACTGGTGCGCATGAGTATCTCTGGCCCTCTTTGATTTGCTTCTTAATTCGGGATCTCTTGCCTCATCTTCATCAAGTATACCCTCTGCCCATCTTCTATCATCAACATCAAAAACGGGCTCATCAACCTGCTCTCGTGTCTCCACCCAAGACTACAAGGGATTATCATCATCAAATAAGGCATCCACATCAATCTCTGCGGCGGCATCCTCGGCGACGCGTTTGTCTCGCAGCTGTTGTCTCAACCTCATATTCTTTATTCTCAACCTCATATTGTAGTGGCAGTACACTAATTTCTCTAACCGATCAGCCTTTAGCCGATTGCGAACCTTTGAGTGTATAAGGCTGAACGTGCTCCAATTCCTTTCACATTGGCTTGCTGATGTGGTTTGACTCAACACCCTGATTGCAATGAAAGCCAATGCAAAATTGCTCGATTGTCTATTGTTCACCATGATCCACCAGTCAGCTGTTACACCAACCAACCATAAACAAATAAATATAAGATGTAAATAAAAATTAATTAAGGAAGATGTAATTGCAAAGAAAGCACAAAGATGAAGTATACCTGGGCTCACTCTTCCCACTGCGTATTGCAATTGGGAGTCAGAATACGTCCCACTTTTCATTCTATAGGAGGTCATCTAAAAAAATTACATAATAGATTAGCATTACTACGTAAGTAAATTCTATACCTCTTATTCATGAAATCAAACAGGCCAACCTCTACTTCCGCCTGAAGCCTCTTATCTTGTGTCCTCGATAAACGACCAGTGACTCTTAAAGTGCCTTGAAGCACCGCGGCATCAACATGTGCATTGGCATTGTACATTAATCGAGGGTTCAGAAAATAACCTGCATTTGTATATAGTTAATGTATGGTCAATAATATATGAATACAAATAATCACTCACCAACTGCATGCAAGTCGTGGTGTAATGTGGTGTCCCATCTATGGTCAATAATCTTCCACCACTTTGCATGTTCTTTGGGAAGGGACTCCTGCAACTCCAATTTCGCACGGTCCATGGCCTCATAAAGATATCCCATATCATTCTTGTCATCGCCATCCACCAATCTTAGGACCTTCACGAGGGGGGTGACTACTTTCATGTATCGTGTTACTCTGCCCCAGAATTTGTTGTCGTCCACGATTCGACAGACATCCAAATAATCCATCTGAGCATCAACATTGCCCTTGTCGATGTATTCCCGCAGGGTATTATGGTACATGAAAGCTTTCAACTCATTCTTATACCTGTGCAAAGAAATAAAATTTGAATCAAATACAGATCATAACTATAAGGATAAAGAAGTAATAATTGAGTTCAACAGTATACCTATGCAGAGACTCCAAAGAAATAAAATTTGAAGCAAATCTGGTTGGCCCTGCACGTATAATATCTCGCCCCCCACTTGCATGCTCCCTGAACATGTTCAATATCCTAGGATGGCCATAAATATACTGGGTAATCTTTTGTGCCCTTTCAACCGTCTTCTTCACATGTTTGTCCTTCCCTATGTCTTCAAGTATGAGATCAAGACAATGTGCTGCGCATGGGAGCCAATATAAATGCCTGCGCTTATGCATCAATTTCCTCCCTGCAGCCTTATAACTGGCTTCATTATCAGTCACAACTTGTACAACATTTTCTTCACCAATTTCGTCTACCATGTTGTCCATCAAATGAAACAAATAATTGGCATTTTTTTTCAAAATTTGATGCATCTACAGATTTTACAAATACTGTACCTTCGATGCAATACACCAAAAAGTTAATCATGGACTTTTTCGTGGTACCAGTCCAACCATCACACATAATAGTGCATCCTCTCTCCATCCATATATGCTTGAAGCTTTCAACCCACTGATGGAGCTCCTCAACCTCTGTCTCAAGGCCACGCCCGTATATGTCCTGACGTGACGGCGCCTTCAACCCAGGGCCAGCATCTGCTATGGCATCCAACATATGTTGAAAATATTCACTTTCAGCAGCATGTGCAGGGACACCTGCATGAAAAAACCATTTACAGATGCTTTTAAATGCATGCCCTGCAACTTCTGCAGATTTTTTGACCCCTCTTAATGCACTTTTGATCTTAGGTTGTGTAGCCTGGGGCCTTCTGTGGAGATAACTGTCCATGGGGCCTGCTCTCTGCGTCTGCGGGGGCGGGGCAGCAACATCAGGACGTCGTGCAGCTGTACTGGAGTAGGTCCCTCCTGAACCCATGGGTGCCTTTCCTTTCCTTCGAGCGGCTTCTTCACGCTCCCTTGCTTCAGTCAGTTCCGGATCAGAATCTTCAGTGCCTTCCTCATCATCATCCCTCCTAACCCTTCTGCCAGAAATCTCCTCAGCAATTTCCTCCTCATCCTCAGCCCTTTGTTGCACCCTCTCCTTTTTCCCCAAAAGGCACTGGCGCATCTCCTCTCGCACCTCTCGTGGACAGTGGTCGCATTGTCTCACCTCTCCTCGTACCCCTGCCAAATGTTGCTTGCCTCTGGTAATTCCGCCATACATCTCCTTACGACAGTAATTACATTTAACCTTCCTTCTCTTAGCATCGACTAAGGACATGTGGGCCCACCCCGGATCCTCCTGCCCTTGCTGCTCATGTGTTTGCTGACGTCTAGGCATGATGCTGCATTAAGAAGTTACACAGTCAAAGACAAACAATTGTAAGTACAAAACAAAAGACCCAAATTTATGAATGAATTAGGGCTTAATTACCAAATAACCCTTAATCATGTGTCATAAAAATATAATCCCAGCATGATCCTACCCCACATTCATCAATGAAACTTAATTAACGTTCAATTGTGGCTAAGAAACTCGAATTAGACAAAATGCCCAATTTTTATGAACTAATTAAGTCTTAATTACTAATTAAGCCCTAATTACCCTTCATAAAAATACAATCCCAGCATGATCCCACCCCACATTCATCAATGAAGCTTAATTAACCTTCAATTGTGGCTAAGAAACTCGAATTAAACAAAAGGCCCAATTTTTATGAACTAATTAAGTCTTAATTACTAATTAAGCCCTAATTACCCTTCATAAAAATACAATCCCAGCATGATCCCACCCCACATTCATCAATGAAGCTTAATTAACGTTCAATTGTGGCTAAGAAACTCGAATTAGACAAAATGCCCAATTTTTATGAACTAATTAAGTCTTAATTACTAATTAAGCCCTAATTACCCTTCATAAAAATACAATCCCAGCATGATCCCACCCCACATTCATCAATGAAGCTTAATTAACCTTCAATTGTGGCTAAAAAACTCGAATTAGACAAAAGCCCCAATTTCTATGACCTAATTAGGGCTTAATTAGCAATTAACTCTTAATCACCCTTGGGAAAAACTAATTACCCGCATGATCCAACCCCAAAATCCTCAATGAACCTTAATTTAACTTCAATTGAGCCTAAGCAAACCAATTTAGACAAAAGCCCCAATTTTTAAAATCTGATTAGGGTTTAATTAGCAAATAACCCTTAAGCCCTTAATCACCCTTGGAATAAACTTAATAAGCAAGACTTGCTTACCCCAAATTTTTAACCCAACCAAAAGAACACAACAAAATAATCAAACAAAACCCAATGAAATTAACCTCAAACAAAATAATCAAACCCTTGAAGTTGAAGTTGTGTTGGCCTCGGTGTGCGGCGCAAGAAGGCTCCCTCAGACCTCAGTCCCTCTCGGCCTCTCCCTGTCGGACGGCCTTTCACCCTTGGTCGGACAGCTGCCGGCAGGAGCAGCCGCAGCAGCCAGCAGGAGCAGCCGCAGCACAGCAGCAGCAGCCGCAGCACAGCAGCAGCAGGCCGCCAGCAGCAGCTGCAGCCTGCAGCACAGCAGCGGCAGCAGCACAGGCGCGGCAGCGGCAGCGGCAGCGGCAGACACCACCCGCGACGCAGACAGCAGGGGGGGAAGGTTTCGGCCGAAACCTGTGGGTTATGGGGTTTCGGGGGCCAACACTTGCCATAAAGTCACTAGTTTCGGCCGAAACCAAACGGTTTCGGGCCGAAACCGTTTGGTTTCGGGCGAAACTCGTATCGGTTTCGCCCGAAACCGATACCCCCCTTTAGTTTCGGTTTGCTACAGTGTTTACTGTGTGTTTCGGATCGGTTATGGCCGAAACCGATACGTTTCGGCCGAAACATATCGGTTTCGGCCGAAACTGTCATCCATGACTCAGGCTAACTTGGGTTAACAGGCGGGATAGTCAGTTGCCGGCTCATGAAGAGCAGTCGGCGACTGGCCCCGTGCCGTTGATGCTTCCGGCATGAAGATGTCCACGCCATTTCCATGACGTATCATACGTAGGCGAATTCAGTGCGCGGGTGTTTCCGCCGTTACCATGATGCTCCATACGCAGCAAAGGGGGAGCTTGTGTGAACCGGCTAGACGCCATATGAGGAGTGTTGATGTGACATACCTTTGTCGTGTGTTAAGCTGAACAAGCCAACCAACAAAGCCTTCACCGCGGGCTCCTGCTGATGCTTGCTCCTTGTGTGCGATGTGTTGGATGTCCCCAATTGTGCCCCTTGGAATTCTTAAGGGGGAAATTTATAGAGAATGCTAGAGGGGAAGGGTTAGGGTGGTCCGCGTAAAGGGGGTGAAGGAGGTTTACGTGGATCAAGTTGATGGGGTTCACCTTGCTTCGCGTAAGGGGGGGTTTACGTGGGCTGGGTTGAGTGTTGATTTTTTTTTTTAAAATTTTGATGGGTTTACGCGGACCAGGTTGGGGGGCCAGTTTGACTGCTTTTTTTTTTATTTTTGGGGGAGAGAGAAGGGTTTTACGCGGACTAGGCTGGACCACCTTGTGGTCCTAGAGAGGGAGAGTTTAAAAAACTATAAAACCCTTCTTATGGATATTATGGGCCCCACTTTGACTCAGTGTGAACTGGACACGTGGAGGATACGGGCTGGTTAGCTAGGGCGTGCTAAACGAGGTGCTACCGAACGTTCTTCGCATGGTTTTTCTTGCTCCGTGCTTGAGCGCAGCTTCTGCTGATTCCACGCACTTTCTCGGACTGGTGAGTTGGCTCACGCCCGCACTGAGGATGAGGCATGATCTGGGATTGGGTATGGTGGCCCTGGGCAGGGTGACCTTGGGGAGCCCGCCCCTACTGGGCGCGATCGCGTCTAGCGCGAGTCCCCCCCGGGGCGGGCTGCTGCTGAGGGGAGCAACTTGAGGGGGCTGCTCCTCGCCCTTTTGGGATGTCTTGTAGGGCAGCCATGCTTCTTGGGATGTGGACTTTGACCGGGGGTGCTCGCAACGAGGTGGCACCGGTGTCGCCCACAAGGTGTTCGGGGGTGATCCCCACACACACTGGGGTGCCAAATAACGGGCTAGCAGACCCCGTAACTTGCATATGACATGGTAGTCGGGGTTGGTAGCTCATAGTCGCCAAATGAAGGCGTTTTGGGCATGAAAGCCTGGCCTTGGCGTGGTATGTCACGCTATACGGTAGGCTGGTAGGTAGCCCCAGGTTTGCCCGATGGCTAAGAAGAAAGTGGCCCATCGCCGAATGTCTGGGAGTCGGGGGTGATCCCCACCTTCTGTAGAGTCGCCGCATAGTGCGGCAGGTGTCACCGAGCCGTGGGTTGGCCACAGATTGTTGTAAAATGCCTGGAAAAATAGGTGCCCTTAAGGTGTTCGGGATAATTCCGAACATGTAACCAGGGGCCGTGCGGGTTGGCTAATGGTCTCCGAAGCCCAACTTTGGCTAAGGGACGGAGCCCATTAGTGCTAGCTTACTGGAAGGAGGCATATTGAGGGTGACCCTGGCCTCGTTGCTGGGTACTGCACAATGCGGTGAGTTGCTGCGAGCCCCCGGGTTAGCCCGGGTGACTAAGTCGTGGGCGAGTGAATGCCGCATACTAGGGTGTCGGGGGTGATCCCCGCTTTGTGTGGAGTCATCATAGGGAGTGGCAAGTGCTGCCAAGCCGATGATTGGCTCCGGATTGATGTGGAATGGCTGGAAAGAAGGCGCCTTCGAGGTGTTCGGGATAATTCTCTACCCTTTATTAGGAGCCGTATACGCCGGCTAATGATCCTCGGAGCCCGAGTTTTGACTCAGCGACTGTGGCCATTAGTGTTGTCTTGCTGGGAAGAGGCGTTTTGGGAGTGATTCCTGTCCTCACTGTCACATGCCGCACGATACGGCGTATTGCTGCGAGCCCCGGGTTGGCCCGGGCGAATAAGGCTTGACGGGCTAATGCCACCTGTTGGGTGGTCGGGGGTGATCCCGACTTTATGTAGAAGCTGTTGTGAGTCACAACAAGTTGATTCGGGTCCAAGGTTGGGCCTGAGCTGCCGGAGAGACACTGAACAACTAGCGCCCATAAGGTGTTCGAGAGTGGTCCCACACCTTTGAACCTGGATTAGTTCTAGGGAAAATAATTGAGTACAACAGGGACCCACGGCTCTTCAATTGATAAGGGGCGTTGGAAGTTGCCCAATGGTCCGCATTTTCAATGCACAACTTTCGTAAATATAATCCAATGTACGAATATTATGGATTTCTCATCTTAAATTATGTGTCTCCATTATTGCAATGTCTTGTTGACCATTTTTTGAATTTTTTCTCTACTCCAATGGGTGGCTGGTATGTCTCGGCCGACTTGGTTTGGAATTAGTTTGCGATTGGCCGATCCCACCGACCCGGATCGGTTTTGGGTTGGCTGATCTGAGCTTGATCCCTGATTCTGCCTTCCTTGGCATAAGTCGATGTGGTTTTCGATTTCATGATAATATGTACATCAATGTCTTTCATTTCTATGGGAACCAAAGAACTCAGTCAGAGTAGAGCTGATCAGACAACCAAACTGAGCCTATGGAATACAAGTCACTTTGAGTTTTTCTCAAGTCTCTATGGGAGGTGGCTTATATGTAGTCAGTTATGGGACTGAAAGAGGGTGTGGAAGGGAAGGAAGTAGTGATGTGGGATGGAGTTGGGATTAGATGACTGACGCCAATGAACTGTCGAGGTGCGGGTGCATGATCAGATGCCAAACTCTTCACGTTTTGTTCTGAGATAACATATATCGAACACTTGGTGTGCAGACTGGGTGGTGTTCACGGCGCAACTGTGGGGGTTGGGCAGTGGGGACCAACCGTGGTGGCAGGGTCACCCGCTGATGAAGGCGGTGAAGCTGCTGTCCCACTGCCCAGTGGTGATGGGGGGTTGCCGCAGGTGGCCACCGATGGGAGTAGGGCGGGAGTGTCATGGTCAGCCACAAAAGGTGGAGCAGGGGTGGCCGGGGGTTGCTGCGGAAGGTTGACGGGGGTGACCGGAGGTGCCGCATATGACTGCGGAAGTGGGACGGGGTGGCCGGAGGTCCCGCCGCTGCTGTCGTGCCAGGCGGTGTGGGCTGTTGTGGTTCCGGGCACAGTGGGTGGTGTGGTTGGCAGGTGTTGTGTGGAAGAGGAGGAGATGAGAGGAGGGTTGCAGGTGGAGAGAGACGGCGAGAAAGAGAGAGAGGCGTGAGAGACGGGAGGGGGAGGGTCGGTTTTATATATATATATATATATATATATATATATATATAGAGAGAGAGAGAGAGAGAGAGAGAGAGAGAGAGAGAGAGAGAGAGAGAGAGAGAGAGAGAGAGAGAGAGAGACTCCCTCTCAAAGTGGCACACACATGGTGGTACCCTTTTAATAACATCAAAATAACAATGTATGACATTGGGCTAAGGCCTAAGAGAGCAGCATCTAGATTTATCAAAGGGAGGGAGGGACTCCCTCTCAGAGCGTCACACACTCATCCTCTCCCTTTTCAGAATACTCCCTCTCAGAGTGGCACACACATGGCAGTACCCTTTTAATAACATCAAAATAACAAAATATGACATTGGGCTAAGGCCTAAGAGAGCAGCATCCAGATTTATCAAGTCTGAATGCACCCTCTACATTGTGGGGAAGGCACGCCCAAGAGGTCCAAACAGAAAGAGAAGAAGATGAGCAAGCAAAAGCAGCCAATCTATCGGCTGTGTCATTTGCCTCCCTGTAGATATGAGCAAAGGAGATCTGCATCGACCCCCCCTAAGCTGTTAAAACAGATGAACCAGGGTAAGAATCCGCCAAGGGCAGCAGAAAATGCCATTGATGATGCCAATCAGTACTGCACAATCTGACTCAATAATGAAATCACAATACCCACAGTGCTGGCATAATAGGAGACCCTCCACTAAAGCAAGTGCCTTAGTCTTGATTGAGGCTGGAAGAGACGTCATATGCATGTGAAAAAGCAAAGATGATGTCCCCGTTATAGTCTTGAAGAATGCTGTCACCACCTTCCAATCTCCTACTTCGTTTGAATGCTCCATCTACATTCAATTTGAGTCGTGGCGCAGCCGGCTTAAACTAGGAGACAATGATAGAAACCTTGTTCTTGCCTTGCGGTATTTGGATCCCCCATTGCGAGAGAGCGGAAATCTGGTTTGGAGTTAAGGGACCTTGTATAGGATGGCATCAAGGGAACCAAGGATCATAGCTGCTGCAAGATACATCTGATAATAGCCTTCTCTGACATATTCCTTGCATCAAAAAGAGCTAGATTTCTGTTGAGTTAGAACCAGCTGGGTAGCCCAGTTGGTTCTTCACCTCATGGGGAACCATGAGGTCCCCACTTCAAACCTTGGCTCCCTCATTACTTGGGGGAATCCAAGGCCTGGGTTTTCCGTGTCCCAGTGGGTGACCCGGTAAAAAAAAAAGGTTTCTGTTGAGCCAGATTTCCCAGTGTACATATGAAAATTGGTTTGGACAGATGTGAAAAAACGGAAAAGGTCCGCAAAGACATCAAGAAAGCAGCAACTTGATACGAGCAAGAGGTAGAGTGGTGAGGAAGAGACAGGCACAGGAAGTCTCAGTAAGAAATTCCAAACTAATTTTGGAATACAACCTGTGAAGAACAAGTGTATAGCAGATTCCTCCTTGTCCTGTGGGCAGCATCGACATTTTGAGCAGGTCGGGACTCCACCCCTCTTCAACAGATCATCTGTGGGAACACGGTTGCGCAGCAGCCTCTACATAAATACAGACCATTTTATGGGCATATATGGAGCCCGGATAGACCTCCAGAACTGAGGGAGAGCACCTGTAGGAAGTAGTCATTCACGAGCAGATTTAGTAGTGAATCTGCCATCCGAAGAACAAAACCAAATCCATTTATCTGGTGTAGGAGACAATGTTGTCATCGTAATAACCCGTAGGACATCAGCCGGGATGTGTGCGAACAAGACTCCAATGTGGATGTGAGGGAGAAGAAAGCAGCTGGCATATGTGCGCCTTTCTATCATGCATGGCATTCCAAACATCATGGGGGAGAAAAGATTTAAGGGACTGGTCGCAGGCCCACTTATCAAGCCAGAAGAAGGCGGCGCCCTGTCCTACCAACACTCTGTAGGAAGCCAAAACTTTCTCTGCTACAAATATCCAAGCGGCTCTTGTTGTGCCCATTGCTGTATGGAAGGTGGCTGAGGCAAAGTGATGATCAGTAAGATACTTTGATCTGAAATAGTCTACCCAGACTGAGTCTGAGGTGAGGTTAGACCAGAGCAACTTCATCTTCACCGCAGCTTGCATGTCTTTTAGGGGAATGATACCTAGACCACCCGGAGAAACAAGCTTGCAGATTGAGTCTCAAGACACCCAGTGCCTTCTAGATTTGCCTTTATAGGAACCCCATAAGAAATCGGAAAGTAACCTGTTAATATCATTTAAAGTAGCAGCAGGAA
Source organism: Amorphophallus konjac (assembly GCA_022559845.1). Taxonomy (NCBI): domain Eukaryota; kingdom Viridiplantae; phylum Streptophyta; class Magnoliopsida; order Alismatales; family Araceae; genus Amorphophallus; species Amorphophallus konjac. Next base: position 261,138,403 of record CM040121.1, read on the forward strand.
CAGAAACTGAGGACATAGTATATAAAGGAATAGAAGACAACACGTGTTTGATGAGGATCAATCTTCCTCCCATTGATAGAAACCCCGTCTTCCACTTTTGAATTCTGCCATGAATCTTTGCAACATTTCGTGAGAACACTCTTCTGGTGTGGTAGGAGAAAAGAGGAATTCTCAAGTATTTGTGTGTCGGCTATTTTTTGGAGAATCCTGTCAAAGATGTTATAGTGTTCTGCATCTGCCGGGAAGGAAGAATGAACAGTATAACCGCTTTTCCATGGATTAACTTGTTGTCCCGATGGGCATTCATAGAGTTTAATAAAATTCATCAACCTGCGAACAGAGCTTTTCCCTCCATTTGTGAAGACCAGGGTGTCATCAGCAAATAAGCGGTGGGAAACCTGCAGGCACTGTCTGGGGATGTTATAGGATTTCACCATGTTTGCTTCAAAGAGCCAGCATAGTTCCCTGTTCAGATCTTCTTCAGCAATAATAAAGAGTGATGGCACTAGAGGGTCCCCCTGACGAAGACCTCTTGAGGATTTAAAATAACTTGTTATATTACCATTGAACAACACATAAAACCAGCAGTTAGATAGCGAAGGTTCAATGAGCTAAATAACGCCTAGAGAGAAACCAAAACCTCTGACAACAGCAAAAATAAAGTCACTCCATGCGATCATAGGCTTTCGCCATATCGGGCTTGAAAATGATGTTCTGTCCCCTGACCTTTCTTCCGAGTTTCTTAATCAACTCCTGGGCTAAGGAAATGTTTCCACAATCATTCGGCCTTTAACAAAGGTGCCATGTTCGTTAGAAATAGCGGATGGCAGTAGCAAAGATGGTCTATCATTAATAATACGAGAGATAACTTTGTATGCAAAGTTGCACAGGCTGATAGGCCTGAAATCTACGCACACAGAGGGTGCCTCCACTTTTGGAATCAGAGCAATGATGGAAGAAGTTAGCATCTGTGGAAGTGGATGCCCGCAGAAGAAGTCCTGTACTGCTGAAATAACATCATGGGAAATAATAGACCAGCAATGACGATAAAAATGGCCTGTAAAACCATCCAGGCCTGGAGCGCTGTCTGCAGACATCGAGAAGACCACCCTTTTAGTCTCTTCGGGCAAAGTTACTTCACAGATAGCTAAATTCTGCTCCTCTTGCATTAGACAAGGAGTATTGGCTAGCATCGATGGATGGATAGAATACGGCTCGGAGGTGAAGGCTTTTCGATAGTGCTGAACAAAGAGACGGTTTAATTATTCTTGGTCCTCAATAAGATTGCCGCTCTCATCCCTGAGTTTAGAATTATATGATCTTCGTTGTTGGAAAAAAACAGAGGAATGAAAGAATTTAGTATTTTTTTCCATGAGACATTTAATTCTTGATTTTTGTCGCAAATAAATCTCCTGAGCATGGCACTTTGCAGGGGCAGCCTTACAAGTGTCTAGATTGAGAGCATTTTGCCGGAGAAAGGCCATCATCAAACAAATTCTGGGCAATTAAAACCTGGTCCTTAGACTTCTGAATATTGTTAAATACATCGCCAAAAACCTCCTTGTTCCATTTTTCTAACATGGCCTTGGTTGTCGTAAGTTTCAGAGTCAAAGCATAGAGCGGGCTGGATGCTAGCGGAGTAGTTTTCCAGGCTATAGAAATATCATATAGAAAGGATGGATGAGACAACCACATCCGTTGAAAACAAACTCTGGCTGGAGGAGGAGACCTGTGAAAAAGCCTTATCAGGAGGGGGCTATGATCAGAACACGTTCTAGCCAAATGCTCAAGCTTTGTTGCTGGAAAGCTCATAGACCATGATGAATTAATAAGGATCTTGTCCAGTCGGGCCCAAATACCAGTGCCATGGCGGCCATTAATCCAAGTGAACCTGCTGCTAGAGAAACCCATGTCTTCCAGATCATTTGATTTGACAAAGTCTTGAAAATTAGACATACTTATAGTATTAACATCGTATCTCCCCAGTTTTCCGTAGGAGTTAAGAGACAGTTGAAGTCGCCACCTAGAAGCCACGGATGAGTTAGATTGAGAGTAGGTTGACAACTCTGACCACATCTCCCGTCTAATCTGCACTGAACAGCTGGCGTGGACAAAAGTGATGGAAAAAGAGAGAGGCATAGACGATGCTGAGCACATAGTCAAGTAGAATTCCGAACTACAAACAAAAGATAAATGAATAAGATCTTTTCAGAATAACTATATATGGCCCGAACCCTGTGAATTTGCAATGCAGTAATCCATCTTCAACCTCTTCCCTTATCGTTCTATTTTTGAAGCATCAGAATGAGGCTCAAATATGGCAGCCAAGGAGATAACATATTTTTTAATGAGGAATTTCAGCCGGCCTAAGGACACATCATTATTAATGCCGTGGATATTCCAGATAATACCAGACATTAAACATGAGTTTGAGAAGAACCCAGGGATGTAGAACGTCTCAGCATGCCTTGTGTTTGAACACCAAGACTACCTACATGGCCTGACTTCGCCCGCCCAACAAAAGCCTTGTGAAGCACCAAGGCATCAGAAATTAACTCTAGTTGCCCCTCAATGTTGGGTCGAGAGATAGATTTCTCTGGAAGATCATCTTCAAGCCTGTGGCCACCCTTAGGCAGGCAGCACTCTAAGGATTGCCCATCTTGCACATTAGTGGAGTTGTTTCTTGAATGGTCTGGTGTTGGTGAGCAAGTATCCAGGATGGGATCAGTGGACAAGCCACGACTGGGTTTAGGGTTTCCACTACCATTGCCGCTTGAGAGGAGACCAGCTGAGCCATCGCCGGCAAGTGGGGCCAGCATCATCGCGGCTGTGGGATCATCGGAGGCCAGGCTAGCCGTATCCGGAGGCAGAATAGCATCAGTAGTCGGAGACCTGCCAGGACTCATCAGAGCACCAGTAGTATCCAGAGAGACACCGCCAGAAGAAGTGACACTGGCTTCCATCGACTTATGAAGGGCTGATGATGCCGCTTGTGAGAAGAGGGCGAGGGTATACCCATGCTGACCACACCCTCGTCCTGAGCAGTGCCACTAGAAGAAACAATCACACATGCCAGCGTGGAAGGGGAGTCTTCAACTGGTACATGGGGGGCCACCATAACCAGCTGTTCAGGGACCAGGGAAGCATCATCTGCCACATCTTGTAAAACGCCAAATGGGTTACTAACCTTGACTACTGGCGTCGAATCTTGTGGTGCAACTTCATGGGCTTGGGCCAACACAACACCAGCACCAAGAGTGCCATCTTAGATATCATTGGAGGGGGTATTGCGGCGGACCGGACGCCATCGGAGTTGAGTAGAGGACACAGTCTGCTTGGGCTTCCCATCAGCAGGTGCACAGCCTTAGGGGGGTGACTCCCCATCTACACGAGTACGCTGTTCGACCTCGGTGGCGGGGGTTTGATGAGGGGTGTCCCGGCGAAGGGTCTTCTTGTAGGCAGCAGCAACATGCACTATTCTGTGACAAGAGGAGCAGAAGTCCGGCATATCAGGAAAGACAGTCAGCTGCCAATCCCCTCCTCCAAGAAAGCCAATCCAAATTCGACTAGGAGTGGGCTTTGATAAGTCAAGCTCCACACAAACCCTAGCCGCTGTGGTGTTGGTAAATGGTAAGGTTCTTGGTGTTAGCATCGATCTTCAGAACAGGCTCGGGGTTCCCAACAATCGAACAAAGGAGGGGTTCCTGGTAAAGGTTTGTAGGCAGCCCAGAGAACTCCACCCAAACAGGCATGATGGGAGAATCTGCAGAGGGAGAAGTCCATAGTCCATTCGAAAAATCTCAATAGCCGCCCCTGAACATATAGTGAATCTCGCGGGAGAAGTTGAAGATAATCCTCATAGATCTGGAAGCGGAACAAGGGTGCTTTGAATCCAAAGCACTAAGGATGAAGTCCTTCTGAAACTTGCATCGGTTGGAGATGTGATCCCTGATGTCTTGAAATGGTGGCCTTCCATACGGGGTGCGAGGTACAACAACGAACTCAAAGGGAGGGATGGACCGTTTGATCTTCTCAGAAGAGAAGAAAACAGTGGGTTCGCCCCCAACTGTGAGGGCAGGAGGGTAAACCTGGAGGTTCAAAAGGGGGCGGAGCAGGGGGGGGACGAAAGAGAGGAGAGCAGAGCTTGGGTGAAGGAACGTGGGGGGGTTTGTACGTCCATAGACTTTGAAGGATGCTCAGGAGGGTTCTCTGTAGGGCGAGAGATTAGGTCTCGGCGGAGGAGGCAAGGGAGGCACAGCACCCCCCCAACCCCCCAAACAAGCCATGGCGGGGGAGCAAGAAGGCGAACCTGTAGCAAAGCTTCTTTATCTAGAAACCTAGAGAGAGAAGGTGCCTCAATTCCCCTTTAGGGATCATGATTACGCTAGCTGAGCTATCATTCAACGAAGGCCATCAAAGCCTTTAAATAGTACATCTCAGGACGACAATATTGACCAAAACACCCTTTAACCTAACTTGCTTAAGAAGCAATTTTAATTTAATAAAGACTCCTAAATTAACTAATTAGACTTGACGACAACTAAGTAAATAAATACAAATCAATAAAAAAATAAAATTACATCATGTAAAAAATATTCAAAATTTGATGATCTTGAACAAATCTGGGCCATCCATTTCAGTTGGTCAAAATCACTCCGTGTCAAGTAGGGGCCATCTGAGGGGAGAACCAGATAGATAGGTAGATAATGCAGAGAGGGAGGGAGCAGATGGTTGAGACCAGGCTGGAGTGGTGCATTAAGGAGAAGAGGGTCTGGTTTGAGGGGAGATCAGAAGAGAGAGGAAGAGGGTGGTAGCACAGTTGCTGCTGCCTCTGCCTAGTGGTGGAGGTCCCTCCTACCCGACCGCCCTTCCAACTGGTGGCTCAGTTAGTGCATCCAACAGCCATGATTAACAATAGATTAGCACATGTCTAGTGTATCTGAAACGACTCTCATGTTCAGATTGCACAGTGTAGATAATTTGTGTTCTGAGAACAAAGGTATTTAGATTTCATTAGAGACAAGTAGCTGTCTTTAAAATGTATGTGATTTGTTGACGGGGGCAGTGGTCAGACAGTTTAAGGTGAAGTGAACAGATAAAAATAGAAACCAGAGAGAATCAGACTGGGTGAACTGCTGCAATCGAGTTTCTCTGCCAGAATGGAATCCAAACTTTGGATTTTTTTTATAGTTTACTAAATCTTTGTGGACATGTTCTGGACTTATTGTAGTGAACCATTCTTTATTGCCTAACTATGGTCCTTAAGTTTGTATTTTCCTTTTTCTGAAATCCAGTTCCATGAATTAATGTCAATTAATTGCCCCATCCTTATCTTTCTCTGAAATAGCTATTTATGGGAGGAATGGAAAGAAAGACACCAAGACTCACTGTCATTGTCCAGTTTCTCAAATTTAAGATTCATCCCTCTGGAGGTTTGTTTTATCTCCTCACCAAGTGCATTTATAGACAATTCTCTGATTTCCTGGATCCATTTAGGTTGTTTGTCCTATGAGTTGTATATCTATATATGAATTTTATTTTCTGCTTACTAGTCTCCACTTTGCTTTAGCTTTGTAGTTATATAAACTGCCCTTGTTAATTATGAGTTTTAACTAGTCAATTATTCTGCTAGCTTATTTGATGTTTTTATCCACTTTGTGCACATTGATTGTTTTTTTATTACTGCATTTTCTTGTTAGTTATTGAAGGAAAACAAATGCTGTGTATGAAAGTCTATGTATGGTAATGAGTGGATACCTGATTAGCTTATATACATCTTGCTGTCCAGTGCTTCAATAAGTCAATTCTGTCTTCAATGAATTAATGCAAGCTGTTCTGTTTGCAGTTATGCTCTTCAGCTCTTATTTGAGCCCCTTCTTTATATATGTTTTCATTAGTTCAATCCCATGTTATGTGAGGACCCTGATTCCAGCCTTCATCGTGCAGACCTTGGTTAACATCATGGCTATCATTATGGTCATGCTACCAGAGACTGGGGGTCTGCAAAGACAAATAGTGAAGGACAAGCAGTGAAATATAACAATGAGTGACTGAGTTAAGGAAGGAAGCACTCACCAGGAACGTGCATAACAGTAAAGAAATTAACGTCTTAATTTAATGGAATGGTCAATAGCCAAATACATAAATATATATGTACAAAATAAAAAATAACAATGCCTTAATAAGGATTGTCCACTGAACCTGGGGGTGGAAGTTGCTTCTTGAGCAACTAAACTATCCCTACCCTAGATCCCTAAACTGGCCACCTAAGCAAGAACGGAAAAAAGAAACAAGACAAAAGTTGGTAGTATATTCATAGAATCCATGTGGGATCAACTAAGACACTACCATGAGTCAATGTTTACACACGGAAAATTTAGTTTTTAAAAATATCCATTTGTTGGATAGATATGCACATATTTTAGCCAATTAATTGACGTGTGCATGATTGTTTCTGCGCTTTATGTTTATCAGACGATTTAGGGTTCGAGTGTTTATCAACTAAGACCGGAGTCGGTGTTTATTTACATCGACGTAAGTCCGAACACCTTTGATTAGCTGCTAGGGATATCCTTTAACCTTTGTTGTTCATTGTGATAAGAGGGCTTAAGTCCGAGAAAGACCCCCATGCCCTAGAGCAAGGGTATAATTACAATATATTTAAATCCTTCCATAGGTTTGGAGTTATTTACAATTTTCTTTCAGCTTAGGGCTTATTTGCAATTCTCCCTTAGACTAGAGTTTATTTGCAATTTTCCCTCAAGCTAGGGTTTATTCATAATTTTCCCTCAAAGTAGGGTTTATTTGCAATTTCCCCTCAAACTAGGGTTTATTTGCAGTTTCGGCATAACTAGGGCATGCTTATGCCATTTCTGTGATTTTTTGAATTTTTCTGAAATTTCCCTGGATGTTTACGTAATTTTGCAAATATCCAGGGCAAAATTGCAATTCTGGACAAAACGGGGGTATTTCTTTGATTTGAGGGACACTTATGTAAACTGGAACATTGGTGGTTTAATTTCTGAATTTTCAGGACTCCTATTTTTTTGTGCTAATGCTAGGGCGTCCCCCGGAAGCGACGCGTTACATCGGAACCCGGATGGAGATAAGTGAGCAAGGGCTAGCTAGGGCGTTCCCCGTAAGCGCAAGGATGGCTGTGCCGATATCGGTTTCGATTTCGGCCGGGTCCGAAACCGAAACCAGTTTCGGTTTCGGTCCGAAACCAATTTAATACTATTTTTTTTAAAGGATTGTATTTGATTTCGGCCGAAACTTACTCTCTGGTGTCGTTTCGGCCCGGTCCAAAACCAAAACGTTTCGGCTGAAACGTTTCGGTTTCGGCCGAAACTGCCTTCCTTGCGTAAGCGACGCGCCGCAGTGGTGCCCGATTGCGGTGTGAAATAGGCAAGGGTTCTCGTGTGGGGTTGGACGTTCACGGGTAAAGAAGCTAGTCCAAAAACATAGGATCCGTCTAGCTACTTGGAATATATGAACTTTAACGGGTAAGGGTTTAGAATTGGTTAAGATAATGAAGGACAGGAGGGTTAGCATAGCTTGCCTACAAGAAACTAGGTGGAAATGATATAAAGCTAAAGATATTGATGAATATAAAATTTGGTATACGGGTAATAATAACTCTAGAAATGGTGTTGCTATTATAATAGATAAAAACTTAAAAGATAGAGTTGTAGAAGTTAATAGATTGGGGGATAGATTGATGTTAATTAAACTTATCTTAGGTGAGGATGTTTTGAATATAATTATTGCATATGCACCTCAAGTAGGATTAGAAGAGAGCATTAAAAAGTAATTTTGGGAGGTTTTTGATAGTTTGATCCAAAATATCCCTAGTGAAGAGAGAATCTTTATTGGAAGCGATCTTAATGGTCATGTGGGTAAAGATAATAGAGGTTATGAGAGGATTCATGGAGGGCTTGGTTTTGGCAATAGAAATGATATGTGTTATACTATTCTTGATTTTGCTATGGTCTATGATCTAGCAATTACTAATACCTTCTTTAAGAAGAGAGATGAACACTTAATAACTTACAAGAGTGGAACACATATAAGTCAAATTGACTATTTTCTTATTAGGAAGGTCGATAGAGTTTTATGTAAAGATTGTAAAGTTATTCCCGGTGAGAGTCTAGCCCCTCAACATAGGTTGTTAGTAATGGATGTCTTTATCCCTAAATTCAAAAGAAAGATCATTATAAATAATTGTTTAAAGATTAAATGGTGAAATTTAAAAGGTAAAAATTTAGAAACATTTAAAAATCATCTAGTAAAGGAAAATATTTGGAATTTAGAACAAGAAACCAATGTAATGTTGAATAATGTTACAAATTGTATAACGAGTGTAGCAAAACAACTCTTAGGCGAATCTAGAGGTAAAAAGAATTTAGAAAAAGAGATTTGGTGGTGGAGTGAGGAAATCCAAAATACCATTAGAGTAAAAAAGGAGTGTTTTAAAGTTTGGCAAACTAACAAAAATAATCAAACCCTAGAAACTTATAAAATTGCTAAAAAGCGGGCTAAGAAAATAGTTAGCGAAGCTAAATCAAAGGCATTTGAAGATTTATATAATAAATTAGGAACCTGAGAGGGTGAAAAGGACATATATAAACTTGCTAAATTAAGAGAAAGGAAAACTAGAGATTTAGATCTTATTCGTTGCATTAAAGGCGAAGATCAAAGGGTTTTAGCTAAGGATCTTGAGATTAAAGAGAGGTGGCATAGTTATTTTCAGAAGTTACTTAATGGATATTGCGTCAATGATTTTTCTTTAGAAGGTACTCAAGAGTCCACAATATTTGATAAATATCAATATTTCAGGCGTATTAATATGTCAGAAGTGGAGGATGCTTTAAGGAAAATGAAAGTAGACAAGGCCTTAGGACCAGATGGCATACCTATTGAAGTATTGAAAAGCCTAGGAGACATTGGTATTCAGTGGCTAACTAAACTTTTTAATAAAATTTTAAAGGAACGGATAATGTCAGAAGTTTGGAGGAAAAGTGGTGTAGTTCCTTTCTATAAAAATAAAGGAGATATTCAAAACTGTAATAATTATCGTGGAATTAAGCTTATGAGTCATACTATGAAACTTTGGGAAAGAGTAATCGAAAAACGTCTCCGATATATGACTACTGTATCGGAAAATTAGTTTGGTTTTATGCCAAATAGATCTACTACAAAAGCTATTTTCTTACTACGGCAGCTAATGGAGAAGTATAGAGAGATGAGAAAAGATTTGTATATGATTTTTCTTGATTTAGAGAAGGCGTATGATCGAGTACCGAGAGATTTGATTTGGTGGACATTAAGAAAGAAAGGAATATCTCAAGGATATGTTGATTTGATTAAGGATATATACGACGGTGCTATTACTAGTGTTCGAACTATTACTGGAGAGACTAGTGAATTTTCAGTTTCTCTAGGTTTGCATCAAGGTTCTGCACTAAGTCCGTATCTCTTTGCCTTAGTTATAGATGAAGTAACAAAATAATTGCATGAGGATATCCCTTGGTGTATGTTATTTGCAGATGATATTGTCTTAATTGATGAGAGTATTGATGCTTTAAATGCTAAGTTAGAGTGTTGGAGACGTGCCTTGGAGTTTAAAGGTTTTAAAATTAGTTTAAGTCAGAGTTTATGTAATGTAATTTTAGTAATGGGAGAGTGATACAGGAAGACAAGGTTCTAATTGATGGGCATAACATTCCGAAGAGTAGTAGCTTTCGATACTTAGGGTCTATCATACAAGAGAATTGGGAGATTTATGATGACGTTGCACATATGATTAAGGCAGGCTGGTTAAGATGGAGAAGCGCATCAGGAGTCCTTTGTGATCGTCGTATGCCTGTGAAACTCAAGGGAGATTTTATAGAACGGTTGTGAGGCCTGCTTTGTTATATGGTACCGAGTGTTGGGCAGTACGAAAGGAACACATTCACAAAATGTGTGTAGCAGAGATGAGGATGTTGAGATGGATGTGTGGTAAGACTAAGAAAGATAAAATTAGGAATGAGCGCATCCGTAAGGACTTAGGGATAACCCCAATTGATAGTAAAATGAGAGAAAATAGACTCAGGTGGTTTGGTCATGTGCTTCGTCGCCCTAACTCAGCGCCGGTTAAAAGATGTGACCGAATCTTAGTGGATACTAGTAAAAAAGCTCGGGGAAGGCCTAAAATGAGATGGTGCGATGTTATTAGGAAGGCCATTAGTTTCTTGGGTTTAAATATGAATATAGCACTTGATAGAAATCTTTGACGGAACCGGATTCATGTAACCGACCCCAAATAATTGGGATAAAGCTCTGATGATGATGATGACGACGACTCCTATTTTTTGCATATTTATACAATTTCATAAAATTATATGTTTTTTTGCAATTTTACAGAAAGTAGGGACTTGCGTGAAATTTTTCACTTGAAAATAAATTCCACATGAACTTTCATAATTTTTCAAAATTTTGCACGATATTCTATATTTTTTACAGAATTTTCATGATTTTACAAACAATTTCTTCGCAAGTAGGGGTATAAGTGCAAAAACACCAACATGCTTTGTTAGGGGTTTCATTAGATCAAACGGACCAAACAAACAAGTTCTTAGCGGCTGGGCGAGCTAGGCCTTATCCCAAGTTTTTAAAGTTCTTGGAGTTCTTGAGATGATGGATTCTCCTCAGAAGTTTTTGGACTTGACTCTTTTCTTTTGTGTGTCTCTTGTGTATCTTTCAAATGGGCCTCTCCTCCTCCTTTTATAGGGGTCTTAACTGGGGGAACTCCATGGTTGGATCTTTTGAGCCCGCTCGGGAGGAAGCCAACCTTTCTTTATTTTTATGATTAGCTCGCGCCGATCCTCCTCTGCCGGATTACTTTCTTCGACATTGTTGACCTTGTAAATAGTGAGGCCAGACTCTTCGTCGAGAGTGGTTGGCAATCAGCCTTCAGTGTTTAATAGTGATATCCACTTCACCTTCGGGCGGACGTTTTATGGCCGAAGCCAGCTTGGCTAAGGTGTCAACTTGGGAGTTGTCGCTCCTCGGGACATGCTTTATTTCAAAAAAATAAAACTTTTCTTTAAGCCTTATGACGGCGACATCGTACGTGAGTAGCTCCTGCTTTCTTACATCATAGTCGCCAAGGACTTGCCGGACCGCCAGTTGCAAATCCCCATAGACTTTGATGTACTTGATATCCATTTCCAGGGCCATTTGTAGCCCGATTATCAAAGCCTTGTATTCGGCCTCATTGTTAGTCAAGGGCTTCATAAGGGCACATGAATTATACATAACACCACCCTGGGTTGTCACAAATATGATCCTAGCACCGGCTGTGAACCTTGTGATCCTGTCGATCTTGTTGACCCTTCGAGAGGCACTGTCGAAATATAACTCCCAACATGGGAGGTTGACTGCGAGGGCGTTAAGTTCTTTGTGATGCAAGACATCTTCTATTTGCTTCTCTACTCCTTGTTGGGGCATAAGAGCTTCTTCATTAGGGAGCTCAGTGTTGAGAGGCGAGTCCTCCGACACTGGATGTACTACTAGGAACTCCGCCTTTTCTTGTCCCTTAATCGCTTTTTGTGGGACGTGTGATATCGAATTCCATCAGGAGCGCTCATTTTCCCAATCTTCTTGAAAGGACGGACTGCTTGGGAGGAATTTAAGACGGTCGCACTTGGATATAAGCTTCACCGCGTACGACAAGAGGTAGTATCTCAGTTTTTTGACGGCGAACACCTGTGCCAAGCAAACTTTTTCCATGGGAGAATATTGGCGTTCTAGACGACTAGCTTTCTGCTGAGGTAGTAGAATGGCTGCTCTTTCTCTTCTTGATTGATTTGCGCTAACAAAGCTCCCAAGGAAACGTCCATGATGGCGATATACAATATGAGGGCAGGTGCCCCCAGGATCGGAGGAGTGAGTAGGTATTCCTTAGGTATTCCTTGATTTGCTTGAAAGCATCCTGACATTCTTGATCCCATATAAATGGGGCATCCTTCTTCGTTAGTTTCCCGAAGGGCGTACATCTGCCTGAGAGGTTGGAGATGAACCTCTTGATGTAAGCTAGTCTTCCTTAGAATGACCTTAGCTCTGTCAGGTTCTTGGGCGACAGCAGCTCTCGGATTGCTTTGATCTTATTGGGAACTATTTTTATTTTTCGGTATCTGACCACGAAGCGGAGGAATTTGTCACTCGACATGTCAAAGGCGCATTTCATTGGGTTCATCTTGAGCCCGTATTGCCGCAGTCTTTCGAAGACTCGGCGCAGGTCGGCCAAATGGTCTTCCCGCCTTTTTGTTTTGATGGCAGGATCATCGACGTAGCACTCAACCAGATCATGCAACATCTCGTTGATATCTTGGTCATGGTCCTTTGATAGGTGGCGTCGGCATTTTTCAGGCCGAAGGGTATCCTTTTGTAGTTGAAGATGCCCATGGGAGACCAGAAGGTTGTGTAATTTTTTATCTTTGAGCGCCATCTGAATCTGGTTGTAGTTGGACGACCCGTTCATAAAGGACAAGGCTTCATGCGCCGTGCTCATATCGACCATGGTCTCGGTGATTGGCACTGGGAAGTCATCTTTTGGACATGCCCTGTTTAGGTCTCTGAAGTTGACGCAGATGCAGACTTGACCATTCTTTTTCACTGGCACGATGTTGGTGAGCTATACAGGGTATATGCAAGGCTCGATAAAGTCCACCTCTGCCATTTTGTTGACTCCTGCCACGACCTGCAGCTCCCACTCTTGGCGCATACGCCTTTGTAGCTGTTTGACTGGGCTTGTTGTGGGGGAGATCGCCAGCTCATGCTCAACTACAAAGGGGTTTATTCCCGACATCTCCTTGTAGGTCCAGACGAAGCATTCTTTATATTCTAGCAGAAGTTGTCGGTAGGCTTGTTTTTCCGCTTCATCCAGGAGGGCGCTTAAAAATACAGACTGATGTTCCCTGGCCTTTCCCATATTGGGTTCAATCAGTTCATCGACGGTTGCTTGGCCGCTATCTTTCAATTCAGGAGCAGGTTGCAGGTCGATAAAGTCCTTTTCATCATCGATGTCAGCTTCGTACACCTCTTGGTATTCAGGATTACCAGTTGACGCCGATGGAATTTCTTTGGGATCGCCGGTTGACACCGACAGGGCTTCTCTAAGACCACCGGTTGATACCGACGGGGCTTCTTTAAGACTACCGGTTGATGCCAACGGGGCTTCTTCAGGTTTGCTTTCAGCCGCCTCTTCCCTTTGAGGGTTTGCATCGGCGTCGACTCCCTTGGTGGGGCTTGAGTCGGCCAGATTTTCTTTGGCTTCCCGTTCTGTGACCAGTTGGGCATGGTTTTCTTCAGTTCCTTGAATTTGGTCACCGGCTCTCGCTGGAGGCCACATTAGGATTTCTTCCTCTTCCTCTCCGGAGCTCTCGAACTCAAGGAAGGCAGTTTTGGCTGAAACCGAAACCTTTCGGCCGAAATTGAAACGTTTCGGTTTCGGACCGGTCCGAAACGACACCAGAGAGTGGGTTTCGGCCGAAATCAAATACAATCCTTTAAAAAAATAGTATTAAATTGGTTTCGGACCGAAACCGAAATCGAAACCGAAACTGGCACAGCCATCCTTTTTCGGTTTCGGATCCGGCCGAAACCGAAACCGGCACAGCCATCCTTGCTCGAACTTTGCCTCGGCATTCGCCTGTCCATTAGTTGTATTAGGCCCACGGTGTTGATCGCATAGTAGACTTAAAATTCTTCTTCTTAGTCATAGCTGAGCCCCCGCGTGTCTTTGCGGGTGAAGGGAGGTTGTCCCCGGACTTGGGGGGGACGCCGCAACTGGCGGAAATATTCACGTCGAGTGGAATCTTGCCACTAGGGAATTTGCTGCTTTTTGCACATTTCTTTGATATAATTCGGCATGTCGTCCATTTCTTGGACTGCCTCTGAGATGTCGTTAGCCAGAATGGACCAGCTGAAATCATTCCCCTGCGGTCCCTGAGGGACTGGATCTCCCTTGTAGAAGACAATGGGTTTATCTCGATTAGCCTTTTTTTTTGTTTTTCCTTTGCCTTTGGTAGGTGACAACGAATGTCTTTAGTCGCTCCACCTTGTGTTCCTCCTCACAAGAGAGCTGCAAGTATTTTGATGGTGGACATGCTTCTACTAATGGCTTGGCTAATGAGATTAGCATCGAAGTTGGTTTTCTGTCTTTCAGGACGGTTCGCCTTGGAATTGGCTTCAAGGCGTAGCCTATGCAGCTTTGCCTTTTCCTTGTCGACAGCGAAGAGTTCATCTTCATCCTCTTCCGAGAGCCAACCATTGCCTTTACCCTTGACTACAGGATATGGGCCTCGTTTGGGCTGAACGGAGATTGGTCTGCAAAGACCGAATGTTGCTCTCCATCTTTTGCGTACTTGATGCACTGATGGAGCGTTAAGGGGACGACCCAATTTTCATGTAGCCAGGGCCATCCTAGCAACACCATGTATGATGTGTTGGCGTCGATAATATAGAATGTCACTTTTGTAGTGAAATCATCTAGAGCCAACTCCACGTCCACTTGGCCAAGGACATCTTCAGTGTCTTGATTGAATCCTAAGATCTTGACCACTTTGACTTTATGGAGGTGGGGTATCATGTACAAAGACTAGAAGGTCTTGATGGGCATGATGTTGACGGCCGCACCAGCATCCACCAGGATCCGGTTTATTTTGTGACCGTTAATTTTCCCTTGCATGTATAGAGGACGGTTATGACACGGAGAGGACAATAGCATATCCTTGACGTTGACTGCTAATGCTTCATAGACTTCGGCTTGCAGCTCTGCAGCATGCGTCGCATAGACTTCGGGCTCCAGGGGTATTTTGATAATAGCCTCTCTCAACTCTTTGCTCCAGGTGATAGCCTCCCCATATAGTGATATTGGTGGGGAACTGTTTCATATGATGAAGGATTTGATGGCTTAACACTTAATATTCAAACTAAAGCACATGGGGAGATTGATAGCTTAAAACTCAAGCTAAATCAATTAGTGTTAAATCGAAATCGTGATATTCGCTTATGATAATTTAATTTTGGTGATAACAAAAACTTTGAGTAAATTCTGAATATAACAAATCCTGAACGAAACCTTAATTAAAGTCTTGATAATTTATAAACTTTGTTCCAAAGACAAGTTTCAGGGTTAATTTTGATAAAAACAAAAACAACTAAAAGCAACTAGAAGGTCTTCATAAGAAAAGCCTGTAAAAATAAACAAAGCCTAAAATCTACTAAGTATAAAATAGTCTCAAGACTATTCAAATAGGAGCTAAATTCATTTAGCCACTCACTTGGGCGCTGAAATTCACATAGGTGCTAAAAGTCACTTGGGCGCTAAAAAGCTCACATAGGCGCACGACCTTTGTCTATCTAACATAATCGCACTGAATTCAGATAGTTGCTGAATCCTTGATCACATAGGCGCACCCATAGCCTATCTTAAAGAATCGACTATCTCATGAAACAAAGGCGCCAACATAGGCGCATTTAAAACTCACATAGATGCATGAACAGCTACATCGCTTATTTTTTCACATAGGAGCAGTCTATCGCCTATCCTCACATAGTCATTGGGATATCGACTATCCCAAAAATTGAACTTAATGATCGCCTATTCTATAGTCGAATGAATCACCTATCTTAACAGATAATCCAAGTCTATCTCAATCGACTATCTCAAGATAGACGGACTGTATATAGTCGAACTGTAGCAGCAGATATCTCATCTTATTTTGACTATCTAACAGCTTAAAATGCCACATGGTCGCATGAGCCATCAACTATCTCAAAGGCTGATTACGTGTAGGTGCAAAATCAAAATATGACTATGTCTAAAATAGAATAATCGATCAAATAAAATAAAATTCCTTCCAAATCAAATATATCAAACAAAAGGCAAAAAT
The DNA here is from genome assembly GCA_022559845.1 of Amorphophallus konjac. Lineage (NCBI taxonomy): Eukaryota > Viridiplantae > Streptophyta > Magnoliopsida > Alismatales > Araceae > Amorphophallus > Amorphophallus konjac. The sequence continues at coordinate 261,154,341 of CM040121.1, forward strand.
AATCAAGACGACTATCTGTCTTAAATTGCAAGAGACAACCGCTATCCTAATGACCAAAGGATTCTTATAAAAATGATAGTTGTAGCTTAAATATTCAAGTTACATAAAAGAATTTTCATTTCTCTATCGACTAAAGACATAGTCAACTGACTATCACTCTGAGATTCAAAATTCAAACATATTTTGTTCTGCTGTACGAGACATTAAATACTACCTGTGCAATATATAAGAATACATGTAGTCTGTTTTATCTCCTGTGAAATATACCTGACCTAAGGCCTTGCAAGGTCAGTATCCTTAACTCTTTCAGGAAGCAACATACTGGAAATTTACTGCCAGAACAATGAAGTACAAATACGTGTCGACTTCGACAGAAAAGAGGGGTATATTCTATACAGTCACTCCTGACTTTATAGAATAAAAAAACTCTTCTGCAATGTGACAGCCCGAAGAAAAAGGAGCACACTCTCTCAGAAAAGTAGTCTGCTAACAGATATGACAGTGTAAGGAAGATCTCCAGGAGAAAAGCATGGAGTCAACGAAGTCATCCTAGGAAGGATCTGTCCTATCTTTTCATTCAAAGGAACGCGTTAAATTCAAGGCATCAACGATCACTCTGCTGACAGCTACAAGTTATAGGTAGAAACGGAAGCTCTTCAACGAATACAAGAATGTGTCTAAAGAATACCTGGATGAGTCTAAACGATCATCATGATATGCCTAACGGAACCATTCTCTCTAAGAGCTTTAAATACCTACTATGGCTGAACAAGAATGATCTATCTCTCTGGCGGAGAGATCCTCGGTTGAGCTTATCTAAAGATACATCTATCTAAGGAGCTGCTGAATGCAACAGCTAGTAGAAGGAACAGAAGCATCTTCCAACTGCAGTAATATCTACAATTACCTTACAAATGTCTTCCGTGATTCTCTGTACCTATCTTTGAAGGCATTTATCGTTGTAGTTCAAGATAGCTATACTTTCACTATTATTCTTCTATCTTGAATAAATTGTATTTCATTGTACACAACTCTGCCTATCAAGAGGCAATATCTATGTAAACCCACTTAACAATGGTTCACTTCTCCTCGAGGGGAGAAGTCCCTTGCTTGCGGGCAAGAGTGCCTACAGGAGGCTTGAAATCTTGGGTTTGACTGTACCGTGAAAGCAGCTGGGGCTTCAATGAGCGAGTGCCCAGGGTGTGGACGAACACCAGTAGAAACAACTAAGTTTGGCTAGCTTGCAAATCAGTTGGGACTCTTGTGTAAGGGTGCTCGGGGTGTGGCTGAACACCAGTAGAAATTGCTAGGTTTGGCTAGCCTGCAAGTGAGCTGGGGCTCTTGTGTAAGGGTGCCCGTGGTGTGACTGAACACCTGATAAAAAACAACTAGTGTACTATTCCTTAAGGGGAGATAGTGGAAATCCCAGTGGTTGCTGGGTACTGGATGTAGGACTGACTGAGGTCAGGGCCGAACCAGTATAAATTCGAGTCCTGTGAGATTGCCATTGGTGTGATTATTGTTTCCTTAATTCTGTTCACTTTACAGATTGCAACATTTACATCTCTAATCACATACCTACTGCAATCCTCACATATTAATCTATAAGCACCTTGGGCTAATTTCTCACGTGTTTAAGTGTCACAACTTCTACACACATAAGTCTAAACCGTTGTAGAGTTATCATGACTATTCCTAATTTATGTGTGATTGTTTTTCCGTCTAATGTGTTTAAGTTTCGATCTGCATCAATCTAAAACACAACTTTACAAACGCACATCGATTTAAACAAATATTATAATGACCACAATTTTAATTACCCATTCACCCCCCTTTGGGTAAGTCATGTACTGGGCAACGGGATTTTGCGGTCAGCCCGAGCACGGGCTTCTTTCAACGGTGGTAGTATGCTTGGCAAGGTCTTTTGTAGACCGTCAGGCTCCTCTTTGTTGGGGGATTGTACGGCCTCGCCTTTAGCGCCGGAATCGACCTATTTTGGTCATCCACTATTTCCTGGAATAACAGGGCCAAGAGTTGGTCCTCTGTTGACGATGGCTGAGTAGGATTGTCCTTGCCGGAGAGGCCTACTTGATCTTCAACCTTATTTTGAGCCGGGGGACTTGTTGGTCCCTCCTCGTCGGAGGGGTCGACCATACAAACGTCGTTCCGGATTTTCACTTCCGGGATGGGGCCAGGTTCTTCTCCACGGAAGATGATGCCCGATCATGATATACAACGGGCCTACAAGCGGACGGTTCTGTATTTCTTCCACGTGCCCGGTCACGTCCCCTGCCTGGCCTTCGCCTTTTTCCAAGTGTCGTGAAGATGATGTGGTGGCGGCCTTTTGCCTTAGTCGAGGTGCCATGGTGTCACTCCTTTGCGGAGCATTGATGTTGTCCGGCGGTGGAATCGCCACCATATTGCAGTAGCAGCTCCGGAGTAGCTTCTCCAGATCCTCCATTGTGATTTCTGTCCTCATAGAACAAGGACAGCTCCTCAGGGATGGCAAATCGTTCGCCTTCTTTCATTTTCTAGATCATTTCTTGAATCCAATTTTTTAGGCGGCCTCTTCTTTCTATCTCGTCCCACGGGATGTAGTTGTCCAAGTTGACGGTTCTAGTAGGATGAGGGGGAATATACTCCAAGTCGTCGATGAGTTTTTGCAGCCTTTGAAGAGACGTCAGCTCAGTAGGAGTTTGCATGGCGGCCACCAGCTCTTGAACCTCCTCTTGAGGTTTTTCTTCCTTTTCCTTTCCTGCTTTTTTAGCGATTGCCGCTTCTTGCGGAGTAGGAACAATTGGCTTCGGGGTGATAGTCAACATGCCCCCGGAGTCTTACCTCCGAGTTGGTGCTTTGGAGGGCCTATGCCAGGAACTTGTCTTGGCCATGTTTTCGACCCAAGCGCCTTCCTTTCGTTGCATTCGGAAGGTGGCGTTGTTCACCTGCTCGATTATCTCGGGCAACAACTCCTGATATGCAGGCATGCCAAGACCAAAGTTTTGAGGTGCTTGTGCGACTTCATGCCTTTGCTTTGATGGCAGTGCATCTTGCCTTGAGCCGTGTCGGTGACTTTTCTCAGGATTTCCCATTTTGGCCTTGCCTTTCTGGCTCAGCTCGGGGTGCCGCCCCTTGCTTTTTTTGGAGGTGGTGGCGGGGTTCTTTCCCTTCCGATGATCATCTTGATGTTTCGAGCTGGTCGGGTCTCCCGTGGAAAAGCCCGACTTGCCTGATTTGTTTGCAAGAGGCTTCTGAGACGCATTTCTTGCGAAGGAGGCTTGATTGGGTGGTTTTTCGATGGCTCTTCGGGAGGCATCTACTGACAATGAGACGCCAGCTGAATTAACTTGGCATTGTTGTGTCGGGTTGTTGATTTGCTTTTGTTGTTTTTGTTATCCTCCATGGCTTGGGGAGTCTTTGCCGGAGAACCACGGCAAGGAGAGTGCCCTTGGCTTGTTGCCGAATGGCTTCTTGGTGGGTCCTGCACCAAGATATTTTCTCTCCCTAGGACTGTGAGGAGCCTCCTGGTGTCTTCTTTTGGGGAGAATGATTCCAGCTCTTACCATGATCACCAACTAGAGCATTGCCCAGTGTGCATGGCCTGATCAGCTTCTTGTGCCCTGGGCTCGAGAGGCGTGGATGCCCCTATGGCATGGACCACGTTAATTGAGTAATTGCTTGGTCTAGAGCCTTGCTTGCTACTTTGCCCCCGGTTGTCCTTTGACTTTTTCGGACCCCTTTGGTTTTCTGCCAGAGGCTTCGGCCACTTGGACTCAATAGTAAATGGGTCTTTGGACTCGTCTTCTGTATGCTCCTCATGTAACCTTGTTGTGGAGCTAGTGTTGCCTAATATTCTGTCGACAGCTTCCCTTGGGCAGAGGAATATCACGGAGTTTTCCTCCACGTCAATCTATCCCTGTTGAATTTGCTCCTCGATCTAGTCTTGGACCTCCTCACAGGACTCGATCGAGTGGGAAATTTTACTGTGAAATTCACAGTATAAGGGGTGGGTCTTTTTCGTCTGGGTGTAGTGTGTCTGCGGATCGCGCGCCAGAAGATGGCCACTCTTTAGAAGGGCCTCGAATAGCTTCTTTGTTCTCTCTTTTGGAAAGGAGAGAGACGCCCGATCATGCCACGGTCTCCAACGTAGATACCACTGTGTGGGCCTAGTTTGACTGGTGCTAGCTTCCTCCATTTTCGAGTCGGGGAAGGTGAATGCTGCTGAAGCGTGGATCACATTAACTCAGTAATGGATCATGTTTGTTGCTTGGTTCGGCTTGTTCTATGCATGAGGTTGTGGTGGGTCGACGAGACAACCTTTCATTGTGATTAGGCCATCCCGGATCAGCTTTTCTGCTTCGTTCTTGAAAAAACAACAATCTTCGATGACATGACCCAATATGCTGTGATATATGCAGTAATTGGGCTCGTTTGCTTTGGTGGCGTCTGCCTGCCTTCTTGGCTCCGACAGCTCGATGAATTTCTACGCCAGGCAAAGCTTGAAGAGCTTCCTTGTATACTCCTTTTTGAAGGAGTAGGGCGTCTTCATATGCTCTACCAGTGGGATAACGAGCGGCTTGCTCTTTGGCTTCTTGCCTGAGCCGCTTGAGCCCCCTCCGTTGTTGCCTCCATTGGTTGGAGTGAAGTCGACGGCGTTTACTTCTTTACCGTCGGCATTACGGTCCTTTGGCGGTCTGCCCTTGGCAGGGGTATAACCGGGGTTGTCGGCGAAGAACATTTCGATTTCGACGACGACCGAGTTGAGCTAGTCGAAGCCTTTGATGTTTGTGCCTAATAGTTTTTTGTTGACTTCGGCGTTCAGGCCTTTTCGGTGTATAGTGATGGTGTCCTCCTGAGCCGGAAGATTGACACACCTCATGCTGAGGTCCCGCCAGTGCTTGATGAAGTCACGAGTCGTCTCCCCCTTCTTTTGTCGGACTATAGCTCGTCCAACGATATCTTACGCTCTGCCGTTTGGAAGAGGTCGAGGAATTTCTTTTGTGAGTCGGCCCAATCGACCACCAAATTGGGTTTCAAACGGGAGTATCATTGAAAGATGATTCCTGTGAGAGACGTGGCGAAATAGCAGAGGAGATAAGACTCATCTAGCGCCTGCTTCCCCATGGATGTAACATAACAGGTCAAATGCTCGTGGGGAGATTCCTGCCTATTGAACTTTTGTAGCTTCGGGGCTTTGGAGTACTCCGGGGGGAGTTTCTTTAGCTGATGGTGTAGCGGGTATGACACACTGTAGAGATCCATACTGGCGATACCTTCCTCGTGTTGGGCGAACTTCGCCTCCACGATCCTTTCGATCATTTGCCTTTGCGCCATCAGGCTTTTTGACGATGGCATATTTGATAACTTGGGATTGGCTTCTATTTGCGGAGTTTCGAACTCCACTGCTGTCGGAACTCTTGCGGTTGCAACCGAAGCATTGACGATAGCGGGCCCACATTGAGGGTGTTGTCCTCCTGTCGGGGGTATGGCTACAAGTTGAGGCTGTAGCTCTCTCTCTCGCAATATGTCTTGCAGGATAGCTTTTAACTGTTAGTTTTCTCGCAACAACTCTTCGACCGTAACATCTTGGACCTCATGTTTTGGCCCATTGTTGTTCGCCCGGTCTTCGTTTCTGCGGGCACCATGATCTTCATATGGTGCTTCTCCGGGGCTGCCGTTGACCTTGCGGGTCGGAGGAGGTCATGACAGCATGGCCTGGTGATATCGAGGCTTGAGCTATTGGGCGAGGCCTTTTCAGGTGCGCCAACAACTCATTTAAGTCGTCAGACGGTCCTTCCGATTGCTTGCCGGTGGTGTAGCAAGTGAACACCTTCACGACATTGTTGATTATTTGCACCATTCTTTTCTTCCTAGGGTGTTTCTCCGGACGGGCGTGTGCTCCCAGCTTGTCGAAGATGGAAATCTGCCGTGGATGGGCTTCCACCAGATGTTCGACATTTGTCCGGGATGATCCCAAAGTTGTTTGGTTTGGGTTTTTTTTATAAACCCCTTTCCACTTCTGTCGGTTTAGACAAGAAGCAGTGGTTTCTTGAGCGGTATTAGCTTTCGTCGACAACTGCTATGTCAGACCTTGAGCTTAGTGCGGATCTGACGTGTGGAAGGGCTTTCTTGCTCTAGCCCTCCTAACGGCTTGGGCCTCCTCTTTGGTGATCCAAATTTGTTTGAGACGGAGTTAACGCTCCTTGGTTGAGTTACTCTCTCGCTTGGGCTTGGGAGCTTTGGTGTTCAACCAATGGGATTGCCCCCGGTTTGGCCCCAGTGTGTCGATCTTTGAGTTCCGCTTTATCTTCCCGCATTCGTCATAGGAGTCCGAAGCGGTTGTAGGTGGTGACCGTCGGGATATGTCGGTCCCGCGGCACGATTGACAAAGTTGGAAGTGGCAGCAGTAGGTCTCCTGCCCTTGCGACTGCCTTAACGCTTCTTCGATGTGGTCGAAGCAGAATTGACACCAATATGGTAGACCGAGAATACTCGATCTGCAGCAGTCCGAGACTTCATGCCCTTGATGACAGTGGGTGTGACCTGTTGCTCCTCGACCATAGGAACGATGCCCAAGAAATAGGGCGAGCTGACGACTGTAGGAAAGTCATCGAAGATCAGAGGTGTGGCCAGGTATCCACACCTGGCGAGGGTGGCGATGACTAATGGACCATAGGTCATGGCCGCCATTAGTGCTTTGCTACTGCTTTGTGCTAGACTACTTGTTGTCGGTCGGTCGCTCACTGCAACTCGGATGCCCTCCTCTTCCTCTCCTTTAAGAAAGGAAAATGGCATCACGGCCCAAAAGCAAGTGTGTCTCTTCTTCGACAGAGAGAAGAAGGGTAGGAAGTGTCCCATGGGGCGTACCAGTCTATTTTCGCTCGAAATTAAGCTCGGGCATATGGACACGCATTTGTTGCTGATTAATTAGCTGCGCGTTTTTATTAATTTCGCAGGTTTAAATTTATCAAGTGATTTTGGGTTCGGGTGCAGGACACTTCCCCACTGATCGTAGTGGGTGTTTATTTACATCGGGGAGTGATCCGAACACCCTTGTTTAACTGTTGAAAAGAAAGAGTCATCAACCTCGATACCGGTCGCGACTCTGCGGGTAGGCTAACACAAGCACTAGGGGTCACACTTAAGGAAGGGTTTTGGGGATCACTCACAGTTTGGCATTGGTGGAAATGTGGGCCCTAGGTGGGTGAGGTTTTGGCATAGTTTAACACTGTATGGGGGTTCGACACAGTTTGGCACTGGCTCGGGATTCGGCACAGTTTGGCACTGGTGGAGGGTTCGACACTGGCTCGAGGGGGTCGACACAGTTTGGCATTGGCTCAAGGGGGTCTCGGTTGTGAACTTCGGGCCACGTTCCAGAAGGACAGCGTGGGTCTCGGCTTTGTACATAAGACGAGACTAAGAGAAAAGATAATTTTACAATTCATCGGAAACTCAGGATATTTAGCAATTCACGCGGGCATCTTTATGATGACAACTTTACATGACTTGATGACGGCTCAATGAGCTTGATTACACGCCATCAGGGGTTCGCGTGACATTTCCGCAGTTACATAAGTCCCCGGGCTTTCTTAGAGCTTCAGGGGTATTTTCATAATTTTCAACATTACAAGACTTTCTCCCTTTGAATGAGACGTTGGTGTGACCCGAGGGGCGAGATTTGCCTAAGTGCCATTACAAGGGCATTTTTGTAACATACCCTCGGCACAGGATCACAAGCCAAACAACTTCTGGAGTTGAACGCCCGGTGTCTTCTTCCGCTCAGTCGCCGACATCATCTTCTTTACTTGGCTTTTGCTTGCTCTTGAGTTTGCCTCTTTTTTTTGGGTCCCGGAGGGTTTTTTTTATAGGTATAAGAATTTGGGGGGGGCGGTCTACCCAGGCTGGGTGGACCCCACCGGGGGGCTACTCCATGGCTGCGCGAGAGAGAGAGAGAGGTGGGGGCCCTATAAAATCCCCCTATTTTTTATTTTTTTAGGATTTATCTGAGTTTTGGCCACGTGGAGGAGGAAAACGACGCTTAGACGCTTCCGAGGTTGCTTCGCGCTCCGTTTCTCGTGTCGCTCTCGCCAGATTACTTCCGCTCCTCGTGTGACCACTTCGAAAGTTCCTTGGTATGCTCTTCGCGACCGTTTGCTTGCTGCACTATCTCTTTACTTTGTGTCGTCGTTACAATGGAATGCCCTGGGACCTCTATTCGACCTGGGCTTCGGAGCGGCCTCGGCTTCGTGCCATTTTCTAGCCTTCACGGGATTAATTCCCTTTCTTTAAATCTCGATTAGTTTGAGAAAATAAATAGGTGCAACACCCTTACGCCGCTACTAGAGCAACTTCTCACCAAGTTGACTTTGAGATGCTCTTGGTTCCTTTGGAATTGAGAAAACAACAGAACGGACACTGATGGTCCTATTTTATCCCCAACCCTACTTGAGGACTCCTATAAGGTGGACACACCTCATCTGCACACTCTGCTGCCTTACACAAAAAACTCCAATGACCCACTTTCTGGCATCTCCAACATATGATGGCATTTCTACACTGTGCCACGACACGTCCTCTCCAAACAACGGAAGCACCTTAGCCCCTTGAGTAAGTTGTTTGCCCATAAGCCACTGAGAACGTGACATTCTCCAAGGATAGGAGACCCATCGATCACCAGCCTCTGGAGCACACCAACATTCGCCTTCCGCACTTTGCTTGTCGCATTCCGTTGGAATATGAAGAGTGTTACCTAAAAGGGTAGATTGACAACAATTCAAATCTTACATGGTTCCATTGTGCTAAAGGGACTCTATCACATGCAAGAACACCAAGGTGACAAGTGTTACATTGATGTACGCATGCATCTTCACAAAACTCTTAACTCAGACTTGTATGCTATAACTAAAAAATGGAAGGCACATTGAAAAATAAATCTAGGCTGCTAAGCCAATCAATTGGCACTGGCAACAGAATGAGTTTGGATTCCATTGGACCACAGTCAGCCCCACCTTAGTCTGGCACATTCCTGTCCAAGCAAGCCGGTTGGCTCACAAGCGTGCAATTTTCATATACCAATATTAGTGATCAATTTTTGGTCTTCGGGAGAGGTGTTGGCAAGCAAACTCAACTAGACCGTCACCTATATGTCCCATTGAGATGCTGGCCATCCAGAAAAGTACACAAGTGTGATTAATGTATTGGCAACCCTAAATGCTTAGGCTCCTCGAGGATGCCTTGGGTCACCTTGTCGCCTTGACAACTATGACTCTGCTTCATTTATTTGCTTCAGTCTTGGAGCACCCGGTGGGCTGAGCAAAGCTAAGATGCCCCACGCTTGTGTTAGCTCGGACCCTTTTAGGCTATGCCTTGAGGTTGACTCTAAAATGGCCTTCATCACTTTCCATCTCATGAGTTGCTTTATATAAAAATTGATGCAGGAACTAGACTTGTTGCGTCGGGCAACGGACCTTGTGGATTGTGCGATGACGTCGTTTTGATGGAAGGCAATTGGAGTTACAGTAGTCATTTTATTATATATTTTTGTTCTTATTTGGATCTAATCTTGTAGTCTAAAGTGGAGTAGAATTTCCTATGTTAACTTTCCAATTTTTAGTATTTATTTGGCTCATTTGGAGCTAGTTTACCATCTTTTCTATTTTTTATGTATTTTTGGTGCGATTTTCGCACTATTTCCTTGAGTTCTAGGGCATTTGGGTGTAGAGATGTTTTGGGAGTCATAGTAGGGTTAGGGTTAGCCTAACCACTATAAATAGTGATGTAAAACTATTTTTTAATTTAATGGAGATTTTTTGAAAGGTTTTTTGCATACATACCTCTCTAAACTATATTGAATACCCTCCAAATAGGCGTAAATGTTGCAGTTATGTCTCTGTGGTTTACTGTCGTCGACGGGAGGCAAATATTCTGTGGAATATATCATCTAACACCGTTAGGATATGTGAAATATCCAAAGTACTCTTAAAGAGTTTTTTGCATATATATCCCTCTAAAGTTTCATATTATCAAATATACCCATCATTTAGGCATATTATCATAAATACCCTCCAAATATCCCGAATGGTTGCGGTTATACCCTTACCGTAACTCCCGTGTGTTTAACCCGAGTTAAATGTGAGTTAAAGAGTAAAATGTCTAATCTATCTCTAGTTAACAAAATAAAAAAATCATGGTTATCCTCTCTCTCTCTCTCAACTGAAACCCTAGTTGCCAAGGGGGGGGGGGAGAGTAGGGGGTGGAGGCCTGGAGGGGGGGGAGGGGGAGTAATAAGGAGAGAAGGGGGCCTCATCGGTGGTGGGATGGGGGCTTGGCCGGCGGTGGAGAGGGGATGGGGGGGAGGGGGAGTAATAGGGAGAGAAGGGGGCCTCACCGGTGGTGGGATGGGGGCTTGGCCGGCGGTGGAGGGGGGATGGGGGGGGGGGAGCAGGAGGTGGGGGGGGGGGGGAGCTCGTCGAAGGGGGAAGGGGAGGGAAGGTTCTCTCTCTCTCTCTCTCTCTCTCTCTCTCTCTCTCTCTCTCTAAGACTATTTTGGGTATGGTATTTTACATATGCTAGATGACATATTCTATGAAATATTCGCCTCCCGTCGACGGCAGTAAAGCACAGGGACATAACTGCAACATTTGCACCTATTTGGAGGGTATTCATAATAATATGCCTAAATGAGGGATATATTTGATAATAAGAACCTTTAGAGGGGTATATATGTAAAAATCTTATATTTATTTTGTTAACTAGGGGTAGGTTAGGTATTTTACTCTTTATCTCACATTTAACTCGGGTTAAACACACGGGAGTTACGGTGAGGGCATAACTGCACCCATTCTGAGTATTTGGAGGGTATTCATAATAATATGCCTAAATGATGGGTATATTTGACAATAAAGAACTTTATAGGGGTATATATGTAAAAAACTCATTTTTGAATTCAAATTTCAGGAATTTATCGTCTTCTCTGGGAGAGAGAGAGAGAGTGCCTTGAGAGAGAGAGGCCGCAAGGGCCACATTCCTCACTGCCCCCCCTTTTCCCCACCCGTGACCACCCTCTGAGCGGCAGCAGCAGCAACCACCAGAGCAGCAGCAGCCACCCCTGCCTGTGCTAACTCCACTGCGGCCATCCAGCGCCGGCCACGTCCTATCTTCCCCCCCACGATGCCCTGACACCACAGCGCCACCCTCGGCCACACCACGACAGTGGCCGCGCCCAACCATGACCTTCCGTCTCCGCCGAGCACTGCTGGACCCCCGTGAGCGCCATCACTTTTCTCCATCGTCGTCGGCTGCCTCCTGTCCACTTCCACTCTAGCCCGCTTCGGCTGAGGCCCAGTCTACCAACATGCCGCCCAAGCAGCGACCCCCCCTCCTTTGTACACCACCGACTCCTATTTCTTCTCTGCTTATTGTGCTGCTGTCACCACCAGCCGACGAGCCGGCCGCATCTGCCGGACCATCGCCTCACCCCCCCTCTCAACTGCGACAGCCGGGGAAAAACCGCCGCCACCTGCTTCCCTTAGGCTGCCGGTGCCCTGCACTGTGACCACACTGCCCCCTTTCTTCCCTCCCCCCCCCTCTCTCTTCACGGGGGCCTAGTGCACTGCACCACCCCCGCCGGCAGTGTCATACTGCTGCCCGTCCTCAGCCACCACCGCAGCCGTCACTGCTGTAGTCCCACCACCTCCTCAGCTGCCAGTGCATCGTTCGCCTGGCCATGGCATCGCTGAGGTCGGAGCACCATCGCCGGCCACCCCGTCTCACTTCCACTGCCACCACAGTAGCCACTGGGATCCCCTGTTTTGCCTTTATGGCCAACCACGAGCCACTGCCCAGGCTACTTGGGCCATCAAGACCCTTTTGGGCCAGTGGTAGTCACGGCCCAACCAGGGTCAGCAGCACCCAAGAGGCACAATTTGGCCCACCATGTATCCACCTCTGTGCGGCATCAAAAATCTTGTTAAATATTCACAGTTTATTTCCTCTCCCATGTTTGATAGAAGTGGTTCAGTTATTTCCACGTGTAACAAAAAAATGCTTGCTTACTAGTCCCCTTATCCTTGTCAGTTGAGATTTCTTAACATTTCACAATTCAATCCCCATGTCAGAAAAAGGAAAAAACTAACCATTTTCCTCAAGTATGATTACCAGTTCCCGTGCCCACTGGTTTTTCTTCCTTTGAAGCAGAGACCTGGGCCTACCTAAGATTAGAGACAGCCAGTAAGGCTGTAGAAGAGAGAAACAGGAAAACGAGATAGGGTTTAATATGGACCAGTGATTCACATCCATCTCTTGATTTTATAATTACTCAATGTTGAAGCGGCCATAGACTCCTATGAAACTCAGATATACTAAGGTCTCTGGTGGCTAGGTTGTAAATGGATATATGCCTTCTCGTCATTGTTTTATGGCTCTATTGGATGATTTTCAGTGTTGTCTTTTTTTAGAGAATACTTTTGATCATATTATTGCAAATTATGTTTACTCTTCTTGATAGTTTTGTATGGTTGATTTATTATTTCTTTCAGTTGCATACTTGTTGGTGAATTATGTTAATAATTTCTCTGCATTTGTGTTTCAGTTACCACAACAGCAAAATTCATTTGACTGTGGCCTCTTCCTTCTTCACTATGTAGAACTATTTCTGAAGGAAGTGCCGGCTGATTTCAACCCATTCACAATAACCAAGTTCTCGAATTTTGTGAGTAGTTCATTGTTTCTAAATTGAATGATGCCTTGGGTCTTATGCCTGTCTAACTCGTGTTTTTGTCTATATGTACAGACATGTCTTTGTACAGGCATGCTACTGTAAGGCTGGGCCCCTTAGTCCTGCCTGGCCGATGTGTCATTTGTATATTTGCTTTTGATGTTTCCTTTTATCACGTAGTGTTCATAATTATGTCAACAGTGATAAAGGTGATATGTTTCTTGTTGTTTGTGAAAAAATCATCAGTTACTATAATTGTAAGATACCATGTACCTACTTTAAGTGCACTGACAGTAACATTTTTATTTTTGTTCTAGCTCAACACGGACTGGTTTGTGCCTGATGAAGCCTCTCATAAGCGTTTTGTCATCCGTAATTTGATCTGTGACCTCTTAAATGACTGTTTAAAAGGCCCTCGATCTTCTTGTGGCAATTGGCATTGTTCTGAAGAAAAGAATGCGGAAAAAGAATCAGTTGAATTACTTACCACTGCATGCAATCCCACGAAAACAGATAATATTTCAACATGCTCTATCGTACATGATGTAGCTGACAATAAAATCTCCACTTTATCTTCTCCTGATTGTATTCGATATGGCAAGGAGGCAGGAGTCCTGCTGCATCACTTTTTTGAGGGCAAAGCAACAAGAAAGACTTCTAATGATAGCGGGAGGCATATCTTATTGCAGAACAACTCTTTTCATAAGATCAGAAGTACAATGTCCCCAATAGAGGTACATAACAATATTCACTCTCAAAGAGGGGAAAATGTACTCTTGGCAAAATTTACTTTGGCCCCATAATCTATTTAGATGTTATGAATACTTGAAAAGTAAATCATTGTTCATTTTATTGGTAGTTACATTAGTTCTTTATATGATGCAAAAATTCTGAATCAAATCCCTTTTGAATTTGTTGGATTTTCTCCATTAATCCTGCATATATCTATGTCATATACCAGCACCTAAGGGGGGGACTCAAATCCCTTGAATGTCTTCCATGCAAAGGACTTGAAATCCATGAATTTTTTATGTCACTTGTGTTAGAGGATAAAATCCACTGTTGCTTTTTTCGGGCAATGTTTATATTCAATTTGTGGATAATTTATGAGATAGCTTATATATGTGTATCATTATTATCAACATTTCCAGCCAGATCATAACTTCTAGCATGGCTTGTGTAAATCCTCTTGAGGGGACTCGAATCATTTGAATGTCTTCCATGCAAAGGACTTGAAATCCATGAAATTTTTTATGTCACTTGTGTTAGAGGATAAAATCCACTTGCTTTATTCAGGCAATGTTTATATATAATTTGTGGAAAATTTATGAGATAACTTATTTATGTGTATCATTATCTACATTTCCAGCCATATCATAACTTCTAGCATGGCTTGTATAAATCCTCTTGAGCTCTTCTGTTTTATAGGTGAGTAGTTTTCTGTCGCCAATAGTTGTAAGTTGTAACTATTTCACTTGTTACTAAATAAAATCCTCATTAGGTGCTCCCTTCCAGTTAGTGCACTTTTTATTAGAAACAATGTCCTTTGTGTAATTTTGGGGAATCCTCCTCCTAATCATCATCATGATCGCTCGTATTTCATCAAAACTTATGTGGTTAGTTCCAATGAATGTTCTGGATTTGGCTGAGCAATGTCAACTTACAGTTTAATTCTTTTCTATAGTGGTGGTAATTTGTCAGACTATTCTTTATTGATCTTTCATTCATTTTTGTTGCTTATATTTACTAACAGGAGGAGCCCAGTGGACAGTTTGTACTCACGCCCCAAGAGAGTCCTCATCCATCGACTGATAGTTTGAATGTCAGGATGGCGGCAACCTCTTATGGCTTAAAGGATTTTGGCATATTAGATACGCCGCAGAATGTAGAAAACTCAATGGAGGTTGAGCATCATGGCAATGGGGATTCCTCTCCTGATGTAACATCTTGCAGTTCTATAAATTCATTGGAACATAATGCCACTAAAATGGATGTGGGTGATTCTCTGCCAGATCAAACTATAGATGATGTTACAAATCAGGGAGATGAAACGGAGAAGCAAAGATCTTCCCCAGGAAATTGTGAAGTGCCGGATAGCCCTTCATCAGTCTCCAGGGAAGTTTTAGATACCTGTGTAGTTGAAGATTCCCAAGAGGCCGATAACACTATGTCAGGGAGTGCGGATTGCGATGCCTCTTCTGCCTGTTGGCGAAAGGCTGCTGGTTCCTGCCAAGAAATGGGGCTAACCGACAACAAAGAACCATTACACGAAGAAAATGTGCAATCAGTTGATGGAAATTTAGTTCCAATGCCTGGAACTCGTCATCACAAGCGCCAGAAGGTCATGCATGAAGAAAGAAAATGCACCCAAGTTTGAATTTGGTTGTTGGATTCCTCGTAGTGCTTGGCTAGTCATACCAGTTGAATAGTAGATTTGGTATCCTGTTCTATCATCGTCCATTCCTGTTCGGTGGGTGACCCTGGCCTCAAAACTCATATACCGGGTTAATTCTTTTTGGAGGGTGTATACATATCGTAGCCTTAGCGTGTTGTTTCTCTTTTCCCCCTTCTGATCCTTCTCTTTAAGAAACTAACAATATGTGCATAGCCTTTACATTCTAGGTCATTACATGGATGTGTACATGTGTTAAGCCCATAGACCCAACAAACTCTCTGCGAATATACTAGTCTCATTGAATATTCGTGAGTTTAGGGTGATGATTAAATTTCACGATCCAAATCACTCAGAAATGTTTTTAGAAAAAAAACTATTTGTTCCTACTGTCAAACTAGAAAAAGTCGTGTCCCAAATGCTGCCAAGGTTCTTGTGTAGTTTAATTAATAGTTATAGAGGCTCTGCGCACCGTCGCACGTTTTGTTTGGTATATATTGTTGTCCATCAGCATTTCTTCTTTAGGTCTCGGGATTTTGCAGTTCGGTCTGTTCCTTCAGTTCAAGCTCGATGGACCACTTTCTGAACGATTAATTAATGTTCTATGGTCATACGATGGTATCCTGCCCATGTTTATCTGTCTCTTGTTCTAGTTTATGTCGGGTCACAGAACTCACCCTCCTCGACGAGGCAAATCTGCCAAATAGGATTTATCTGCAAGGCCATAATTCAGCTCTGAGAAATCTGAAAAACCTGTAACTTTTTTCTAAACAGTTGGAGCAAATAAAAGGGCCAAAAGAAGTGTATGGAGATTCAGGCAACTGGTTCCAGGTAATCTCTATTTCCAATTGCACGCAATCGTCGGGAAATCCTGATGCAGTTCGATGAAGAAGAATTGGACTCCTCTCCTAAATAAGAGGTATGTGATGGAGGTGGGATCCTTGTACAGATCCGAACGTGTTGTGTGGGAAAAACAAAAAGAAAGCCCAAGCTAAAACAAGTAGACGGTTCAGATTGGATAATCAAGATAAGACGAAACGGCGGAGTTTTCAAGCAGTTCTCTTTCCTTTGGTTAGGGTGGGGGGGGGGGGGGAAGCTTGGACCGTGGATTTCATCAGGTTCTGGGTTCCATTATCTCATGGCCAAGGATGTGTAAGGTTACTTAAGGATTATGACAGTACCCTTGCCTTTATTTTTGTCTTTAGAATAAAATGTCCATCTCTTCTTTATCTTTACATACCTGCATCCTTATCTTCCTCTTCAAAAACTCTCAGAAGTGGATGCATAAAATTGGAATTATCTGATGATATGTCAATTACGTAAACCTCATTTATCTCGCAAAATAGGGTTTCTACATCTCGAAACATGCATAGACAAATAGACCTAACAATTTTCTATCATATACGTGAAATTTAATTATGTTAGCAAGCATATGATGATTTTTATTCCTCAAATGTGATACATTGATGAACATACAACCTATTGAGGTCATATTTATGAACAAAGTAAATTACAAGTTTGG
This sequence comes from Amorphophallus konjac, assembly GCA_022559845.1. NCBI lineage: Eukaryota > Viridiplantae > Streptophyta > Magnoliopsida > Alismatales > Araceae > Amorphophallus > Amorphophallus konjac. Next base: position 261,170,967 of record CM040121.1, read on the forward strand.
TAATTATACGCAAAAAATCAAATAACATACATGTAAAAGAGATATAGATAGAACAATACTATAAGTCCTAATTGCTCACAATTCCTAGAACAAAGAGTTATAAATAGAACATTTAATAAGCAATACGAGTCCTAATTATCCCTGCTTTGTTAGCGGGTTAGCCCTGAACCCTAGGTTAACATGTTTTGTAGTTTGATAGCAATAGTTACATAACCCAATTAAAATAGGGACAGAGGGGGGTTAACTCTGGAACCCTATTGGGGAGGTTGGTTAAGTTAACCCACTTATTTCTTCCCTTTTCGCACTTGCATGGCCAACCCGTCCCGTAGGGGAGAGAGAGAGAGAGAGAGTTTGTGGGAGAAACCATGCAGTTGGAGGGGGTCGTGGGATGTTGACGGGGGAGGAGGTCGCAGGGCATCACGAGAAGTTGGAGCACATCAAGTCAAACCCATTGGCGTCGGAGGAGGAGGTGGTAGTAGCAAAGGAAGAAGTGGAGGAGGATGACGAAGATGCCCCAGAGGTGGAGAAGCTGAAGGTGCAAGACGGCGCAATGGCTACTGTCCCTTGCACCATGGGTGGTGGCTAAGGGCTTGGCTGATGGCCCGGTCCACTCGCTTGTCGACGTGCACCCCGCCTTGCTCGTCGACAAGGGAATCAATCAATCAAGAAATGTAAACTCGGGTTGAAATGCATAGTCACTTTCTTTAGAGTTATTCCGCCCTTACTTCGTTACAAATAGGCTTCACGATGGAACTTCCCCTAAGATATGATGACCCAGATCGATGACGACGCGAAAGTACACTCTAACTCACGTTATTAGGGTAAACACCATTGTGACTGTAGGCTCTTGCAAGAAGAAGAAGAAGAAGATTGAGAGAGAGGAGCACAAGAGAGAGAGTCGTTGGGTGAGAGAAAATCCTAAGTTATAACTCTCACACAAAATCGACTCTCTTTAAATACCTTCTAGGGAAGCGACCCTTGATCGAGTCACACCAAGCTACCCAAAGAGAGGAATTTAAGGAGACAGAGAGAATCCAAGCAACGTTTAGTTAAACGGTCAAAAATAAAATAAAAGAATAAATAAATGTCACGTATCGTATGCACGCATGACACAACATTGGTAAGGTAATACACACGTGTGAGATAGAGGATAAGGCCCAAAAAACCCATAAGCTCAAAAAGTCTAACTTATATAGTCTCTCCAAAGGAGTATACAAGAAAAGCCAAGAGTCCCAATTGAAAGTAGATAAAAATTTTCACCTTTCAATGTGGGACAAAATAACATAAGTACTCAATCTTTGAAAATTTAAAGTATGAAATTCAAGATTCACCACCAAGCAAAAAAATTTAAAAGTTTGAGACATGGATTTACAAGAGCCTGAGATAACGTATATAAATGAAGGTGTTTTTCGACTTGAACCTTCACATAATGTTATATTTCTCCTCCTCCACAGATCTAAGTGAACTATGTCTTGAACTTAGACTCTTATGTAGAAGGTTTTATATAGCACATATCATTAGCCAATAGTGATGTTCTCACGGGGTAGCACATTCTGATAATGTGTTTTGTATCTTGTTTTATGAGTGCTCTAGGGATTAACTCCAAAAATCTCATGGACTATAGCCACACGAGCGTACTCACATAGGTGAGTCCTCCAAGGTGTACTGAAACGTATCTACATCTCACCACGTAGATCTTTGGACTCATTAAGAGTTATAACTCATCTTTTACCATTCTAGAATCACCACTTCATTATAGGATGGACATTGAGACATCAGTCTTCAATAAGTGCTCTTCAGTATACACCCATTCAACTTGTTTTCCCGTTGTTATAGGATCTCCAAACATCAGGTTGGGTTACTATTGATAGTATTTAACAAATGGGTTTAAGTCCCATCTCCCTCAATGATTGTTCAATCATATTTCTATTCAATCTCTTAGTTAAAGGATCAACAAGATTTTTACTGATTTCAAAGTCTAAAAAGACTATTCATTTGTTCATATACTCTCTCACAAATTTTAATTTTTACCTTATATGAGTACTCAACTTATCATTTAATTTCTCACTTTTAACCTTAGTTATTGTAACTTAGCTATCACAATGAATAGAGATAGCAGGGTTTGACTTACTCAGCAAGGAAAGCTCAATCATAATCTTCTTAAGCCATTCTGCCTACTGCCACTAACTCAGCCTCCACAGTACATTGAGCTAATATGGTGTGTTTGGTAGAGTTTCAGACATTTGTCCAACCATCCATCATAAACATAAGCCAGTGGTACTGTTTCCTTGGACTTTTTCAGTTACCCAACAAGCATCACTATGTCCTCCCATTATAGCAGGATATCTTCCATAATGTAGTGTGCATATAATAAGGTACCTTTTAAATATTTGTAGATTCTTTCAAGTGCATGCCAATGTATTTTATTAGGACAATGCGTATATCTACCAAGTTTATTCACAACAAAAGAGATGACAAGTTTACTACAATTTGACAAATATATTAAGCTACTGATTAACTGTGAATACCTATTGAGGAGGGTAAAATAGGCTCGGCCCACTTAGGGCTCATTTCCGCCAGGACCAAATGAGGTCCACAGTATGCAACGTGCCTGTCGGGCCTCGACAGCCATAGCCCGGTGCGGATGACCCGGGACGGATCGTCCTTGGATCTATCAACGCATGAAGGGCTTCGACCTAGGCGCAACGGCCGCCGGATGACCCTCCGGCGACCGAACATTACCCCCCATGACGTCGGCCTCAACTCCATTAAGGGTGAGCACGCCCCCCAGGCGCCGTAAGACTCGCCAGAGAACCGTCCGACTCCGGAGGAACGGGTCCTCAATGAGAAACTACCCACGATCGTGGGAGACGTTACTTCACGACTTACGCCCTTCCCTACTAAGGGACTGGCCTTGGCTACCAGGACAACCCCCTATAAATGGGACTTTGACGGACAGGCAGAAACCTGGTGATTTCCACCAAGAAACACACGCTTAGCCCCAGACAAAGGAAAAGAGAAGCCGACCTGCTGTTAAGAGAGAACGTCCCTGTCGAGCACTAGCTGCCCTCCGAGCACCCTTACCGCCCAGCGAGCACTCTCTGAAGCACCTACTGGTCACGAAGAGAACCCCTCGGAAGGCAGTCCATCCCACCAAGCTTGCTACGCCACCCTTTAACACTTTCTCTCTCTCTCATCCTGCTTCCTGCTTCTCCGTCTCCCAAGTGCTGACTTAAGCATCAGAGGGTTGTCCCTATAAGGATTCGATCAGCCCGGTTCGGGCAACACAATGGATAATAAAATATTTAACCCAAACCCAGGCTATGTGGAATCCTAGAACCGTGCTCTAATCGATGCAATAAAACTCTCAACCCCTAACAGCGGGTTGTAGATCTTGAACTTGCGTGGAACGACGCTGTCCGCAACGCCCGATGCCGATTTCCACGAACGCCGATCCGCACAGATGTACGGCCTCTAGAGTTGATCCACACGGATCCTCGCGCGGTGACGGTATCCTCCCGTCCTTCCCCCGCGCACACAAGCCGCGGATCCTCTTAAATCTCTTCTTCTTCCCTAAGCTTTTCCCCCTTGAGAGAGAGAGAGAGAGAGCAACTGGGGAGAGAGAGAGAGCAAGAGGGAGGAGAGAAGGGGAATTTTCTCCTCTTGGAAGTGCTTGGCATCAAGAAGAGAAGCCTTTACGTAGGATGCATATATATAAGGGTTAGGCTCTTTCTAAAAGAGCCCCTAAGAACTAATATTACATATGTATCCTTTCATATTATGGTATATTTATATTAAGCCCTTCATATATTCCTTTCCAAAAAGAATTGAATGTTTTAATATACAACTCTATACAATAATATCCCATCACCCGAGAATCCATTGTGTGTGATCCTCTAGGCCCATAGTCACTCTAGTTTAAGGTCCATTAACTTCTAATTCCCAATTAGAAGTAAATTAAACTCATTATTCGCTTCTACTAGAGCCGAATAATAGTTTAATTTATTCCGAACCTTTGATCACGTTGGGTCAATCAAATCCGCGTGATCCTAGAGGACGTCGGGTTCAAACCACCATGTTTGGTACCTATATGTCTACAGTTGCCGCATCGCTATAATCTCTCGCTCCTTCTATGAGTCTGGTTCGATCGAGGGTACGCTAACTGTCAAACCCCCATGATCGTGCCATTCGACCATGACCTCCTTAAAGTGTATGACGTCCGTTCTAAACGAACTCACACGACCCTGGACAGGGATTTAATGGAGCGTCAGTGTCATGACCCATTAACTGTCTGATATATACCCGACAGTGAGCGATCCCCTCTTGACCATTGATGATCTTCACACGTATCCTGAAATGGTTGATGACTTGGCAATTCATGACTTGTGGTTAAAGTCACTTAGCCAACTCATTAAACCATTCTAGTCCTCGAGTAAGATCCAATCAATGTCTCAGGTCAAAGGACCAACGATGCTACTGAGACAATCAGATCTTCAGTTGACATTAGGTATAATCAACCATATGAAGATCCAATAGCGGATCAGTTCAGTGTACATCCTCCCAGAACGTACACCTACACATATGTATCGGTGCCTCGCACCAATGACCATGAGACTGCTTACCCATACATCATGTGTACTAGTTTAATAGGTGTTGGCACCGGCTTATGTTCTTGAATTAATCGAGGATTAAGCATAGAGAAATACTCCCTAAATGGAGAAAAATGACACATCGCCAAAGCTGCTCTACCAGTCAAGTTGAGCTCAAAAATCGAGACACTTCGTCAGGTCAAGCGGCGCAACATAACAACCGGGCATCGGCCTCGAGCAAATGGCACTATGCCAGCCAGTTTCTCGACAACCGGGTCGGTTTCAGGATTCGGGACAACCTGCCGTACCTTACGGCACTCTGTGAAGATTCGGGGATCACCCCCTGACACTCTGCATACGGTATCACACCACCGACGCTTCTACAACCGAGTTAACTCGGGAGTCGAAACGGCCTGCCGCTTCATGCGGCTCTCCGCCAGGGAGCGAGGGTCACCCCGAGCACCAGAGCAACTGCATCGTCATGTCGATGCCCCAGTCACTGGGCCCAACCGAGGGTCCTAACCAGCTAGCCGTGACCCACGACAACATCAACGATCGATCGGGTCCACCCCCGATCACTCAGTTTGCGAGTTTACCCGCGTTCAACATAGCTACCCGAGCCGACCCGGGGGCACCCTGACTACAAGCCATGCCACGTGGCGCCCAGCAATCGATCGGGGTCTATCCTCGAGTCGCCTCCCTCCAGCCCTCTGAAGTCAAAGGAAGACCCGACTGGGCCAACCACAAGCTTCAGGAGCTCACAACACCCTTACACGGCCCGCACACGCTGTTGACACCCGTTTTGTGACCAATAAGTCGGGTCATCTCCTTGTTCATTCTATATGATGCTCCGAGTTGTTCACTCTTTCATTGAGCCTTCTTGATCAGTTGGAGGTTTATTTTATGGGTCTTGATTCCTTGGTTGGGTCTGGTTCCTTGATTTCTTGCATTCAATGAAGCTTAGCAAGCTTTCCTTTTTGGATCCTTATTGTCTCTAACGGTCTATAACAGGCGCGTTACGTCTTTCTAACGCATTGGCCCTGGGCCGTTACATCTTGAAGAATCCTACAGCTTAAGGCCTGTTGCCAATGCTTATCCTTTTGCCTGTCCGTTGATTCTAACGGTCTGTCGTGCGGCCGTTATATTCCTCTAACGCGTCTACCCATGGCCGTCACATTCTTCAGAGTCCAACTGTTTGCAAATTCTCCCCGTTGATCTTATCTTCTTAAGAGATAGGGTAGTGTAACGGTCTACTCCTGGCGCGTTACGTCTATGTGGCGGTCTGTCATGCAGCCGTTACATCCAACAGAAGTCCAGGCAAGTATGGTCTTTTCCCTGCTACTTCATGGTCGAATTGAGAGTTTGATCTAGTGATTTCTCTTCCAAATCTAATCCTCAGGACCTTCTGTTTGTTTCTATTGATTCTTGGGAGTATTATCTTCAAGAGTTTGCTCAGAATCATCCTCCTTTTTAGCTAGATTATCCTCTGCTCGACCGGAGAGTTTGAGGGCCTATAAATAGAACCCTTAACTTCATGGCCTAGAGAGGAGAAATCTGGAGTTTACGTCGAAGTGCTTCCGCATTCTGGAGCCACATTCAACCAAGGAGAATTGATTTTTTGCGTCCATCTGCATCTCAGTCAAGGGAGTACTTCGATTTCAAGTGTTTAAGTCAATCATTGGCAAACTTGTGTTCTTCCCTTCTCCTTTGCATCATAGCATTGTCCCACTCCTTATTCCACGTTCCTCCACTTGTTTCAATCATCTAAACATCCTTCCTATCTTTTAAAACGCCCAGAGGGGTTAAAAAACCAAACTCCCCCGGTATTCCCCTTTCCTTTTGAATGATATTAAGTTCATTTGAGAATCGATGCTACGTTGTGTGAAAGGCTAATCTGGGATTATTTTCTTGTGTTCTACGTTCTTTGGCAGGTTTACAGGGTTCATAAGGTGAGGCCCAAGCTTTCTGGCTGGCTGGAAGGTTTGGAGTTTGAAAGATTCATGAGCTTGTTCTGCAGACACTCTAACGGTCTTCATCAGGCGCGTCAGGTTCCTCTAACGGTTCATCGGGCGACCGTCACACTCCTGTGATGCGTAGGTGCTAGGCCGTTACATTCAACAGAGCTGTAGTTTCCTATTGATTTCTCTCTCCCGTGGGCGGGTGCATCATCCTCCTATTCTAAGGTATTTCTCATGTCTTTGGCTTGTGTTTACCTTGGTGGCGATCACGTTCTTTCTTAGTACTGGGAATTGGTTTTCTCTTTCTCATATCTCTTATTTCTTTTGCTTGTTCCACCCACGCGGTGTGTTTTCATTTATTCCTTTGCTCCACTCCCCGGCGTGTGTTTTTCCTTTCCCTCTTCAGTTTAGTTTGATTGAGATAGCATTGCCCATGCTAGAGCTTGTTCTGATTGCCTAGGTTCATGGTTCACATGTTCATAGGTTGATTGAGATTGTTGTTATTCGCTCATTATATTTGTCATTCTTCATATCACAAACAAAAGGAAGAAAGCAAACCAACAGTTTTTTGGCGATCATGGTGGGACAACTTGTGCCAATCGTGTTTTGATCTCTGTTAAACCTGCCATCATTTCCTTGTCTTGGTTTTCCCCGGATTTCCCTTTTATTTCCTGTTGTTTCTGGTTCCCTGGCTCCTCTGATGGTCTCCAGTTCCTGCGTTACACTGCTTCTGACGGTCTGGTCTTCGACCGTCACTTTTCTCTGACGCAGGTCCCCTAGACCGTTACATACTCCAGATAGGTACACATCCTGAGATGCATTTTCTTTCCGTAGTTTCTGCTGTGATCTTTGTGCTTGGGTGTTATCTGGTCTCCTCCTTAGTTGATCTACTTATCTACATCATTGTGTGCATACTTGTTTGCTAGATTATAGGTTAGAATTTGCATGCACTCCGGTGCGCATAGGTTCATTCATATTTTCATACATTAGATTGCATTTTCCTACCTTGGTGTGCGGACCTCTCGTCTCCATATTCCTTGGGGCCGACTAGGAAATCACACCAGGGACCTCCATAAGTCCCCGCGAGCCGTGGATTCCCACACGGACGCCGGGCCGGTTGTACCTTTCCACCCCGTGTCTAGGGTTGCATAAGTGAAGGAGTGATTAACATTTAAAGTCAAGCCAAGCCTTACACCCCTCTCCTATTAGGAACCCATTATCGAGAGCACATTTTTAATCAATCTACTAAAGTTCCAAAGGAGAAATCATATAAATCTTGTGGCATCATCTTAAGCAACTTGGTTGACTTGAAGTGTCTTCATTTCTTTTTCACTTACATCTTCGCTAGATGTCGTCTAAGTTTGGTCACTTATTGTGTGATTGTTGTGTGTTATTTGCATCTTGTTAAGGTTGTCCGTTGCATGTGGGGTCACCTCCATCCGTTAGAAGCATCATCACCCGGGGGCGAGTCCCTCTCCTCATCCTATTTCAACCCACTCTTCGAATCTACCATGGCTTCCTTTGATCTTCCTCGGTCCCAAGAGGAGTCTCTCCCTCAAGGGCTTCTAGAGGATCCCTCTAGGGTTGTCTCGTTCCAGCCCAGGGAGGAACCCCTTCCTCCCTCATCTTCCATCCCTATGCAGATTGCTCCATCCACTCAAAATCCTCCTCTTCCTTCCGCCAATTCTGTCCTTCAGATGATGGCTCAATTAGACCCGGCCCAGCTTCAGGTGGTCTATCAAGTTATGCAGGGGTCCAACACCCCGCCTTCTCCTATTGTCTTTGGTCATTCCAATCCATCCGTCGCTCAACCTAGAGCCGATGGACCCACTGTGCAGCCCGTTGATCTCACTCTGGTCCAACCTAGGACCCTCCGCTTCTCCAATCTTGAAATGGGCCAGTCTTCTGGTTCGGCCCAGCAGTGCCTTGATAAGGGCAACCCAGTTATGCCTCCTTCTTTCCCGTTGGATCATCACATCTCAGGCCCAACTGTGCCGCAAGTTCTTCTTGGTCCCAATGATTTTATGCGCCCTCAGCAAGGGGCAGCCCAGGTCCAGTCTAATGTGGGTCACCCTTCGATCCACCATCCCTCTTATGGACCGTCTCCTCCATCTGTTTACCCTTCCGTTCCTCAAAATTCATCCTTTTCTGTCCCTGCTCCCTCCCGAGAGCAAGAGTTGCTTGATAAATGGGCCGCCATGTAGCAGCAACTCGATTTCCTTCAGAAGCGGGTTGGCCCTCAGTCATTGGCAGACGTTCCAGTCCCGAGTTTTCAGAACATCCGGTTCCCTCCACAGTCTGAGCTCCCCAACTATAGAAAGTATGATGGGAACAACAATCCTTTTGTTCATGTGAGGGACTTCTTATACGAGTTGGCTCAATTTCAGCACGATGATCGCCTCATGGCCTATCTATTTCGCCGATCGCTGGATGGTGTTGCACTGGAATGGTTCTATTCTCTGCCACTGGAAGATGCTGAGAGTTTCAAGACAGTAAAAGATAAGTTTATTCAGAGGTTCCAAGATAGAGTCGGCCCGGAATATTCATTTACAGATCTGGTGGCCGAAAAGATGAAGCATGATGAGGAATTTGCTACCTACGCAGACCGATGGAGGCAGATGGCCGCTAGAGTGCCCGACCACATTCCGGAGGAAGAGAAGGTCAAATTGCTTATTTCAAATGCCACCCCGACCTTCCGCAACATTCTAACCATGAATGATATAGCCAACATGCATCAACTTTACAGCCGAGCACGCTTTATTCAAACTCAGTTCAAGGATTCCCCCATACACTCGCTCTTTGAAAATCAAAAGCCCAAGTATCATAAGAAACCTCAAGGGCCTGTTACCGAGGAGATCCAAATGAACGAGCAAGTTCAAGCCGTTACTTTCCCCTTCCAAGCCGCACCCTTCCGCTTCCCCCAAAATCCCCGCACTCCACAGAACCCCGCTCCCCAAAGCTTCCAAGTCACTCCACAAAACCCTCCGCCTGCCTTCACCACTCCACAAAATACCTTCGCCGCACCACAACCTCCGCAATATCACAATGTCTCTCCACCCAATGGCTATAACAACAACAACAGCAAGCGTCCGGCTCCTAAAAGGGCACAATACCCACCCTTGCCAGAAACCCTCACGGATATCTTCTCGGCTCTCATGTCAGTAAATGCTATACAACTTCCTCCGGAACGGCCCATTTGGAACATAGCCGTTTATCAAACAAAGTATTGCATATTCCACAGGCAGCCGGGGCATACAATCGAAGGATGTTCTAGTGTATGACCTCCATGAGGGACAGAGAATTGATTGGGCCGAGATGCACAAGGCCATTATCAAAATCAAAGAGAAGAGAAGGCAGCCGCCGAGGCAGCAAGTGCAGCAGCAACAGGCACTGCAGCCGTAGCAGCAACCACCACAGCAGCAACAGCAACAGGTTCAGGATTTGGGGATTCATCAGAACCCGATGTCGAACCACCCTCCCGCTCCGCAGCCTCAGCCGTCGGCACCAGCTCAGGTCAATGTTGTCCAGCCCCCGGCTCCTAACGTCGGGTGGTCTTTTGATGACGACGGCACCACATCGCAGATAATGGCCCTCCACTATAATCACCGCAATCCCCTTGCTTCCTCTAACATTTTACCTACACACCCGACGCCTTCACCACTTGTTCTCCCATTCACACTCGCTCCAGTAACTCCGCCACCACCCACGATTCTATCACACCCACCACCAATTACCCCCGCTACCATCATTACACCGTCACCCAACCCTTCACTCATCACCACACCTCCACTAGCCTGTCCTCCCTCCGTACCAACACCCATCATCACCACCCCGCCTTCCACTAACCCCTCATCCATCATCCGCCCATCACCACTTATTACCTCCACCAACACCACATCGTACCAAATCCTTTCTCCCACACCACCTAGTCCACTCATCCACGCCACCGGGCCAATTATACCATCTCTTGATGCCGTGCCGGCACAAAACCTCGCCCTACGGAGCGGGCGGCTGTTCCATCGGAATTATCCCACTACTTCTAATCCCCAGTCTTCCCAGCCGGCTGCTGAATAGGAAGAAACTGAACCTCTGTCGGGTACCCAATACGACCTGCTACATCATTTGGATAGGGTGCCCGCCAAGATATCTGTTCTGGAGCTCATTAAAAGATCTACGCTTCACCAGGATGCTCTCAGAAACTTTCTACAAAAGGTGATGGTTAGTGAAGATATGGCAATCGACAGTCTACCTACGGCACTGGAAATAATTTCCAAAGGGCCGGTAATCACATTTTCTGAAACCGAGCTAGCTCCTCCAGAGGATCGACAAATGCCGCTCTGCATTTCAATCACTCTGAATAAAGTCAATATTGACGCAACACTGGTTGATACAGGGGCATCTATTAATGTATGCCCGCTCAGTACCCTTCGAGCTTGCAACATCTCAGAGGAATTGCTACGGCCAACCCCTACTACCATAGCTGCATATGACAACTCGAGGAGAGCATGTCATGGGGTGGTCACTATTCAAGCAGAGCTTGGGCCTCTTACTGTGCCTGTGGAGTTCTATGTGCTAGACATTGACCCTATGTTCAAAGCTATCTTGGGTCGCCCATGGATTGACACTCTCAGCGTCGTACCCTCCACTGCGCATCAATGCATTAAATTCCCTTTCCAAGGGAGGATCGTCAAAGTTAAGAGCTTATCCACGGTCCAATCTGTTAAAGCTATTTCAGAAAAGGTTCTTCCCACCTTATGGCCAAGCAGCCGGCCAGTTATCTCTGTGCTAGATCTAGACAGAAGCATCAAGAGGACCGCCGACAGAAGCATCAAGAGGTTCGACTCGTCTAATGGAGGCCGAAGAAGTAGCCAGTTCAGCATCCACGGGAGGAGGTGAGCTCACCCGTTATCATTTCTTGGTCTCCTTCCCGTCTCACATCTCTCTTCCAACTATTGGAACCCATTCCTCGTTCTCCCCCTATGATGGTCGATCCATACTTTACGGACGGACCACTTGAAATCCTATTTGTCCCTTGCGCATGTGGGCGCTGCCCACCCATCAATCTGTTCGATCTATTCACTCCTCCTTCCTCCACCACTCCACTCCACGAGATGTGGTTTCGGTCCTCCGATCCATTCTTCGATTGCATCTTCCCCGAGTTGTTCCCCATGCAAGTCCCGCCTCCTCCATCCTGTTGTGTGGTCTCCACTGTTCTCCAAAAAAAAACGTCAAATTTGAAACGGAGATTTCAGTGGAAGATTATGCTACCCTGTCTCCATCCTCCACCCAGGGGCACGAGTCCCCTGCTCCTTCCCTTCCACTAGATTTTCTTTCCCTTAGGTTAGGATTAGGGTCCGTCGAGTCTATGGAAGTAGAGTCAGTTAGGTCTAGAGAAGTAGGGTCTTGTTCTAGCTCGTCCAACCCTTCCTCCTCTGAGCCGCGCCTGCCAAAATCTGTCCCCAATAGGTTCCTGCAAGATCTAGCTCAGCGATGTCATGCTCTTTTGAGGTGCCCAGAATTCATTGCTACCACAATCATAATCGAAGATGAAGAGGAAATAGAGGGCGTATGGAGCGATGACGGACTCGGTGTCTATGAAATCCTAGATGAAAAGGACCCGATTGATGATGAGGACAGCAACGTAGATGACACTGCCGATTTGTATGCACGAGGATTAAAGAAATTTGACGAGCCATCATCGGCAGTGGATGAACCTACGAAGGAAATAAATTTGGGAACTGAAGAAGACCCAAGGCCCATCATGATTGCCGCTAATCTCCCTCCGCAAGTAGAAGAAGATTTGATTAAGGTTCAGAGGGAGTATAGCTATTCTTTTGCCTGGTCTTATGAGAACATGCCAGGTCTTGACCCCTCCTTAGTGGAACACCGACTCGTGCTTAAACCAGGGGCAACACCTGTGAAACAACGGTCGAGAAGATTTCACCCCCACATGGCCTTAAGGATTAAGGAAGAAGTCGACAAGTTGTACAAGGCCAGATTCATTAGAGTGGTTCTATATCCTCAGTGGGTGGCGAACATAGTCCCTGTTATCAAGAAGGATGGAAATGTTCGTATTTGCATCGATTTCAGGGATCTTAACAAAGCATGTCCCAAAGATGATTTCCCGCTGCCTCACATAGACGTCCTGGTCGATAGCACCGCCGGGTACGAATCTTTGTCATTCATGGTTGGATACTCAGGATATAATCAGATCCGTCTCACTCCTGAAGATCAAGAGAAAACCTCCTTCACCACGCCCTGGGGCACGTACTGCTATGTGGTCATGCCGTTCGGTCTGAAGAACGCAGGTGCCACCTATCAGAGGGCGATGATGGCCATCTTCCACGATATGATGCATATCTATATGGAAGCCTATGTGGATGACATCTTGGTGAAGTCAAGGACTAAAGAAGAACACCCCTCTATTCTGGCTAAGGTATTGTAAAGAGCCAGGGAGTACAAGCTGAAAATGAATCCGAAGAAGTATGTTTTCGGAGTCTCTTCAGGGAAGCTGCTAGGTTTTATAGTGAGGAAACGGGGGATCCAGATTGATCCTAACAAAGCACAGGCCGTCATGGACATGCCTCTGCCGAAGAACATTACGGAACTTCGAGGACTGATTGGAAGATTACAATTCATCAGAAGATTCATATCCCAACATTCTTAAAGGTGCCGCCCATTTTATGAATTGCTAAAGGCGGGGGTTAAGTTTGAATGGAATCATGACTATCAGAAGGCCTATGAGGACCTAAAGGAATATCTATCCAATCCCCCGATTTTGCAACCTCCTGTCCCTGGGAAACCCCTGATCCTATACATCTCGGTCATTGAGGACTCCCTAGGGGCGGTCTTAGCACAAGTAGATGACGAAGGGAAAGAGCGGGCTACTTATTACCACTCTCGGTTATTTAACCCGGCTGAGGCCAAATACACCGCCATGGAGAAGACTTGTGCCACCTTAGTGTGGGTAGCTCAGAAGCTTAAACATTACTTCTTTGCCCACCCAGTTAGGTTGATCTCTAGAATGGACCCGATCCGCTATCTCTTAGAAAAGCCTATCCTTTCTAGCAGGTTAGCTCGCTGGCAGAGCTTCCTCTCCCAATTCGATATCACATTTGTCGTTCAGAAGGCGGTCAAAGGGTACGCCATTGCTGAGCATCTTGCCCATCTCCCCATTCCTCACACCGACTCTATTCAGGACGATTTCTCTGATGAGCATCTCTCTGCTATCTCTCATCATCCCTTCTGGTCTCTGCACTTCGATGGTGCACTCAATTCTCAATGCCGAGGGATCGGCGCTGTTCTGCTCACTCCAGAGGGAGTGACAATTCCCTTTGCTTATCAACTTCGATTTCATGCTACCAACAACATCGCCGAGTATGAAGCTCTCCTAGCCAGATTAAAGCATGCCTACCTTCTGGGCGCGTGTTACTTGAATATCATAGAAGACTCTCAGCTCGTCTTGCGGCAAGTTCTGTCCACTTACCGCACTCGTGACCCCAAGCTTAAGCCATATCAAGATTTGGTCACGCTCCTTGCTAGGCAATTCCGTAAGCTGATCTACATTCATACTCCTAGGTCTCAGAACATTCTAGCCGATGCCTTAGCATCGCTTGCCTCCTCTCTATCTTTCCATCTCAGTCAGAGTACTGAGACTATCATCGTTCAGAGAATGGACGCACCCTCTCTCCAAGATCCTTGGTACATCAACCTCAGGAAAGCTGTAGAGGCAAGGGCTGAGAAGGAAGATCTTAAAAAAGTATCTTTGATGGAACTAGAGGAGATCCTGGAGGAAGGAGAATTACCTTGGTATCATGAAATTGAGTTGTTTTGCAAAGACGGATCGTTCCCAGAAGGGGCAAATGCCGAGCAGCGCAAGTCAATAAGAAGAGCCGCCTCAAGGTATACCATCGTTGCAGGAGAACTATACAGGCGTGCTACTAATGGAATGCTCATGAGATGCTTAGATGATGATGAGGCTTGGAAGGTGGCTGAAGCAGCCCATTCTAGCGAGTGTGGAGGTCATGTCAATGGCCAGGCTCTAGCGAAGAAGATCCTTAGGCAGGGCTACTATTGGCCCACTCTAGAGGAAGATTACTCCCTCTACGTCCGGAGGTATCTTAAATGCCAACTCCACGCTGATAAAATCCATGCTCCAGCTTCATCTCTCCATCCTCTTTCCGCTCCTTGGCCATTCTCTATGTGGGCTTTCGATGTTGTCGGCCTGCTCGGTGATCCTAATTCTCAGATCAAACAGAAATCCTTTATCCTTACCGCCACTGAGTACTTCACCAAATGGGCCGAAGCAGAGGCGTACGCAGAGATCAAAGCTTCAACGGTGTGCCGCTTCATCATGAAAAATATCATCTCGCGGTTCGGAGTGCCAAGCATCATCATCACCGACAACGGACCCCAATTCATCTCTCAAGAGCTCAAGGACCTATGTAAGAAGTTCAATATTGCATTGCATCATTCATCCTCATACTATCCTCAAGGCAACGGTCAAGCCGAGGCCACTAACAAAACCCTTCTTAAAATTATAAAGAAAATATGAGAATCTCATAAGTTTTCTGATTGGCTAGAAAGATTAGTGGAAGCTCTGTGGGCTTACCGCACCTCCGTCCGTACTCCTACGGGGCAGACTCCCTACGCTCTTACCTACGGGATGGAGGCGGTGCTCCCATATGAGATCTAGATCCCTTCCCTTAGAGTGCAGCTCGATAAGGAACTTAATCTCGATGAACGTCGAGAGGCGTTGCTCGTCCAGTTGGAACTCTTGGATGAGAAGAGGATGAACGCGGCCGATCACGTATCCGTCTACCAAAAGAGAGTTTCACGTTATTTTCAAAAGAAGGTGATTGAACGTAAATTTCAAAAAGGTGATATGGTTTTGAAACGTAAATTCATTCGGTCTATAGGTCCTAGGTCTAAATTGCAACCTAACTGGGAAGGGCCGTTCGTTGTAAAAGAGGCTTATCCAGGGAATGCTTATCGCCTAGTGAACGTAGAAGGTGAGGAGCTCTCTCACGCTTGGAATGTGTTGTATCTTAAGCATTTCTTTCCTTAGAGTCTAACCCGTGCCACCCCGGCAGCAAGGCGTTCCTTTCCCTTCGCCATGAAAGAAGTCCCGAGTACGGCAATCACACACTACACGACATCGCTGGTTAGGTCCTGCTTTGTAGACATCGTTTCTCCTTGGCCATGCTTTGGGGGAAGGTCGAAGTCCCTGTCCGTTTCTTTCTTCGGCTGAATCTAGGGGCAAGAGGTGAATAAGGAGGCGATGACTGATCCAGACACCCTAACGAGAGGAGGTCCCAAATAGAGGCAGTCCGTTATGACCTAACGCCATAGAGCAAAGGAAAAGAAGAAACCAAAGGAGCAATCTTTGTGACAAAATCAAAAGCATTATCTTAAAAGTCTATTGATCATGATCCCAAAACTCCAAAAGGCAAGAAAGAAAAGCTAGGCATGGCAAGAGTGGCAGTACAGTTCCCCGCGGGATGAATGAGCCCGGTCGTATGCATGCCTAGAGTGGACTAAGGTTCGATGACGGACACAAAGCCCCGGCGCAAAAGACCAAATCTCTAATGGATTGTCTGGAGAGGAAATCAAGTCCTAAAAAACTTCTATATCTGGCCTAAGCTTACCCCCGTGTTCTATTTTTTCTTTTTTAGGACCAAGATTAGTATCCTGGGTATGGCCCTGGTAGAGACACCGTCATGCAAGTTGAGCCTTGGCCAAGGGGTTGTCACCTTGTTGCACGCTAACCTCGGGAACTCTCGATGTAATAAAGAGGGCCCATGTGGCAGGGGGAAGCATCGGTTTTCAAAATCCAAAAAAAGTTAAATATTTCAAAATCCAAAAACATCATATATTTCAAAATCCAAGAACATCATATATTCCAAAATCAAAAACATCATATATTTCAAAACCCAAAAACATCATATATTCCAAAGTCCAAAAAAAAATCATATATTCCAAAATAAAAAAAAATCACATATTTCAAAACCCAAAAGAATCAAATATTTCCAAAATCTCACAAAAATTCAGATATTTCCCAAAAACTCCAAAAGTTCTATCATATGCATTGCATGCATCGCGTTATTCCTATTATTTCTTCCGCCTATTTAATAAGGCTCCACCCCTTGACCGAATATCAAGAAATGGTCATTCTCTAACTTACTTTAAGGCAAGGGGTTGAGTCTACGAATAGATCTAACTTGTTTCTTGTCTAAGTGTGTGCAGAACGCAGGTTCAAACCCGGGTTGAAATCTCACGACTATGCAGGTCAGGGTCTGTAACGCACAAGTTCCAGACCGCCATAGTCATGTAACGGTCCACACTGTGACCGTCACCTTCTTCAGGGCATTGGCTTCATTCTCTCAGCAGGTCCATCTCTGACGGTCTTCATCCAGACCGTCACATCCTTCTAACGGTCTGTTGCTAGACCGTTACATCCTCCAGAGAACAGGATTCTCAGTCCACTCCCCTGACGGCCTATCGCCAGACCGTCACATCCTGGTAACGGCCCTTTGCGGGACCGTTACACTCTCCAGAGACTCTGTTTTTCAGGTTTTTTAACCAAATCAAGCAACAACTCATGCTCGTTTCAATTAAAATCACTTTCATATTGAAGTCCCGCGATCAATGACACCCAAGAGGGGGGTGAATTGGGTGTTTACAAATTTTAAGAAAACTTTTGGCCTTTTATAAAATATGTGATAGAATGCTAGTTTAGAGATTCAAAACTATTAGTACACAGATTGGATTTATCAAACTTTGTATGATGAGATATAGAATATGCAAGATATACGTAGATAAATCCGTAACAACAATTAACAAATACACTCACTTAGAATGGAGGTAGAAGAAAAGGACCAAACCACACAAATGAAACCATAGTGCACAGCGGTTTTTAAGGTGGTTCGGATGCAACGACGGTAATCCTACGTCCACCCCTCACCAAACCTGGTGAGGCTTCACTCGGGGATAAATCCCCAAACGGAGATGACGCTCCAACCACACACGCAGGACGACGCCTACCCACACACACGGGGATGCGCCTCAAAACACACACACATACGGAGATGCAGTCTCCAACACTATCCAACAAGCGGATCAACAAGACACACACACACTGCGACAAGTGCAGCACTCCACACACACAAACACTAAGATCTGGATAAATCCACACACACACGTAGATCTAAGAAGATATATGCACACACGAATCAAGTACGACACACACACACACGACCACGGATCCAACAACGATCCACACACACACGAGTTTGCAGTTTATAAGAAACACAAATCTAAAACTATTAAGCACAAAACACAAACATGAATAAATCATAGTTTAGAAAGCTCCTGATTTAGGCTCCCCCTGAGTGTGTGCTCTGGATGTTCGCGTTGATTCCTTCTTCACTTGAATAGCTTGAGACTCAACTTGAATGGCCTTGTATTTGATGTAGATCTTCTTACACGGAGTACTGTTTACGGCTACAGTACCCTTCCTTCTTCCTTGGATAAATCCATGTATCTTCTTGATGCTTGTGAGCTTGTTCTCTTCCTTTGAGACTGCTGACTTCAAATGGAGCTAGAGTACCTTAAGATGATGCTTGAATGGCTCCTTCTTCCTTGTAGTATCCTTCTTCTTCTTCCCTTGGATAACCTTCCTTTTATCTCCTCTTGAAATTCTTGCTTGCTTCTTGATAGCCTCACCCTTGATCTCTCTTTGTTGGTTGCTTGATTCTTCACTTCATAGATGCTTGTTGGCTTGAGAAGTACCTTGAATGGGTTTAAGATAGATGAAGAACTTGCTGCATGAAGTACTATTCACGGAGCTACAGTACTCTCTTCTTCCTCCTTGGACAGCACCCTCTTGATCTCCCTTGAAGCCCTCTTGGATGGTTAGGGTTATGGCTCCAAATGAGATGTTTTATAGCCCTTGAATGGTCCATGGACATCCCCCAGACTAGATCCACATTTTGTGGGTGATTTGGTGTCATTAGGATTAAAGAATTACAAGGAGAAAGACTCTTCTCGAAGTGGAAAATAAAGTCAACATATGTTGGCTCGGGGCTGGCGGTCGACATGTGGAAGCTGGCGGTCGACCGCTACTGAGAATCCTATAGAAATATGATCCCTGGCATTTTCGGTCGACCTGGGGCGGTCGACCGCTGCTGGCGGTCGACCTGGGGCGGTCGACCTACAGCTACAGTAAACTTCAAACTTTTAGGTTTCACCCCCGAACTCCATTGCAACCCATTTAAGTCTGAGGCTTCAAACTCCTTTGATCTTGGGGAATATATGTTGAGTGTTTTGACCTACAAAACCATAGAAAAAAGGATTAGAACTTTGATCAATAATTCATGTGGTAATTGCATGAAGTACATGTATGAAACCCCTTTGGTCATTTAGCAGTTTCAATCAATTAACAAGAGCTTATTGTAAACCGTTTGAGCAAGGTATAAGTACCATTATTCCAATTTTCAAGCAAGTTTCTCATGAGTTGTTTCAACATAATGCAAGCTCAAAATGATATGTGAAATATGTATTAGAGTTCAAGAAGTGATTTACATTGAGACCCAATTTCACATATAAGATTGGAACACTTGTTACTTTGACAAATGCATGTATGGTATGCGTAAAAATCAACCAAACAAGTTTCGAACTATTTGATCAGGATTTGAACAAAAGTGTTCATCAAAGCTCAAGTCCATATGTTCAAACATATAAAGGCTTGAAACCTCTTGTAGAACCAACATATGCAAACCAAGCATTAAGACCATCTAACCGTTGCCATTTGCCATCTCAAACATACATAGATAACATGAGCATGAGCAATCAACCACAAGTTTAGTTATCATCACTTAATCACACATTAAGTTTAGTTATCATCAAAACCATAACTTAACAATCACAACAATCATCAAAATCATAACTCAACACATATCATTCACTTAAACTCATTCACTTAAACTTAATACAACATAAGTTCTGATTGTCAATTTACATCATCATTTCATGAATGAAATGAAGCTACATTCAAGTTCCTATCCGCAAGAGGGCAGATCTCCTTCAATTCTTTCACGTAGCCACGGCGTGCTTCGTCGTTCTCTTTCACTTCCTCTTGCCACGGATGCACCTTACTGATCTCCCACATGGTCAGCGCGTTCCGAACTGCTCTTTCATCCTCCTCGGTCCCCATCTTCCTAGGTAGACGGGGAGGGTAGTGTGATAGTGCAGGAACTTCGGTTCGAGGTAGTCCGATCTGAAGATGGCACCGGTGCGGGTTGTAGATCGCCATGGTAGTATTCCTCACTAGCTGGAGGTCCAGGCCTTGACGCCGTGGTATTCTAAGCAAAGCGCTCCGAAGGATTCTTGGTCGCATGATGAATTTCTCTAATGGCAAAGTGTTGAAGAAGAGGCACCATTCATCCCGTGTTTTCTTGTCCGTCGTCTTGCATTCAACCTGAGAAGAAAATCCAAAGGCACCTCCAATAAAGAACAAAGGGTGGCTCCCGAAGATCCGGCTAGCAGAAGTTATATCTTCCTTGGGTTGGAATTTGACTCTCACTCCCATCCAACACTCAAGGAGTATCATGGAACCAAATAGAGGTCCCCCTAAGCAAGCGGAGCTTAGTCCTTCATAAAGGTATGAGAGGATCGCTTGAGAGATGGACATTCCCCGCCACAACCCGCTAATAATGTTGAGATTTTGGGTACCTAAGAGGTGGTCGGTAGTGGTGAAAAGGAAGACTCCACATAAGCAAACCGACACCGCCTTGGCTATTGCTTCATGTCTCTCCCACTTGTTCTTGCAATGAGAGACTATCCATTGAGCCATGGGTATTAAGTGAATGTGGTGTGGACTGATCATGGTCCTCACGTCCTTTGGATTGTGAATGAAATCGCTCAAGATCAAGGACGGGTCAATAGGCTCCACCGTATAGCAAACTAGGTCTTTATCTCCCACCTTAGTCTTAGGAAGGGCTAGGTAGGTTTCTACCTCCTCTAATAGGGCTGAAGCTTCAAAGGAAGGGAAGATGAAGGTATGCGTTTGAGGATGCCACAATTCTATGAGAGCTGAAATGCTTGGCCAATCTAAAGATAATTTCTGAAGGTTCTTACCTAAGACCAATAAAGGTTGGAGGTGCCATGCCCTAAGGATTGGTAAGACTTCTAAAGGGAGTTCTTTGATCATGGGAGCCACCCACTTCAAGTTGGAGTAACATCTTGGACCGGGAAGAGGCTAGAAGAAGAAGAAATCATGAGAAGTTGAAGTGCAGAAATTAATAACTTTTGAACCATTAGAACTTACCACCCTTTGAGCACTTGAGCTCAGATGTTCGGGGATTGATGCCAGCCTTTGCAAATCCCCATGTTCCTTCCTCGCTGCTCTAGGTCCGGTGTAGACCTTCTCCTCCATGACCATCACTTCAAAGCTTCTCTTCATGGTGTTTCTACCCTTAGGAGAGGTTCTTCAGCCCTTGTAGCAGAGAATTAAGGAAAACTACATTTTTTGGCAGAGTTCCTGAGTTTTTAAGGCTTGCTTTTGGCTCTAGGATGATAAGATTTGGGTTAGGAGACCTTATCTTAAGTCCGGGAGAGTTCTAGTGGGGGTTTAGATGGTTAACCTTCAGGTTTGGGCTCTCACGGCGCAATCCGTCTCGGAACACCTCGTTCTCTAACGGTCTATCGTAGGACCGTCACTTTTCTCTGACGCTCCAATTCTGGGCCGTCACATTTCCTGTGGATTTTTGGCCCAATCTCGTTCTGTCAAGCCTAACGGTCTGAGCTATGACCGTTACCTTCTGTGACGCGGGGTCCCTAAGCCGTCACATTTTTCTGCTGTTCGATCTTGGCTTCTTCTTGCTCAATCATTCCTGACGGTCTGGTTATGTCCATTACTTGGCTCTGACGCTCCACATCTGAGCCGTCACATTTTTTGCACGCTACTTCAATCCAGCATTGTTCTGTCGTCCCTAACGGCTTGGATCTGGCCGTTACATCATTCTGACGCTCCCCAGTGGACCGTCACATTTCCTGCTGATCAGGTTGCAGTCTGGTCTCTGTCATCTCTGACGGACTTCAGCCAGACCGTTACATTCTCTGACGCGTCTTTCTTAGACCGTCAGGTCAGTTAATTGTTTCATTGAAGAATTTGAACCGCCAATATCTAACGGTCCAGTCCTAGACCGTTACGTGGTGTGACGCACCATTTCTAAACCGTCACAATTTGAAGATTTCTTGATGAATAAAATGGCTTATTTGATGCTTGAATGATTGCATTTTCTTCCATGGTGTATATTATTAATGCTTCTCATGCGTACAAATGGTTATGCCTTGTTTCATGCTCATATTAATTATCATTGGCTAATCTTTTGTTCATGGATGAAGTTATGAACAACATCATGCTTTACCGTTCGTCAGGCAGGTAAGTCAGGTACAATATCCCGAATCCTTTATCCCTTTAATGCATTACTATATGTTATCTATGATATATTATCTCGAGAACCGACTGGTCATTCATGTGTTCCAGGATCTGATGTTCCCCTTAAACAAAAATGATGATGATCTAGGTGCACATGTTTAATCGTTGGATAGGCCGTTAGGTTGGAAAAATTTGGGGACGATGGTTCTATCTTGTACGCCGTGCTTGCAGATGGTGTCCTAACCCTGATTTCTCCGGTCTAGCAATATTATTCTCGAGTATCTTGTTATTTTATTCTTTCTTTGCATTCGTTTTGATGATTTCTTTATTTTAGCCCAGCATGCATCATGCGCATTCTTTGAGCATTCATGAATCTTCGTCTGTTCAAGGCATCTCAGTGATGGTGAATAGCTGTGTTCTTGATCTCGAATAAGGAGAATCATTCCACTCTGAATTAGAAGGATTCCTTCGGTCTATTCGCTTGATTTGGTTGGCTGGAGATCCCTGTCTGGAGTTTAGTTAGTTGTCTCTTTCCTTTCCATTGCCTCCGGCGGCTAGCCGTGTTTTCCTTTCCTTAGTTGTTAGTTCCTCCAGACATGCGTCCTTTGGTTGGCTATTTCCTCGTGAGTAGTTCGAAGTTTTCCAGAAAATTCCTGTCGCTTGTTGGTTGAACGGGTGTCGTTTGCCTTAACGCCCACTTTTCGGTCCACTCCGCTTCATTTCCGCTTCATCTCCATGTTCCATTTCGCTTTCGCATCACCTCCGCTCTCTCCCATGCGAAGAGGACGTTAAGGAGGGGCATCTGTTGACACCCGTTTTGTGACCAATAAGTCAGGTCATCTCCTTGTTCATTCTATATGATGCTCTGAGTTGTTCACTCTTTCATTGAGCCTTCTTGATCAGTTGGAGGTTTATTTCATGGGTCTTGATTCCTTGGTTCCGTCTGGTTCCTTAATTTCTTGCATTCAATGAAGCTTAGCAAGCTTTCCTTTTTGGATCCTTATTGTCTCTAACGGTCTATAACAGGTGCGTTACGTCTTTCTGATGCATTGGCCCTGGGCCATTACATCTTGAAGAATCCTACAGCTTAAGGCCTGTTGCCAATGCTTATCCTTTTGCCTATCCATTGATTCTAACGGTCTGTCGTGCGGCCGTTATATTCCTCTAATGCGTCTACCCATGGCCGTCACATTCTTCATAGTCCAACTGTTTGCAAATTCTCCCCGTTGATCTTATCTTCTTAAGAGATAGGGTAGTGTAACGGTCTACTCCTGGCGCGTTACGTCTATGTGGCGGTCTGTCATGCAGCCGTTACATCCAACAGAAGTCCAGGCAAGTATGGTCTTTTCCCTGCTACTTCGTGGTCGAATTGAGAGTTTGATCTAGTGATTTCTCTTTCAAATCTAATCCTCAGGACCTTCTGTTTGTTTCTATTGATTCTTGGGAGTATTATCTTCAAGAGTTTGCTAAGAATCATCCTCCTTTTTAGCTAGATTATCCTCTGCTCGACCGGAGAGTTTGAGGGCCTATAAATAGAACCCTTAACTTCATGGCCTAGAGAGGAGAAATCTGAAGTTTGCGTCGAAGTGCTGCCACATTCTGGAGCCACATTCAACCAAGGAGAATTGATTTTCTGCGTCCATCTGCATCTTAGTCAAGGGAGTACTTCGATTTCAAGTGTTTAAGTCAATCATTGGCAAACTTGTGTTCTTCCCTTCTCCTTTGCATCATAGCATTGTCCCACTCCTTATTCCACGTTCCTCCACTTGTTTCAATCATCTAAACATCCTTCCTATCTTTTAAAACGCCCAGAGGGGTTAAAAAACCAAACTCCCCCGGTATTCCCCTTTCCTTTTGAATGATATTAAGTTCATTTGAGAATTGATGCTACGTTGTGTGAAAGGCTAATCTGGGATTATTTTCTTGTGTTCTACGTTCTTTGGCAGGTTTACAGGGTTCATAAGGCGAGGCCCAAGTTTTCTGGCTGGCTGGAAGGTTTGGAGTTTGAAGGATTCACGAGCTTGTTCTGCAGACACTCTGACGGTCTTCATCAGGCGCGTCAGGTTCCTCTAACGGTTCATTGGGCGACCGTCACACTCCTGTGATGCGTAGATGCTGGGCCGTTACATTCAACAGAGCTGCAGTTTCCTATTGATTTCTCTCTCCCGTGGACGGGTGCATCATCCTCCTATTCTAAGGTATTTCTCAGGTCTTTGGCTTGTGTTTACCTTGGTGGCGATCACGTTCTTTCTTAGTACTGGGCATTGGTTTTCTCTTTCTCATATCTCTTATTTCTTTTGCTTGTTCCACCCACGCGGTGTGTTTTCATTTATTCCTTTGCTCCACGCCCCGGCATGTGTTTTTCCTTTCCCTCTTCAGTTTAGTTTGATTGAGATAGCATTGCCCATGCTAGAGCTTGTTCTGATTGCCTAGGTTCATGGTTCACATGTTCATAGGTTGATTGAGATCGTTGTTATTCGCTCATTATATTTGTCATTCTTCATATCACAAATAAAAGGAAGAAAACAAATCAACACACGCGTGTCGGGAACTTCCCCGAGCACTTGGTGGGCGCGTATGATCCAGCCACTCTACAGCAAGTCCGAGCCCAACTCGGGACTCCCATCAACCCACCGCGTCAGGCACCACCATCGTGAGGCCTCGCACGCGGATCGACCTATTTATAGCTGGTTAAACCCTCCGTCAAACCCTCAGTCGACTCCCAATCAAACCCACAGTCAACTCCTAGTCAAACCCCAGTCGACCCCCAGTCAAACCCTCAGTCGACCCCCAGTCAAACTTACAGTCAACTCTGAGTCGACTCCCAGTTAAACCAGCAGTAAACCCTTAGTCGACTCCCAGTCAAACCCACAGTCACCTCTCAGTCAAACCCTCAGGCAACCCTCAGTCAAACGCTTAGTCAACCCCCAGTCAAACTCATAGTCGACCCTCAGTCAAACCCTCAGTCGACTCCCAGTCAAACCCGCAGTCAACTCTCAGTCAAACCCGCAGGCGACTCTTAGTCAAACCCTCAGTCAACCCTCAGTGAGACCCTTAATCAACCCCCATTCAAATCCCAGTCTAACCCTCAGTCAAACCCCAGTAAAACCCGTGGTCAAACCCGCAGTAAATCCCCGGTCAAACCCACCTATACCCCCCCCGGGGGGGGGGGGGTTTACGCGGACCAGCTCACCCCCCTGGCTGGCCCGCGTAAATCCCCCATTCAATTAAAAAGTTTGATTTTTCAAAAAAAGAAGAAAGAAAAGACCGGAGCGAACCCGCCTAAACCCCCATGTGGGGGGGGGGGGGGTTTATGCGGACCAGCCAGGGCCCAATGGGGGTTTACGCGGACCAGCTCAGCCCCCCTGGCTGGTCCGTGTAAACCCCCATCCAAGGGGGGGTTTACGCGGACCAGCTCAGGCCCCTTGGCTAGTCCGCGTAAACATCTTTCCCCCCTCTCTCTCATTCCGTAACCCACTATTCAATTGGGTTTATGCGGACCAGCTCACCCCCCTTGGCTGGTCCGCATAAACCCCCTGACCCTTCACCTTCCACTATAAAAGCCCCCCCTTGTGAGCCAAAATGGCATGGATGGAGCACCAAAGGAATCAAGCACCTAAGGAGCTCAGCCCCGGACTACAAGGGCGCGCTAAGGAGAATTGTGTGTGTTTGCTAGGCTCACGTCGAAGGCATGCCGCATGTGCATCCCTCATACGGCGTCTAGCCCAAACACCCGTCTCCGAGAGATTTGTGTGTGTGTTTGCTAGGCTCACACCGAGGGCATGCCGCATATGCATCCCTCATACGGCATCTATCCCAAACACCCGCCTCCGGAGATTTGTGTGTGTGTTTCCTAGGCTCACGTCGAGGGCATGCCGCATGAGCATCCCTCATACGGGGTCTAGCCCAAACACTCACCTCCGGCCCCATGTTGTGATATGTCATCTCGATAATCATGCACGACCCCAGATCTTGCTTGGTGAAAGCACTCTGCCCGGGTCCTGTCTCGATAGTCATGCACGACCCTGATGCCGCTTGGTGAAAGCACTCTGCTCGGGTCCTATCTCGATAGTCACGCACGACCCTGATGCCGCTTGAGAAAAGCGCCCTGTTCGGCCTCGCCTCAATGATCGCGCGACACCTTACCGTCATCTTGATAAGCGTGCCCTCAGTGCTGTTACCCAGACAATGGGCATACTTTACAAGTCCTGGCGCTAGATGAAGTGTCAGGCCACTGCCAGTCACACCGGGGCCTGAGCACGACCATCGAGGTCTCCCGACGCCCGCCTCCTTCAGTCACAACGGTGCCTCCGGCACCCGACTCTAGTCACATCTGGCCCCGAGCACGACCATCGAGGTCTCCTGGCGCCCACTTCCTTCAGTCACAACGGTGCCCCCGGCACCCAACTGTCAACAACTCCAGTCACAACGGTGCCTCCGGCACCCTGCTCCAGTCACATGGGGCCCCGAGCACGACCATCGAGGTCTCCGGCGCCCGCCTCCTTCAATCACAATGGTGCCCCCGGCACCCGACTGTCAACAACTCCAGTCACAGTGGTGCCTCCGACACCCGGCTCCAGTCACATCGAGCCCCGAGCACGAACATCGAGGTCTCCCGACGCCCACCTCCTTCAGTCGCAACGATGCCCCCGGCACCCGACTGCCAGTTACTCCAGTCACATCGGGGCCCACTGCACCCGATCACTCAACAACTCCAGTCACAACGGTGCCCCCGGCACCCGACTGCCAACAATTCCAGTCACATCGGGGCCCACCGCACCCGATCACTCAACAACTCCAGTCACAACGGCGCCCCAAGCACCCGACCGCCAACAACTCCAGTCACAACGGTGCCCCCGGCACCCGATCACTCAACAACTCCAGTCACAACGGTGCCCCCGACACCCGACTGCCTACAACTCCAGTCACAACGGTGTCCCGGCACCTGATCACTCAACAACTCCAGTCACAACTGTGTCCCGGGGCACCCGATCACCCAACAACTCCAGTCACAGCGGCGCCCCCATTACCCAACTGCCTACAACTCCAATCACAGCGGTGCCCCCGGCACCCGACTGCCTACAACTCCAGTCACAGCGGTGCCCCCGGCACCCGACTGCCAGCTACTCCAGTCACATCGGGGCCCGCGGCACCCGACCGCCCAACTGCTCCAACACAACGGTGCCTACGGCACCCTTACTGCCCCGACGGTAACATTGTCTCATGCCGGGAATACATTATAACGCCCCTCGGGCGGCATCCTGCTGAGTCACAGGTCCTCTAACGGACACCATGTACGGATATAGAACTACCCATACAATAACGCAATGACCCGGGGACCGTCACAAATGACGGAATTGTCCCGCGGCTTGCAAGCACTTATAATCGGGCTCTCACGCCCCCATATAAATGCCTTCCTTGGCAGATAAGTCATGTAATCCAGTCAGGGAGCAGATGTCCCTCCTCACCAGAACCAGTATCTTCCCCCAGTTATCCCTGACATGTTGCTGTTACCCTATCGCGGTTGCACAAACTCAATCCTCCCGACATTGCGGCTACCATGGTCCCTGACTCTCTCTTTGGCAGAAGAAATAAAGGTATTCGGATTCAATCCGATGTAAAATAAACACCGGTTGCTTGCGGCCGGTGGGGAAAGATGTCTAGTACACGAATCCCCATAATCGCCTGCGCACTCGCACCCGTGGAACCCCTTCTATCCACGTGTTTCCCGATCTCTTGAGCCACATGCCGCGTCCTGGCGACGCTTCCCTGGTCAATCCTTGGTTCCATGGGTGATTGTCGAGAAATCGACTGGCACGCCCGCATTCCACCCAGCCATGCCTCTCCCAGTCTCCCAGAATGATGAACCATACGCCATCCCTGCCAGTGCGTTCCTATCGTTCTCTCTGCCTTCTTCTCGATACCCCCGGAATCCCCGCGTGCCCAGTCAACCTATCTCGGCCTTCCATAAAAGGCAAGTGTACACCCCCGCCGTGAGGACAAAACGGCAAGTGACTCCCCCGCGGTCGCAAACAAGGATGGCACGCCCGGTGGGACGTCTCCTACCTTTCTTCTTTCTACCGAAGAAGAGTCACACCTGTCAAGTGTATGCTGCAATGCCCTCACCTTTTCTTATCGGAGAGGAAGAGGAGGTCCCCCGTCCCGCATGCAACATGCGGCCGGTCGTCATCAAGCAACCAACCTACACCAGTAACAGCAACAACAAATCGATGGGGATAGTGACCTACGGTCTAATCGTCATCGCCATCTACGCCGGGCACCTACGGTTGGCAACGCCAATCATGTTCGGCAACGCTACCTCAACTTTTGGCTTGCCCTGATCCTCGGGCGCCATTGCCATGGCCGACAAGAAGCCAAGTCCGGCGACTGCCCATACAGGCAGCTGACCCCTCTGCTCCTTCAGCAATAGAGACCCATGAGGTCATTGACCCCTGGGTCCCCTGCTCCGCCAGCACCCGACTCGATCTTTCTGCCCTAGGTCCCCGGCTCCTTAGCACCTCACTCAGTTTCTCAGCTCCGAGTCCCAGCCAAGCCTACCCCCAGCACGTGTTTCCCACCGCGGGGTCAAGGCCTCCCAGTATTCTATACGGGCCTTCCGACCCGAGTCTCCGACGAGCCAGCACTCAATACGGGCTTTCAACCCCGAGTTCGAGGCTCCCCAGCATCTGGCTCGGATAGATGACCCCGGGTCTCATCAAGGTCAGTCTCCGATGCGGACTCTCCGCATTGGGCCCCTGGCCTCCCAACTCTACGATGGGATCTTTGCCCCAACGATCCAACAATGCCAACTCCCAGCAAAGGGTTTCATCTTCGGGACAAGGCCACCTCAACACCCAAGATGGGCGCCTAGCCCTGGGTCTCAGTTCCAGTAACACCCAAGACGGGCGTCTAGCCCTGGGTCTCAGTTCCAGTAACACCCAAGACAGGCATCTAGCCCTGGGTCTCAACTCTAGCAACACCCACGACGGGCGTTCAACCCCGGGTCCCAGATACATCAATACCCGAGACAGGCATCCAGCCCCGGGTCCTAACTACATCAACACCCAAGATGGGCTTGCCGCCCTGGGTCCCAGCTACATCAATACCCAAGATGGGCGCTCCTCCCTGGGTCCCAGTATTCCCGCATCACCAGCACCCAAGACGAGCGTTCAGCCCTGGGTTCCAGTTCCAGCAAGACCAAAAAAAAAGGGGGCTGTCCAGCTCTCGGATTCGGCTCCAGCCACACCCAAGACGTGCCTTCAGCCCCGGGTCCCAACTTTATCAACACCCGAGACAGGCATTCGGCCTCGGGTCCTAGCTTCATCAGCACCCGAGACGGGCCTCCAGCCCCAGGTTCCAGTTTCGACAACGCCCAATACCGACATCCAGTCCTGGGTCCCAGCACCATCAGTATTCAAGACGGTCTTCTATCCCGGAATCCCAGCGCCGTGAAGCACTTATTTTGGGTTTCTAGTCCCAGATCCCAGCTTCATCAGCTCCCAATATAGGCTTTCAGCCTCGGGTACTAGCTTCATCAACACCCAGTACGAGCGTCAAGCTCTGGGTCACCATCCCTCTGACATCCTCAGTTCACAACATGGGTCACGAACCCCGAGTTCCGACAACAACTCCGATGGCCCAACTAAACACCACGTGCCGAGTCGCCACTCTGTCGGCCCCAGCTCGGGCACTGTACTCCCGAGTTGCAACTACACCGACACTCACCAGAAATGCCATGCTCCAGACAGCCCCGGACCGGGCTCATTTGGTCCACCACATTGGTGCTGAGTCAACCTTGGCCCTGCAAAAAGGAATGGGCGTCATGGCGGCTGTAAAAGTGGGCGACCCACCGCCGCCACCCCTGCCTCCAAAAGACAAGGCGAGGCTCAGAGAGGCCGATGCGCCAGTACCACATCGGGGGCAACCACCCCGGTCCAGTATCCAGCCTTCCAAGCCCAAACAATGGGGGCAACTCCAAGGAGGAGCGTCCGTCCACCCTCGAAGGAACATGGGTCATTAGAAAAGAGGCCCAACCCATTCGGGGTGTCCCGAGTCAAGAGGTCCCTCCACTCACCAGAATGGTACCAAGCTCAAAAGCCAGCAGAGTAAAAGAGGGTAAATCCCACCGACACCCGCCCAGTAACTCGAGATAAACTCCATCTGCATCGGTCAATGATTCGGTGGAATCCCGGGCAATGCCAACTGATGACACCAGCAAAGCTCCATCGGGTCCCCACCGGTGGCTACCAGCAAACCCTGGCAGGAGGTCTATCCCTTCGGTATTTACCATGTCCCAAGGTGTAGCACCACCCAGGCAGACACTCAGTCCAAGAGCAGCTTCGACCATCATGATCATCATGGCCGAGCCTCCCAGATCCTAGTCAAAGTCCTAGCCACCTACGGCAAAGACCAGCTGGTCTCTGGATCCACCCTGAAGTCCCAAGTTACTCGGTCGAGGGTCGATCCACAGTCTCTTCTACAACAACAACAAGTCGCCAATGACGCAACCCCCGAGCAACGTCCCCCGACAGCAACAAGCTAAGGACGACAGCCGCAAGGCTCGCAGGTACCAAAAAAAATAGAAAAATAAAAAAGGGGGCTAAAAATTGAGATGCCCCAGCGGACTCAGCCTCTCTCTCCATAAGGTGGCTAGGGGCAAAAAGGCCACAAACTTAGCTGAGGTGAAAACCCGCGAGGGCGCCTCAGGCAAAATCGGGTTACCCCTCGGTGTGAAAACCCGAAAGGGCGCACCGGAAAAAGTAAAAGGGGGCCAGCTCTGGCGAAAACTCAAAAGGGCGGTGGAGCTAGTAAAGGGAAAAAGAAAAATCTCTCTTCCTCTCTAGGGACAACCAACCACCTCACCCTAAATCCCTGACCGGTTCACCACAATAGTGGGTCAAACCTTCTTCTGGCTGTCACACCATAACGGTCGGCCTACACCCAGTTTTTGACCAATACATCATCATGGTTGGTCACCACCCAACATCCAGGTCAATACACCATCACGGTCAACCTACATGTTTCCTCCTAGTCTCACACTATCCCTGTTTGCCGCTACCTCCTTGACCTATACGCCGCCATGGCTGGTCAAGCCTCCACCTTGGTCGTCCTCCTTCATAGTCGACCTACACATACCCTTGACTAAACACCTCCATAGTCAATCTAACACCTGATCTCTAGCCAAAACACCATAATGGTTGGCCTATGTATCACCCAGTTCCTGACCAATATACATTCCTGGTCAGTTAAGTCCCCAATCTTTTGGCCAATACACCTCTTTGGTCGGCCTACGTCAATTCATGGCTTATACGCCGTCACAACCCAGAACCTCAGCCTTTGGATTGTCAAAATCGATCCGTTCAAGCTCCAGCTGCAAGCTACGCGGATCAGCCAGCCTGAAGGTCTACATGAAGCTTCAAATTGCTCGACAATTAGCCAAGCCCCAGCAAGCAATCCCAGCATCAACACAGAGGATCAACAACAATGATCCCACCAACAGCGTCCTTCGATAGCAGCAAGCTAAGGACACCCAACGCCAGTCACCACATAGCCAAGAGACTCCCAGGTAACCAAAACAAAAAAAATAACAAAACAAATGGGGTTAAAAATAGAGATACCCCGGCGGACTCAGTCGTCCTCTTTCTCAAGGAGGCGACTGGGGGTAAAAAGGCTAGTAACCCGGTTGAGGTGCAAACTCGCAAGAGCACCTCAGGCAAAATTGGATAACCCCTCGATGCGAAAACCCACAAGGGCATGTCGGAAAAAGCAAAAGGGGGCCAGCTCTGGTGAAAACCCGAAAGGGCGGCAGAGCTGGTAAAGAGAACAAAAATAAAATTTCTCTTCTCTCCCAGCAGGGGGCAACCAGCTACCCACCTTCCAGCAACCATATCCCCGGCCAGTTGGCCCGTACCAGTCCCTGACTAATCCCCTGCTCCAGTTTATAAACTCTGCACCTCCCTGTCGGCCATATACCATCACGTTCGGCCTAAACCAGCTCCCCGGGTCACTCCCCTCACTTGGTGGCCTATACCAGTCCCTGGCTAGTACATCTCCCTAGCTCATTGATCTTACACTTCCCATTTAGCCATACACCACCTCAGTTGGCTCACACTTCCTCCAGCTTCACACCTCCACGGTCGGCCCATATACACCAGCAATTCATTCATTAGTCCAGTCATTCATTCCAGCAAACCTCAGCCTGCACGCCACCTCGGTTGGCCTCTACATCACAACAACCTTGGATCCATCTATCATGAGAATTTATCAACCCATAATTCCCAGTCACCAGCCTATCATGGTCAAGTCACCATGAACCCAGTCATAACTCCAGCAATACGCCATAAAGGCATACCAGTTCGCAGATCCCAATCATGATTCCAGCAATGCGCCACCAAGGCTCATCGGTTCCCAGATCACCAGTCAAACTGCAGATTACTTAGTAATCAGCCATAGCCACTACCATGGCTACGACGGCGACAAGCCATCAACAGCACAAACTCCAGGTCACGTTCCCTGACAGCAGCACGCTACGGACGGCAGCTACAAGGATCCCAGGTCAAAAAAAATGGGGTTAAAAATAGAGATACCCCAGCGGCCTCAGTCAACTCCCTCTACGAGGCGACTGGGGGCAAAAATTGCCACCAACCCAGCTGAGGTGAAAACCCGCGAGGGCGCCTCAGGCAAAATCGGGAAACCCCTCGGTGTGAAAACCCACAAGGGCATACCGGAAAAAGTAAAAGGGGGCAAGCTCTGGCGAAAACCCACAAGGGCGGTAGAGCTGGTAAAGAGAAAAAAAAGAACTCTCTTCCTCTTTACTCAGCGCTCATGAAAGTCATCGACCATGACATCCCGCCGACGGCGACCTCAGTGTCACTCCGCAATAGTGGTGGTCATTACACCCCCGAGGGTCGGCCATTGCCAATTCCAGCTCCAGTATTCGGCTACACACCTCCACGGTTAGCCGACCAGCTCCAGTCTTTCGGCTACTACACACCAGCAGTTAGCCGACCAGTTCCAGTTCCAACTCCCAGTTCCAGTTTCGGCTACAACGCCTTCGCAGGTCGGTCGCTCAGTCTCTAGTTCCAGTTTCGGCTACAACGCCTTCGCAGGCCAGCCGCTCAGCCTCCAATTCCAGTTTTGGCTACAACGCTTTCACAGGCCAGCCGTCCAGTTCTAGTCCCAACTTCGGCTACAACGCCTTCACAGGTCAGCCGCCGAGTTTTCAGTTCCAGTTTCGGCTACAACGTCTTTACAGGCTAGCCGCCCAGTTCCAATTCCAGTTTTTGGTCCCAACATTTCGACTACGCGTCTTCACAGGCCAGCCGCCCAGTTCCAGTTCCAGTCACCAGTCCCAGTATCCGGCTACAGCACCTCAACGGTCAGTCGACCAGCTCCAGTCCCAGTCCCGGTCTCTGGCTATGTCACCATGGCAGCATGCTAGCCAACCCCAATCTCAACTCCAACTCCCCAGACTAAACAATACCAGCAACATAGGCCAGCACACCCTCTCGGGTCGGCCTCCAGTCTCCAGCCACATAGGCCAGCACACCCTCATGGGTTAGCCTCTGGCTTCTAGTCTCCAGCAATGCAGGCCAAAACACCCTCACGGGTAGGCCTCCAGTCCCCAGCAACATAGGCCGACATACCCTCACGGGCCGGCCCCCAGCCTTCACCCAACAGCAATATGGGCCAATACACCCTTACGGGTCAGCCTCCAGTCTCCCGTTTCTAGTTCCCAGTTACACCGGCCAATGCACTCTCACGAGTCAGCCTCCAGCTTCCAGTTCCCAGTCCTCTGGGTCCACACAGCCTTATGGATTGTCCTCCAGCTTCCAGTCTCTAGCCTATCAGGCCAACATGCCTCATTCAGGCTGGCCTCCAGCACCCAGCCTTCGTTATCCAGCTTCCAGTACCCAATTTCCAGTACCCGGCTTCCAGTATCCAGCCTCCAGTATCCAATGTCTAATACCTAGCTGTAAAATCCAGCTTCCAGTATTTAGTTTCCAGTGCCTAGTTCCAGTACCCAGCCTTCAACATCCAGTTCAAGTACCCCGATTCCCAATATCCAGCACCAGGACTCCGCTTCCGGCTTCCAGTTCCAGCCTCCAATTCCAATGCCCAGTTCCCAGCATCTAATTTTCCATTTCCAATTCCAATTTCCAGCATTGGGCTAGCATGCCTCATAGGGGCAGGCCTCCAGTTCCAGCACCCAGTATCCAATTACCAGTTGCCATATCCAACATCCAGTTCCCAGTTCCAACCTTCCATCCCAGCATCCAGTGGCCAGATTCCAGTCTCCATTCCTGGTATCCAGTCCCAATATCCAGTTCTCAATTTCCAGGTTCCAGTCCCAGTCCCAGTCTCTAGTCTCCCATCTCAACATCCAGTTCCCAGCCTCCAGTTGCCACCTCTCAGTCCCAATACCCAGTCTCAAGTCCCAGTATCCAGCCTCCAAATCCCGATTTTCAGTACCAACACCCAGCTTCTAGTCTCTAGTTCCCAGTTTCCAGCCTCAATACTTTGTCTCCCGTATCTGGGTCACAATCTCCAGTCCCAGCATTCAATCTTTGCCTTCCAGTCTCCAGCCTCGGACCTCCAGTTTCCATCAGTAGACCAACATGCCTTAGCCAGGCGGATCTACAACAACAACTGCATGAACAAATCCAGACACCTTATAGACTAGCATGCCTCGAAGGCCAGTCTACAGCAACCCTAGACCAACGCACCCCCGAGGGTCGGTCTATCACACACTCCGATCATTACACCTCAATGGTCGGCCAGCAACAATCCCTTCAGCGACATGCCAGTGGCTAGCCGATCGGGGATCCCAATCAACATACCTCAACAACCATCCGATCAAGGCTCCCAGTCAATTTACCTCAACAATCAGCCAAGTGGACTTCCTAGTCAATACACCTCGGCGGTCAACTAGCACACTAATAGGTACTATCCACCACGCTATGATGATTATGTGTCTAACATCATTTTGTGGTCATTTTACTTTCTAAAGGGTCGAACGACCTCGACTTCGGCTATTTCACCATGACGGTTAGCCAGCAGCATCAACATTTGGCTATACCTCGCGAGGATCGGCCGAATACTATTCCAAGCCAACACCCCTCTCTGGGGGAAAATCCAGCAACTCCAAACCAAGACGCCTCGCCGAGGCAGGTCTCCAGCAACCGCAGGCCAAGACGCCTCGCCGAGGTAGGTCTCCAGCAACCGCAGACCAAGATGCCTCGCAGAGGTAGGTCTTTAATAATTTCAGACCAAGATGCCTCGCCGAGGCAGGTCTCCAGCAACTTCAGACCAAGACGCCTCGCCGAGGCAGGTCTCCAACAACTTCAGACCAAGACGCCTCACCGAGGCAGGTCTCCAGCAACCTCAGACCAAGACGTCTCGGCAGGTCTTCAATAATTTCAGACCAAGACACCTCGCCGAGGCAGGTCTCCGGCAACTTCAGACCAAGACACCTCACCGAGGCAGGTCTCCAGCAACTTCAGACCAAGACGCCTCGCCGAGACAGGTCTCCAGCAACCTCAGACCAAGACGCCTCGCCGAGGCAGGTTTCCAGCAACTTCAGACCAAGACACCTCGCCGAGACAGGTCTCCAGCAACTTCAGACCAAGACACCTCACCGAGACAGGTCTCCAGCAACCTCAGACCAAGATGCCTTACCGAGGCAGGTCTCCAGCAACCTCAGACCAAGACGCCTCGCCGAGGCAGGTCTCCAACAACTTCAGACCAAGACGCCTCGCTGAGGCAGGTCTCCAGCAACTTCAGCTCAAGACTCCTCGCCGAGGCAGGTCTTCAACAACTTCAGACCAAGACGCCTCACCGAGGCAGGTCTTCAATAACGTCAGACCAAGATGCCTCGCCGAGGCAGGTCTCCAGCAACTTCAGACCAAGACGCCTCGCTGAGGCAGGTCTCCAGCAACTCTAGACCAAGTTGCCTCATTGAGGTAGGTCTCCAGCAACCTCAAACCAAGACGTCTCACCGAGACAGGTCTTTAGTAACTTCAGACCAAGACGCCTCGCTGAGGCAGGCCTCCAGTAACATCAAGCCAAGATACCTTGTCGAGGTTGATCCCCAGCAACACCAGGCCAACATGTCTCGCCGAATATTGCCTCCAGCAGCATCATACCAACACACCTACGACACCGATTGTCTTCGACAACTTCGCCCCAGTCGGCAGATCACCCTACTTCTTGGGTGTTGTCCCCGTGGCTGCTCCGCAGCTGCCCACTTCTTAGTTAACGTCATCCATCCCCCTGTTACTTCGGCCTCTCCGGATTCCCTGACACCACCAGCCAACCAACCGGTCCCTACCACTTTGACCGTGCAATGGCGGCCCTGGCAGGAGCTGGAATCTCTCAACTTCAAAGCCCTAGTATAATCCCAATTCCCCTATAACCCCTGACCCACCAGCTATAATCCCAATCACATCTAGCCATGACAAAGTGGCCTCCAGCATCATAACTTGACAATTTGCAAGTGCCCTACAACACAACTCCAGCTACAATGCTTCAGAGCTGTGACCAGCCCGTCCCATAGGATGGTTGGTGCCAAGCTTGGCAAATGCACCCGCATGGGTAGTCAACAGACAATGCCAGCATCCCACGAGAAGAATCAACCACCACAGTAGTGGTAGGCTGCTAACGACCGACCACAGGCTTCGCCACAAAGCCCCGGTCAGAGCGGCAGTCATCTTGTCACCAGCCAACAATCCCAGGGGCTGAGGGATAAGTGGCCCTCCAATTCCCAAGACAGGGAAGTCTCGAACCCCCTTACACAACATCGTCGGCTACGGTCACGACCAAAGGAAAACATGCCAGGGAGCGATAAATGATCAAAGCACTCATTGACTTAGACAAGGTGGAAAACATGACAAAACACAAATCTCAGTACACAAGTTCACCACCGAGAGCAAGACATGGCTCCCGCCAATGCAACCTTTGATAATAAAAAGGGTGCCACAAGTGGTCTCCCACTGTTTGCCAGCCACCCTACGAGGCGGGATGGATTCGACAGTCCTGGCCTACCCCTGTCTCAGATTCCTAATGGGGGAGGGTTCTTTCCACCAAGCCGCCTCCCCTCGAAAAATGCACAAAGCCCGCTGCGCAAGGCAGGCCCCAGACATAGGCAACAAAGCCATAAGCATTGTTACACTAGGCTCCCTTGGCCTCTCTTCGCCATCGGCATTGGCATCCAGCCCAGTCACACCATCAACCTTCGAGGCAACCACCTGTATCGAGAGTTTGGCGTTCAGACCAGATTAATCCCATGATGCGGGCCCTGCACACCTCTGCTACAAGCCCGACACGCGAGACAAATGGGAATAGAATTCCCAAGTCGCGGACAGCGGGCTATAACTTCAAGCACTACGCGTGTATCCAGCCACTCAGATCCCTCTAAAATCCAGCTCTACAACTCTCGGACTTAGCGGTCTCCTGCAAACGTACCACCGTCGCATGAAAGATCGTAGTGGGAGCATCAAACCTCAGAACAAGTAACTCCCACACGCCAATAAGGTCAGGAGAAATCAAGCTTGAAAGGTGCACGGGCCGCATGGCGTCGTCTTCGCCTCCGGCGCAGACCCCGTGGGGGGCATTTGTTGGCACCGGCTTATGTTCTCGAATTAATCGAGGATTAAGCATAGGGAAATACTCCCTAAATGGAGCAAAATGGCACATCACCAAAGTTGCTCTACCAGTCAAGTTGAGCTCGAAAATCGAGACACTTCGTCGGGTCAAGTGGCGTCACATAACAACCGGGCATCGGCCTCGTGTAAATGGCACTATGCCAACCAGTTTCTCGACAACCGGGTCGGTTTCGAGATTCGGGACAACCTGCCGTACCTTACGGCACTCTGTGAAGATTCGGGGATCAACCCCTGACACTCTGCAAACGGTATCACACCGCCGACGCTTCAACAACCGAGTTAACTCGGGAGTCGGAACGGCCTGCCGCTTCATACGGCTCTTCGCCAGGGAGCGAGGGTCACCCCGAGCACCAGACCAACTGCATCATCATGTCGATGCCCCAGTCACTGGGCCCAACCGAGGGTCCTAACCAGCTAGCCGTGACCCACGGCAACATCAACGATCGATCGGGTCCACCCCCGATCACTCAGTTTGCGGGTTTGCTCGCGTTCAACATAGCTACCCGAGCCGACCCGGGGGCACCCTGACTACAAGCCACGTTACGTGGCGCCCAGCAATCGATCGGGGTCTATCCTCGAGTCACCTCCCTCCAGCCCTCTGAAGTCAAAGGAAGACCCGACTAGGCCAACCACAAGCTTCAGGAGCTCACAGCACCCTTACACGGCCCGCACACGCGTGTCGGGAACTTCCCCGAGCACCTGGTGGGTGCGTATGATCCAGCCACTCTACAGCAAGTCCGAGCCCAACTCGGGACTACCAGCAACCCACCGCGTCATGCACCACCATCGTGAGGCCTCGCACGCGGATCGACCTATTTATAGCTGGTTAAACTCTCAGTCAAACCCTCAATCGACTCCCAGTCAAACCCGTAGTCAACTCCCAGTCAAACCTGGAGAGGGGGATTCCTGCAGCCCACTCAAAGAGCAGACCCAACTAGGCCCAACAAGGCCCAATGAGGCAAGCTCGCCCAAGTGACAGCCCATAGGGCCCACTCGGAAAAGCCCAATAAAACAATGCTCGAGGAAACAACTCTCCTAGGCGGCCCCAAGGCTCGGAGAGCCCGAGCCTCGGTCAGGTCACAGGAAGACCCGCGCACGAGCTACCCCTCCGCCCGAAGGGGGGAAGCGCTAGCCGGTCTATCCGACCCACCT
Source organism: Amorphophallus konjac (assembly GCA_022559845.1). Lineage (NCBI taxonomy): Eukaryota > Viridiplantae > Streptophyta > Magnoliopsida > Alismatales > Araceae > Amorphophallus > Amorphophallus konjac. Next base: position 261,209,767 of record CM040121.1, read on the forward strand.
CCTCACCGAGCTAGGCCTATCGCCCGATAGGGCCGGCCCCCTTAAGCTCGGGACGACCGATGAAATGTTCATCATTGCAGCCGTTAGAGTCCACAGCGGGCCAAACACTAAGAAGTCCAGGAGCTCCGATTTCTCCGCAAGGATAACGCCCCCACGATGAGGCCATCAAAGCCCACGAAGAGGACGTAACCTCCACCGGAGATCTCTCAGCTTGTAGGACTCCAGAAGGCGGCGCACTATAAAAACTTGGGATACCCTCCGGCGAAAGGTAAGTCAAGAAGGGTATTGTTCCACCCCCAACTCCTGAGCAAGGATCACTTCACCCCATTGGTGGAGAGGGATCTCGCGCCCTCACCTTCCCCTCCCTATCGCTGCTCCCACCATTGCTCTACTGAGTTGAGCGTCGGAGGATTTTACCCCAGGGAATCCCCCTGGGCCCTCTGACCCGTTTCTCTATCTTGCAGTTCATTATCTTGGTGATTACCAGCCAGCTCAGGAACCAGCGCGAGGTTTCGTCACTTCATCTGGCGCCGTCTGTAGGAAACACACGAAGAGCCAACATGGTGAGGAGGAGCTCAGGGAGGAGGTCCGCCGGCGAGAGGGGTAAGGCCGTGGTAGCAGCAGGGGATGGCCCTTCCAGGGCCTCACAGAACCCTCCCTCCAACGCCAGCATCCCCGCAGATGGACCACCCCCCCCCCCCCCCCCCCCGCGGCAACGGGGCTACCCCCCTACGGTGGCGCCGAAGCCTTCCAGGCCCTCAACGCCAAACTGGATGTCCTCGTTGATCTCATGAAGACCCAGGCGGCCAGGGATGCAAGGTCCCGTGCCCCGTCAGGGAGCCCCCCCCGTAGGAGTACGTCCCAGCACACAGCTCCTCCGCGGCCAGCAGCTCATCCGCAACAGGGCCGTAGGACCCTCGCATGCTCCACCTCCGGAGCAAGAGGCCTCCTCCACACCGAGGAAAGGTAGGCAGGGGGTGCAACGGCCAGATCCGGAAGCCGACGTTCCCGGAGACCGCCAAGGCACCCCCCTAGCCTCGCGGCATGACAGCAACCAGAGTTATCCCTCCAGCTGCGAGATTTCGAAAGGTGCTTCGCTGAGCAAGAGCGCGCCCTTCGCGCCCTGCAGAAGGCCTCTTCCCCGGAAGACGAGAAGAAATCCCCGTTCTCCGAGTATATCTTGAAGGCGGAGGTATCTCCCAGAGCCCCCATACCAACCTTCAATCTTTACGACGGCCAAGGCGACCCGGCCGATCATTACGATAGCTTTGACGCCCTGATGACTCTACACGGAGCGTCGGACCCCATCAAGTGCCGAGCCTTCGTGACCACTCTGGTCCAGGGCGCTCAAGCATGGTTCCGGACTCTCGCCCCCGGATCCATCCGAGACTTCAAGCAGTTCGGGCGAGTCTTCAAGGAGAGCTTCGCCGGAAGTGCCCCCCAAAGGTCGGTGGCGGGGCTCTTGGCCCTCAAATAGGCGTAAGGGGAAAGGCTTCGAGCTTACGTCCATCGGTTTAAATCGGAAGCCCTCCGAATCCCCCGCTTGGATGTGGCCTCTGCCACAACCGGGGGTACCCGGGATGAGAACCTCCGCCGTGAACTCATCCTCCACCCTCCCTCGACCCTTGCCGAGCTAGTGACTCTGGCTCTGCGCCACGCCGAGTGCAAAGAAGTGCTCAGCGCTTGCCAAGACGCAACCGGCTCGGGTCGGGAGGGGGACAAGAAGCGGGGCCCCGAGCCAAATCCTAGCTCGGGAAAGAAGCGAGATCGAGATGGAGAGCGCAAGCGGAAGTACGAGTGGTATACCCCATTAACCGCCCCGGTCTATGAAATCTATGAAGACGTCAAAGACTCGGGACTTCTCCGTCGGCCCGAGCCGATGAGGTCAAAGAACCGCAAGTGAGATAGACATTGTCTATTCCACGGCGATCACGGGCATCACACCGGTGATTGCCACCAGCTCCAAGACGAGATCGAGCGCCTCGTCATCCTGGGGCACCTGGCTCGGTTCACTGCCGAGCGTAGAGAAGATCAAGGCGCAGCAGAGGAGATTGACAACGCCCCCCGAGGGGTCCACATCAACGTCATCTCTGGAGGAATAGCATCAGGAGGCGACAGCAGCCGTGGAAGGAAGCGTCATGCCGAGCGGACGAGCCGAGCCCCAGAGCCACCCAAGGCCCCGCCCCAGGTCATAGTCTTCTCCGAACAAGACCTGGAGGGGCTGAGCACCCCGCACGATGACGCCCTTGTAATCTCGGCCACTATAAACCATTGTAACGTAGATCGGATTCTTGTGGACAATGGAAGTGCCCCTGATGTGTTGTCTTATGACTGTTTCCTCAAAATGGGAGAGAGTCCATCCAAACTCCGCCCGATCCGGACGCCCCTCTGTGGGTTCAATGGCCTGGCCACTCTCCCCGAGGGAGCCCTAAGCCTGCCGGTTACCCTCGACACCCCACCCAAAATCGTTACGGTCATGGTAGACTTCATAGTGATCAAAGGGATGATAGCGTACAACGCCATTTTCGGCCGGGGAATCCTCAGCCGGATCAAGGCAGTACCATCTACCTATCACCAGAAAATGAAGTTCCCCACCAAGAACGGAGTAGGGGAAATCCAAGGTAACCAGGCCACGGCCCGAAGGTGCTACAACATCTCGGTGGAGGCCACGCGGCCGAACGGGAATAATAAGGCCCCCCGGGAAGTCGAGGAAAAGTCCGCAGCTACTAAGCCAGGTGGCGAGTTGCTGACGATCTTCCTAAACGACAACCCGACCCTAGGAGTAAGGATCGGAGCCGACCTACCACCCGAGGAATAGCAGCAATATAAGAATTTTCTTTCTGAGTACATCCGAGTCTTCGCTTGGTCCGACGATCAGCTCCCTGGGATACCTGAGGAGACCGTACTGCACCGACTCAACCTCAACCCCACCATGAAGCCCGTGCAGCAGCACCGAAGGAAGCACGCACCAGAGAAACAGACGATCATCAAGGCGCAGGTCACCAAGGGGCAAGAGACTGGTCTTTTTAGACCGGTCCTGTACCCGACGTGGCTAGCCAATGTCGTCCTGGTACCAAAGGCTTCCGGCGAATGGCAGATGTGCGTGGACTTCACCGACTTGAATAAGGTGACCCCTAAAGACTGCTATCCCTTGCCCAGCATCAACCAACTGGTCGACTCGACATCGGGCAACGAGATGCTCAGCTTCCTGGACGCCTATTCGGGTTACCATCAGATCAGGATGAATTCTGAAGACATCGAGAAGACCGCCTTCATCACCGACTACGGTGTGTACTGCTATACCCGAATGCCTTTCGGGTTGAAGAACGCCGGAGCCACATACCAAAGACTGGTCAACCACATGTTCGAGGAATAGCTAGGTCGGAACGTCGAGGCCTACATTGACGACATGCTCGTTAAGACCCCCAAGGCCCAGGACCACTTCACCGACCTCGCCGAAGCCTTCGGCATCCTCCTGAAGTACAATATGAAGCTCAATCCTGCCAAGTGCGCCTTCGAAGTAAGATCCGAGAAAGTTCCTGTGTTTCCTGGTCACCCAGCGTGGGATCGAAGCTAACCCTGACAAGGTCCAGGCCATCCGGGACATGCGCCCGCCCGCTTGCATCAAGGACGTCCAGCGTCTGACAGGGCGTATCGCCGCTCTCAGCCGTTTCCTATCCCGTGCGGCTGAACGATGCTTGCCCTTTTTTAAACTGTTGAAGGGGCCCAAGTGGGCATCTGCTACGTTCGCATGGGATGAGGAATGCCAGAAAGCGTTCGCTGAGCTTAAGGAGTTCCTGGCTTCGCCCCCGGTGCTCTCCAAGCCCGTGCCGGGCGAAGCTTTGCTACTCTATCTCTCGGCGACGTCATCAACGGTCAGCTCGGTCCTGGTCAGAAATGACTCGGGAATCGAAAGACCAGTCTACTATACCAGCAAGGTGCTTAGCGAGGCCGAGAGGAGGTACCCCGCAACCGAGAAGCTCGTGCTAGCGCTGGTTACCTCCGCGAAATGCCTCCGACCCTACTTCCAGGGGCACCCCATCACCGTGCTAACTGGTGAGCCGCTGAAGAAGATTTTGGCCCACCCCGAGGCCTCGGGGCGACTCGTCAAATGGGCCCTTATGCTTGGGGCCTACGACATCTCGTATCGCCCGCGCGCAGCTATAAAAGGTCAAGCGCTCGCCGACTTCATCGCTGAAAGCACCATCCCAGCCGAAGGGAGGCTACTGACCATGCCCGGGCCAACCTGGGAACTCTACGTCGACGGTTCTTCCAACTCGGTCGGTAGCGGTGCTGGGATCCTCCTAAGATCCCCCGAAGGAGTGGAGCTGCAGTACGTCTTGAAATTCAACTTCCAGGCGTCCAACAATGCTTCCGAGTACGAGGCCCTTATATCGGGAGCACGCATGGCCCGGCGGTTGGGGGCTGAGCGAGTCAGGATCCACACCAACTTTCAGCTGGTCGCGAGCCAGGTCAATGGCGAGTATGAATCTCGAGAGGCACCCATGATCAAATACCTCCAGCTGGTCAGGAGCTTGGCCCAACAATTCGAGGGATTCGAGGTAGTCCGAATAGCCTGGGTAGAAAACTCCCGAGCGGACGCCCTCTCTCGATTGGCCTCCTCCCTAGACCCAGAAGGTACCCGATCGGTCCTCCTCGAAGAGCTAGAGCGCCCGAGCATTGACTCGGAGCTCCTCGCTGTTGACTCGGCTGTCCCGAGCGACTGGCGCACCCCCTACCTGTCTTGGCTTCGAGACTCCCAAGAGCCCTCCGACCCTCGGGAAGCACGCCGAATGAAGTACCAAGCCCGGCGCTTCGTCGTCCTGGACGACACACTCTACCGAAGGTCTTTCGCCGGCCCTCTCCTGAAGTGCCTCGGCCCCGACGACGCCAGCCGAGCCATTCGAGAGGTTCATGAAGGCCTGTGCGGAGCGCACTCAGGGGCAAGGTCACTGGCCAGAATCCTGTTACGACAGGGGTACTGGTGGCCCACCCTGCAGCGCGACTGCTCGGCCTATGCTCAACAGTGCGACCGATGCCAGCGGTTCGACCACTTGGTCCATCGGCCGGCCACAGAACTCGTCACCCTCGCCGAGCCTTATCCCTTCGCTCGGTGGGGGATCGACATTCTCGGACCATTCCCCACGGCTCAGTCCCAGAAAAAGTTCATCATCGTCGCCATCGACTACTTCACTAAATGGATCGAGGCCGAAGCCACTACAAGGATCACCGAGACAATCGTCTGGAGTTTCGTCTGGAAATCGATCATTTGTTGCTTCGGCATCCCCCGAGTGATAGTGAGCGATAACGGTCGGCAATTCGATTCTCGATATTTCCGAGACAGATGCGCCGACCTAAACATCCGCAACCACTTCACTTCGGTCGCCCACCCTCAGGCCAACGGGCTGGTCGAAAATGCCAACAAGACTATCTTGAAAGGCATAAAGACCAGACTCGGCAAAGCCAAGGGTAGTTGGCTCGAGGAATTGCCTAGCGTACTCTGGTCACACCGAACGACTCCCAGGACGGCAACCGGTGAAAGTCCTTTTCAGTTGGTGTACGGCACTGAGGCCGTCATTCCATTGGAGATCGTCAACCCGTCTCTCCGAGTCATCCGCTACTCGACCGAGGAAAATAACCAAAAGTTACTCGAGAACCTCGACCTAGCAGATGAACTCCGGGACATTGCCACCATCCGAGCGACGGAATACCAGCGACGCCTCACTCGATACTACAACGCCAGAGTCCGAAGCAGACACTTCCGACCGGGAGACTTCGTCCTCAGGAAAGCTGAAGCCTCTCGACCACTAGAGGCGGAGGGCAAGCTGTCCCCTAACTGGGAAGGCCCCTACCGAGTGGTCGAGACGCTCGGGAAAGGTGCGTACAGGTTAGCAACAATGGAAGGGGAACCCATTCCTCGGACATGGAACGCAGCCGCACTGCGCAAATTCTATTTTTGAAATTGTACAATAAGATGGACGGAATAAATCCCTTTTCTTTTCATTCCAAACTATTGATACATCAGAAAGGCAAAGGCCAGTACATTGCATGACAAAAAGCAAGAAAATCCGTCTAACACCGCTGCAAGGGGGCATCGCTCGGTTGACTCGATCTTGATCTCCTCGCGTCCAGCCACTGACTCTGCCTCGCGTAGAAACTGGCTCAGACAAGAGGGGGCCGACCCAGTTGACTCAGACGACCCCCAAAGGTGACAGAGGGACTGCAGAGAAGGTAGCAACCTTCTAAAGTCGGAGAAGGCTACCTTCCAAGTTGATGGAGGCTAGGGAGAAGGAGCACCGTGAAGACCCCTTTTTTCCCAACCTGCCAACTCCTTGGAAGGGAACAGAGGGCAAGCAGCCTCCGAAGAGTGAAAGAAATGAAGAGCAGAAGAGGGAAAAAGAGGCTGCAGACGGAGGAAGGCTTCGGTGAGGAGGGAACTTGATGCACCTCCCCCCCCATGCAGAGGGGGAGTGGCGGCAGGCTTCCCTAATACCCCCATCCGTCCTCCGCCTCGGCGCCCGCCCAGAAGCCACGCCAGAACTGAGAAAGGGCAAGAGCCGTGCCCTCACACGTCGAAGCCCTCTCTAGATCCGCGCGGCGACCGTCGGACCCGTCTCAAACCTGCGCGGCGACCGTGGGACCCGTCCAACAAGCCGGGACGGTAAGAGCCCTCTGCTCCCCGTCGTCAGCGGCGTCACCCTCTGAAGGATCCTCCATGCTCCGAATGCAACGGCACAACGCAGAGTGAAGAGGGACGAGTGAGGAAAGACTGTTAGAGAAAATCCCAAGCGGTAAAGAGGAAAGGGCGCCTTTCAGTCCTTCTTATAGGTCAAAGGAGGCTACACGCCTTAAATGACCCCCCTCGGAAACACGCCAAAGGATTTCTCCCCTGAGCAGTAACCTCCAACTCCTCGTTTCCCGCCCTAGCGGGATTCACGAAGCGGCCTGACATTCAAAGCATGAGGGAACGGAAGGACGCCCCATCAGAAGCCTACCAAATCAGCATGCGAAAACCACGCAGGACATATCAGCACTTTCCAACTACTTCAGATTCGCCAACCAAATCACGGCAAGGATGGCGATCAAACAAGTAAGTCATTTATTATCTCATAAAGAGGAAACTCCCTAAAGGAGAAAAGAGAGACAAACAAGAGAAAGGGGCAAAATAAGGCAAAATACATCAGGCCTCGGGCCCACTTTGAAGCTCGGAAGCAACAAAAGTAGGCGTGTCACCCCCAGCACCTTCGGTGACAGCCGACCCGGGCACTGACCTCGCCTGTGCGAGAACTGTCTCGGTCGCGAGCCCTCCCGAGGCATCCGGAGTTGGTGACCCCGCCGAAGGAGACCCCCCTGGATCCTCCCCGCTTGACGCAGAGGAGCTAGAAACCGACTCATCCGAGTCATAAGCCTGGCCCAAAGGGAACTCAATCCCGGAGTCTCGATCGAAGGCGTAGTCCACCGCCCGGCGATAACCTTGCTTAAACCCCTTTCGGGCGCCACGGCGAAGCGCTACCTCGTAATATGGTAGGGCGGCTCTCTCTAGGTCGGCTGAGTAAGCGTCCGAGCTTCTATATCGCTCGACCGCCTCCGCCTCGATCTACTCCATCCTTCCAACGAGCTCGACTCGAGCCCGCTCCGCCTCGGCCGCATGCTCCTCTGCTCCCGCTAGGCGTTCCTCTGCCGCGACCATCCTTCGTTCGGCCTCGCTCGACCGCCTCTCCGCCCGGACTCGGTCCGCCTCGGCCACGGAACGAAGGCGCTCCGCTACCTCCGCCCGGTCCAGTAACTCGGCCCGTTCGAGCTCCCAGCGACCGTCCAGCTCGAGGTGACGCAGACGCTCCTCTTCCAAGAGTTTGCTTTTCCTCTCGAGCGACCCCCGGGCCTTAGCCAACTGCTCAGTCAGCGCCTCAGTTTCTAGACGGCTCGCCCGTGCCGAGTCCCTGATCGCGGAGAATTCCCGTCGGAGCCCCTCATGTTCCTCGCTGAGGCGGGCCAGTTTCCTCTCGCACCCCCCGAGGGTCCAGGCGAGATTCGACCGCTCCGCCTCCGCCCGAGCGTACGTCTCCGCCATCAAGGCCGCCGTCTGAGCTATGACTAGGCCGCCCTCCATGAGGACATCGAGGATTCCGGAGGGGGAGTAGCGCTTGTCTCCCCCCCTCGTCTTCGTGGCAACCTCTCGGTAAACCCGATACAGGTCGCCCGAAACACCGAGCCTTTCCAAGGCCTCCGACATGGAGATCCGCTCCCCACCGGACGCCCCGCCAGAAGGTTCGGCTCGAACAACGGGGCCAACCGCCCCGCGCGCCGCGGTCGGTTGGGGTTGCGATGCCTCTCCGGGCGAACCCCCAACCTCGACCGACGCCGCAGGATCGACCGCACCGAGAACTTCGAGCACTTGGGGCTGCGACGCCCTCGCGGGCGAACCCCCAACCCTATCTGTCTCGACCCGCGCCTCGCCACCCGAGACATCGCCGACCTCGATCGGTCTCCTAGTCTCGGCGACGGCCACTTCAGCACCGGTCCCCTCCATCCCCGGGGAGGGGAGAACCGACCTATCTCCGCCCTCTGAGGGGCCCCTGGTCTCCTCGGCCCCCTCTCGCCTGGTAGGTGGGGGAGCTGGCCCTGAAGGGTCGGCCCCATCTTGCCCCCGAGAGGGGAGTGCCACCGAGCCTGAATCACCCCCGGCGGCGGTAGGATGGCCGGCCTTCTTGGCCCGTTTCTTGGCCTTCGCGGCTTCCCGCAATCTCCCCTCCAGGGGGTCCTTGCGCTTCGCCCTGCTTGACCGCGAAGATCCCTCGGAGGCCGCCCCCTTGCCCTTATCCCGGGCTTGGGAACGACCCGCGGGAGCAACAGGTTCATCGGCCGTCGAATCATCCCCAAGATCGACGACCTCGGTGACCTCTTCCAAGGGCTCCCGCCGGATGTCTGCAATGAAGAAGAGGATTCGGTTAGAAAATGAAAAGTCGACCCTCCGACCCCGCAGCAGAATCTGAAGAATGGCACCTGATGGCTTGAGCTGTGTAAGCAGATACAGCTCCACATTCTCCAGCGTCACCAGCTCCTCAGTCGACCGGCAATTTGTCAACAGGAGAGCGGCGTACTCTTCCACGTCGGCGGGGAACTTCTCCAGGCGCGGGGGAAGATTCGGATGGAAGTTGGGCATAACCTGGCATCTCCAGGACTCGTCCACTGCTTCCGCGTTCACCCAGAAAAATTGCCTCTTCCACCCTTTGTGTGAAGAATCCTTCGCCGCCAGCGGAATACAACTCCGGTTCCTACGCGCCTGGATAAAATAGAAGCCTTTCCCCACCGACGGATGTGCCTTCAGCTCGAAGAAATAATGAAAGAGATCCAGCGACGGGGGAACCCCCTGCAGGCGGCAGAGGATCCGAAAGGCAGAAAGCAGGAGATACGAGTTGGCCACCAGCTGAACAGGCGCCAACACGAAAAAATTGAGAAGCTTCAAGATGAAAGGCTCGAAGGGGAGGCAGAATCCGCTCTTCCACGCCAGGAGAAAAGTACAAATATGGCCCGTACGGCTGTCCAAGCTCGTCTCGTACGGGGCAGCAGCTACAAAGCTATACTGGAGAGGCAGGCGAAACTGATGCTCCAATTTCTTCACGTCAGCCTCCCCCAACTCGCTGCGATTGGGGACGGGCTCCCTCCACACCTGCTCGATTTTCGAGCGTAGATCCGCCATCGAGCTGGAAGAAGAACCTTCACTAGAGCCCGAAGACTCCGGAGGAGGAGGAAGCCGCCGGATCGCCTCCGCGGTTACACGCACCAGCTCCTGAAATGCCGCCGCAAGAGCTTGCTCCCCCGCTGTATCTTCACGGCGCATCAAGGAGCCCTAGAAGTAGAGAAATGGAGGAAAGGCCGATAACCCTGAAAAGACTGGGAGGAACGAGCAGCGCCCTACGCCTATAAACCCTCGCGGGAGGCGGCGTGCCATTTCAACCTCCGAGAAAAAGGGGGCCCCTTCATTTCAAAATCCGTCAGGATCATTATTACTATGGGCCCAGGCGACCACTACACGTGGCATCATCACGCCAACAGGATTCCACCCACCCGAGCCACGCCGGTCCAAAGCCTCAAAAAAACTACTCAACCGAGCCTCCTTGGCTCGGGAGTAGGAGGGGGACAAGTGGAGAGGGGGATTCCTGTAGCCCACTCAAAGAGCAGACCCAACAAGGCCCAATGAGGCAAGCTCGCCCAAGTGACGGCCCACAGGGCCCACTCGGAAAATCCCAATAAAATAATACTCGAGGAAACAACTCTCCTAGGCGGCCCCAAGGCTCGGAGAGCCCGAGCCTCGGTCAGGTCACAGGAAGACCCGCGCACGAGCTACCCCTCCGCCCGAAGGGGGGAAGCGCTAGCCGGTCTATCCGACCCACCTCCTCACCGAGCTAGGCCTATCGCCCGATAGGGCCGGCCCCCTTAAGCTCGGGACGACCGATGAAATGTTCATCATTGCAGCCGTTAGAGTCCACAACGGGCCAAACACTAAGAAGTCCAGGAGCTCCGGTTTCCCCACGAGGATAACGCCCCCACGATGAGGCCATCAAAGCCCACGACGAGGACGTAACCTCCACCGGAGACCTCTCAACTTGCAGGACTCCAGAAGGCGGCGCACTATAAAAACCTGGGATACCCTCCGGTGAAAGGTAAGTCAAGAAGGGTATTGTTCCACCCCCAACTCCTGAGCAAGGATCACTTCACCCCATTGGTGGAGAGGGATCTCGCGCCCTCACCTTCCCCTCCCTATCGCTGCTCCCACCATTGCTCTACTGACTTGAGCGTCGGAGGATTTTACCCCAGGGAATCCCCCTGGGCCCTCTGACCCGTTTCCCTGTCTTGCAGTTCATTATCTTGGTGATTACCAACCAGCTCAGGAACCAGCGCGAGATTTCGCCTCTTCAAAACCCTCAGTCAAACCCTCAGTCGACCCCCAGTCAAACCTGCAGTCAACTCTCAGTCGACTCCCAATCAAGCCCGCAGTAAACCCTCAGTCGACTCCCAGTCAAACCCACAGTCAACTCTCAGTCAAACCCTCAGTCAACCCCAGTCAAACCCTTAGTCAACCCCAGTCAAACCCTCAGTCGACTCCCAATCAAACCCGTAGTCAACTCTCAGTCAAACCCACAGTCGACTCTTAGTCAAACCCTCAGTCAACCCCTAGTCAAACCCTCAGTCAACCCTCAGTCAGACCCTCAATCAACCCCCAGTCAAATTGTAATACCCCGGTTTTAAAAATTTGATTGAAATGAATGAATTTTGGAATTTAATATTTAATTCCTTAGTAAATATAACTAGTGAAATTTTGACTACCTTATAAAAATCTATAAAAATGGTAAATTAGTAGAGGACGATTTATTTAACAACTTTGTCTTCTGTGGTCGACCCAGCAAAAATCCGTAACTAGGACTAATCTTTGATTTGAGCCCAAAGTGCACACTTACCTAACCTTAGCTTAAACCATAGAATTAGAGCTTAATACTCCATCAAATGAGCCCAAATCGGTGGCAAATGAAAGGCCACGATCTAAGGATCATTTCCCCTCTGTCAATTCATTGAAACCCAAACCCTAAAACATGTAGTCGGCCGAGCTTTGGTGAGGTCAACTATTGCGGCTCCGTTTCAAACACTCAACTTGCTCCGTTGAATTCTCCCAGCACCGAAGGCTCCAGAAGGTGTATGAGCTATAAAAATGAATCTCTACAACCCTAGAATCCTTTGGTAGCAGCGGTGGTCGCAGTGGAGATCGATCAAGGGAGATCTCTGGTGTTTAGTGGAGACGTGTCGGCGTCCTTTCTTCTTCATTCTTCATCTAATTGAGGTAGGTAACAACGAGCCCAACATAAAGTGTTATATATGGATGGAATCATCGTCGAGTCCTCTTTCTTTTGAGCCTGAAAGCCCTAAATTCCATTAGGTATCCTGCGTTAATTTAATGGTTTAGTAGAGGCATGTCAGAATTAGGGCAGAACTTGTTCCCCTTTGATTTCAGTAACGATTTCAGGCTGTAAATCTTAAATTGATTCATGCATCTCGTAGAGTTTTTCATGCTCTTTCTTTTGGTAGTAAAAGCCTTAAATTCCATGCTGTATACTCTTCGAGTTTCGTGTTTTATTGTAACCCTTAAAACCCCCGTCGAGGCAGGCTAGGGTTGGTTTAATCGGGTTTTTCCCATACTTGGACGGTCTTACGATAGACCACATATCCTGGATGAACGGTCTCCCAGAGACCACATAACCAGGATGGGCGGTCACTACATGACCACACATCCTGGGATGGGCGGCCCTCATCTAACCACATATCTAGATAAACGGTCTTCAAGTGACCACATATCCCCTGGCAGGATGAACGGCCCCAAGACGACCACACATCTGGATGGGCGGCCATCCCTGTGACCACATAACCCAGGGATGGGCGGTCCTCACATGACCGCCCAACCCCTTGGGCGGCTCCCAGAGAACCGCCCAACCCTTGGGCGGCCCTGCCCTGGCCGCCCAAGTCCCCTTCAGCCCGGTAGCTGCAGTGTCAGCCCAGTAGATGTAAGGTCCTTCCAGAACCGTTTATCTATGCAGTAATTGACTTAGTACTAGTTCTATATGATTCATATTAGTGTCTAAATGGATAATTAGTAAACTAGAAACCCATATGATAAGTGGTAAATCATGCAAGTAAATTTCTGTAAAATGCATGCTTTTCATTCCCACATGATCTTATTCATTATCTTTATCATCTTGATTCATCTTTTTGGCAATCAAATTAATGTAAATTGTGATGCTTGATAAATGAACATGGAAATTAGGACTAAACGGAATGTTAGGTTGCTGGATAGCCATTCTACTTCAGTAGAATGTTTTGACCCCTTTTGCTGACTTCTAGTAAGTCATTAGCCCTATTAGTTGTGCTAGTCTTAACTTACCCCCGGACACTCCATCCGGCGGACTTACCATCATCTTGGGATCTTTGTATCTCCCTGCTAAGAACCTATTGAACCACCAAAACATCATTTTACGTGACTAAACCGCTGGTTTATAGTCTTGGATCGAATTGGGCTAAAAAGACACGTGCGGCCAGTAGTGAACCGCATGTCCTTATAAGCGGCCCAATAACGACCGTATATACCTGGCGTATGCCATTAAGTGTTGGTCGATTATCCTTGATCAATCTTCGACCAAACATTAAGCCCTGGACTGACCAATAGACAGTAGACTAGGCCTTGGTTTAGTTTTACCCTGTCTTTGGCAGCACGAAGTCCAATAGGGTGACTTCTTAACTTTCTAGCCAAGCCCGGGTGGTGCGGCTAGAATATGACCATTCAAACCTTATGCGGATTCTCTTGGACCGCATATCTTTAAATACGGTTCCGTATGGTCCGTATATCTTGTTCATGGGTCTTAAGGTCTTCTGTACCTGTACGGCCCAGAACTTACCGTTCATGCTTTAGAGCGGCACACTGTCAGCCGTTCATTCTTGACCTCGTGGGCTGAGTAGCAGTCCAGCTCCTGTAAGTGCGGCCCCTTGTTAGTCGCATATATCTCTTGAGCGGTTTATGTGTGACCGTACATCTCTCAGAGATGAGTTTTATCATGTTTTGTGCTCTTGAATCCAAGGACGGATTAGTCCTTTAAATCTAGAACTTCTAGACAGTAATTCATCTGATTATTTGGCCATAAACTTGACTAAATGTCTAGACGGAACTTGGGATCTTGAATCCGATAAATCAATGCCAACGCATCAAAAGGGCCCAGTCTGGTCCTGGGGAGAGCGCCCGAAAAGTACTTGTGCCCATGGGAGTTTGTAATGACAAGGTGAGGCATTGCACCGAGTGCATGACTAGCGTGATGTCTACGATAGAAATTTCTTGTTATCTCTTATTACTTGATCATACTTGACTTGTTTAAATTACTTGATGATGGCCATTTTCTCATTACAATTTCCTGTTACACTTGTTACTTATTATTCTTGTGAAATCCAGATATCTTATATTTCTTGACCTTGCAAGATCTTTATATTACGTTATTTTCTTCTTTATCGTCATTTCTTTTCTTAGCATTGCATATGAAAATGGAATAATTGATTAATTACGTAAACTTACCTGTTATTATCTACTGAGCGTCAGCTCATAGTTGTTGTTTTCCCCCCTTTCCAGGCAGTTCATGTGACGATGCGCATACTGATGGGGAGGGACAGGAGTGATATCTCTGAGTGTACCAGTTCTAGATGTTGAGTTGGCACATTTATCCTAGTCTTAGTTGTGCCTTAGAGTGTGTTTAGTTTCAGTTATGATATTATTGTTAGAGTTGTATTGCCTCAGTTTGTATTAAGTTGGTTTAAGGTTATTGTACTAGATTTGGAATGTTTCTTGATCAATAAGTTATCTCTTTTCACAGCACTTGTGTTATTGCTTAGATTAGCTTATCATTAATTCTAGCTATTTCTGACTGTACGTTCCGATATTCCGCATCGGGGCGTGACACAAATCCCAGTCTAACCCTCAGTCAAACCCGAGTCAAACCCGCGATCAAACCCGCGGTAAATCCCCGGTCAAACCCGCCTAAACCCCCCTGGGGGGAGGTTTAGGGGGACCAGCCAGGGCCCCCTGGCTAGTCCGCCTAAACCCCCCGAGGGTGGGGTTTACGCGGACCAGCTCACCCCCCTGGCTGGCCCGCGTAAACCCCCTATTCAATTAAAAAATTTGATTTTTCAAAAAAAGAAGAAAGAAAAGACTGGAGCGAACCCGCCTAAACCCCCTTAGGGGGAGGTATAGGCGGACCAGCCAGGGCCCCCTAGGTGGTCGGCCTAAACCCCCCCTTGCCCTGGGTGGTCCGCGTAAACCCCCATCCAAGGGGGGGTTTACGCGGACCAGCTCAGGCCCCTTGGCTGGTCCACGTAAACCTCTTTCCCCCCCTCTCTCTCATTTCGTAACCCACTATTCAATTGGGTTTACGCGGACCAGCTCACCCCCCTTGGCTGTTCCGCGTAAACCCCTTGACCCTTCACCTTCCACTATAAAAGCCCCCCCTTGGGAGCCCAAATGGCATGGATGGAGCACCAAAGGAATCAAGCACCTAAGGAGCTCAGCCCCGGACTACAAGGGCGCGCTAAGGAGAATTGTGTGTGTTTGCTAGGCTCACGCCGAGGGCATGCCTCATATGCATCCCTCATACGGCGTCAATCCCAAACACCTGTCTCTGGGAGATTTGTGTGTGTGTTTGCTAGGCTCACGCCGAGGGCATACCGCATATGCATCCCTCATACGGCGTCTAGCCCAAACACCCACCTCCGGGAGATTTGTGTGTGTGTTTGCTAGGCTCACGCTGAGGGCATACCGCATGAGCATCCCTCATACGACGTCTAGCCCAAACACTCACCTCCGCCCCCCTATTGTGATATGTCGTCTCGATAATCATGCATGACCCCAGATCTTGCTTGGTGAAAGCACTCTACCCGGGTCCTGCCTCGATAGTCATGCATAACCCTGATGCCACTTGGTGAAAGCACTCTACCTGGGTCCTGTCTCGATAGTCACACATGACCCTGATGCCGCTTGAGAAAAGCACCCTATTCGGCCTCGCTTTGATGATCGCGCGCCACCTTGGCGTCATCTCGATAAGCGTGCCCTCACTGCTGTTACCCGGACAATGGGCATACTTTACAAGTCCTGGCGCTAGATGAAGTGTCAGGCCACTGCCAGTCACACCTGGCCCCGAGCACGACCATCGAAGTCTCCCAGCGCCCGCCTCCTTCAGTTACAACGGTGCCTCCGGCACCCGACTCCAGTCACATCGGGCCCCGAGCACGGCCATCGAGGTCTCACGGTGCCCGCCTCCTTCAGTCACAACGGTGCCCCCGGCACCCGACTGTCAACAACTCCAGTCACAACGGTGCCTCCGGCACCTGGCTCCAGTCACATCGGGCCCCGAGGACTACCATCGAGGTGATGTGACACAACCTAGGACTTAAACAAACAAGCACAATCGCAATCAAACGGACCGATGTCGGCGACCGCTCACCCGATGCTCACCAAGACCCGGGGTAACTTGGCAATGCCAAGTGGAGGTTGTGTGGGCTGGGCCCTTGCTGGTAGAGGGCCAGCAAGGCCTAAGTTGATTCCCAAGGGTAATGGCAGCCCAATTCAAGGGAGCCGATGTCGTGCCGAGGGCACGGGTCCCAGTCTTTTCCCACGGTGATCACTTATAGCAAAGGAGCTTAAGGATCGGGCTCTCATTCACCGCCAGCGGAGTTTATGAACTAATATTGAAAGAACAAGCACAAATTAGAGCAAAGTTTGGAGCACTTACTCGACCGGTTTGAAGAAACCGGTCCCGCTCGGAGACGAGGGCGAGCGGGGAGGCGGGTGGATCCCCACACGCCGCGTCGGGGTAGCTTGACCTGCCCAAATGATTACAATACTACACATCTCGCAGGAGGGGGATCTTGGGGTGGGGGTTAAGTGATATTACAACTAAAACTACGCCCACACAGGGAGGGGCCTTCAGCCGGCCAAGCGGGGAGGGGAACTTGAGAGAGGAACACCGAAGATGGGAGGTCGCCGGTTCTGTCCACGTTCTATGGGTGCTGATAGATGATCGAAGAAATGGTTGCTGCGACTAATGCCGAATTTTTTTGGAGATGAAACCACCTGGAAAATCTTCGTAGGAGGCCAGGGAAGTCGTCCAAATTTTTTTGATTTCTTCTAGCGCCGACGCTGGTCTGGGTGGAGGCCCGAGTAGGGAGGCAGATTCTTGGACTGGAAGCTTCTGGCGGCCAACAGCAGATTGCAGAGGATGCCCCGTCAGCTCCTGAACTCAGAATCAAGCACCGCTGGAGTTTTTGGAATCGTGGACGAGTCCTCTTCGCAGAAAAACTGACGGGGAAGCCAAATGATACCAGAGAAGACCATAGGACTCTTAATACTGATGACTGGTCGGTGCAGACTGTGGGTAGCAGGACTGCAAAGCTGAGGGAGAAAATTGATAACTCCTGCTACAGGGTGCCGAATGGAGTTCTGCTTTTTTATTCTGAAGGTAGACAGGGAGAGGAAGAACTTTGTAGAAGAACCCTTGGTCTGATTCCTCTGGGGTTTGGCGTGGTGAAGCTTTCTCTCTGACTCAGGACCTCTGCAGGGACAGCTCTGCGCAGTCGGGGGAGAATGGACCTCCAGAGCAGCACCGATCTTCGATGGGGACGAAACCATGACCGTTGCGAAGAAGACATACAGACGCTTCCGTGGATGCCTCTTGGGCCTTCAGAGGCACAGGGAGGTAGACGTGGTGGCAGCTGCAAGTTGCGGGTCTTTCTGCAACCCTCGGGACTGCCAGCTGCAACCTTGACCAAACTCTCCAATGGACCTAAAAGAAGGAGAAAAGGGTAGTATTTGGTGGAGGGGTGAAGGTGAATGGGAGGGGGAAGTATGTGGGAGGGCTGAATGGGATAATGGTGTTGGGGAGATGAAGAAAGAGGAGGGGAGGGCGCAGGTTTCAGCAGGGGAGCATAGTGGTGGGGTGCAAAGGAATGGTGGGCATGGGAGGTGATGTCCCCATCATACTCCAGGGGTGCGGAGAACTCTACTCCGTCGAGTAAGTGTCCTTCCCTCCTCGGAGGGTGTAGAAGTGGTATCGCCCACAAGTCTTCCGAACGAGACCGATCCATCCACCTGCCGAGATAGCACTCGTATACCTTGCTCCTTGTGGTAGTGACCTGCTCACCCAATATTCGTTCAATGCGCTCACGCTGGGCTCTATTGGCTGGTGGTCTCTCCTCTCGGGTGGGTGCTCTCTCAACAGTAGAAAAGGCCCAATATCCTCACTGGGTACCACAGTGGGACCCTTATAAGGCACTAGGTCGGCTACATTGAAGGTGGGACTCAATCCATACTCCTCGAGAAGATATAACTCAGCGTCAATGTACCTCATAACCTTGAAGGGACCAGCCCCACGAGGCCTCAATTTGGAGATGACTCCCGGGGAGAGCCTCTCCTTCCTCACCATCACAAAGTCACCCATGTGGAATCCTTGGTGACGCCGATGAGAGTCGGCCAACCTTTTATAAGTCACATTCTTCTTGCTAATGTGCTTGCGGATCTCTTTATGCAATGTTGTGAATGCAGACATTCTAGGGGTGATGGGTGGACCTGGGCAACCAAAAGTAGACCTATCGTGTAATGATGCAGTGTAGACTTTGGTCAGCCTAGGTGGGCCGGGGCACCCGTAGGTGGGATCATGCAAATTGGTGATAAATATCGGGGGACCCGAACATCCGTAGATGCCTTTGACATGCTTAAGACCCATGATGAATGAAGGTGGACCATGACATCCGAATATGGACCACTCATACTTTCTACTTGACATGTGGGTGATATGAATGAATGGACCCAACATAGTGTTCATGCCAAGGGGTGTGGTAAGCCTAGACACATGCATGCTTTTCCCAAAGGTGACTTCCATGTGTATAGGTATGGGACAACCTTTGAACTCCCATTGGAAAGGATCGAATGGATCTAAGAAGGTGGTCGTCATGGGTTGGAGCACAATCTTATTACCTAGGGATATGTGGCCCAAGGTCATGGCTCCCAAGGTGTAACCCGGGTCTAAGATGGAGTGGATTGGGTCAAACATGGTGAGTTGGTGTAGGGAAAGGTGGGTGGTGGATAAAGTGTTTGGGTCACACAAGTCTCTTGACTCCCATTGGAATGGATCATATGGATCATAAAATGGGTCACCTAGGAGGAGGAACTCCATGTCCTCAAGATCCTCAAAAGGTGCTAAGTCATCCTTCTCCATGATAGTTGGGCCAATGTTCTTGGTAAGTGGGTCGGCCATGAGTAGAGGGCTTAGCTTTCTACCCGAGATAAGAAGCTCTAAATCGAGGAGAAGGTTGTGCTCATCGGGTGTAGGGAGGAATAGAAGGAGGTCGCTAGTGTAGCAACCAATGGTGCAAACCGAGGTGATAGACCCTATGCATAGGTGTAGGAGGCTAAGGCTCCTAGGTTGTTCGACCATAGGGGTCAACATGCTAGTCATCTCTAATTGCCATGCTATGCCCTTGAGAAGGTCCTCTAAGGTCTCTACTTGATAAGATGCTTGGATTGTGGTGTGATAAGAGGAGATGGGCACTATGGGATAGTTTTTCTTCATGGGTGAGAAATCATGGGCCGTGATCTCTCTTATTGGGCTCTCCTTTAGCCAACTAACAAGGGGTTCCCCTAAGATGAGATTGACTCCAACTAGAGATGGTGATGTAAGGTGAAGACCCTCGTGTGTTGTTTCTTCTTCAATTTGGCCTTGGGTTTCCTCCAAGGTGGAGAGTGGGTTTGGAGTGTTCACCACTATGGGGTGGGGTATGGGTTCTTCTTCCAAGGAGGTGAGAGGGGCTTTTGAGGGTGTGGTGATGATTGGGGCATGGTGTATCCGGGGTGGTAGGTAGTGGGAAACTTGGGTTAGGATAGGTGAGGGTAGTAGTGGAGGCTTTGGTGGGAGTTGGATTGGGGTAGGGAGAGGAAGATGGGTGGGTTGAAGGGGTTTGGGTTGATTTGTTTTGGGAGGAGTGTCCCTTTTTGGGGGTGATGGAGAGGTAGTGGTGGGGGTTACCATGGGCCTAGGTGGAGAGTTGGCATGGGGCCCAATTGGGTATGGGGACCTATGGTTGTGGTGTGGACTTGGAGGTGGGGTGTAAATGTAGTGGTTGGGGTGGGAGAGATGGGAAGTGGTAGGGAATGGGTGATTGGGGTCTTGGATTGACCGGGTGGGGATGAAGGAGTTGAAGTGCTCCTTGGGCTTTTGTGATTTGAGTAGGAGGGAGAGGGTTGGAGAGTGTAGATTTTCCTAAGCTCGACCTTCATCTCATCCCAAGTGCTAATGGGGGCCTCCCTGCGGATCCTTCTTAAACCTTCCACAACTAACCAATGAGTTTTAGCTTGTTTGGAGAGGTGTGCCTTGGCTAGTCTCATTCTCCTTTCTTCGTTCAAGGGGTAACTTTTAAAGAATTGGTCTAGGGAAATCTCCCAATCTAGGTAAAGGCTTGGGATGTTGGATCCATCAAAGGCGGGGGTTTTGATTTTCAAGTGTTCTAAAAATATGGTTTCTAGATTTCCCCAAAGGTCACTCTCATTCACTCTTGGTGCACGGCTATTTCCTTCAAGTCGGTCGAGTCGAGACATGATATCTTCAAGCCGATTAAGGACATTAGGTAGGGCTTCTATGATAGAGGTGTTGCTACCCACTTTGTTGGCAATGGAGCTTCCATGAGGATTTGGGCTTCTTGGGAAAGTTGATGGGGATGGATATGACGGGTATGAAGTGGCCATTCTAGTGGACATGGGAGATGCAACCGAGGACTCTAAATGCATAAACATGCCCTAGGACCAACTTGTGGAGAGACAAGTTGTGAACTTGCTCTGATACCAATTGATGTGACACAACCTAGGACTTAAACAAATAAGCACAATCGCAATCAAACGGACCGATGTCGGCGACCGCTCACCCGATGCTCACCAAGACCCGGGGTAACTTGGCAATGCCAAGTGGAGGTTGTGTGGGCTGGGCCCTTGCTGGTAGTGGACCAGCAAGGCCTAAGTTGATTCCCAAGGGTAATGGCAGCCAAATTCAAGGGAGCCGACGTCGTGCCGAGGGCACGGGTTCCACTCTTTTCCCACGGTGATCACTTATGTAGACACGCCAAAATTGACGCTATGTTGATCAAATCTCATGTCACTATGTTGACGCCCAAAGTGAACTTCAATATATTTATAATATGAAGTTTTTCTTATTTTTGTGTGTTTTTTATTTGTTCTTACATTTTGTGATTCGCGACCTGAAGAGGGGCGTGTTTTAAATAGCGACCTTATCTAGGGCGTGTTCAAAAGAAAGGACGACCAAATGTCAGGGCGTCAATTCCTGGTATTATCCGGTTTCAAAATAAATTCAAAATAAGTTCAAATTATTGATTAATGTCCTTCCTCAGGGCGTAGTTTCAATTAACACCTTCATCTCAGGCGTTTTCTCATAATTTTCAAATAAAGTAAGTTTTATTACCAAAATTTAATCCAAGAAGTGACGCCCTTGATCATGGTCATGTTTTGAGTAACGTCCTGATGTAGGTCATCAATTTGTGATTTGACGCCCTTCCGAAGGTCGTGTTTCACCTTCCGTGTTCTGCTTAAACTCCTCTTTCCTGGAGAGTTCCCTGCCTCTGTTGGTCTCCTTGCTCGAATTGGAGTTAGAGTCCTGCCTTCTTTGATTATTGCCTATCCTTATCTTCCAAATTTGAACTTATCTTCGATTGAAATCCTATAAAAGGATGTTCTGGTCGATCTAGACAGAGGTTGACGGGTCAGAGAGTTCATAAGTTTACGGGTTACGAGTACAGAGCTTCATATTCCTCCTGTGCGATCGTTTAGAAAGGGCTCTACTTCCTCTGCTTCCGATCAACTGCGTCCACCTTGTTTCCCTTTACTGTCGTCCGGGACAGCAGGGTTCTTTTTATTCCGTTGTGTTGTTTTGCCTTTATCAACCGATCATCATCACTGTGTTTTTTTCTTCTTTTCACGTTTGCATTAGCTGCATCATATATCCTCCTTCCCTGTTTTCTTTAGGGGTTTTAAAACAAAAATAAGGTGCGCATGTTTTGTTCCTTTCTCATCTTCATATCATCTTTAGGACTGATACTACGTACACTTTTGGCTGATCCACTGCTTGTGTGTTTTGTCTCTTTTGCAAGGTAATCAATAAAGAAAAACCCCCTTCATCGGCCGGTCGGTTGAAGGAGGAGGAGGAATTCACAATCCATCCCGCGTTCTATTTTCCACTAGGTATTCGCGATCTTCTTTGTTTCTTCTTGAGGTAACCCCTCTGGCGATCACCCTCCTTAGTAGCACCACGTGCTTCTTTTCCTTATTATTATATCATCTCCCCTTATTTTTGTCATGATTTCTCATATTTAAATTTCTTCTTCGTGTGTGGATTTATCACGATCTACAAATTGGCGATCACGGTGGGACATCCACTATTTTTCTTTTGATTACCATCTCCTATTGGCACCCACGTGTGCCCTTTCCTATTGGCACCCACGTGTGCCCTTTCCCCTTCGGCACCCACGTGTGCCCTTTCCCCTCGGTACCCTCGGTACCCATCCTTTTGTGCCCCACGGGCACCCTCCATCGTGCACGCTGCACACTCCCGGGATCAGCCAGTTTGTGATTGTTTGGTTATTTTCCTGAATTAACGCCTCACCCAGAGGCACCTTTTCTTTTCACGCCTTAGTTTAGGGCGTCTATTTTCTGTGTTACGTCATCCCATAAGGCGTCTTTTATCATATCTGCTGTCTTCTTGTTCTGTTTGATAATTCACGCCCTAAATTTGGGCGTCTTTTTATTTTCCAGCGCCTCACACCAAGGCGCGTGTTTCCTCGACCGTGTGCACCACTGGTATTTGATGCCCTTTCTTAGAGGCGTCCTTTCATATTACGCGCCTCACACCAAGGCACGTGTTTTGCACTATCTGTGGGCCACCACAGTGATTCACGACAGCGACCCTGTCGTCTCTTTGGTTTATAGCGACCTGCCCCAGGTCGTCTCTTTCCTGCGTTTTTACAGAAACCTGCTTCCTGTTGCTGTCTGTGATTGTTGGATTGATTATTGCATTGCTTGCCTATATTGCTGTGATCTTATCATCTTATTTTGCATATTGTGGCATTTGGTTGAGAGACCTCCTCTCTCTACACTAGGATTCCGCACACCTCTCTTGGAATCGGGACGACCCTCCATTGAGCATTCCGTCTCTTTGGACCGGAAATCCCTTTTCCAAGACCTCCGTAAGTCCCCGCACCCGTGGATTCCCTCACGGACGCCGGGCTGGTTGTACCCTTAAAGTACCCGGAGTATAGAGAACCTATCGTTAGTGAGGAGAGAGAAAGAATCTAGTTGACCCGGAGGTTACACTTGGATCAACTAGGTTTCACATTGCAAACAGAAGTGAACTATTCAACAATTTAATCCACTCTAATCTCAAGCATAACACTAAAACCTTGCGTTCATCTCAACTTGGTTGCATACACTTGCTTGGATCGATTTGTTTAGACTTGTTTGGATTGAGTGGTTGTTTGTTTGATACTGCCTTTATAAAGCCGTCTCTCCTCTTAAACATGCAACTCCGTTTAGGAAAAATCATCAACATGGCAGGCTACGGGTATTCTTATGATGATGAGGATGAGAATGTTTGTGGTCAATATGAGACCCCCCCCAGGATTCCATCTATTATGAGGGAAATTACCCTCCTCCTCAGGCCCATCCTCCTCAAATCCATGTGGTTGATGCCACTCCTCAAGAGGTTGTGCCCTCTTCCCAAACTTTACCCTCCAACACCTCGGGGAATTCTTCTCCATCCCTCAATGTCACGGATTTAATTAATGCTTTATCTCAGTTAGATGATTCCCAGCGGCAGGCTATTCAGGCCGCTTTGAAAGGGAAGTCTGTTCCCTCTTCATCCTCCAATCCCCCTCCGGCCGAGAGTAGCCATCACCTCACTAAAGACCAGGCAGTCTTGCACAAACCCCCCTCTCGTCCACCAACGCCCGGTGCGGCCATGCCGGCCCAACAGGTGAGCTATTCAGCGGTTAGGCCTCAGTTCCAACCTCCCCGAATTCTGCAGACACCTATACCACATTCTTTTATTCAAAATCTGGCCCCAGTCGAGTCCGACACTAATATGCTATTACTCCAGAAATTGGCCAGCATGGAGGAGCAACTAAAGAAGGTCACCACGGCTAAGAATGCCCCGGAAATTTTGCTCCCTACATTGCCCGTCTTCCACTTACCACCATCTGAAATGCCGAACTTCCGGCGATATAATGGGACTGGTAATCCTTTTATTCATTTGAAGGACTTCAGGTACGAGACCTCCTTATGGAAAGACAACAAGGCCTCTTTGGCCTATTTATTCAGGAGATCTCTGGAGGGGCCATCCCTTGAATGGTTTTATTCACTGGATTCCGCTGATGCCGGTGACTTCGATATTGTTCAAAGGAAGTTCTTGCAAAAATACAGAGACCGGGTCGGACCATCCCTTTCGCTCACAGATCTGGTCGCGGAAAAGATGAAGCCCGAGGAGGACTTCATATTGTTTGCTGATAGATGGCGGTCTATGGCCGAAAAGTTGAAAGATACACTGTCTGAACTGGAACAAGTCAAGATGATAATTTCCAATGCCACTCCTCAGTTCCGGCACATACTGGCCATGAACCGGTTAACCACCATGGAGGAGCTCTATGAGAGAGCTCGTTATATCCAGACACAGATGAAGGATTCGCCCATTATGGGCATGTTTGAGCCGAAGTCACGGCTATTCAAGAAAACCACAACTGTCAACAACAGCAGGCCCACGACGGAGGGCACTATTGCAAATGAGCAGGTTGGCATAGTTGGCCACCCCCATCAAGCTAACCCACGTCCTAACCTTCCTCCACCACAAAACCCCCATTTCAACTCCACTCCACAACGCCAATTCGCACCCCAACATTCCTTTGCTTCGCCACCAAACCAAGCGCCCCGCGCTAACCCTCCAGCTCCGCAACAGTACCACCAGGTACCACCACCTACCAACTATGGCCAACAACAACAACGGAGACCACCACTTGGCCCCAAAAGGGACCACTACCCTCCATTACCAGAAAGTCTCCCGGATATTTTCAATGCCTTAATGGCCGCCAATTTGCTCATATTGCCAAGGGAAAGAACAGTGTGGCCCGCTAATGTTGACACATCCCGTTACTGCGCTTTCCATCGTGCACCCGGTCATAACCTTGATCGTTGCTTCCACTTCAGAGATTACATTTATGACCTAAATGACCAAGGTGACATTAATTGGGATGAGATGAGACAATTCCTCGCCACCATGAAAGAAAGAAGGTCTCCTCGGTAGCAACAAGCTCAGCAGCCACAGCAACCAGCTCCACAGCAGCAACAACAAGCTCCAGCACCTCAGCACGATATGGGGATCGTCCACAATCCACTGCCGGAGCACCCGCCAAACCAGCACGTAAACCCTGTCACGTCTCTCTTTGAAGTGGAGAGAGGGCAGGGATGGCATGATGAAAACACCTCTGTCGGGGCACTTTATCATAATCAAAATCAACCTCCGCGCCTCTTGCGCACCCCTTCTTCTTCTCCTACCCCTCAAGTGGGCCGATCTCTTCTGCGCCCCGTTAATTCACCTCCTACCGCCAATTCTCCAACCTCACCGGTTCGCCCCCTTCTTACACGCTTACCACCTCCACAGCCTATGCCACAACAAAATCCATCCACCACCAACCCTTCGCCACTGCCATCTAGGCCACTCCTCATCCGCCCATCACCAACGCCCACTGCACCCGCCACCACTACTCCTTCACCGGCAAGGATCCCCCCACCATCGGTTCCGCCAACTTTTGTACCCAGAACCCTTCTCATTCCACCCCCCACCAATTCCCCCCACATTCGGGTATCCCTTTCTACCTCTACGCCTCCTACCAGGGCACCAGCACCCTCTACGGGGATTCCCTCTGCGGGAACTCCCACTCCGCCACTTCTTAACACCAACACACCTTCTTCTTCTTCTAATCCCCCTCCCACACTTGTCCCGACAGAGGCACGTCAAGGCGTGGTGCCGCTCCGCAGTGGACGGATGTTCCACCGTATTTTTCCACAGAGAGAGTTAGAGCCCGTGTAGGGGCTGCAAGAACAAGAACAAGAACAAGAGTCAGTGCCAGGAACTCAGTATGATTTGCTAAAGCACTTGGACCGAACACCAGCAAGTATTTCAATCCTGGAACTAATTAAAAGGTCCACCACTCATCAGCTAGCTTTGAAAGAATATCTGCAAAAGGTGATGGTCAATGAGGACATTCCAGTTGAGCAGATAATCATGGTTTTAACGCCCGCTAGCAGTCAGCCGGCAATTACTTTCCATGAACATGAACTGGCGCCACTCCCAGCAAGAAAGTACGCTCTATGCATCACAGTTGACATTAAAAAGGTGGCTGTTAAGTAATGTCTGGTGGACACTGGGGCATCCATCAATGTCTTGCCACCTAGCACCTTGAAGTTGTGTGGCATTCCGGAAAGCCAAATTCGGCCGTCTACTATCACAGTCACTGCATATGATAACACGAAGAAACCTCCTCTAGGCATGATTACGTTAAAAGTAAGTTTGGGTCCTGCCGCCATCACAGCAGATTTTCATATTCTGGATATGGATCCGACATTTAATGGCATTCTGGGACGCCCTTACATTCAGTAACTCGATGCGGTGCCCTCCACAAATCACCAATGCCTTAAATTCCCACACAAGGGCCGCATTATTAAAGTTACCAGTATGCCGATTTTGCCAGAGGAGGATATTCATGTGGCTTCGTTAGTTCCATCCATGTGGCCGGCCAACAAGCCACTATTATCTGTGCTGGACGTCCCTTGTCCACGACCAATGCCAGAAAAAGTCACAACGGTTGCTATGACACCCCTGCCTCCCAAGGGGAAAAAGAAGAAAATAATGATGAACACCTATGGCTGGAACATCTTAATGAAAATGGGGTATCAAAATGGCAAAGGTCTGGGCGCCAACTGTCAAGGCAGGATTAGGCCTGTTAAACCTCAGAAGCTGATTACACGAGGTGGCCTAGGTTACAAAGGGCCAGGCAAAAATAAAGATGAACCATGGGCATTTATGACATCCACATTAAAAACAGATCGCCAACTGCTCACTTGGACATTGAAGACACATTTTGTCACGGGTGGCTTTCAAAATAATGAGCAAACTACCATAATCACTTCCATATTAGACTGTCAAGATGTTCATGCTAGACAATTTGCTCGTCATATTGCCCCGTTGGCCACATACAAATCCCTGGAGTCCTTAAGGCCTGACAAAAGAAGAAAAATGGATGATCCAGAATGTGACTGGTATAGGTGGTTCGATATGCAGGATATTACTATTTCTCTGAGTCGCCTCTTTATGCCGACTGACCCAGAATGGCCGCCACTTATTCATGAATTGATTGAGATGTCAGCTGCAATTACAGATAAGAGGCAGCTGCTGAGTGACTACACTGATACTGGAGAGCCAGATGTTCCATTTGAAGAAGGATTCACTATGGTCAGGCTGTGGGCCGGCCTCTTTTCTCTCATTTCCATGCATCCATCTGTGCTTGCTTCTCTATATTCTCATCGGTTTGGTCACGTGCCAAGACCACCTCCGATTATAATCAATTTATCTCCAGATTCAATCCAAGTTTCTCTCCCAATTCCTTCTTCGCTCCTCGAGTGATTTTCTAAACTCTCCATCACGCCCCCACGCGG
The DNA here is from genome assembly GCA_022559845.1 of Amorphophallus konjac. Taxonomy (NCBI): domain Eukaryota; kingdom Viridiplantae; phylum Streptophyta; class Magnoliopsida; order Alismatales; family Araceae; genus Amorphophallus; species Amorphophallus konjac. The sequence continues at coordinate 261,237,104 of CM040121.1, forward strand.
GCCATCACTGATTCGATCTTTCTCTGATCTGGCAATTTCCACTCCTCCTGCTATCCTCCCTTCACACTGCTTTCTTCTTGAAATAGAAAATAAAAATGAGGAAGAAGACAAAAATGAAAAAAAAAATGCCAAATTCCCAAATTTCCAATCCTCCATTTCTGTTAAGGAGACCTCCTATTTCTCTTCTGAGTGCGTCCCGACCCAGGGGCCGCTCCTTCAAGATTCATTGCTAAACCTTTTCTCCCCCTCTGGTGAGGGGACTTCCTCTGTATTACCTCCTGTATCCACTTTTTCACCTCCTTCCCTTCCTTTTTTTGATCAAGCTAGTTGCTCCTCCTCATCTTCTGCCAACACTAAAATTCAAGGGGTAGATTCACATAAGAAGTCCAAGGGTAAGCAGATTCCTCGTAGGTTTCTGTTGGAGTTAGCTATCAGATGCCAGGCTTGTTTAGCCCTTCCTGAATTTATAGAGAATCCAATCATCCTGCCAGAGCTGGAATATGAGGATGCTGCTGTTGTTTCTTATGAGGGTTCGGGTGTCTATGAAATTATGAATGATGAAGACCCTATTGAAGAGGGGGATGAGAGTTATGAAGAATATGAGGACGAGGCTGATGCTTTTGCTAGTGGCATAAGACGATTTGACGAACCGTCAGCCTCCGTAGAAGAGTTTACCAAAGAAATTAATTTGGGTACCGAGGAAGACCCTAGGATTGTCCTCATAAGCAAGAATTTGCCGCCCTCCGAAGAGAAGGCGCTCATTTCGGTCCTGCAAGAATACAAGGACACGTTCGCATGGAGTTATGAAGATATGCCTGGTTTAGACCCTGTGCTCGTTGAACATCGCCTTACACTTAAGCCAGGGTCTGTGCCGGTCAAGCAACGGTTGAGGCGTTTCCACCCTAATATGGCCTTAAAGATGAAAGAAGAGGTCGACAAGCTCCATAAGGCTAGATTTGTTAGAGTTGTCCTCTACCCCAATTGGGTGGCTAACATCATCCTGGTTATGAAGAAAGATGGAAAAGTTCAGATTTGCATAGACTTCCGGGATCTCAACCGTGCGTGTCCCAAAGATGACTTCCCCCTCCCTCATATTGATGTTTTGATTGATAACACGGCAGGATTTGAGACCCTCTCTTTCATGGATGGCTTCTGAGGTTACAATCAAATTCGTCTGGCTGAAGAAGATCAAGAGAAGACATCATTCACTACACCATGGGGTACTTATTGTTATGTGGTCATGCCTTTTGGACTTAAGAATGCTGGAGCCACCTACCAGAGGGCTATGATGGTGATTTTTCATGACATGATTCATATCTATATCGAGGTGTATGTGGACGACCTGGTTGTGAAATCAAGGACAAGGATTGAACATCCTGGGGTTCTAGCCAAGGTCTTGCAAAGATCACGAGAATATCAGTTGAAGATGAACCCCAAGAAGTGCGTGTTTGGCGTTTCTTCAGGGAAGTTGCTTGGTTTCATTGTTAGCAAGAGGGGAATTGAAGTTGATCCCAATAAGGCAAGGGCCATTAGAGATATGCCTCCTCCCAAGAATTTGAAGGAAGTTCGAGGATTAATCGGGAGGTTGCAATTCATTCGCCGCTTCGTCTCCCAGCATTCACAAAGATGTAGGCCGTTTTACGAGCTTACTAAGTCGGGAGTCAAGTTTAATTGGGATGACAAGTGTCAGGCAGCCTTTGACGGATTGAAGGATTATTTGGCCAACCCTCCTGTCCTGAGGCCGCCGATTCCAGGCAAACCACTCATTCTCTATGTCTCCATCCTGGATGACTCTGTAGGTGCTGTCTTAGCTCAAGTAGATGAAGAAGGTAAAGAGAGGGCAACATACTATTTGTCTAAACTTCTTAACCCCTGTGAGCAGAGGTACTCAGCCATGGAGAAAACTTGCGCTGCTTTAGTCTGGGTAGTTCAGAAGTTAAAGCACTATTTCCTAGCTCACGAGGTTCACCTCATTGCTCGCATGAATCCGATTAAATTCCTCCTTGAAAAATCTGTCCTCACTGATCGATTAGCGCGCTGGCAAAGCTTCCTCTCTCAGTTTGATATCACTTACATTCAAAAGAAAGCTATCAAAGGTTACGCCATTGCCGAACATCTTGCTCACCACCCTCTACTGCGTTTTGATCCTGTCAATTCGGAGTTTCCAGATGAAGAACTAATGTCCATTAATCAACCCCACGACCCTATGTAGACACTACATTTTGATGGAGCTCTAAATTCCCAAGGAAGAGGGATCGGCATGGTTCTTTTAACATCAGAAGGGGTCACCATCCCATTTGCTGCTCGACTCACTTTTCCTGCCACCAATAATATAGCCGAGTATGAAACTCTTTTGGCCGGTCTTCAAACCGCTCATCGATATGGTGTCACCCATTTGAGGATTGTGGGTGACAGTCAGCTCATTCTGCGCCAGGTGTTGGTCAAATGCCGCACTATCAATCCTAAGCTCAAACCCTACCAGGAACTTGCTTCAACTTATGCCAAACTCTTCACAAAATTGATTTTCGTCCATGTTCCTCGTAGTCAGAATATCTTAGCTGACGCTCTTGCTTCTTTGGCCTCTGCTTTAGTCTTCCCTCCTGAGCGTGATTTTCATGTTCCCCTGATTCATCAGCGTGACACGCCAGCTATCAAGAATCGTGCATTCCTCGATATTAGGGATAAGGTGCTTGAAAGGATTAAGCAAAAGGAATCCCTTAAAAGCAAAGAGGTCATGCTTTTAGACTGGGAAGAAGAATTGGCTGATGAAGAGAAGCCTTGGTATTATGAGATTGCCAGATATTGCAATGATCAGTCCTATCCCGAGGAAGCCACCGCAGAAGAAAAGAAAGCAATTAGAAGAGTGGCTCAGCGTTATGTTTTGATTGGAGGTGTGCTCTATAGGAGAGGGCTCACCGGTGTTTTATTAAGATGCCTCGACGATGATGAATCATGGAAAGTTATGGAAGAGGCGCATTCTGGAGTGTGTGGTGGTCATGTGAATAGCCAGATGCTAGCTAAGAAGATTCTTAGGCTAGGTTTCTATTGGCCAACTCTAGAAGAGGATTGTTCCATCTATGTTCGAAGGTGTGTTAAGTGTCAACTGCACGCCGACAAGATTCATTCTCCTGCTTCTTCACTCCACCCTACATCCTACCCATGGCCTTTTTCCATGTGGGCTTTTGATATCATTGGACCTCTTGGTGATTCGAATCTTCTGACCAAGCAAAAATCGTTCATCCTCATGGCAACGGAGTACTTCACCAAGTGGGCAAAAGCAGAAGCTTACGTGGAGATCAAAGCGTCAACCGTCTGCAAGTTTATAATGAAGAACATCATCACGAGGTTCGGCATCCCAAGCACCATCGTCACCGACAATGGGCCCCAATTTATCTCTCAAGAAATCAAGGATCTCTGCAACAGGTATAATATTACATTGCATCATTCTTCTCCATATTATCCGCAGGGCAATGGCCAAGCAGAGGCGACTAACAAAACTTTGATAAAAATTGTCAAAAAGACGTGTGAGGCTAATAAATTTTCGGACTGGCCAGACAAGCTAGTTGAAGCTCTCTGGGCCTATCGAACTTCCATTCGTACCCCCACTGGGCAAACCCCTTTCGCCCTTACTTATGGAATGGAGGCGGTAGTCCCTTATGAGATTCTCATTCCCTCTCTACGAGTACAATTGGATAAGGAATTTTCTATTGATGAACGTCGTGATTCAATCCTCGCCCAATTGGAACTCCTAGATGAGAAGCGTCTGGTCACCGCTGAGCATGCACGCGTTTATCAAAATAGGCTCTCGCATTTTTATCAAAAGAAGGTAATTGAGAGAAAATTCAAAATCGGTGAGATGGTAATTAAGAGGATTTTCGTAAAGCCGGGTGGCCCCCGCTCAAAACTCCAACCCAATTGGGAAGGACCGTTTGTTATAAAAGACGTTTTTCCAGGCAATGCTTATAAATTGATTAATGCCGAAGGAGAAGAGTTAACTCACCCTTGGAATGGTTTGTATCTTAAGAAATACTACCCTTGATTTTAAAATCCAAACAAAATAAAAATTATTTCAAAAATCCAAAATAAAGTGGAATATTTCCAAAAAAAACCAAAAAAAAATAGAAATTCCAAAAAGCCAAAAAAAAATAGAAGAGATCAAAATTGGTGCCATTGCACACGAAGGATCAAGGTCCGAAAGGTCAAAATTCAGAATTCATTCATCAGTCTTGCTAACTTAAAAGGGGGTTGACTCCCGCACACACTACACGCTTTATTCTTGAACTCAAGCAGTGCGAAATCCGATGGAAAGTCAAAAACCTGACTAAAAGTGAAAGGCAATACCCGTTCTTTTCTTCTTCGGCCCATAAGGGAGGAAGGGAGACCTTGAGGTAGACACGCCAAGCCTATCCGCCGCCCTAGTAGGTGGAAGTCAGGGCCCAAAAGGGAGCAAATGCCATAAAAGCCCAAGTACAATTATGTTTATTTTCATCAATGCAATGCAAATCAATTCCAAAGTGAAAGTCAAGTTGTGAAAAGAAAAGCATGTCAAGAGGGCAAAGTCCCCGCAAGGAAAACCTTGGGCGTATGCGTGCAATATAGAAGGGGGCAAAAGGTAACAAATTTCCCTACGCCAAAGACCGAACCCCAACAGGCATAGGGTAGGGGAGGTAACTTTACCTTGAGCATCTCAGAATCCCTTATGGGCTTCCCTTATATTTTCTTCCATCCTTTCTACGTGGTAAGTCACGAACTGGCAGGATGGTCAAGACGGACTAAAGAAATTGCACTGTGCGAAATCTCGAATACAAGTCAACTATGACCACGTCAACCCCCTCTTAATTACTCAAGAAAGGTTAATGAATTTTGGATGGTGACCGTGCAGGACCCGTGGTCTTGATAGCCTTGACACCCTTTTTCGCAGAATAATCAAATTAACGCCTTTGGCTAAGGCGCTTTTTATAGAATTAACGTCCTAGATTAGGTCGTCTCTTTCTGAATAACGTCTCTGATCTAGTCGTTACTTTTTTAAAAAATCAGATCTCCTTTTCAAATTCACGCCGTCTTATAGGGCGTCTTTATGCGAATCACGACCTACTCTAAGGCGCGTTTTTCAGGAAAAATAACAAAAAAATATAAATGAGTGAAAAAAGAGAAAAAAAAAAGAAAAAAATGCATTTCTTCACGATGTATGCTTGCATGGGCATCTTTTATTTATGGTTGGCATATGCGTGCTTTGTATGAGGCATCTCCCCGCTATCAGCTATTTTATTTTGCCTTATTTGATTAAAGGCTTGGCCCCTTGACCCCTCATTAAGGTCAAAATATTGCTACCCCTTGCTTATTGGGCAAGGGGCCAAGTCGAACAGATGAATTAACCTGTTTGTTCAAAGTGTGGATTACAGTTGCAGAAACAGGGCACAGTAAAGCAAACACGAAGAACGTGGAAAGAGGAAAGTACACAAACACAAGACCACAACTACACAAAGTGCTCAGGTAACAAAGAAATCTCAATCATATATATATATATACATCATGAATGTCTATCATGTACAAGTGTGAGGGTGGAGGAGTATAAGTAAGTCGCTCAGCTCTCGCCTCCACCCTCCTCTCTCCTACTCTCAACCTCCTCCTCGCCGTCCCGAGCTGGCGCTGGTGGAGGAGGCATGGGCCTCCGAGAAGAAGCTGGAACCCGAACCTAACCCCCTGCCTCGCTCCTCTCTCGGAGAGAAGAGCCCGCCACAAAGGTGGAGCTGGTAAAGGAGTACCCCGCAGCCCGTGCTCGCTCACGCCCTCGCTGGACACGCTCCTCAGACACTCGTAGCCGCTCCTGAGAAAGGATCAACTGAGTCCTCAGGTCCGCCAGCTCCTCCCGCTCACGAGCACGCTCCTCGCGCTCACGGGCACGCTCCCTCCTCTCCAGCTCAAGAGTCACCCGCAACTCGGCCACGTCCTGGGGCAGCTCCTCTCGATGCCTCAGGGACCTCTCTAGCTCCGAGATCCGCTGATCGCGGATCGCCAACTCGGTACGTGCCGCCCGTAGCTGTGTGCTCTACAAACAGGTAACAAATCATCAACAATTCAACTTTTTTGAAATAAAGCAACACATGACTAAATAAAAACTCACCTGGGCAGTCATCGCCTGCTGTCCCTCGTAGACGCAAGTGAGAGCGGCTCGAAGCTCCTCAGTCTGTAAAATGAATTTCATCAGTGCACAATTATATAATCAATTTTTGAATGGATCTGTGTTTTGGAATTTACCCGTGAAGCGAGATCACGCTCTGCTGCCTCGGCTCGTGCGATCGCTCCGGCTAGTTGCTCTATCAGTGCAGTCACCTCTGCACTGGGCCCTCTCGAGCTGGAGGCCTCTCCTGGGTCTCTCCTCACTGCTCCCTGCTGGGCACGCTGCATTCATTGAGATCGTCTGTGGCTAATCAACAATAACTCAACAAAAAAGATATACATGTGCATATAGGAATAATTTAAACACTCACCAGGGTCTCTAGGTCAGCCCGTGTGGCGGCCAGCTGGTCCTCCAGGCTGTGTAGGTGGGCCTGGGCATCCATCGCCGCTATGTCCCGCGCGTCGTGCATTCATTACATATTAGTCACATGATAGAGAGCATTTGCATTTAGTTTAGAAATAATTGCATTCATACATACCCCTAAGACCCACATCTGGGGTCGGCCGGCGTAAATCTCCCAGTAGCGCCGGAGGTACTCGGAGCTGTCAGTCGCGCGAGAGGTGACTCTGGTCCCGCCTCGCTGCCAGTCGGCGTACTGCTCCTCGAACCGCACCCTCCAGTCGGTCACCTTCGTATGACCGCGCGTCTTCTTCCCGATGCCCCGCGGCTCGCCTACCTCTACCCACTCCTGGTGGAGGCCTAGTGTCCTCATCACCAACCTAAGCCGTAACGGCTCGATCTCGCTCAGGCAGTGAACCCAAAGCTCACGCTCAAAACGAGGACGGCCCGCTACGACCCACGGCTGGCCCTCGTCCGTCAACCCCTCATAGGGTCTCCACTGAACCTGCATTCATAAACATACATGTCATCATTTCATCATCATCATAATAAATTCAAAATAAATGCAAAAGAAAGATGCGTAACATTCATTCATACCAGCGAGAAAGGGAAGTCGCGGAACTCTCTCCGCAGCACCCACAACTCGTAGCCGAGTGGGGCTCCAAACACAATCGGCAGCCAGCGCCATGCTAGAGGGAAAGCTCCCTCACCTCCAGGCCGTGGGTCAGCGCGCCCCATCGGCATGTATAGATGGCTCCAAACCTGCATTCATGCATCATATTAGTGAAGCATTCACCAGCATGATAAAAAGAAAAGAAAAGAAAAATGAAAAATGCATACCTGAAGAAAAGGTGAGAAGCCACTGACGGTCGTCTCTCGACCTGTCCCGGTGGACAAGTCGGCCATCATGTGCGCCAGCAGCGCCGCTCCCCAGGCGTAGCTGCCAACTGCCTCCAAGTCCTCGAGTATCCCTAGGAATCGGCAGTTGATGACGTCGCCCTTTGTCCCGAGCAATAGCCTCCCCAGTAGCAGTAGCATGAACCTCCTCAAGTCTCGGTCCGCTCTCTCCCTGTCGGCCGGGTCCTGGCAGTAGACCGCCCTAGCCCCATCTATCAACCTCTGCGAGAACTGCTCTAAGGTCTCCCCGGACCTGTGCCTAGCATTCCCTAAGCCCATCACTGTAGTAAGGTCGGTGCGGAAGATAGTCCTACACTCGCTGGGTGTCTCGTAGACCATCTCTAGCCCTAGTAGCCTCTGGGCGAGCTCAGTGTAGTCAGGGTAGGTGATTCCGCTCACAGCCTCACCGTCTACCCTCAACCCCGTAATCCTAGCCACATCCTCCAGGGTAGGAATCATGTGCCCCCATGGCATCAAGAATGCCCGGCTAGTCCTGTCCCATCTCTCCCGTAGAACCTGGATAAGTGGTAGGTCTGGCCTAACTGGCTCTATGCTAAGGAAGGCCCCAAACCCCATGGCATCTACCCTCGCTCTCTGAAACTCGGGGAGGCCGTAGTATGCTGCCCGGACCATAACCCAGGAGATCCGTGTCCTCATCAATCCCTGCATGTAAAAAAAAGAATTTTCACTTAATTATGTTGATTATTCATGCTGAATCTCATTTTGATTGCCTTGGATTATATTGGTGTTTGATTTTAATTAACGACCATCCTCAGGTCGTGGTTTGTTGAATTAGCGCCCCTGAGGAGGTCGTGGTTCTCAGTGTGCTTTGAATTTGCGACCTATCCTAGGTCGCTGTTCATCTAAGCAACGCCTCTGTGTTGGGCGTGATTCTATGGTTAATTTCTGAATTCCTAAAAAATATTTCAAGTCACGCCCTTGGGTGGGGCGTTTTCCAAAATGGGTCTGTTAATTAATCAGGAATTAATGAATGGATGACCTCTGGTTTGGTCGTCTGTTGTTGAATTAACGCCCCGATGGGAGGCGTTGTTTTCAAGTTTTTCAGAAAATAAAATAAAAATAATGGCATGCGAAACAAATTCATGGAAAAATATTTGAAATAATTAAAGCATGGAATTGATATAAGTTAACAGCATGATATGAATTTAAATGGGCGACATACTTTAGGGCGTGTTCACATGGGGTTAATTATTCTTCAAGAAAATAATTTAATTAACGCCCTTGGGTCGGGCGTGTCATGTTTGAAACGTGACGCCCCTGAGGGCGCCTTCTTTCTGGGTTGCAGGGTTTATACCCGAGGGCTATGGAAATGGCGTAAAAATGAAATTAAAATAAAAAAAAATGGGAATTGGGTTGAGGGCCTACCTTCTTGTGTTTGGGTTCTTGTGGCTGAGGCCGTGGCTGCCTAGGCCGTCGGAGCTGGCCTGCACGGGGCTCATCGCCATCTTCTTCTTCTCCTTCTTCACCATCCTCGCCTTCTTCTCCCTCTTCATTTTCTCCCTCTTCTCCTGCATCGTCTTCATTTCCTTCATTGGCCTCTTGGTCTTCTTCAGCTTCGTCGCCGACCGCCACCGCCGGTGCGTCTTCATCGGCCGCCGCGGGAGGAGCTTCCTCGCCGTGGGCGTCATCGCCCAAGTCCACGACCTCTGGGGCCGCCACCCTCTGCCGCTTCAAGCCTCCGCCGGCCATGGCTTAGGGCTAGGGTGTAGAAGGGAGAGAGATAGAGAGAAAGAATGAGAGAGATTGGGGAAGGGGGTTCTCGGTTAGGGTTGCAGAAGAAAGAGAGAAAGAGGGGAAATGGACGGAGGAAGAAGAAGAAAGGAGGGAAAGTTAAGTCGAACGGTCAAAAAGAATTAACGACTTAAGGAAGGCCGCGTCTTGTGGAATCAACGACTGACATAAAGGCGTTTCTTAATAATTGACGACATTTCTTAAGGCGTTATTTTTGTTTGCATGGGGAATGATAACCGTCGTCAGACGCATTTAATGGCAATTGATTGATTTGATGGGAATAATCATTACTGTTTTTGAGTAACGACTAGGATTGAGGCGTTATTTATATGAAACGTGGCTGTCCTGAAGGCGTTACTTTTGGGATTTCAACGAATATATTTTGGAATATGAATCGTATTAACGCCTTGCCTTAGGGCGTTTTTCAGTTAATGCCCATTGTTGAAGGCGTCAAATTTGTGAATTGGAATGTTGAAGACGACCTGTGGTGAAGGCGTCCTTTTATGAATTCACGACATTGCCTGAGTCGTTATTTGCAACAGAATCAGAACGTTGGAAGAGTTGATCAGAGACACAGTAAGATGGCTCAATAAAGGAAATATCATTGAGTTATTGGAAGAAAAGATTACAATGCTTAATGAGTCATTTTGGGGCTCAATTTTCTAAGAGCTATTACATAAGATTTCCATTCATATCTGTCTTCATTCAAGCTTTCTACAGGTTGATGAGCCTTGTTGATTTTCCACAAAGCTTGAATAGTTGTGCATTCTTCACCATCTTCATTGCTGCCAAGGTCCCGTCTCTTGATAGGAGGGAGGTGTGATGGGTCCTCGAATACTCGCCGTGGGAGCCCGAGTTGAAGGAGGCACCGATATGAATTGTATAAAACGAATTCTGAAGCGCCTATGAGACGAAGGTCCGTCCCGGGAGAAAATCTTGCACGGAGCTCTTGAGTCTTGAGTATTCCCGGGGCGCAAGTGAAGAGATTCTTTGGCATTACTTTGAGGTGCTCTCTCCATTCCGCTCTCTTCTTGATTTGGGGAATCCGGTTCATCACTCTATTGCTTATCCCAAGTGAACCGGTCATATAAGAGAGTGGGCTTTTTGAGAAGATTCTCGAGGATTGGTGGGCTTCATCACATGGATCGAACTTGAAGTGGAAATCTACCCAACTAGAGAGTGCTAGCATGCATCCGTAGATGGGCCTTCCCATCGCCGCCGAGGTAAGCCCACTATAGAGATAGGCTAGAATCGCCGGTCCCACTCTATCTCCTTCCCATAGACTCACTATGGCGCTTAACTGTGCCTCTTCTAGAAAGTCCTCCATGGATGGGAATAGGAGTGCTCCTGCCAAGCACACCATGAAAGCCTTTGCTACCCGCTCTATCTCTTCATCTTCTTTAGCTTGATCCGCTCTCTTGTACACCCATGAGGCGAGCTTTATAAGATTGATTCCTTTAGTGGCTTTGATTTGATTCACTAGGTTGGGGCTAGATATCAAGCTTGTCAATAGCTCATGAGAGGCAATTGGTTTTGGCATGATGGCCACCTTTTCCTCATCTCCTTGCTTCGTTCTCTTTAAGCCTAAGATTATCTCCAATTCTTCTAATAGGATCGTGGCTTCAAAAGTAGAGAAGAGAAAGGTATGGGTGGAAGGATGCCATATCTCTACACGAGCCCCTATAGCAGCCCAATCAAGATGAATCTGATCATAATGTTTGGCATGGGTGACTAGACCCAGAAGATGCCATCTTGTTAAGTAGACTCTCATATCTGAAGAAAATTTGGAGAGTATAAGAGGGAGCCACTTGATTTTTGTAAATCTCCTTGCTCCTGGGACATTTGGGAAGTCCTGTGGAGGGAAGGAAGAAAGAACAATGCAGAGAAAGAAGAATGAATATGCATACAATGTTTCAGTAAAGACAAGAAAAGACAAGAACAGAAGGATTTTTATCCTTACCTGGTTCATAGAAATGCGGCTGCTAATATGCCCGTTAATCTCGGTCAACCTGGGAGTGGAGGACTTGGATCTCTTAAGTGCCCTCTCCATCTTCTGTTGCAGGAAGAAGCTCGAACGATTGCGATGCCTGCAGAAGAACAGACAGAAGAAGTAGCAGAAGAGCAGAGCTCCGAAGGTTGCTTTGATTGATTTGAGGAATTGCCTTCCCTTTATAAGAGTCCGGGGAGTCTTAAGGCCGTTTGGAGTTAGCAAGTTGATTGCCATTAGGACGAGGTTTAGTTTTCGAATCGGAAACGAAAGTTCGTGCTTTATTAACGCCTTCTGTTAGGGTGTCAATTGTTGAATTGACGACCTGACGGCGGTCGTGTTTTGTGTAACGCCCTTTCCAGGGTCGTTTTCTTCTTGAACCCTTGGTGAATTTAACGCCTCAGTAAAAGGCGTGTTTGTCATTTTGACGCCCTCTTTATAAGGCGCCTTTCATGTTTTGACGACGTTTGGTCCAGGCATGAATTTGTGAACTTATGAATTTGCTTCCTTCCATGCTTTGATGAACTTAAGTGCTATTATTTCGTTGGAATTCTATTTTATTAAGCACTTATGATCATGTTATACTTTGAATTGAGGATTATTTATATTAGAATTTTGAGAGAACTAATGAACTTTTGAGTGCAGAAGATTGCAGGTTTCGAGATGTCCGAATTAATGTGGAGGTAACATCATGTTGTTCTTGTAAGCATTATTACTATATGGTATCTACGCTATTATAGCATATCAAGGACCTTGTGGTTCTGATGAACCTGGAATTTGAGTTCCCCTTCATCAAAAACGATGATAGTTCCAGGAAAGTCTTGATCACATGGATAGGCCGTTGAGTCATTAAAGGTCTGGGACGATGGTTCCACTTTTCTGAGTTGATGCGTGGACAAACAGGCTTCGGCCTAGTGTCAGTTCAGAGATCTGGATTCTTGACCAAATCTGGATGGCTTAGCAATATTATCCTTGGTTATTTTCTATCTTTTAGTTTGTTTTATCTTTTCTTTTAGCCCAGCATGCATCATGTAGGACTTTGAGCTTCATGCTGAAAATTTTCATATTATGGCAGTAATGAAGGTCACTCGCTCTTGATTGAGTTGACATGAGATATTCCATTCCAAATTGAGTACTTTGTTCTCTTTGAAGCCGCTCAGGCTGGTTTCTTTGAAAATGTCCCTTTGCTGGGTCTTCATCTCAATTCCCTTTATTTTTCTACAAATCCACCTTGGTTGTAGCACGTCCACATTGGCTGGTAACCGCTCTCCAATGGTGTCTCCTTATCGTGCCATGCGCACATTTTCCTTGTTTGGTTTAATCTCCTTTATCCAGCAAATTGATACTTCCTTGGAATCACTCGGAGTTGTTTCGCTCAAAATCTTGGAAAGATTTCCAATGCTTAGTGTCTGAGGCGTGTCACATCACACCTTGGCATCTACTTATCAGTTCGCTCCACTTCATTCCGTTTGTTGCACTCTCACTCTATTTCGTCTCACTCCCTTTCAAAGCAGACGCCAAGGCGGGGCAGCTGTAGACACGCCAAAATTGACGCTATGTTGATCAAATCTCATGTCACTATGTTGACGCCCCAAAGTGAACTTCAATATATTTATAATATGAAGTTTTTCTTATTTTTGTGTGTTTTTGATTTGTTCTTACATTTTGTGATTTGCGACCTGAAGAGGGGCGTGTTTTAAATAGCAACCTTATCTAGGGCGTGTTCAAAAGAAAGGACGACCAAATGTCAGGGCGTCAATTCCTGGTATTATCCGGTTTCAAAATAAATTCAAAATAAGTTCAAATTATTGATTAACGTCCTTCCTCAGGGCGTAGTTTCAATTAACGCCTTCATCTCAGGCGTTTTCTCATAATTTTCAAATAAAGTAAGTTTTACTACTAAAATTTAATCCAAGAAGTGACGCCCTTGATCATGGTCGTGTTTTGAGTAACGTCTTGATGTAGGTCGTCAATTTGTGATTTGACGCCCTTCCGAAGGTCGTGTTTCACCTTCCGTGTTCTGCTTAAACTCCTCTTTCCTGGAGAGTTCCCTGCCTCCGTTGGTCTCCTTGCTCGAATTGGAGTTAAGAGTCCTGCCTTCTTTGATCATTACCTATCCTTATCTTCCAAATTTGAACTTATCTTCGATTGAAATCCTATAAAAGGATGTTCTGGTCGATCTAGACAGGTTGACGGGTCAGAGAGTTCATAAGTTTACGGGTTACGAGTACAGAGCTTCATCTTCCTCCTGTGCGATCGTTTAGAAAGGGCTCTGCTTCCTCTGCTTCCGATCAACTGCGTCCACCTTGTTTCCCTTTACTGTCATCAGGGACAGCAGGGTTCTTTTTATTCCGTTGTGTTGTTTTGCCTTTATCAACCGATCATCATCACTATGTTTTTTTCTTCTTTTCACGTTTGCATTAGCTGCATCATATATCCTCCTTCCCTGTTTTCTTTAGGGGTTTTAAAATAAAAATAAGGTGCGCATGTTTTGTTCCTTTCTCATCTTCATATCATCTTTAGGACTGATACTACGTACACTTTTGGCTGATCCACTGCTTGTGTGTTTTGTCTCTTTTGCAAGGTAATCAATAAAGAAAAACCCCCTTCATCGGTCGGCCGGTTGAAGGAGGAGGAGGAATTCACAATCCATCCCGCGTTCTATTTTCCACCAGGTATTCGTGATCTTCTTTGTTTCTTCTTGAGGTAACCCCTCTGACGATCACCCTCCTTAGTAGCACCACGTGCTTCTTTTCCTTATTATTATATCATCTCCCCTTATTTTTGTCATGATTTCTCATATTTAAATTTCTTCTTCGTGTGTGGATTTATCACGATCTACAACTTATAGCAAAGGAGCTTAAGGATCGGGCTCTCATTCACGGCCAGCGGAGTTTATGAACTAATATTGAAAGAACAAGCACAAATTAGAGCAAAGTTTGGAGCACTTACTCAACCGGTTTGAAGAAACCGATCCCGCTCGGAGACGAGGGCGAACGGGGAGGCGGGTGGATCCCCACACGCCGCGTCGGGGTAGCTTGACCTGCCCAAATGATTACAATACTACACCTCTCGCAGGAGGGGGATCTTGGGGTGGGGGTTAAGTGATATTACAACTAAAACTACCTCCACACAGGGAGGGGCCTTCAGCCGGCCGAGCGGGGAGGGGAACTTGAGAGAGGAACACCGAAGATGGGAGGTCGCCGGTTCTGTCCACGTTCTGTGGGTGCTGACAGATGTTCGAAGAAATGGTTACTGCGACTGATGCCAAATTTTTTTGGAGATGAAACCACCTGGAAAATCTTCGTAGGAGGCCAGGGAAGTCGTCCAAATTTTGTTGATTTCTTCTAGCACCAACGCTGTTCTGGGTGGCGGCCCGAGCAGGGAGGCAGATTCTTGGACTGGCAGCTTCTAGTGGCCAACAGCAGATTGCAGAGGATGCCCCGTCAGCTCCCGAACTCAGAATCAAGCACCGCCAGCGTTTTTGGAATCGTGGACGAGTCCTCTTCTCAGAAAAACTGACGGGGAAGCCAAACGATGCCGGAGAAGACCAGAGGACTCTGAATACTGATGACTGGTCGGTGCAGACTGTGGGTAGCAGGACTGTGAAGCTGAGGGAGAAAATTGATAACTCCTGCTACAGGGTGCCGAACGGAGTTCTGCTTTTTTATTCTGAAAGTAGACAGGGGGAGGAAGAACTTTGTAGAAGAACCCTTGGTCTGATTCCTTCGGGGTTTGGCGTGGTGAAGCTTTCTCTCCAACTCAGGACCTCTGCAGGGATAGCACTGCGCAGTCGGGGGAGAATGGACCTCCAGAGCAGCACCGATATCCGATGGGGACGAAACCATGACCGTTGCGAAGAAGACATGCAGACGCTTCCGTGGATGCCTCTTGGGCCTTCAGAGGCGCAGGGAAGTAGACGTGGTGGCAGCTGCAAGTTGCGGGTCTTTCTGCAACCCTTGGGACTGCCAGCTGCAACCCTGACCAAACTCTCCAATGGACCTAAAAGAATGAGAAAAGGGTAGTATTTGGTGGAGGGGTGAAGGTGAATGGGAGGGGGAAGTATGTGGGAGGGCTGAATGGGCTAATGGTGTTGGGGAGATGAAGAAAGAGGAGGGGAGGGCGCAGGTTTCAGCAGGGGAGCATAGTGGTGGGGTGCAAAGGAATGGTGGGCATGGGAGGTGATGTCCCCATCACGAGGTCTCCCGGCGCCCGCCTCCTTCAGTCACAACGGTGCCCCCGGCACCAAACTGTCAACAACTCCCGTCACAACGGTGCCTCTGGCCCCCGGCTCCAGTCACATCGAGCCCCGAGCATGACCATCGAGGTCTCCCGACGCCCGCCTCCTTCAGTCACAACGGTGCCCCCGACACCCAACTGCCAGCTACTCCAGTCACATCGGGGGCCACCGCACCCGATCACTCAACAACTCCAGTCACAACGGTGCCCCCGGCACCCGACCGCCAATAACTCCAGTCACATCGGGGCCCACCGCACCTGATCACTCAACAACTCCAGTCACAACGGCGCCCCCGGCACCCGACCGCCAACAACTCCAGTCACAACGGTGCCCCCGGCACCCGATCACTCAACAACTCCAACCACAATGGTGCCCCCGACACCCGACTGCCTACAACTCCAGTCACAACGGTGTCCCGGCACCCGATCACTTAAGAACTCCAGTCACAACGGTGTCCCGGGGCACCCGATCACCAAACAACTCCAGTCACAGTGGAGCCCCCGGCACCCGACTGCCTACAACTCCAGTCACAGCGGTTCCCGGGGCACCCGACTACCTACAACTCCAATCACAGCGGTGCCCCCGGCACCCGACTGCCAACTACTCCTGTCACATTGGGGCCCGCAGCACCCGACCGCCCAACTGCTCCAACACAACGGTGCCTACGGCACCTCTACTGCCCCGACCGTAACATTGTCTCATGCCGGGAATACATTATAACGCCCCTCGGGCGGTATCCTGCTGAGTCACAGGTCCTCTGACGGACACCATGTACGGATACAAAACTACCCATACAATAACGCAATGACCCGGGGACCGTCACAAATGATGGAATTGTCCCGCGGCTTGCAAGCACTTGTAATCGGGCTCTCACGCCCCCATATAAATGCCTTCCATGGCAGATAAGTCATGTAATCCAGTCAGGGAGCAGATCTCCCTCCTCACCAGAACCAGTCTCTGCCCCCAGTTATCCCTGACGTGTTGCTGTTACCCTGTCACTGTTGCACGGACTAAATCCTCCCGATGTTGTGGCTACCAAGGTCCCTGACTCTCTCTTTGGTAGAAGAAACAAAGGTACTCGGATTCAATTCGATGTAAAATAAACACCGGTTGCTTGCGGCCGGTGGGGAAAGACGTCAGGTACACGAATCCCCATAATCACCTGCGCACTCGCACCCGTGGAACCCCTTCTATCCACGTGTTGCCCAATCTCTTGAGCCACGTGCCGCGTCCTTGCGACGCTTCCCCGGTCAATCCTTGGTTCCATGGGTGATTGTCGAGAAATCGACTGGCACGCCCGCATTCCACCCAGCCATCCCTGTCCCAGTCTCCTAGAATGATGAACCATACGCCATCCCTGCCAGTGCATTCCTATCGTTCTCTCTGCCTTCTTCTCGATACCCCCGGAATCCCCGCGTGCCCAGTCAACCTATCTCGGCCTTCCATAAAAGGCGAGTGTACACCCCCGCCGTGAGGACAAAATAACAAGTGACTCCCCCGCGATCACAAACAATAGGTAATCAAAGTCCCCGAGTGATTAAACTCCAACCAGGAATAGTTTAAGGTATGTGTCCATGTAAAGTCAGTCTCATGATTGAGATCCCATCTCGAGTTAAGTTTACAACCACATATCCTAGGGACATCGTAGAGTAATATACAATTACAAATTTACGCTCAAATATCACTTCGTTAATAATGAACAAGATCGTACAACTATCGGGCCTACCCAACCCGAAATTGGCCTATAGCACACCAATACTAACAGTCCCCTGGGGTAACGCCCGGGGCTCCTTCTGACGCCCTTCCTTCCTGGTGTTTGCAGGCTTTCACGAGTGCTGGGCGGTCTTCCCCGACAAATAAATAGAAAAGTGTGGTACGAGGGCTAGGAACTAGTTTTCTGCCTCTACACTTTTTGGCACCGTGTGTGGGAATCTCGATCGAAAAGTGAATGGCACCTCGTGAGAGCTACCGCAACGCCAGCAACCGGAGTCGAGGTTCTCACCAGGGCCACAATTCCCGCCGTGTGTCATAGGAAGCCTCATCTTCCACTCGACCGTGCCTGGAAATTACCGCCGATGAGCTCGCTGAAATGCACCAACAGATCCAAGTCCTGACGGGTCTGTGCCAGGATCTCCTGAACTGACCCACGGGACCCCAACGTGTCTCGACGGAACAACCTCAGAATGGGGGGGCTCCGACCATTGCAGATTCCCGCCGAGTGCGGGAAGCTTCCCACGCCTCTGCTGCGCGGACTCGGTGACCGCGCAGCTCCCTCTCACCAAGGGTACGCAGCCCGATGCACTCCAATCCAGAGATGGCCCAGCGGTTACAACGGATCGATGAGATCGAAGACAGGGTCCGCTACTTAGATGATGTCCTGCTCGCCGCTAAGACCCGTAGACTCATTGATGATGACCAGGACTTTCACGCTCCCTTTTCCAGGGAGATCATGGAAGCCCCCATTCCACCAAAGTTTCAACTGCCGTCCTTCACCTCCTACGACGACACCACCGACCCGGCCGACCATATGCACAGCTTCGAGTCTAACCTGGTGTTCCACCGGGCCTCGGACGCTCTGAAATGCTTGGCGTTCGTCAGTACCCTCCTTGAGAACGCCCGAATGTGGTTTGAGTCTCTGCCGGCTGGGACCATCGTCTCCTTCCAATAGCTGAAGAAGTTGTTTAAGGAGAATTTTATTGGCTGTCGAAAGGAAGCCAAGTCTGCAGTGAGCCTGCTCGCCATTAGGCAAGGGCGAGAGGAGACCCTATGGGACAACATGTCCCGTTTCTGAGCATAGGCGCTCCGTATACCTCGCCTTGACGTGAGCATCACCGCCACCGCCATTCCCCAGGGGACCCGAGATTCCATCCTCCGACGATCGCTCGGGGTCGAAGCCCCGGCAACCCTGACGGACCTCCTCACTTTAGCATAGAAGCATGCAAGGAGCGAGGAGAACACTGCAGCCCTCGGCCGCATGGTAGGGTCGGATCGACCCGACCGCAAAGATCTACCGACTCACCTCGAGAAGGGCGGGGCAAGCGGGAGCGACGAGACCAGGATCGCCACGATCACCCGGAGAACAAGGAGAGGGGACAGTACCGACACTACACGCCCCTAATAGCTCCACCCAACCAGATCCTCATGGAAATTCGTGAGGAACCTTACCTGAAATGGCCCCCAAAGATGAAGTCCGACCCGGGGACTAGGGGCAAAAGGAGGTACTGCCGCTTCCACCATGACCACGGCCACGATACTGCCGACTGCATCCAGCTCCAGGATGCCATCGAGGACCTCATCCAGCGAGGACTACTTGACAAATTCATCACCAAGGCTGAGGATAAGCGACAGTGCGAACGGACCCCTCCACCACTCAACAACCGACCCAACGGGAAGGAGATCATGATGATCTTCGGAGGGCTGACTTTAGGAGGCGACAGCTCCAAGAGGCACTGGCGGTACGCGTCAGCAATCAATACCATGGAGCGAGGTGACAGTAGCCGTCAAGACGCTCGAGAGCACCTCAAGGATCCCATTGTCTTCTCAGATGAGGACATGGAAGGTGTGACCACTCCCCATTTTGACTCTTTGGTGGTCTCGGCCACCATCAACCAATGTACCATACGATGAATTTTAGTAGATAATGGAAGCGATCCCGATGTTATTTCTTATGACTACTTGGTACTTATGGGTGTTGATTTATCACGAAGCACCACTGCACACACCCTTGTATGGTTTCTCTTTCACGACCGTCCTCCCAGAAGGACGTATCTCGTTGCCAATCACGTTCGGAACTGCACCAAAGGACGTGACTTTCCTAGCAGACTTCACTATAGTCCCCGAGATGACCGGGTACAACGCCATCATAGGGCGAGGTATCCTCAGCACTCTCCGGGGCGTCCCCTACTCCTACCATCAAAAACTAAAATTTTCCACTCCTCGTGGGATCGGAGAAGTCCGGGGAGACCAGAGGGAGTCCAGGAGGTGCTACTTGATCTCCACGCGCGACCGACAAACCGAGGACGCTCCGCCTGAGAAGAAGTCAAAGACGGAAGGCCCGGGTCAAAGCACGAGCACCCCAGCAGAGGATCTGTATCACATCCAGGTGGGGGAGGACCCGAGTAGGATGCTTCGGATTGGCGCGACCCTATCCGAGCAGGAGAAGGAAGCCTACGCGAGCTTCCTAGAAGCAAATCAGGATGTATTCGCCTAGTTCGAGGACGAGCTCCCCGGAATCCCACTGGAGGTAATAACCCACCAACTAAAGCTGGACCTGAGCTGCAGCCTGGTTCAGCAGCACAGGAGGCACTGCAACCCCGAGCGACAGGCCATAATTAGGGAGCAAGTAATCGAGAAGTTATGCTCGGGACTATTATGACCCACTCAGTACCCCGACTGGGTGGCTAATGTAGTCCTTGTTCCCAAGAGCAATGGTAAGTAGCGGATGTGCGTAGACTACATAGATCTCAACGAGGCTACACCCAAGGACAGCTTCCCCATGCCACAAATTGACCAACTGGTCGACGCCACGGTCGGACATGAAATGCTAAGCTTTCTGGACGCCTACTCAGGGTACCACCAGATTAGCATGCACGAGCCCGACCGAGATAAAACGGCGTTCGTCACCGACCACGGCTTATTCTACACCCGCATGCCCTTCGTATTGAAAAATGTGAGGGCTATGTATCAACGCCTGGTCAACCATATGTTCAACGCATAGATCGGCCGCAACATGGAAGTGTATATTGACGACATGCTCGTCAAAAGCCTCCAAGTGACCGAGCACCTCACCAACATAGCTGAAACACTCGCGACACTCCGAAGATACAACATGAAGCTCAACCCGAGCAAGTGCGCATTCGGAGTTAAGTCAGGTAAGTTCCTCGGTTTGCTCATAACCCACAGAGGAATCGAAGTGAATCCCGAACAGATCCGAGCAGTACTAGAGATGAAGCGACCAGCACGAGTAAGGGATGTACAACGCCACACAGGCCGCATTGCCACCCTAACTCGGTTCCTGTCCCAAGCTGCAGAAAGATGCCAACCCTTCTTCCGGCTCATCAAGCAAGTAAACAAGGTGCCTGAGAAGAAAGGTCAGATCGACTGGGACGAGGAGTGCGAGCCGGCGTTTGAAGAGCTGAAGCGGTACTTAGCATCCCCTCCTGTGCTTTCCAAGCCATAGAAAGGGGAGCGTCTACTCTTATATCTCTTGGTGACCTCGAGCACCCTAAGTGCCATGCTTACCAGAGAAGAGGGTAGTATAATGAAGCCAATCTACTATGTGAGCCGAGCACTACAAGGGCCAGAATTCCGCTACTCGCAGACTAAGAAGTTTGCCCTGGCCATAGTCACGGCCGCACACAAGCTACGACCATATTTCTTGGCACACCCAATCATGGTTCACACCGATCAACCATTGCGCCAGATTCTTCAGAACCCAGACGCTTCGGGAAGGCTCATCACGTGGGTCATTGAGTTGGGCAAGTTTGATATTAGCTTTCGGCCAAGGACCGCAATTAAAGCCCAAGCCCTCGCTGACTTCGTTGCTGAATGCACGCTGCCCGAGGAGGACTCTCCCGAACAATCCCTGGCAGCCATATGGGAGCTCTATGTTGACGGTTCATCCTATGCCGCCGACAGCGGGGTGGGGCTAGTCCTACTGTCACTAGAGGGCGTAGAGTTGCAGTACGCCCTCCGCTTCAACTTCCCGACCACAAATAATGTGGCTGAGTATGAAGCACTACTTTCGGGCTTACGGATGGCCAAGCACTAGCACACTTCACCATCGTTGATGGCCGCCTACTCAGGCGCTCGCTTTCAGCCCCACTATTGAAATGCTTGTTCCCCATGGAAGTCAAGCAAGCAATACATGAAGTACATGAGGGACTCTGCGGAAGCCATATAGGAGGGCAAGCACTCGCACGGACTCTCATTCGATAAGGATATTGATGGCCTACACTACAACAAGACTGCCTTGACTATGGCCGGAGGTGCCCTCAATGCCAAAAGTTCACGAACCTACATCACCAGCCAACCACACAATTGCACGCCCTGATGGAGCCTCGCCCATTTGCTCAGTGGGGGGTGGACATACTGGGTCCCTTCCCTGAGGCTTAGGGGAGGAAGAAATTCCTCATCGTTGCGATTGATTACTTCACCAAATGGGTCGAGGTAGAACCATTAGGAAAAATTACAAGCGAAGCAACATGGAAGTTCATGCTACGGAGCATCATTTGTCGGTTTGGGATCCCACGCATCCTCACAACCGATAATGGCAGGCAGTTCACAAGCACGGCCTTCCAGGAAAAGTGCTCAGGGCTCGGGATTTGGAATCACTACACATCGGTGGGCCACCCCTAGGCGAACGGTCTAGTAGAAAATGCCAACAGAACACTTGTTCATGGCATCAAGACCCGCCTGGAGCAAGCATGCGACTCATGGATAGACTCCATTCCAAACGTACTATGGGCACACCGGACCACGGGTAGGGCCGCCATAGGAGAGTCTCCGTTCCACCTCGCATACGGAGCAGAGGCGATCATACTGGTTGAAATATCCAACCCATCTCTACGATTTGGACTGTTCGACGAGGCCAGAAACAACCAGGCAATGCGAGAAAACCTAGACCTGCTCAAGGAAGACAGAGAGCACGCCCAGTTAAGGCTCGTAGCCTATCAGTAGAAACTGGCCCAGTACTACAATGCTCACGTCAAAGAACGCCACTTTCTCCCCGAAGACCTGGTGCTGCGACGAATGAGCGTGGCGGACCCTAGAGCGGCCATGGGAAAACTAGCACCAAATTGGGAAGGCCCATATAGGGTAATGGAAGTGCTACGCAAAGGAGCGTACAAGCTAATGATGTTGGACAGGCAATAGGTACCCAGGACATGGAATTCTATAAATCTCAGAATTTTTTATCAATAAATCATTTTTGACATGTCACCTCGCCAGTTTAATAGAAGCGTCGCCAGCTGAGCTCAACTATGGTGGCTTCCGAGCCCCCAAGAGGTGAGAACTTATGCTCCCTTAGAAATCCTGGTGGCTTCCAAGCTCCCAAGAGGCGAGCACTTATGCTTTCCAAGAGGAGTGCACTTATGCTCCATTAGAAATTATGGTGGCTTCCGAGCTCCCAAGAGGCGAGCACCCATGCTCCCTCAAAAATCATGGTAGCCCCGAGCTCTCAAGAGGCGAGTGCCCATGCTCCCTTAGAAATTGCGAGCAACAGTCTTTTCCTGCCAAGGGAAGACGTACGCTCTCCCCCAAAACTAATTGCGAGTAGCACATGAGCCTTCAAAGGCAAGAGAAATCCCTATCGTCACCAAAAACTAAGCACATCGTTAGCCTAAGGCAAACAAGACACCCCTGGTCTTCCCAGGGATCAGGACATGCGCACACAATGAGGATGGATGAATTTGGAATGGCGAGTTTATCTACTCACATGAGCTCGACGCACACGAAGATGGCTTACCAAAGACACATACAGCCTAGGCATGGATCAAAACCCCCCACTTTTATTCATAATGCAAGTCGCCAAACTCCAGCATAGTGTCCTGGTGCGGCCAGCGTACACGGTTATGAAAATGAGTGGGACAAACTAAGGCCATGGCAACGTCATAGCCATCCCAGTATCCAGCCATCCAACATTAGGCGTAATCGCTACCCCAGTCAAACGGCTAGTCAGCAGCAATCGGAGCAATGTCAACGACAACCTTGTTCTCCGCTGACATTGCTACCAGAGGAGTCGGAGCCGCTTGAGGGTCATCTGCCTTGGCACCCACGTTGAGAAGGGGGCTTGGAACCTTCTCTCTAGTTGCCACGACCCTGGGGGAACTCTGAGCCATTGTGACGACGTGATGAAAATGAAGATGGGCAACAGGCACGTCCACCAACCCTACTATTTATAGACGAGGGATGCCTCATCTCCCTTATCGACGACGAAGAGTAGCTCTTTACTCCCGTAAGCATTAACAGAGGGAGGGAGATTATTGAAGGGCAAGCACACACCACGAAACAGAGAAAGGATGGCAAGAAAAAGGAAAGTTTTATTCATACGCAGGGGAGGGGAGTACAAAAGGGTTACTCATCCTCCTTGGGACGGAACCTGTCAGGAAGGAGGCTCAGGACCCCCTTGTTGCAGTAAAGGCGGTTCACCTTAGCTAAGGTCTCCTGCCATCCATCTAGGTATCCCCGCCTATAGTCTTTGGAGACACCGCCGCCGCTGCTCTCCCCCACCGCCGACTCCGGCGCCGGCAGTACCTCTTGGCGGAAGCACATGCTTTTGTAAGGGGTCCCACCGGACGGGGAACCAGACTTCTCACCGGATGAGGAATCAGACTTCTCCAACGACATCCTACAGAACCTCTTTCTAGCAACTCAACAGACCCAGGATGGCCTTAGGGTTCATCGCAGGATGCTATTTATAGGGAAGGAGCGAAGTCCCCAGAAGGAAGGAGACTTACCGCCTCTTCGATTTCGTGGGAATCGAAGTGACGGACTCTGAAAGGATGCACTCCCTTAGAAAGTGAGTCCCTAGCCGCCGTTTCGTATCCCCAGAAACATTTAAAGCAAGTTATGTGGCAGACGCCAAAGGCTCCAGAGTTTGCGAAAAAAAGGCAAGTCTTCCTTTCAAAATTGAAAAGGCTTACAGAAGAGGGGGTGATTTCCCTGGTGTACCCCAACCGAACAAAAAAAGGAAAAGACAGTGCAAAGAAAATAGAAAAGAGGAAGGAATGGTGAGCACTTTTTCAAGAGCTCACTCCAACAGCAGTATCACGTGGCCCTTGGTCTTGGACTTTGGGCACGCTTCCAGTAATGGTCTCGGGAGGCGGCGGGTTGTCGGTCAAGTCAACCAGGTCTTCCTCCACTGACGAACAGACCCCAGTTGCACGCTCCCTGGTGCTCGTCTCCACCACCTGCTCCTCGATGCTTGGATCCTCCTCGCCATCACTGGCCTCGGGGCCAAATGGCGTTAGCAGAGGATGCAGGGAAGGCACTGGGACGCCCAAGCTATCAGCCGTGGCTTGGAGAGTGGCCGACCAACCTTCCTGGAAGCCATGGTCCCGGGCCGGACCGTAGACTTCGACGGCCGCCGCATTCAACTCGTCCCGGTTAGCCGAGGATGAATGATAGCGCTCCACCGCCTCTACGCCAATGGCGAGCGTCGATGAGCGCAGGTTCTCAAGCTGTGCCTCCGCCTCCCGCGCCCTGCCTTCGGCAATGTCAGCCAATGCCCCCCGCCTGGCCACCCGAGCCTCAACCGTGTCGGCTCGTCTGGTAGCCTCCTGGAGGGACTCCTCCGATGCTCGGGCCTGAACATGGAAGGCGTCCCGATCTCGCTCGGCCTAGGTGAGAGCTCGCGCCTGTAGCTCCAGATGCTCTCGGAGCATGGCACACTCGGCCTCTTGCACAGCCTAACGTGCTCGGAGTTGGGCGCACTGGGCATCCAACTTTTTCTGCGTAGCCTCGCTAGCCTCCAATTGCTGTGCAATCCCAGTGAAGCGATACCTCCATAGGCCAAAAGCCCTGGCGACCGAACTTAGGTTCTTCGCAGCCAGGTCAAACAGTTCCTCTTGGGCCCCAAAGACAAAAACCCTGGTGGGTTTGCGCTTCCCAACGCCCTTGTCCATGAGGGTAATGGCTTCTAGCCGGCCCGCGTACCGCGGTGTGGGCTCCTCAGGCGGCAGGAAGCGAACAGTGGGAGGATCCTCAGGAGGCAAAAGGCGGGCGACGACGTCCGAATAAGGAGCCTTGCCCTTATCCCGAACGCTTCCTTCGGGGACAGGAGCAGGAGGAGCAAGAGCGGACTCTTCAACCGGCGTCGGTGCCGGTGAAATTACAGACCGAGGGGGAGAAGGCACCTTACGGCTCGCCTCGGCGGCCAACTTCTTCCTCTTTCTTTGGCGACGTTGGCTATCTAGTGCCGCCACCTCATCCAGGTTCACCTGGATACGCGGACCACCCAACATGGTGGAGTCCACCTCGGGTATGCTCGCTGCGCCCTCAGAGGCATCCCGACGAACGCTCGACCCGACGCTGGCCGCAGACACTGCAGACGGGCCCTCAACTAAAAGCGCCGTAGGGAGCGGATACGGCAGGCGCCCCGACCCCAAGGCGATAGCCTCCCGGTGAGCGGCAACGGTCACCTGGTCGGTGCCCGGTTCGAGGTGGTCGATGGGGCGAGGGTCAAACTGCGACAACTCGATCGTCTCGTACTGCAACTCCGACGACTCTCGCACTCCTGCAAAGTAGCCCAGAGGGGGTTAGTTCAGCGAGCAGTTAACGAAATATAATGGGTGATGAAGTTAGTACCCTGGGGCAGTGGGGGGCTCAACCGTAGCTCCCGAAGCACCGTCGGGGTCAGCTTGATGTCAGCATCAAGGAGGGGGAAGCGAAGGAGGGCTTTGATCGATCGCCCTGGATTTCTCAGCGATGGGCTTGGGCAGCCTATCAGCCCTAAGAGGACGGGAGCCCGTGACAAAGCTCCAGTTGGGTGCCCGCTACCCCCAGCTTTGGTAATGAAGACGAAGCGCTCAGACCAGAGCTTGAGGTTGGACACCATGGAAGTAACGCGAACAAGGGTCCGGTCATTCCGAGCCCAGAAATAAAAAGACGACATATCGGCAGGACAACACTGAAGGCTGTAGAACTGTCAAAAGAGGAAGACATTCAAGGCAACCGAGGCTTGGTTGCAGACAAAGACAAAATTGCAAAGAATACACCAGGAATTGGGGGAAAGTTCCGCTGGATATCGACCGTAATAGTGGAGGATAGACTCAAAGAAGAGATGTACGGGGAGGTGGAATCCAGCTCGAAAGGACTCTATGGGTACCCTGATACCACCATGAGGGTGACTCCACAGGTCATCATCGATGGTCGGAAAGACAATATCAAAATTGGATGGAATCTGGAAGGCCTCCCGTAACCCATGGACCACCTGGTAAGCGACCAACGGCGGGGAGCGAGGATGACTAGGACCAGCGCCCGAAGTACTCGGAGCACCGCCACGACTGGCTTTCGCCTCCTCAACGGAAGACGTAGGGCCAGCATGGAATACCCTCCTACAAGGCGCCATAACTCAGGAAGTGCGAAGAAAGAGGAAACCCTCACCAGGATGGGGGAGGAGGAGCGACTAACCAACCGTAGCAGACACTGGAAGAGCAGGTGGTGTTCCCTAAAGGGCCCTGTGTAGATTTTTATAACTTCCAGAAGCGAAGCCAGCACTTCTAAACCACACGGAAGGGGAAAAGGTGCCTGTCGCCATCAGTGTACGATCGCCGAACTCAGGTGACCATTCACGCTTGTGCTCCCAGACAAAAGTAGCCCACATCATGATTACAGAGATGACGCATGCCACCGTCAGGTGGGCCTTGCGCGCCAAGCATATGGTTGGGACCACCGGCCCAAAATAATACGAGGAGACCATCCTCGGAACCATCCTTTGACGCACCCTCTCAAACTCGACTCTCAGTTCCCGAAAAAGTGCTCGGCATTTGAGAGTAGGGGGGCTAGTTAGGAGGGTAAAATCGGCTCGGCCCACTTAAGGCCCATTTTCACCAGTCCCAATCAGGCCACAGTCTGCAACACGCCTATCGGGCCTCGACAGTCGCAGCCCGGTGCGGACTGCCTGGGACGGATCATTCTTGGATTCGCCAGCGCATGAAGGGCTTTGACCCAAGCGCAACGGCCGTCGGATGACCCTCCGGCGACCGAACGTTACCTCCCACGACGTTAGCCTCAACTCCACTAAGGGGGAGCACGCCCCCCAGGCGCCGTAAGACTCGCCAGAGAATCGTCCGACTCCAGAGGAACGGGCCCTCAACGGGAAACTCCCCACGATCGTGGGAGACGTTACTCCATGACTTACGCCCTTCCCTGCTAAGGGACTAGCCCTGGCTACCAGGACAACCCCCTATAAATGGGACTTTGACGGATAGGCAAAAACACGGTGATTTCCACCAAGAAACACACGCTCAGCCCCAGCCAAAGGAAAAGAGAAGCTGACTTGCTGTTAAGAGAGAACGTCCCTGCCAAGAACCGGCTGCCCTCTGAGCACCCTTACCGCCCAACGAGCACTCTCTGAAGCACCCACTAGTCACGATGAGAACCGCCCAGAAGTCAATCCGTCCCTCCAGGCTTGCTGTGCCTTCCTTCAACTCTCTCTCTCTCTCTCTCATCCTCTTTCCTACTTCTCCGTCTCCCAAGTGCTGACTTAAGCATCAGAGGGTTGTCCCCTGGGGTAACGCCTGGGGCTCCCTCTGACGCCCTTCCTTCCTAGTGTTTGCAGACTTCCATGAGTGCCAGGTGATCTTCCCCGACAAATAAATAGAAAAGTGTGGTATGAGGGCTAGGAACCAATTTTTTGCCTCTACACCTATGTTGTTCAACACATTCACCGTGATGTTTCTTAAGTATGTCACTAGGATCTAAATGAATACTCACATGTTTACAGTCACAAAGACCAAACCTTCTCAATCCTTTCTCAACATAATGAGATTGGGATATAAATAACTCTCAGGTGACTTTAGAAGTCTAAGTCCCAGTATCACCTCTACCTCTCCAAGATCATGTCAAAGTTATTATTCAGAAACTATTTGATTTCATTTATCAACATCACGCCATTGTCTAATATTAAGAAATCATCAACATAAAGACATAAAATAATACAAGTATTAGTAAATCAGTAAACAATTTAATTTATAAGTATTTATCAGATTTACACATAGAAAAACTATTAGAACAAATGGCTTCATTAATTTTTTGATGTCATTGCTTAGGGGCTTGCTTAAGTCTATATAAAGACTTCACCAACTTGGATACTTTATGTTCTTGGTGTGAAACTACAAATACCTTTGGTTGATCCACATAGATCTCTTCAGGAAGTTCACCATTTAAAAATATGGTTTTTTTATCCATCTGGTGAACCTTTAGATCATATATAAAGACGAGTGCAATAAGTATATAGATTGTAGGCATCCTAGCTACGGGAGAATAGATATCAAAGAAATCAATTCTCTCTTTCTGTCTAAATCTCTAAGCACATAATCTAGCCTTATACTTGTCACTGGAGCCATCTAGTTTTAATTTCTTTTTAAAAATCTATTTACAACCAATTGACTTAGCACCAAGTGAAAGATCTACTAGTTCCTAAGTGTAGTTGCTTATAATAGATTCTATTTCTCTATTGTTTGATTCTTTCTAGAATGTGGAATCATTAGATGATATGACCTCTTTAAAGGTTAAACGATCATCCTCCACTAGGGACGATGAAGTCATCTCCAAATATTTTTTCTATTCTAGTTCTTTTACTTCTTCTAAGTTCTATGCCTACATCTAAATGATCATGCTGAACAGGATTAAAAGTGCTAGATGAAGGAATAAGAGATGAATTTACATGTACAATATTCTTAGTCTTAAAAGAAAAGATATTCTCATAAAAATTACATCACCAAATTCATAAATAGTATTAACATAAATATCAGAAATATCAGATTTGATGATATGAAATCTATAAGCAGAACCGTTTTCCGCATAACCAATAATAACATCATCCATAGTCTTATAACTAAAATTTCTCTTCTTATTCGATGAAAATTTTATTTTAGCTAAACAATCCCAAGCTCTTAACAATTTATAATTTGATTTTATTTTAAACCAAAATTTAAAAGATAATTTATCTTTTATTTTGTGAGGAGCATAATTAAGGATATTACTTGGAGAGAGTAGAGCTTCTCCCCAAATATTCTTAGGTAATCTTTGTTGGGCTGATATCTTTGTATTAAGTTAATAATTAGGAGATTGTTGAGCTAAAATCCTGATATTAACTTAATTATAATAATTTTAGTGATAATAAAACTTTGGATTATTTTGGCGTTAACGAAACCTTGGAATAATTCTGAACAAAACCTTGGGTAAATTTTGATAATAATAAAACTGTGAAACAAGAAGAAGAAGAAGAAGAAGAAGAAGAAGAAGAAGAAGAAGAAGAAGAAGAAGTCTAAAAATCGTCTAAGTGTAATATAGGCGCAAATAGAACAAAGCTATCTTCACTTAGGTGCATATCTTAAGGCTCTTTTTACATAGTCGTATTAAATTCACATAGGCGCTTGAACATAGACTCCTTCGACTATCACAAGCAACTATGTTTATAGGCGCAAGCAGATTATGGGAACACATAGGCACACTTAAAATAAACATAGTCGCAGCTATCTTAACATAGGCGTACTAAGTTTACATAGGCGCAACTATGTTCACATAGGCGCACAAACTTAACATAGGCACAAAAAGTTTACATAGGCGCACAGATGCACAATCTATCGACTATCCTAAGTATAGCCGATCTGTTTAAGATTTAAGATCGCCTATCTAAAAGGTCACCTATGATAACATCGCTTATGAGATAATCGACTATCTCAACATTTAAAAGATTACCTATTACAACTATATAGTCGAATGAACATTGTCTATGAGATAATCGACTATCTCAACTTTTAAAGATCGCCTATCTTGGAAGCTTCACTAAGTCAATAACATAGTCGCAAGAACATCAGCTCTCTACTTTATCTTCGACTATCACTATCTTTAAAAGCTATCGCCTATATTCTTATGACTATGATTGTCACGCCACGAGCGTGGAAGATACTCGGATACATGACGTGTCTATATAGATCGTGTCATTAGAGCGATAAAATTTTTGACATACATAATTACAGAGTGTGCAAAAGTCTAATAAAATATAATAATCCCAATAGTCCAAGTGATGATTATTTGATTAACCAACGGAATTAAAGATAGTCCATGACAAATTCTAAATTTAAAAGCCAAACACTAGACTACATACCTTAACAAGGTCTAGACAACTAAACTGACATATTGGAAATACAAGGTAGGACTCAAGTAAATTCAAAAGATGACTAGCTAATGATAGGCGACTGTCGTTCTAGCACTCTTCACTCGGTCTCAAACTCATTCTTGTGGACGCCGCTATCCGAATCACCTGAAAATGTTAGGAAGCAACTGGATGAGCGAATCGCTCAGTAGGAATTACATCTCAAGTTCGAGCAATCTTTAAGTGATTTACAGTTTACAATTACCAGCATGGCTATGCATGTTGTACAAGTAATAAAAAAAATCAGGTATACAGGTAATCTATGCATGATGAACAATGAGAGATCAAGAACTGTATAAAGAAGGTATCGTGTGAATGCAAGTATTTGACAAGCAGTATATCAAGGACTTTGTAGATGTAGATTCCACTTTCGGGCAAGCAAGGATTATACAAGTAAGTAAGAGTCATGTTCAAGCAAGTAAAAGTTCATGTTCAAGCAAGTAATATCAAGTATGTGTCAATTGGCTATTTCATTCAAGCGAGTAATTACCCTTTCGGGCTACGCGAGTCAAGTCAAGCAAGTAGAGAGAGAGTAAGCGTGGAATGTCTCAAGTCAAGCAAGTAAATACTCTCGCCCTTCTGTGGGCCTCGAGTCAAGTATTGCCTATTCTGGGCCACGCAAGTCAAGTCAAGCAAGTAGTCGGTGCAATGCCAAACACCGAGGTCAATTAAACTCCCATGGGCATAAGTACCTTATGGTGCTCCTCCCAGGACCAGACCGGGCCCTATATATATAGCATTCATGTATTACTTTTGACATCCACTCTCATTTTATAGCCAATATAGAGTTTCAAGGGTTACTTTAGTAGGATTTACAAGGTAGATTTTTATGGAATGAAATTCAAGGACTCATAATATGTAGGAAAATGACTTAGGGTTGCGTCGGTACAAACCACGATAAAAATGAGGGAAAAATGTTAATATATATATACTTTTTCCTAAATAACAAAAACTCTAGATAACTATATAGTAAGGTTAAACAAAAGTTAAAACATCCCATAAGGGCTATTATACAAATATGCCACTCTTTAAGTAATAGAGTTTACTATTTAAAAATACTATTCAATTACTATTCATATTACTATTCATTACTATTCATTTACTATTGAAAAATACTATTCACCCCAAATAGCTCGCCATTTTCGTTTCTAATATATAAATCAGTTAGTATATTAATCATTTAGTATATTAATCATCCATGCTAAAAATTTAATAAATGTGAATCATGATACCTAATCTAATGCATGAGCATACCGCTAGATTCCTTATATTTTTCTCTACCTATCTACGTGTCTATCTCAATAAAAATTCTTTTATTTGGAAAAGTGACACTATTCATTGAAATCGTGACTCTTTAAATAGCGACTCTTTACAGAGTCTTCAATTAAATGATGACACATTGGAGTGTCGCTATTCATATAATTGGCACCCTAGCTTGGGGCGCCATTTATATTTGGGTGATTTTCACCGGGCAGGTACATTCTGTGACTCAAAACACTATTCATATACTATTCATACCGTAAAAATTTCTCTGAAATAGAAAGCAAGGATATGAACAGGTAAGAGGAAATTCTCGGGAGTTCAGAATCATGCTCATGCAAAATTGTTGGGTTTCACTTTTCAATAAATTGGGGTGATTTACACCGGGCAGGTACATTCCGTGACTTAAAATACTATTCAAATACTATTCATTTTTAATACTTTCAGTAAATCAGGAATTAAGTACATAGTTAAATAGAGAAAAATATGAGGGTTCCAGAACCATGTTCATGTAGGAGTTTCGTGATTGGGTTAAAAAGTTATAATTGTCTGAACATGGTGGCTGTGCAATATGAGTCATGGTTTACTATTCAAACACTATTCATTTTTAATTCTTTCAGTAAATCAGGAATCGAGGACATGGACAGGTAGAGAAAAATCTCAGGATCACAGAACTATATTCATGCAAAATTTTCATGATTTAGTTTAATAGTTATGGATTTTTGAATGCGTTGTATTACTAATTGCTGGAAATTACCAGAAATGGAATTGATGACATTGCACGTGGTCGTCAATTAATTGGCGACCATGCAATTTGACAATTGGCGCCCTAGTCAGGGGCACCATTTACAGGTGGGTGGTCCACTATTCATCAGTATAAAAGTGCTCCGAATCAGGAAGTAAGGGTACGTACAGTTAGGGAAAAATGTCAGGATTCCAGAAACATATTCATGTAAAAATTTCATGCTTTAATCCAATAGTTATAGATTTTTGAATGTGTTGAATTACTAATTACTGGAAATTCCAGAAAATGGAATTGACGACACTGTGAAGTGTCTTCATTTAATTGACGACCCCTCAAGGGGTCTTCAATTTGGTAATTGACGCCCTGGTTTGGGGCGCCATTTACCTGAGAGCTGGGACTCTCGGGTTTTTAAAACATGTAATTATTTTATGTACAGAGGTTATATACTAAGGTTTAAAACATGGTTATTAAGACTGCAAAACTAGTGTAATAAAATATGTGCAAGAACTCATGAAATCATGCTAACAGACTATGTTCAAACTCATAAAGATCATGGTAATAGTATGTATAAAATCATATGCGACAGGTGTAACAGGCTATTAAAATATGTATAACATGGTATATACATGGTTATTTCTTGATCACGGTAAAGCCAGGTAATACATAGCATGGATGATGAGTTGATATAGCTCTAAGCATGCATAAGTTAACCTATTTAGCTACTAGTTAGGTAAGGACTTGAGAACACCTACCTTTTGACGTGTGATTATGAGGTAAAGATGATAGGATGAAGTCACACGTTCCCCGCCGCCGTAAAGCTTCAGCAGCAGGACGTAGACTTCACGTTTTTTAAGGAACGAAGGGCAATATTCCCTTCTGCAAGCAGCAATGAAAGATGGCAGTAGCCTCTGACAGTGCTACGGAGGGGATTAGTTATATGGAATCGCAAAGCATTGGTTTATTATTTTACGGGTCCGGCTGAGTAGGCATGGTGCTTTGCCATCTAAATGGGGTTGTTCGTGTCTCAACCATCTATAAACATAGATTTAAATGACGTCTCTGTAAGTGGTCGTCCATTAATCTAGGTGGTACTATTCATATAAATGACGTCTCTGCATGAGGGCGTCAGCTGTTATACAAAACTGCCACTCTCACGTGTTGGCCTTTATGGTGTTCACATATATATTAATATCATAATGGGATGGGGCCCTAAGAGAAATGGCGCCTCCTTACATGGTCTTCAATTTGGCAATTGGTGCCCTGGTCAGGGGTGCCAATTCTCTTAGTGGTGGACAAGGACACCCACTTACGTACTACCCATTTGCATAAAGTTGGATTGCACATTTATATGCTAGTCCTCCTATGGTTTGGTTCTTTATATAATACATTTCATGTAAGATTCTTTAGGAAAGAGTTCATTACGTACTACGCATAAAGTGGGTTGTACATTTACATATTAGCCCTCATAAGGTTTTGGTTCTTTTTCATAAGGCCTTCATGATTCTTATTGTCATAAAGTAAGGTTGGCTTGTATATTTACATTATAATCCTCATGAGGTTGGATTCTTTATGTAAGGCCTTCA
This sequence comes from Amorphophallus konjac, assembly GCA_022559845.1. Taxonomy (NCBI): domain Eukaryota; kingdom Viridiplantae; phylum Streptophyta; class Magnoliopsida; order Alismatales; family Araceae; genus Amorphophallus; species Amorphophallus konjac. The sequence goes on from CM040121.1 coordinate 261,270,969, forward strand.
TGTATGATTTCTTTTAGGAAGAAGTTTTAAATTTACTCGATGATTTCTATCGGGGGTGCTACAATGATAGTGGCAGTTTAACACCTATGGAGAATATAACTTAGTTGATGATACAAATGAAATTATGCTACTTAATCGACTATGACAATGATCTAGTTACTATCACAATAAAATTCAAAATTCAAATGCATTGAATGCAGTTGTGCAACATTAAATGCTAACCATGGAGTGTTGAGTCTCTCCAAGTGATTTTGATGATAACAAAACCTTGAACTTAGTTTTCATCTCGTGCTATGTCAAAGTAATCACGAGCAAGCCTTGAATGTGTTTAAGGACACTTTGTGTAATGCTAAAAGCTTAAATGTAAGAATGGATATGAAGCTCAAATGAATATCTCCAAATGCATAATCAAAGCCAGATTAAAATCAAAATGCATGAATTGAATGAGGACATGAAGGTCTTATCATATGGATATGATTTACTAGGCTAACAATTCATTTCTGTAGGTTTACCAGGTTTCGACTATGACAATGAAAGATGATAGGATGAAGTCACACGTTCCCCGCCGCCGTAAAGCTTCAGCAGCAGGACACAAATGAAATTATGCTACTTAATCGACTATGACAATGATCTAGCTACTATCACAATAAAATTCAAAATTCAAATGCATTGAATGCAGTTGTGCAACATTAAATGCTAACCATGGAGTGTTGAGTCTCTCCAAGTGATTTTGATGATAACAAAATCTTGAACTTAGTTTTCATCTCGTGCTATGTCAAAGTAATCACGAGCAAGCCTTGAATGTGTTTAAGGCCACTTTGTGTAATGCTAAAAGCTTAAATGTAAGAATGGATATGAAGCTCAAATGAATATCTCCAAATGCATAATCAAAGCCAGATTAAAATAAAAATGCACGAATTGAATGAGGACATGAAGGTCTTGTCATATGGATATGATTTACTAGGCTAACAATTCATTTCTGTAGGTTTACCAGGTTTCGGTCGACCTAAGGGCATGGTTCGGTCGACCTAAATTTTCAGGGATCACATATCTACAGAATTGTCACAGTTCGGTCAACCTAAGGGCATGGGTCGGTCGACCGAAAATTACAGGGATCTAAAATCTATAGTCTTTTACAGTTAGGTCGACCGCCCTATGGCTCCCGGTCGACCGAACCCCCCGAGGTAGCAATTGTTGACTTTGTAATTCTTCAACGTGGGAAGCCTTTCTCCTTGGATTTTTTAATCCCAAAGCCACCAGACATGCCATGATTTGTGGATCTGGTTCCTGGCTTGTCTCTTGACCATCCAAGTTGTATAAAAACATCTCATTGGGGTCAAAAACCCTAATCACTCAAGGGAGATCAAAGGGGGCTGCCAAGGGAGAAAGTGTGCTGCAGGAAGAGCTCCGTGAACAGTGCTTCATCCAGGAATTCTTCATCCATCTCAAGATTTCTCAAGATCAATCTGAAGCAAATCAACCCTAAATCGAGTGGAGACTCAAGCTTCATCCAAATCTGCATCACCAACTCAGGGGGAGCTAAAATCAGAGTTCTTTCTTTTGTGTTTCTTCCTTCATATTCTCTGAGCTTCAAGTGTGTGTTTTTGTAACCCTTATACATTCGTGTGTGTGTGGATCTTCTTAGATCCATGTGTGTGTGTGTGTTTGATTTCTGTCAGATCTGTGTGTGCTTCGTGCTCTTGCACCTTTATTGGAGTTCTTATACTCCTACGTGTGTGTGTGTGTGTGTGTGTGTTCAGATCTTGTAATCCCTTACAAGATAGGGTGTGAATCCTCATAGTTTGTGAGGGGTGGACGTAGGTTGCCGTTATTGCATCTGAACTACCTAAAAATTATTGTCTCTTGTGTGGTTTGATCCCTTTCTCCTATCTCCATTCTGTGCGAGCACACACGTAGATTAGATCTTTTGTATCTCGAGTTAGATCTAGCACAACTTATCATCTTCACATCAGATCTCTGGTATATTAAAGGGTAGGTTTGGATCGACAAGGCAAACATTGTCAGGAAGATAACACCTTGTGCGAGTAGAATCTTCGGATTTACACCTCCGCCACGGTACCAAGGATCCGTTGTGTATGATAGATTTTATTAGATTTAATAATCTCTATATAAATCTGAACTTCTTTGTTGCTGTTCTTCACACTTGTTTTAAATCGGTTAAAATTTTGTTAAAATTTGTTATCACCCAATTCACCCCCCTCTTGGGTGTCATTGATCGCGGGACTTCAATTGGTATCAGAGCTAAGGCTCTATATTTTTCAGATCTAACGATCTAGAGTAAGATCCAGATCAATGGCCAACAAGGGGATGATGCATGAGGGTCACTCAATCCACCGTCCTCCATACTTCGACGACTCAAATTACTCCTATTGGAAAAATAGGATGCATGTTTTTCTGAGAGCCCAAGAATACGAGATTTGGAGGGTGATGGACAAGGGTCCATATGAGCTCTCTAAAAATGAAGACGAATGGAACCCTGAGGATATTAAGAAATCCACAGTGAACTTTAATACTATGAACATTATGCAATGTGCTATTCATCCTAATGAATACTCTCGTGTCTCTATGTCCATCTCGGCAAAGGAAATGTGGGACAAGTTGCAGCTTATTTATGAAGGAACCTTCGAAGTCAAGGAAACCAAAGCCAATATGCTGGTCAGGGATTATGAGTTGTTTAAAATGAAGCCGAAGGAGTCGATCTCAGAAATGTTCGCGAGGTTGACAGAAATTACCAATGGTCTCAAAGGCCTTGGGAAGGAGTACACTAACTCCGAACTTGTGAGGAAGGTTTTGAGATCCCTTCTACCTGCGTGGCACACAAAAGCCACAGTTCTTGAAGATTCAAAGAATCTATCAACACTTTCCTTGGATGAGCTCATAGAGTCACTAATGACCTATGAAATTAACATGAAGAGAACAACTGAGGAAGAATCCAAAAAGAAGAAAATCATGGGCTTGAAAGCTAATCAGTCTTATGATGACTCCCAAGAAGAGGAGTCCAGCGAGGAGAGTAATGAAGAAGAAGACTTGGTGTGGAACATGGATTTTATCTTATTTCATCATATTATTTATTTATATTTATTTATTTTTTTTAGATTTTGGATTTATTGATTTATTAGGCGTGCCAGTCACGTGTGTGACGATTTTTATTGTGCGCTCGATCTGACTTGGTCAGTCGATTGTGAAGTCCGAGTCGGGACCAGAAGTCCGTCATACCATAAAGGCTATGACGTTAATTACGCCCTTCCAAGGAAGGACAACCCTTGATTAAACGCCAAAATAGGAGGCCTCGAGAGGCAATAATAAAAAGGATATTCTTTTTATGTGCGCAGTTTGAATTTCATACCAGAGCCAGGAAGGCGGGCAAGATAATAACATCGATTGTAGAAACAGACGACATCGCTGAATCGACGGCTCGAAAAACAATCAGACTCAGGGGAAAGGTAAAATGGAGGATATCAATCGCGGACAGGATGAGCCGCGATCATGACGGAGGTTTAAAGCATCGGTTAACATTTCGGCGGGACTTCCCCATGGTCTGGATCATGCCCAGAGGGAAATAGGATATCACCCACGGAGTGCCGGGGTGAAAGCCGAAAGAAAGAGAGAGGTCGGGCCTCTCCACGTTACACACGTATGCCCTAAGGTAATGTTTGATTCTTCCCTCACAGGAGCTGGTGGCACTCATGCATTGGCATGGCTCACCGGAGCTAAGAGGGAGGCGCGTCGTTGTGACTTCGACACGAATCGATGGAACATAAGGGAGTCTACCTCCCTTTAACTTTATCCTCGGGACACATCTGGTGATCCACGAATATCTCTGTGTAGGTTAGCTCTGGGCATTTGGGCTCACAGGGTGGCAACTTAGGCTCTCGGCATGACCACAGATGGGAGGCTAAGGCTTCCGGCGTGAGTAGCAAGAAGATGGAAGTTCTCGGCGTAGCCAAAGGGAAGAATCCAGGAAGCTCCCGGCGCCGACTTCCCAGCGCGCTGAAGATTCTCCAAGGGGGTTATCGGTGTAGGCTAAAGGGGGAAGAGGAGCTCTCGACCTGGGGGTTCCCGGCGCACTGAAGGCCGCGCCGGGAGCTGGTGGCACCGGGAGGTAGCTGGCCGAGAAGGGGTGTTTGGGCGCCGTGAGGGGTTTAGGACTTTACGGTACCCTGTTTTTAGGATTTTGAGAGTTTTCTGGGAATTATATCAGAGTAGATTGGCTCTGGAGACTAGAGATGGGGTTCAACTGGTTTTAGTTGTATATGCTTCAAAGGAGGCCGAGAACTGAGAGGGATTGGAGGGGAAGAGCCCCACACAGAGGTCCTTTTCACCATCACCATACGGAGCCCGGAGGACAGCTTTAGTATTATTTTTTATCGGCTGGGAGGATTTCAGCAGCACCTCCCCCGTACCTAGCGTATGCCAGGGAGTAATAGACGATCACCCATAGAGTGCCAGGATGAAAGCCAGAAAAAGGGGGGTATGGGACCCCTAGCCCGTGTATGTGATCACAGCACCGACTTAATATCCCTTTGAGGCCATTGAAACTTATGCAGTGGCAGAGTTTCTCTGGCTCGTAAGGTTATGTAGGGAAGTTATCCCCAATGATGTTTATCCCTTAGGCACATATGATGATCTTAGAGTATCCTTCGACAAGATGCAAGGCTTGGTTGATCGGACTTCAAAGGGCATCTGTGTGGTTCCTTGGCCTGTAGCAGGAAAGCTTTCCTCCGGGGTTCAAGGAATGGAGGATTCACAACGTAAAGTAGGGGTGGCAGGAAGCATGGTTCCCGGCGTGGGTTTTATTGGCCAAGGGGGAATGCTCTCGGTGCAAGGGTTCTCGGTGCGGTAATGACCGCGCCGGGAACCCGGCGCCGGGAGGCCCCCGGGCCGGGAAGGCTGTATTAGGATAGGCTTTATTTGCCTTGCCGAAGGGGCTAAAGCAAGGGGGATCTCTCGGCAGAGTAGTTCTCGGCGGGGAAATGGCCACGCCGGGAAGGGGCTAAAAGGGTTTATGGCTGAACTGCGGTACTCTGCTCAGGCAATGTCTGGGATTTCTGGCTCGGATTGAGGCAGTATCTGGACTGCAGAAGGGGATTACGTGGGGGTTAGCATCAGTCGAAGGGCAGATCATCCATTGTCGAATCCTCATGGGACATATGGCATTTTATATACTCACCTGCTACTCAGACGGTCAAGAGATTGATGTCTCTGACCCTGAATGAGATTGGAGCTCGACAGACGTCTGTGATATCCGGGGAAACCATGATCCGAGGGGGAGGAAGAGGAGGGATAGAGCCTAATAACCCACTGGATAAGGGTTGAGACTCCGTCTTCGTCTTCCACCAGAGGACAGGCTTGGGAGGGGAGGTCGAAACATGAATCGGAAAGCTATAACATCTAGGCAAAATGATATTCAGAAGAATAGCCGATGCAAGAAGGGGAGAAATACAGCAGATATTTCAATCGATCGAATGCCCAAACGAGCCATGTTCATCTTTCATATTATTGCATCATCCCAAACCTGTATAGATCGTAGAAGGTAAACGAAAGACAGAGAGATGGAAATCGAGACTGGAATCCTCCGGCTACATTGATACATCGAGAAAGCCTCGCCAGATTACATCAGAAAAAGAAAATAAAAAGAGGAAAGCATGGGGGGAGGGCGGAGCATTGACTCCTCTCCCTCCCCAGACTACCCACCTGGGTCTCCTCTCTTCTTCTTCTCCTTGCTTCTTCTTTTTCCCTCTCGGTCTCTCTTCTAGCTTTTTCCTATCTCTGACTTTCGACCGACCATCAGCCTTTCGAAGGGAAGGGGCTTTATAGCCGTCCCTCCTGATAAGTAAAGTTTGAAGTGATCTAGAAGGGGAGGGATGAATAGATCACTATTTTTCGAAGAATTAAAAATTACTGCAGTGTATTTCGCTAAACGCAAATAATCTCGAACTCTAACTATCAAAAGGAATGCAGTGCAGACAATAGCTCGAGAGAATAGAAGGCACACCACACAATCACCACAAACGATCACACAAGAACTCAGAGGATTTTAAGGTGGTTCGGTCCTTCAGACCTACATCCACCCCACACTCAAACCGAGTGTGGCTTCACTATCGGCTGGGCAACACAGCTTGCCAAACAAAAGCTGATACACAGCTTCCTAGGAGAACAACCTCTCCTCTTCCTCCTACCCGGAGGGAACTTCTAGCAACCCACAGTTACTAGAACCCAGAGACTCACGTCTCTCTTCCTCTTTACCAAGAGGGAACCCCACTAGTAGCAACCCCACTACTAGTGAACCAGAGGTCGAAGACCCCTCTTCCTCCAAACCCAGAGGGAACCCACAAGCAGCCCACCTGCTGCTTGCAAACCGGAGATTAGATCTTCCTTCTCCTGATCTCACAGGAGTACCCCGACCTCAGTCCAGAGGATCGGAAACACAAACGAGGACAGTTAAAGAAGGATAAGAACAAGAAACAAAAACCACGATCGAAGGAAATCAAATTCCAGAAAATGGAAACAATGTAGCTTAAACTGAGCAATAGACTTCAGATTTGATCCGCAAGTCAGAACAATTCTTCTGATCACTCTTCTGCTCTCTCTTTCTCTCTGCTATTCTTTCTTCTTTCTTTTCTTTTTCTGTGGATCGAACGACTCTCTGTTTTCTGCTCTTTCTTCTATTCCTCTCTTCTTCGATAATCTTCATCTGAGGACGAAGGGTCCTATTTATAGCAGCAACAGCAGGTGGATAGGGCACAAAACGCGTGTGCCTCCCACGCTCGATCCAGAATCTTCCTGCCACGTGCCTTTATTAGGTTGGTTCCTCTTGTCTCGGATCACGTGCAGCCCAGGTGTGTGGAATGTTCTTCCTCGGACCTGTAATGATTTTAAAAGCCATTAACACGCTGTATGGCCACAGAAAGCAAAGCTGCATGAGGTATATAATAGCAACACGACGTGACTACTACATGAGTTAAGAAAAGAACGACACGAGATACATACTAATAACGCTTAACACTACAGAGAAAAACGACACGAAGTATAGTGGTGACCAAAACACACACTACACAGAGAACGACACGAGGCGACATAGGAAGCAACACGAGGTGCTGCAAAGTTCTGCACGCAATAGAACAAAAATGACACGAAGACACAACAAGGAAAAATGACACGAGCTGACAACAGAAACCGACACGAAGTGGTTGCAAACAAGCAAGACACGAGGTCTACAGAGAGCAACACGAAGTGTGGTCAAGGCGAGAAAGACACGAAGTGAAATAACCCTTGAAAAAATAAGAAGAACAACTTGAGCAAAAATAGCTCGAATGAACGACTCGAAGTAATATGAGAACAGCACGAGGTGAGAAATAACGATACGAGGTACACACGATGACTACAACACGAAATAAAGAAAACGACACGAAGTTCATAAACACAACACGAAGTGAAACAGAAACCGACACGAGGTTGAAAACAACACGAAGATGAAACTCAAGAATCGACACGGAGTGTGGTCAAGGTGAGAAAGACACGAAGTCTAAAGCGAAAAACCAACACGAAGACAGAATACAAAGAAAATGACACGAAGTGCATAAACGTAACACGAAGACATAACTACTGAAATAATATGAAAGACACGGACACAACACGAAGACCAGCACAGAAACCGACACGAAGTGGACGACATGGAGACAGCACTGACAGACTCGACTTGAGATATTTAACGCTTGAACTTAGAGAAGAGTGCACGAAGTAAAAACAACAACACGAGGACGAAGGACAGACACGGCTATCACGACACGTGATGAAGCAGTGAACCCAGACATGAAACGACTCGAGGAACAACACTAAGTGATATGAAAACACAAGAGCAATCATACAGAATGACTCGAGATGAATCAACATGAATGCTAACGACACGAGGTTCATACAGAAGCAACTCGAGCTACTTCAGAAGAAACAACTCGAAGACCATCAGCACACAACTGAAACAACACGAAGTACAGAAATAGTACGGACACGCGAAGTATTACCTCTTAGCAGCTATTTCTTGTAAAACATGGATAATTCAAGTGCAAGATATCTGATTAAGAAGAACAACAGTTAACATAGTGTTGCTTATCATCAAAACACTTAAGGAAGACACAAAATCCAACAATCTCCCCCTTTTTGATGATGGCAACACTATATTAAGTATAAGAGATGAAATGCAAAAGAGATCATTGCAAGAAATTTAATGCAGACTCTCAACGCACTTGCTTCCTCTGACGACTCCAGAACACTCCCCCTGAACACAGCAACAGCTATCCTCAGACTGGATAACTAACTCCCCCTCAACACTTAACTCCCCCTCAACACTTAACTCCCCCTCAACACAATGGCATGCAGACACACCCCTTTAACACCTCGGCAACAAAACTCTGCAAACTTAACAACACAACACAATTCTCTCCCCCTTTGACATCATCAAAACTAGGGGCAAGTCTGAATATATAGAGAAAGGAAAATTGCTGACTGTAGAGAGAAAACAGGACAGAGTATGGCAGATAAATGGAAGATATTGAGATGTTTAGATAATTAAGAAGGTCATTAATTTTATGTGAGGATTTTGAAGATCAGTTAGTCAGACTGTGCAAAAACATTGAATAAGGATTCGCTCCATACACAGAACCAGATTCTAAGCAAGTGAGGTACAAGATACCAGTATGGTCAGAGTAAGTCTTTACTTAGAGAGTATAGAGTAAGGAAGTCAGAACACAGAGACCTGTGGTATTGAGAACAAACAAACCAAGAGCTATACTCCAAGTGAACAGGATCTTGATATCAGGAGAGAGAAAATCTTCTTTAAAGATGGTCAAGACCAAAGGTAAGTCTGTCAAGTACACCTTTGACATTAGGGAGACACCTTGTTTAGAGGCAGGAATCCCCAGTTACTCGGTGGCAGGACCACATTACCCCTTCTGACAAGAGGACAGAGATAGTATTCTAATTGGTGTTGACATTAAGGTGACACCTTTATCAGAGGCCAGACACCCCTGTTACTAACCAGATATGTACCATAGCTCTGTATGATCAAGACAACTAATAAAACCAGATATGTACTGCCATCTCATGACATGGGATGCGTTCACTTCATTGATGAAAGTCCCAGTTTCTCAATGAGCAGTTAACAAGGTTGATAAAATTTTTTATGAAATTTTTCATTAACCAGCTCTTAGAACCTTGTTGATTAAGCTTGAGTCCGTTTGAGAACAATACACCGGATCCAAGGTGATTCAGACTAAAGCACAAAATACCTCATTTCGGACTCAACATTGACTAAGTAGGTATGTTGTACTGGCTAGATCAGAAAACAGTTACAGTGTAGGAAGATAATCTTTGAATTCAGATTATGATCTCAGTGGGACTAACAGCTGAAATTCCAACAAGAAAGTAGATGAGCAGTCTTAAAGGATAAAGCATCCAACACTTTCTTTTATACACCTACTCAACCTGATTCTCTTTTAATGTCAGCAAGATGCCGTTCAAAATGTGTTCAGATTAGGCCAAAGAACAAGACACCTATTATAAATCTAGCTCCCCCTGAGACCTTGACCCCAACACAGACTTAACCCAGACAAGCCTCAAAACACCTCAAAGAAAACACCATGATATCAGAACATATTATTCAATCAAAACGAAGTGAGTCAGCAATCACTCATAATGAGGTTATTTTTCAGCAACAGACAATGAATATGATAAGCATAAGAACACATGACATGGTATTCAGAAATCAGTTGTTCAATCATGAAATTCTGTAAATACCTAGTTCTCTGCGCAAAGTGCTAAATTTTTCAGTATCCAGTGGCTTAGTGAAAATATCTGCAATTTGTGAGTTAGTGCCAACATGGATCAACTCAAAAGTCTTCCTAGCTACTTCATCTCGAATAAAATGATGCCTGATTTCAATGTGTTTAGTTCGAGAATGAAGTACAGGATTCTTTGCAATGTTTATTGCACTAGTATTGTCACAAAAGATAGAAGTACAACCTAGCTCAACCGAGTAATCCAGAAGCTGGTGTTTTATCCATATAATCTGTGTGCCACAGCTCCCTGCTGCCACATACTCAGCTTCAGCAGTAGAGAGAGCCACAGAGTGTTGCTTCTTGGATCCCCAAGAGACTAAGCACCCTCCTAGAAATTCGCAGTGACCGCTAGTACTCTTCCTGTCCAATTTACATCCTGCATAATCTGCATCAGTGTATGCAATGAGATCTAAACTACATGATGCAGGATACCAGAAACCTAGATCATGGGTGGCAGATAAGTATCTAAAGATTCTCTTTACAGCTGCTAGATGCAATTCAGTAGGTCTAGCCTGGTATCTGGCACACATCCCTACACTAAATTGAATGTCAGGCCTGGATGCTGTTAAGTAGAGGAGTGAACCGATCATACCTCTATATAATTTAGCATCCACCTCTTTACCTTTTTCGTCTGAATCTAGTGAGGAGCTGGTACCCATGAGTGTTGAGATTGTCTTGAGGTTGGTCATTCCGAACCTTTTCAGCATCTCCAGAGTATACTTGGTTTGATTTATGAAGCAACCATCATCCATCTGTTTGACCTGCAGCCCAAGAAAATATTTTAGCTCGCCAACTAAACTCATTTCAAATTCTTGGGACATAGACTCAGAAAAGTCTTTACATAATATTGAATTGTTAGATCCGAAGATGATATCATCAACATATACCTGGACCACTATTAAATCTTTTCCGAGATTTTTGGTGAAGAGGATTTGGTCAACCTTACCTCGAGTGTAGCCCTTGCTCAAAAGGAATTCAGAAAGTCTCTCATACCAGGCTCGGGGAGCCTGCTTCAATCCATAGAGGGCTTTATTCAACCTAAAAACCATGTTAGGCTGAACCGAGAAATTAAACCCAGGAGGTTGTTCAACAAATACCTCTTCCTTTAATAACCCATTTAAAAATGCACTTTTGACATCCATCTGCTGTAGCCGAATGTTTCTAGAGCATGCAAATGCAAACAGAATTCTTATAGCTTCCATCCTAGCCACTGGAGCATAGGATTCATCAAAATCCACACCAAATTCCTGACTGTAGCCTTGAGCTACAAGTCTTGCTTTGTTTCTAGAGATAGCTCCATTTTCATCAATCTTATTCTTGAAAACCCATTTAGTGCCAATGACATGAGTGTTTTTAGGTCTAGGAACTAGTTTCCATACATTATTTTTCTCAAATTGATTTAATTCCTCACCCATGGAGGATACCCAAGAATCATGTTTTAAAGCTTCTTCCACAGTCTTGGGTTCTACCTGAGATGTCAAAGCAGCTAAGTCCTGTTCTTGGACAATTCTAAAATGAGACCTCGTCCTAGGGGGATCATGCAAATTACCTATGACATTTTCACTAGGGTGGTCTTTGTGAAATATTACCTCACCTGAGGGTTCACCTACCTCAGTTGCTCCTTCTTGTTGTGAGTTTTCTGGTTGAGCAGCTGGCTGCATCTCTTCTTCTTCAATTTTCTCCAAGAAATCTCCCTCATCGGATGGCTCCCTGTCATCATTTATCATTTTGTTAGATAGAACGTTCTCATCAAACACTACATGAGGTGTTTCTTCAACAGTTTGATCATCTTTATTGAAAACTCTGTAAGCCCTAGAGGTTTCTGAATATCCGAGGAAAATTCCAGGAGAGCTTCTTGCTTCAAACTTATCCAAACCATTCTTACCATTATTGTGGATGAAACATTTGGAACCAAAGATTTTAAAGTAAGAAATGTTTGGCTGCTTACCCTTGAGGAGTTCATAAGGGGTTTTCTTATGAGTAGGTCTTACCAAAGCCCGATTTAAAATGTAGCATGCTGTATTTGCAGCTTCTGCCCAAAATCTCCTTGGAAGTCCACTCTCAATTAGCATAGTCCTGGCCATTTTAATTATTGACCTGTTTCTTCTCTCAAAAGTTCCATTCTGCTCCGGCGTCCTGGGAGAAGAGAATCTGTGAGTCACTCCCTCTTTTGAGCAAAATTCAGAAAATGAAGAGTTCTCAAACTCTCCTCCATGGTCAGACTAAATTGTAATGATATTATATTCACCTTGCAGTTTGATTTTATTGAAAAGTTCTTCAAAGTGAACAAAAGCATCATTTTTATTTGCTAAACAGAACAACCAAGAAAATCTAGTGAAGTCATCAACTATGACTAGACCATATCTCTTACCTGACAGACTTTGTACTCGAGTAGGACTAAAGAGGTCCATGTGCAAGTGCTGTAGCGGTTTAGATAAGAGACTCTCAGTTCTCAATTTAAAAGCTGCACGAGTCTGTTTACCTTGAGCACAAGCATCACAGAGCTTGGACCCTAACTGGAATTTTATTCTGGGCAAACCTCTAACTAGGTTAAGATTAGACATTTTATTCAAAGTAGACACACTAGCATGGCCTAGACGCCTATGCCAGTCAAAAGCAACCTGTTCAGAATTAGCAGACAAACACAAGTTTGTTTCAGAATTATCATCCAGATCAACGATGTACACATTATTTACTCTATGACCTTTGAACATGATGTTATCAGAATTCAGCTCAAAAACCGTGCAAGAATTGTGGTCAAAAAGTACCTTGTGTCCTTTGTCACAAAGTTGACTTATACTTATCAAGTTGTGCTGAAGTCCTTCTACAAGGTACACATCTTCAATGGAGTTAGTAGAGGACTTACCAACCGTACCAATTCCAATAATTCTTCCTCTGTTATTTCCACCAAATTTGACCAGGCCCCCAAACTTCTTTTTCAGTTTGCTGAATTTGGACCGGTCTCCTGTCATGTGCCTGCTACAGCCGCTGTCAAGATACCACTTGTTATGCTTAGCTGCCAGGCTGACCTGCAAAAGTTCAGACAGAGTAATGTGGGACCCAATTCAAATTGGGTCAAAAACTAGTTTTCAGATTATGCAAAAGGCACTTAGGAACCCACATTTGTTTTACTGTTCTCTTCAGTGGTTTTATGTGGGTTAATTCTTCCCTTTTGGCATTTCTTGGTGGGTGTTGAATGAACCTATTCTTAGTAGAACTATGCTGTTTCTGAACAAAAACATTGTTGGTTGGCCTCTTAGAGGATATGCGTGTGTGTTGAGTATAATTCATGCAAGCATTTTTATTCCAATGAAAATTGTGCTGAAAATGGTGAATGTTGGCATGCTCTCCTTGATAACTAGCATGATGAGCTTTCTTAACAAAACTTTTCACCCTTTTAGTGACATCAATAGGACTGATTCTGTGAGAACCTTTGTTCCACACCTGTTGCACAGGAGCAGTTCTTGTCTCAGGATTTCCTGACTTAGGTTGCTGACCAGTGGATTGAATGAATTTGCTGGTCGAAAACTTCATTGTAGAGATAGAATTGGAACTGGATGGTGTTTCCAGTTTCTCTTTGCCCTTGGCGGGGCAGAACGTGGTAGTTTTAAATTCAAAGGGTTTTTTACTAGTGGGATTGTATCCTAATCCCTCCCTATTGAAGTTTACCCTCGACCCCAGAAGAGCATTCAGGTTGTTTCTCCCCTCTGTAAACTTCTCAAGCATTTTTTCTTTGTCCTCAATCTCCTTCTGAAATTCATTACATTGGTCCTGGAGTTCCTGATTAACTTTTCTAACTGCCTCATATTTTTCAGCCATCAGTCTAATCTCTCCTTTACACTCTTCAACTTTACACTTCAGCTCATTCATCCTAGCTAGACTCTCCTCTCTTTCCATTCTCAACCTCTCAATCTCACCTTTAACCTGGTCTAGCTCAATGGCCATCTCCTTGGTTTTCATGCTATCAGTGACAACAGTAGAGTGTTCCTCAGAAAGAGAATGAAACTTACGTCTAAGCATTCTGTGCTCCTTGGTTAAAAAATTATATTTACTTAACAGGTCGCCATAGGCGTCCTCCCAATCATCCAAAGTAAAATTCTCAAATAAGTTTGTTACCTCTTTCTCATGATCGGCCATGAGGCAAGTCTTCTTTTCATCTTCACTTGACGAAGTGGCTTCTGGATCCTCCTCCTCGTCGCTCCATGTGCACAGCATGACCTTCTTCTTGTGCACCATCTTCTTCTGGTGTCCGGGAGCCTTAGCTTGTAGCTCTGGACATTCACTTTTCATGTGACCGGGTTTCTGACAATGATAGCAAGTGATCTTCTTAGCAAACCGGTTCTTCTCAAATTCTCGTTCAGGAGACTTCCTTGCAACATTAAATTTCTTCCTCCTGTAGAATTTTCCTTTAGTTCTCAGAAACTTTCTGAATTGCCTGGTGAGCATAGCTTGCTCGTCCTTGTCCAGGTCTGAGAATCCATCAGAGCCTTCGCTGCTACCATCACTGCTACTGCTGCTGCTGCTCTTCTTAGTATGTCGTGAGACCTTCAGAGCAACATTCTTTCCCTTTCCGTCATGCCCATCGTTTCCTTGTTTGAAATTCATTTCATGGGTCATGAGAGATCCAATCAGCTGGGTTACTGTCATGATGGATAAGTCTCTTGATTCCTCTATAACAGTCACCTTAGTATCCCAGATGGGAGTTAGAGACCTAAGGATCTTCCTGACTATGTCTTCTTGTTGAATGTCTTTTCCAAGGCCTTTCAGACTGTTGATGATCACAGATAATCTGGCATACATTTCTATGATCGACTCCTCTGGCTTCATCTTAAATAACTCATATTGAGTTGTAAGCATGTTGATCTTGGTAGCTTTCACCTGAGATGTGCCCTCATGAATTAACTGCAACTCATCCCACATGTTCTTTGCAGTCTTGCACGCTGAGATCCTCGAATACTCTTCCGGGTGGACGGCGCACTGTATGATGTTAAGAGCTGTCCAATTCAGTGCGGAGAGTTTAACTTGATATTCTGTCCACATATCTTCGTTCGGTGGAAGGGTGTATGGACCATCTGTAATTACTTTCCATAGCTTGTGGCTTTGGGCCCTGATAAAGACTTCCATCCTGTTCTTCCAAAAGAAGTAATTATTACCATCAAAGAAGGGGGGACGGGTGATAGACTACCTATCAGCTATGAAACTGCGAGGACCAGTGGATCCGTTTCCCTGGCCGTTGGACCACATTCTGGGAAAAACCTGCTCTGATACCAACTGATAAGTAAAGTATGAAGTGATCTAGAAGGGGAGGGGATGAATAGATCACTGTTTTTCGAAGAATTAAAAATTACTGCAGTGTATTTCGCTAAACGCAAATAATCTCGAACTCTAACTATCAAAAGGAATGCAGTGCAGACAATAGCTCGAGAGAATAGAAGGCACACCACACAATCACCACAAACGATCACATAAGAACTCAGAGGATTTTAAGGTGGTTCAGTCCTTCAGACCTACATCCACCCCACACTCAAACCGAGTGTGGCTTCACTATCGGCTGGGCAACACAGCTTGCCAAACAAAAGTTGATACACAGCTTCCCAGGAGAACAACCTCTCCTCTTCCTCCTACCCGGAGGGAACTTCTAGCAACCCACAGTTACTAGAACCCAGAGACTCACGTCTCTCTTCCTCTTTACCAAGAGGGAACCCCACTAGTAGCAACCCCACTACTAGTGAACCAGAGGTCGAAGACCCCTCTTCCTCCAAACCCAGAGGGAACCCACAAGCAGCCCACCTGCTGCTTGCAAACCGGAGATTAGATCTCCCTTCTCCTGATCTCACAGGAGGACCCCGACCTCAGTCCAGAGGATCAGAAACACAAACGAGGACAGTTAAAGAAGGATAAGAACAAGAAACGAAAACCACGATCGAAGGAAATCAAATTCCAGAAAATGGAAACAATGTAGCTCAAACTGAGCAATAGACTTCGGATTTGATCCGCAAGTCAGAACAATTCTTCTGATCACTCTTCTGCTCTCTCTTTCTCTCTGCTATTCTTTCTTCTTTCTTTTCTTTTTCTGTGGATCGAACGACTCTCTGTTTTCTGCTCTTTCTTCTATTCCTCTCTTCTTCGATAATCTTCATCTGAGGATGAAGGGTCCTATTTATAGCAGCAACAGCAAGTGGATAGGGCACAAAACGCGTGTGCCTCCCACGCTCGATCCAGAATCTTCCTGCCACGTGCCTTTATTAGGTTGGTTCCTCTTGTCTCGGATCACGTGCAGCCCAGGTGTGTGGAATGTTCTTCCTCGAACCTGTAATGATTTTAAAAGCCATTAACACGCTGTATGGCCACAGAAAGCAAAGCTGCATGAGGTATATAATAGCAACACGACGTGACTACTACACGAGTTAAGAAAAGAACGACACGAGATACATACTAATAACGCTTAACACTACAGAGAAAAATGACACGAAGTATAGTGGTGACCAAAACACACACTACACAGAGAACGACACGAGGCGGCACAGGAAGCAACACGAGGTGCTGCAAAGTTCTGCACGCAATAGAACAAAAACGACACGAAGACACAACAAGGAAAAATGACACGAGCTGACAATAGAAATCGACACGAAGTGGTTGCAAACAAGCAAGACACGAGGTCTACAGAGAGCAACACGAAGTGTGGTCAAGGTGAGATAGACACGAAGTGAAATAACCCTTGAAAAAATAAGAAGAACAACTTGAGCAAAAATAGCTCGAATGAATGACTCGAATTAATATGAGAACAGCACGAGGTGAGAAATAACGACACGAGGTACACACGATGACTACAACACGAAATAAAGAAAACGACACCAAGTTCATAAACACAACATGAAGTGAAACCGAAACCGACACGAGGTTGAAAACAGCACGAAGACGAAACTCAAGAATCGACACGGAGTGTGGTCAAGGTGAGAAAGACACGAAGTCTAAAGCGAAAAACCAACACGAAGATAGAATACAAAGAAAATGACACGAAGTGCATAAACGTAACACGAAGACATAACTACTAAAATAATATGAAAGACACGGACACAACACGAAGACCAGCACAGAAACCGACACGAAGTGGACGACATGGAGACAACACCGACAGACTCGACTTGAGATATTTAACGCTTGAACTTAGAGAAGAGTGCACGAAGTAAAAACAACAACACGAGGACGAAGGACAGACACGGCTATCACGACACGTGATGAAGCAGTGAACCCAGACATGAAATGACTCAAGGAACAACACTAAGTGATATGAAAACACAAGAGCAATCATATAGAATGACTCGAGATGAATCAACATGAATGCTAACGACACGAGGTTCATACAGAAGCAACTCTAGCTACTTCAGAAGAAACAGCTCGAAGACCATCAGCACACAACTGAAACAACACGAAGTACAGAAACAGTACGGACACGCGAAGTATTACCTCTTAGCAGCTATTTCTTGTAAAACATGGATAATTCAAGTGCAAGATATCTGATTAAGAAGAACAATAGTTAACATAGTGTTGCTTATCATCAAAACACTTAAGGAAGACACAAAATCCAACACCTCCTTGCCTTCTCGGCAGACACCTCACGGCGCGCCTCAGCTGAAGGCTTCCCGGCGCGCAGGACTCCAACCTTGTGCAGCATTTGGGCTTTGACAAAGTGGCTGCCGGTGCCACCATTAAAGGCCCATTTAAGTCTCTTTGACCAGGCCTTTGATAGGCCCTTCACGTACATCAGTACCCAAGAGGGTCCTCCGTTGGTGATATAGTTTGTATTGAGATCATTAGCAGGGTTTTCATCAGTCCGCGGACAGGGGTTTCATCAGTATTGCCATCTGAATGATGACAAAACCGGGCATCATTTTATCGATATCGTCACCTGAATGGTGACGAGATCGGACATCAGCTTTAGTCTGGGAAGACTTCAGCCGGGTGTATAATCTGTGGAGACGATTCTTCTTGTGTTCTGACTTTGCAAAAGCCCTTACAATCTTCATCTACCGGTACCGGCTTCATCTTTATCTTACATCACATCTGTCAATAAGCCGACATCTGACTTACGCTGACATGTCATCTGTGGATTCTTGGATGAGGCAGTAACACAGCTCTTATTAAAGTGTGCTGGGAGGTCTCATTAGTCAAACGACTACTGCTTCGTTAGTGCTGCCATCTGAGTGACATCGGCACAGGACGTCAGCTCGGCCGACAAAGGCTTCAGCCGGGTAAATGGTTGACGAGCCTCATCATTGGACTTTTACTGTGGGTATGATCTGCTTCCACCCTTGTTCATTTTCAAGGTGTCAACAAATGCCCCCCACCTGCGGGCGGCGTAAGCGCAGAATAAGCGGCACGGGGCCTGCAGGTGACTTTCATTATTCGAGGGTATCTTCCTCAATTTCTTTTCAATCCGGTCCTTAGACCTGATCATCTCGTTGCAATAATATTCTGCACATGTATCTTTCTTTTCTATCTTCATATTGTTTGACTTTATTTTCAGTTTTTTGGAGCTTCTCGGCACGGGGCCATAGGCTTCTCGGCCCGTGAAGACCTCTCGGTCGTGGAGACGGGGGTCTTGGCGTGCCTAGCTTCCCGGCGCGGAGGGCTTCTCGGCGCGTGGTGCTTCTCGGCGCGGAGGGCTTCTCGGCGCGGGGTGCTTCTTGGCGCGCCTTTCGGCTGAGGGGGGTCTTTCGGCCTGGGGGTTCTCGGCGCGCATTCTACCGTGCCGAGAGCCCTTCGCTTCGGCCTTCTATTTGAGGTGCCGAAGCCTTTTGGCTTCTCATTATTCTTAGCTTCTTCTCTCTCTTCACTTTCTTTTCTCTCTCGGCGGTGGCGGCAAGCTCCTCCCCTCCGACCATCCGGCTTCTTCCCGTGTTATTTGATTTCGCCCGGGTATGACGGTCTTTGGGGATTCAATCCCTTTTGTTTTCGGGATCACCCCCTCTTGGTTGGTGACTCCCTATTCTTCTTGGGCAGACCCCAAATAAGGGGAGATGCTGTCAAAATTTTCATGGGGTCTCATGTTACAATCTTTATAAGATTGCCCATTGTTCTAGGATTTTTAATTCACTTTTCTTCTTTGACTGCAGACACTGCAATGGCTTCAGGCTCTGCTGCGGCATCCCCTAGAGGTGTCGGGGCCAGTTCGTCGGCCCAGCCAGATATATCACGGGCCACAGTAAACTGGCTGAATGTGCACAGCCTCGACTTCAGATACGACAAGATCGCTTCCGTTGATGAATGATCCGATTCTGATACCAATACGGTGTCAACATCCCGGGTATACTCCACTGCCATGGAAACATGCTTCAGACGGGGCACTGATTATCGCCCGGATTTCCCGAAGGACAAACACTTGCTACCGTTTATCCGGACCTTCACCGTGGGTGGAATGCGGAACTACGGAATAGCTCGTACAGTTGAAGCCGCAATTCTGGTTGAGAGAGACAGCCTGAAAGATTCAGTATATCGTGGAAAGGCTATATATCTTCCCGGGGAGAAGCGTGACTGGGATGCAGTCCTTGGCATATCGGAGCTGGAGCCGGAAAAGAAAATGCTGACCCGGGCCCCGGAGTTCACACCTGCTTGGTGGGATAATGCCAGTGGCCGAGTCAATAGGGAGAAGCCCGGCTATGGTCTCTTCCTGGCGCCAGTAAAGTGGGGGTACCGCGAAGAGCCTTTTGTGCTGAATTGTTCGGCCATTCAGTTCAAGTATCATTTGGCCGCTGGTTGGTTTGGGGATACCAAGATCACTGACGCCCACCTATTTCGGGTAGGAGCCGTGGAATTTACTGAGTTTGTTCTGAAGGAATATGCCCCTCTGCTGATCAGAGCTGGGGTATATCATAGTATTTTTGCTTCCCGATTTCGGTATCCTATATCCCGAGGGTTATGCTGTGGGATGTTCGAGGTCTTCTGCCCCTTATTCAACATATTTTATACAGCAGAGGGTGAGACATCTCTTGACCTCTGGAGTCTGTCACAGCTTTCCGGACAGCCTATTGATGGCGAGCCATATGAAGAAGTCTGCTTGGCAGATTCTGAGAAGGATAGCTCCGATGGTGAAGGTAGATATTCCATTGGCTTCTCATACCGGTACCTTATGAAGGCATATCGCTCCATTTGTCTGGCGTACACTAGAGGGTCCTCCAAAGGTTATCACCCCCGAGAGAAGGGCAGCAAGCTGCGGATCCGGGTAGGGCAGTGGATTCAGTACTTCTTTGACGGCCCCCTGAAATATGCAGACTTCCCTTCCGTGGGTCCGACTGCTAGCAAGCAGGTAAGGGCTCCCCGTTATAAGTCGGCGCTGCCATCTTCATTGCGCCGTGCAGGCAGCGGTGGTCCCGACCCAGCAGGCATAGACCCCATCACACATTGTGCGGCTTATTTTACATTCTGGCTGTGCACTTTCGCTCTCCCTCAAGGGGACGAGACAATCATCCGGCCAGAAGCTATATATCCGGCCTGTCAGATGGCCTGGGGAATGAGGCTGTCGCTCTGCCCAGTGGCCCTGTGTCTGATATACAAGTCTTTGGGGGATCTGTACAAGCACCGGACTCCCCGTTCTTTGAGGACCGTGGGTCCTTTTCATTTCTTCAACGCCTGGGTCTGCAGTTTATTTCCTGAGTTGGCTCCCAGAACTTTGCAGGCAGACACAGTACTGCCCAGAATGATTGAGTTTGCCAGTGCTGAACCTGGTCCTTTCTATGATCAGCTGTTCAAAGTAAGGGGCCGACTGATAAAGGTGCCGGTGGATGCCCCTGGCAGCATTCATTTCTGGAGCTTGGCGGCAGGTTCAGCTCCTTTGATTGATCCTCAGAGAGAGTGCAAGCTGGAAGAGGTAGAGACATATATCCATCCTGTCTCAGGGATTAACACTGCCCGGCCAATCCTGGAGCCGGAGCTGGTCAGATGGGCCATGGCCATCCGTCCTAGTGTCTTAGTTTTCAGAAAGGGTGGCCTGCTCCTTCTGGAACCATACTATCCATTCCGCTTTGGGCGGAACTTTGGTTATGACCAGCATATCCCCACAACGGTTGCTCAATTTCCCCTGGATAGCCGGGCTAAGCATGGGTCCACCATTGTCGGCGATGGCCGGTTGTGGTGGGATTTCTACCATCGCCAGGACGGTGCAGTTTTCAGAGTTCCCACAGCTTCTAACCGTGTTCCCCGGGTAACATCAGAATATATCAAATGGTGGAACATTCAAACCAGCTTCTACAGGGATAGTAGAGGTGCATTCTGGGACGTGGCCGAGCGTTCCTTTCTGAAACAACAGCCCGGGCCAGTGTTTGACATCCCCGAGGCCCACCAGAGAAGGCTTTATTCACAGCACCAGAGGGAGGCTGAGAACTATCTGGCCCAGCATCGGGCTTTGAAGGAAAAGGATTCTGACCCGCCTGCTCCTGTCTTTGCTGCTATCAATGAGGACACTTTCATGCAGAACTTGAAACATTTGAGCCGTGTAGGGGACGCTCGTTTGGAGGCGCAACAATATCCATTTCCTATCGAAGAGCCGCTCCCGACAGTAGTTTCTTGGAGGGGTCCGACAGATAGATTTCACCCATATAGGACGTTTGTGCGCCGGGAAGATAGAACCCAGACGTACTACAAGCAGACGTCTTGGTTGTTTATTTTGCTGAATTTACATGGGTTATCTGCAGAAAACCCGATAGCCGGCATATTGAACAAGCCGTTGTTTATCTCTTTTCATTATGTCGACGGCTGGGGTATGGACCACCTTGACTTGTTTCGGTGTCTTGACCTTCATGGTCATAGTGACCTGGCAGCTTTAGTGGAGAAGTGCCAGGTACTTGGCGATGTATGCTGGCTTATCAAGGAGGCTGCTTCACGCTCCAAGGAGGTAGCTTATCTGTACTGGCCGCTCTCTATCTTTTACGACGGCCCAGCAGGTATGATCTCTTCTTTCCTGACTGCAGTGATTTCTGCTCAGTATTCACACTTTGCATCCACTGATCACATTACCTCTCTGACATCTTCAATAGACAGGCCTGATATAAAGCGACAGGGGCTTTATAGAAAAATCATTGCGCAGGCTGAGAAGCCTACTTATTTTAAAATCCCTGCAGCAGCACCGACTACTACTCCCCTGCCTCCTGGCAAGAAGAGAAAGGCTTCCGTAGTTAAGGCTACAGTTGGGAAGGCCAGGAAGGCCAAGAAGGTTTATGCTCAGCAATCGGCTTCGGTAGCTATGGACACCGGGACCCCTCTCCCTGATATTCCCTCATTTGATGAGTTTGAATCTGAAAGGGAGGCTGCTCAGACATCGGTTCAGGGTAACATCAATAGCCTGCAATTGCATTCCTCATTCTCTTTCGCTGGATTTCAAAGAAGTTCTTGAATCTGACCCCTTCCTTTTGCACAGCCCAAGAGCCAGTTGTAGCACCTTCTGTGGTGGAGACCAGGCTGCCTTCTCCCACGCCGGCTAGTGAGGCGGAGGGTAAGCATGCCTTTTTCATCTTTTCCTACATATTTCAATTACTTTTCATTGTCCCTCTCACAAGCTTTTCCCTATAGTGACGGTCGGTGAGGAGACTGAAATTACGGGAGAGGCTGGCGATATTACTCAGCCACGGGAGGGTCATAAGACTCAGTCAAAGCAGAGTACTATTCCGGCCAGGCGCATAATTACCCGATCTACATCCCGATATGTTTTAGAGGTGGCCCCACAGCATGTAGCTAGTGTGGAAATATCCTCAGGCAGTTCTAAGACCGTCTCTGATGAGGAGGAAGCGACTTTCAGCGGCAGTGAGGGGGATGCTCCCGAATCAGAGGCCCCGCTTGTATTTGTAAAAGGTGCTCTGCCTTTTCAGCCTGCTAAGCTGCTGGTGCTATCTTCTGAGGAGGAGTTGCAAGAGGAGTTTGCTGGGCTCGACACCGAGATCGACATAACTCCACCATTTGTCACTCCGACTACGGAGCTTCCTTCTCTTTCACCCCACTTCGAGGATGTGGACCCTGCTTCAAGGGTGGGTTCCTTTTCATGTTTGTTGCTTCATCTGTTTCTTTCATCTAGTGCTGAAAGTTGCTTTGCTTTGGTCTTAGGGCATTGCCACTGCTAGCTCAGACACAACCGCAGCTATCATGGACATTTCCTCTACAAACTGGGCTATTGTCCCTTTTCTGCCTTTAACTTGCATGGGAGTCCCTGAGGTCATTCACCCTGTGCCAGTGCGGATACAGTCTTCGACGGATTTAGCATCGTTGGACTTAGGGGCCTCGGGAGAGAGTTGCATTCCTATCAGGGCTTCAGATTTCAAAGCCAAAGCCGATCCATCTAGAAGCTCCACTTTTATACCGGCCGCAGTAATGTCAATTGCGCCCGAGTCAGTAGTCCCTGCCATAGTGGCTATAGAGACTGGACTTCTACCTTCTCCGACTATAGAAGCTCCTTCCCTGTCACCAGAAAGAGCAGCTGAAGATGAAGCCCCTATTCAAGAGACTCATGAAGAGGCAGCTCCATCCTTCATCGATTCTCCCCCTGTGGATGTTCAAGCTATAGCTTCCGATACAGCGATAGGGGAGGAATCTTCAGCTCAGCAGGAGAGCACAGAAAAGGACTGGCCAGCCCTTACAGCAGATCTGCCGTCTTCGTCCTCTCAGCCGGACGTTGCATTGTGGGAAGATATCGATGGCGAGGTGACCTTTGAAGTCGTCCCCTCTGCCTCCTTCGGCTTCGCTTCCTCTGACAACTTTGTCTGGCAGCATCTGGACATGCTACGTCAGCTGGTAGAATCCCAGGCTGGCTTGACGTATCTGCAATTGAAGGAAATCGCCAATCGCTTCACCGCTGGCTTGCAGGCCATGGGCTGCCCTTTGGACATATGGGTTCAGCGGGTGCTGCTTCTACTGAAATTCGTGCATCGGAGAGACTTCCTTGCACGGACCATGGTTGATAAGCTAACGGCGTTGAAGCTACAGAGGTCAGAATATAAATCTGAGTTGGGGAAGCTAACGCTTATGCTTGATGAACGCCGAGCCGAGCTACAAGGTGCTATTCAGCGGGAAGTAGCTGTGCAGGACCGGATGGCCATCTTGGAGACGGAGCTCTCTGGACTTCGAGCCGAACTGCATCAATTATCCTTTATCCGGCCGCGGTCCAAAGAGGAGGTAGCCTCGCTGGAGGGACGAGTGATGTCTCTCCAAGACATGTCCATTGGACTTTAGGAGGAGGAGGCGCGCCTTCATGAGCTGGGGGCCGCTCCTTATGTGGGTCTTCTGGCCTTCGAAGATATATTCCGGCGGCCATAAATTGTCTATCCCTTCTTTTTCTTTTTGTTCTCTTTTGTGATGTGATGTCCCCTCGGGGCCCTTTATGTACTTCCTTTTTAATGGAAAGGAATCTCTTGACTTCATGCGTCTCCATCTTATTCTGCATGTGGTTTTATCACTTTGGAAGGTGGGGTAGCGGTTTTGACAATCCCTCATGCGAATGGCTCGTACCTTGGCAGGAGAGCGTCCACCCCTTCAGAGAAAGGATGGGGAACTCGCTCCACCGCGTGACGGCATCCGAGGAGGTGCTTGAACCAAATTTTGTTGGTGGCAGCAAACGTCCTATTGGCCATGTGTGCCGTAAGGGAGACGATTTGCCGGAATGCAAATGAGGGGGTCTCATCAGAGTAGACGTATGGTCTAGGCTGGATAGAGACTATTGCAGGTGGGACATTGAAAAGGATACGTGGTTTTCATCAGAACGGACATAAAGTACGAACTGGACAGATTGTATCATTGGCCGGGCGATGTACCGATCAGCCAACGGTTGACTTCATCATCGATATTGAGCTTATATCGATGCAAGGGGAATTTTAGAATAGACGTAAGGTCTAAACTGGGTAGGGTTTCATCATTGATCGGGCAAGGTGCCGGTCGATCAATAGCGGGTTTCATCATCGATATTGGGTTTATATCGACGCAAAGGGATTTCATATGTTTCATCAGAATAGACGTAAGGTCTAAACTGGATAGGATTTCATCATTGATCGGGCAGGGTGCCAATCGATCAACAGTTGGTTTCATCATCGATATTGGGTTTATATCGATGCAAAGGGATTTATAAGTTTCATCAGAATAGACGAAAGGTCTAAACTGGATAGGGTTTCATCATTGATCGGGCAAGGTGCCAATCGATCAACAGTTGGTTTCATCATCGATATTGGGTTTATATCGATGTAAAGGGATTTATAAGTTTCATCAGAATAGACGAAAGGTCTAAACTGGATAGGGTTTCATCATTGATCGGGCAAGGTGCCAATCGATCAACAGTTGGTTTCATCATCGATATTGGGTTTATATCGATGCAAAGGGATTTCATATGTTTCATCAGAATAGACGTAAGGTCTAAACTGGATAGAGGATTTCATCATTGATCGGGCAGGGTGCCGGTCGATCAACGGTGGAACGTACGTAAAGGTGTAGGTCTCGTCAGGACAGACGTAAGGTCTATTACAGCAGGTTTTATCGTAGGTGGGGCTTGCCAAGAAATGCGTAGGTTTCATCAGGACAGACGTGAGGTCTGAGCTGGACAGGCTGCATCAGAATGGTGATGGGTTTCATTGTCGGTGGGACGTTTGAAAGAGGGTATGTAGATTTCATCAGGGTAGACGTAAGGTCTACCCTGGAAGGGTTTTATCATCGGTGGGGAATGGAGCCAACTGACCGATGGAAGGTTTCATCAGTGAAGGGGAGGTAAAGGCAGCGTGCCGGTTGGCATGGGACTTCGAATTACCACATTACTGACCCAAGCGCCCTTTCGGGTTTTCACCGGAGCCAGCCCCCTCTTGCTTTTGCCCACGCGCCCTTTCAGGTTTTCACGTGGTGGGGTACCCGATTTTGCCTGCAGTGCCCTTTC
This sequence comes from Amorphophallus konjac, assembly GCA_022559845.1. Taxonomy (NCBI): domain Eukaryota; kingdom Viridiplantae; phylum Streptophyta; class Magnoliopsida; order Alismatales; family Araceae; genus Amorphophallus; species Amorphophallus konjac. Next base: position 261,296,718 of record CM040121.1, read on the forward strand.
GGGTTTTCACCGCAGCTAGGTTTTAGCCATTTTTGCCCTTGCTCAGAAAGCCTGAACAAGACCGGCGGGGTATCTCTATTTTTAACCCCATCTTTATATATATATATATATATATATATATATATTTGAATTGGGATTTTAGCACGGATCAGGCGATGTGCTACTTCATCAGTGGCTGCTCTTATCATCGGTATTGGGTATATACCGATGCAAGGATTTCATAGGTTTCATCAGGATAGACGTAAGGTCTAGACTGGGTGGGTTTCATCATTGATCGGGCAGTGCGCCAATCGATCAACCGCAGGTTTCATCATCGGTATTGGGTTTATACCAATGCAAGGATTTCATATGTTTCATCGGGATAGACGTAAGGTCTAAACCGGACAGGTTTTATCATTGATCGGGCGAGGTGCCGATCGACCAATGGTAGGTTTTATCACGGCGGGACGTAAAGAGACATGCAAATCTAATAGGACGGGTTTCTTTGTCGATCGGGCAGGGTGCCCATCGACCGAAGGTGGGTTTCATCATCGGTATTGGGTTTATACCAATGCAAGGATTTCATGAATTTCATCACAATAGACGTAAGGTCTACACTGGGCTAGTTTTATCGTTGATCGAGCAGGGTGCCAATCGACCAACAGCAGGTTTCATCATCGATATTGGGTTTATACCAATGCAAGGATTTCATAAGTTTCATCAGGATAGACGTAAGGTCTAAACTGGATAGGTTTCATCATTGATCGGGCAAGGTGCCAATCGATCAACAGCAGGCTTCATCATCGGTATTGGGTTTATACCAATGCAAAGATTTCATAGGTTTCATCAGGATAGACGTAGGGTCTAAACTAGATAGGTTTCATCATTGATCGGGCAGGATGCCGATCGATCAATGGTGAACTTCGCCATGGCGGGACTTTGGACATGGTATGAGGGTTTTATCAGGACAGACGTAGGGTCTATACTGGGTGGGTTTGATCGTTGATCGGGCAAGGTGCCGGTCGATCGACGAGAGGTTTATGGCGGGAGGTGAGGCTTCTTTAGGATCACCACGTTACTGACTCAAGCACCCTTTCGGGTTTTCGCCGGGGCCAGCCCCCTCTTGCTTTTGCCTACGCGCCCTTTCGGGTTTTCACGTGGCGGGGTACCCGATTTTGCCTGAAGTGCCCTTTCGGGTTTTCACCATAGCTGGGTTCTAGCCATTTTTGCCCTTGCTCAGAAAACCTGAACAAGACCGGCGGGGTATCTCTATTTTTAACCCCATCTTTATTTATTTATTTATTTTCATTCTTTTATTCTCTCTTCCCCTCTTTTTTGGGAGGGTGACAAGTCGGAATGCCATTAGATCATGACGAGGGATGGCTTGGCTAGGGCGGAGTGCCGCTATACCAAGAAAGGGTGTAGCTCGGCTAGGGCGGGATGCTGCTAGACCAAGGAAAGGATATATCTCGGCTAGGGCTGGATGCCACTAAGCCGAAGAAACGTAGCTTGGTTAGGGCGGAGTGCCACTAGTCCAAGGAAAGGGTGTATCTCGGCTAGGGCGGGATGCCACTAAGCCAAGGAAAGGTAGCTTGGTTAGGGCAGAGTGCCACTCAGCCAAGGAAAGGGTGTATCTCGGTTAGGGTGGGATGCCACTAAGCCAAGGCAAAGGTGTATCTCGGCTAGGGCTGGATGCCGCTAGACCAAGGAAAAGGTGTATCTCGGCTAGGGCTGGATGCCACTAAGCCAAGGAAAGGTAGTCTTTGTCCGATTACTCGGGGAATATTAGTTGTGCAGCATGATACAGCTTGAGGTGTTTACCGTTGAGTGGCGAGAACTGAATTTCCCCTCGATGGTTAACAACTACGTAGGCCCCTCCTTCGTAGACCCTTTGTATCACATAAGGACCTTCCCAATTAGCATTCAGCTTCCCTTTTGGGTTGGACGCCATGACTTCTTTTTTCTTGACCATGACGAGGTCACCTTTCTTGAATTCTCGTCCTTTTACGAGTTTATTGAATGCAGTGGCCATGCGGGCCTGATACATTTGGATATTCTTCTGAGCTTGGAGGCGCTTCCCTTCCAATTCAGTTAGTTCTTTTAACCTTCTTTCAGCATTTGTTTGTTCGCCACGGGTCAGGCCATATTGGATTGACACTCTGAGTGACGGGACTTCGAGCTCTAGTGGAACCACTGCCTCCGAGCCGTATACCAATGAGTATGGTGAGCACCCTGTAGGTGTCTTAAAGACGGTGCGGTATGCCCACAGAGCTTCATACATCTTTTCTTCCCAGTCCTTCTTATTAGAACTGACAACCTTGGCTAACAAGGTGCACAAAGTCTTGTTAAAAGCTTCTGCCAATCCGTTTGCCTGGGGATTGTAGGGAGTAGAGGTTCTCCATTCAATCTTATACTTCTCGGCAAGCCGATAGATTTTCTGATTTCTAAAATGACTTCCATTATCAGATATTATTTGGTTGGGGATCCCGAACCGGAAGATAATATTCTGCTTGATAAATCTGGTGACCAGTTCACCAGTCACTTCTCTTAATGCTACAGCTTCCGCCCATCGGGAGAAGTAATCTGTCATGGCCAATATGTACTTATGACCGGCCGAGGAGGTCGGCAGTGGCCCGACTACATCAGTTCCCCATTGTGCAAATGGCCAGCTAGGAACTGTAGGGTGCAGAGTTGTAGGTGGCTTTCTAGGCACGGTAGCATGCTCCTGACACTTCTGGCATGACTTTGCAAATTTACAGCAGTCTTCAAACATGGTAGGCCAATAGTAGCCCAGCTTCTTGATTTCTATCTTCATTTTGGGGCCAGCCTGGTGGGCGCCTGCTGTCCCAGCGTGTATTTCTTTCATCGCTTGCCAAGCTTCCTCAGTGGACAGGCAGCGGAGTAGAATCTTTTTACGTGCATCCACCATTATTCGAAATAAAGTTCCATTTCTGAATTCATAGGAATTATTGATTCTCAGGAGTTTCATCTTTTCCTCCCTTTTCTGTGGCAGCTGTTGGTGCAGAAACCACTGTAGCAAATGCTGTCTCCAATCAGACGCCTGTACTGCGCTGATAGTGGCAACTTCTTCCTCTTCGGGGCACCCTTCTAGCATACTGGGGACTTGCCGCCGGTTTATAACAACAATGTTCAGTGTTTCATCTGGCGGGATTGCTAGTGAGCTGGCCAGCTTTGCCAGTGCATCAGCCTGGGCATTATGTCCACGGCCCACATGTTTGAGTTCAATATGATAGAACTTTGCCATGAGGCGTACAGCTTTCTGGTGATAGGGATTTAGTTCTGGCTTTCGCACTTCGAACTCCCCTTGGACTTGTTTTATTATCAACATCGAATCCCCGAATACCTGAAGCATTTGGATACCCATGTTGAGGCTGATATTGAGTCCGATTATCAGAGCTTCATATTCGGCTTCATTATTGGTGCATGGCTTGTTTATAGAACAGGAAGTATGCACAACCTCCCCCTCTGGTGATTTCAGCACAATACCGGCTCCAGCCCATATTCTGGTCTTTCCATCAGAATCTGCCTCTGTTCTGGATGCTCCATCAAAGAACAGTTGCCACATAACTGGCTGAGCTTGACATACCTCGAGTGTCTCATCATCGGGTAATTCAGTCCCCAACATATCATTCTCCGGCACAGGATGCTCCGCGAAGAAATCAGCCACGGCCTGTCCTTTTATTGCCCTCTGGGGTATATATGTGATATCGAATTCCATTAGAATTACTGCCCATTTGTCCAACCGGCCTTTCAGTACTGGTTGAGTCAATATGTATTTGAGTGGATCTGCTGCAGATATCAATCTGACTTCATGGGACAACATATAGTGTCGGAACTTTTTGACAGCAAAGACTAGTGCCAAGCAGGTCTTTTCTATGTAGCTGTAGCTTTCTTCAGTTCTCATCAGCCTCCTACTTAGGTAGTACAAGGCTTGTTCTTTGCCTTCCTCATTTATCTGTGCCAGCATTGCCCCCAGGGAACAATATGTGGCTGCGATATACAGTATCAAGGGCCTGCCCTTAATGGGTGCCCCCAGCACTGGAGGGGTTTTAAGATATTCTTTCAGCTTTTCAAAGGCCTCCTGACATCCATCGTCCCAGAGGAACGGTACATCTTTCATCATGAGCTTGTGAAAGGGATGACATCGTCCTGACAGATTTGATATAAATCGTCAGACATAAGCCAGGCGCCCTTGCAGAGATCTCAGCTCATGCAGATTCCTTGGTGGAGGGAGCTCCTGAATAGCTTTAATCTTGGATGGATCAATTTCAATACCCCTATGCCGGACAATAAATCCGAGGAATTTTCCACTGGACACGCCAAAGGCGCATTTCATAGGATTCATCTTGAGTTCATATCTGCGCAACCTCTGGAATACTATCCTTAGGTCTTGCAAATGGTCTTCTCTTTTGCTGGTTTTTACCACCAGATCATCAATGTAGCACTCTACCTTTTTGAAGAGCAGGTCATCAAAGATCTTTGTCATAGCTCTTTGGTAAGTAGCGCCGGCGTTCTTAAGGCCAAACGGCATTCTTTTGTAGTGGAATATTCCCTTCGGAGTGCGGAATGCAGTGTGCACTCTGTCTTCTTCAGCAATCCAAATCTGGTTGTACCCGGATGATCCATCCATGAATGACAGGGCTTCATGACCAGTAGTCGCATCGATCATCACCTCAGTGATGGGCACTGGGAAATCATCTTTCGGGCAAGCCTTATTAAGGTCCCGAAAATCAACACATATTCTAATCTGCCCATTCTTCTTCTTTACGGGCACTATATTGGCCAGCCATGTAGTATACTGGTTTTCTTCGACAAAGCCTACCTCAATCAGCTTGTCAACTTCTTTGTTAATCTGGTTTATCAATTCAGGACGCATTCTCCTGGAAGGCTGCTTTACAGGGTTAGCCTCTGGGTTTATTGCCAATCGATGCTGTGCCACATCAGAGCTCAGTCCTGGCATTTCATCATATGTCCATGCAAAATAGTCTCAGAATTCTTTCAAGAACTGTATATATTGTTCCCTGACATCTGGCTCCAGCAGTGCGCTGAGGAATGTCGGCCTTGGCTCATCTGCGGACCCCAAATTTATTTCTATCAGCTCATCGACGGTGGCTTGGCCTCCGTCTTCGACTTCGGGCGGGGCTTCTTGCAAATCAATGAAGCCTCCCGGGATATAATCTTCTTCAGTTTCATGCTCCTCTGCTTCGTCATACTGGTCATCAGCGGATGCTGGTGCATCATATAGGCCAATACTACCGGATCTGTTCAGTCTGTCCCGAGGACGAGGCTAGTTCAGTAGGAAATTCAGAAGTGGACCCCTCCGTCCTTAGAGGCTCTTCTAATGTGGGCTCCCCTGAAAGGTCATCATTCTGTAGAGCCCGAAATTCTTCTAGGATGCGCCCGAACTCCAGACACTCCTCCAGCTCTCTGGCTATTTGATCTTCATCCGGGGTTCCCGTATCAAATTTTGCTTCAGCCTGGAACAGATCCTCTTTGGAAGATAGGTCCTCCCAGTACCAAGCTTTCTTTGTCTCATCAGATGTCTCTGTTTCTGGCAGGTTGTCTGAGGCTTCATTGCTTATTATGGATTGATAAATGATTTCTTCATCTTCCGAGGGGTATTTGTCATATCCTACCTCGGGAGGATCGTCATGCTGGTAGGAGACAGATATGACGTCTACCTCAGCCTCATAGTATTCTTGGAGGGTATAACCCAATCCTGGGTGTTGAGTGATCTTCCTCATTTCTTTACTATCTCGAGGCGGATCCCACAGTTCCTTGAATGCCTTCTTCTGAGCAGCAGGCTGCATTGATGGCATTTGCATCTTGGAGAACATTTGTGAAACCCGTTGGGTAGTATAATCCAAGCCTTTAATCGGTACCATCCGGTTTGCAGCTTCTTCAGGGGCCATACAGTCTTGATCATCTTCTTCGACTGGCTCCCCGGTGTAGAATATAATAGGAGGCTCGCAGAAGCGAGGGATTTCCATAGTCTTCAGTGGTAGCACCGTTTGGTACTCAAGGCTGACGATGGGTTTAAATAAACCTTGCGGCACCTCCACCTGAGTGTACTTTTGCTTCATTTCTTCATCGGCATTATCCGGGTGGACGCTAGGAGGGGTAATCCGAGCAAAGTCACCGGCATAAGAGATGTGAGATACCTCATGCTTTTTAATATAGCCTTTTGGTGGCGGTGGAGACCAATTCCTTGCCTCTGTCGCGGGCTTTTTCTGGCTGACCACAGCCTCTTTCCTTTCGCACTTTTGCGACACCTCGGTATAGTAGGATGCATCGAGCATATGGCACTCGAACACTTCGAAAGGATGCAGATCCGCAAACACCCTCTCTTCTTTTCCTTCATGGCAGTATTTGATGCACTGATGTAGCGTGGATGGCACTATTTGATATTCATGCAGCCACGGTCTCCCCAGCAGGGCTTTATACGTGGTGTTGGAGTCGATCACATAGAATCGTACCACTGTAGTGAGGTCTCCCAATGTGAGGTTGAAATCAGCTACCCCAAGAGGTGTCTCACACTTTTGGTTGAATCCTGCAATCTTCATGTCTCTGACCTTGGTGAGCTGTAGATCAAAGTAATATTTCTGATAGATGCGGTATGGGAGAATGTTCACAGCAGCCCCGGGATCTATCAGTATTCTGCTTATCGGCTGACAGTTCAGGGAACCCCTCATATACAGCGGTCTGTTATGGCCAGAATTTGGGATTAGCATATCATCCTCTGTGAATGTGACTGATGGACCAGAATTCACTTCTGTCAAGAGTGCTTCATACTGTGCCGGCGACTGTAAGGCATCAATGATGGCTTGGCGAGCCTCTTCACTTAGAGAGAGGATTTCCCAGATGGAGAACCTGGTAGGGAGCTTCTTCAGCATTTTCATGATCCGGCTGCCCACCCGGACGTTAGACAGTCTCATCTCCTCCACCCAACGGGGTCTTGGAGGTTCATGTGGCGCCTGTGGCCTTTGCTGCCCAGTGCCGATTTTACCCTCTTGATCGGTTTCCCGGGAGGCTTCTTCTGTTGTAACGACCCCTGTTTCTGCTAGAGGGTTACTTCCTTTATTTTCTTCATGCTGCTTCTGCTTTCTAACTGCAGTCTGCTGGCATTTATTGTTTTTAGCTGGGGCCGTGTGAGCCAACTGTTCATTTTCCAAACTAGACAAGAATTCCAGGAATGAAGGAGCCTCTTCCTTTTCTTGGTACAAGCTGGCAGGGGGAGGAACCTGGACACCTCGTACCTCTGGCTCGGGGATCTGATAGGGTTGCTCCCCTCTGAATATAATATTAGGATTAGCTGGTGGCGGGCGCCCCCATCTTTTCCCAGAACGTGTTGCATGGGCTGAGGTAGAGGCCTCAGCATGGTTGGCTTCTAGCGGGGCATTTGATGCTTCATCCTCATCATTCTCCCCGGGCAAGGAAAAGAGTACCGACAGAGTGTTGCATTGTACTGTCGTGGCTTTCTTTCCCCTTTTGGACTTGGGCCGTCTCTTCTTCTTCTGGGAATTTGGCTTTGCTGGCTCTTGCCCCCAGAAGGGCTCATTTTTAGCTTTTTCTTATTCTGCCTCTGGTTGCTCTTTAACTTTCAATTCTTCGAGCTGCTCCCAGAGTATACAGTCTTTTATCAGCAGGTTTTTGGGATTTTTCTACTCATATTCATCGAGCTCATTGATATACTGCTATAGACGCCTGGCTGCAGGACTTACTTCTTTATGTGCAGGTAGGGGAGTTTGTCTCCTCCAATTGTGAGTAGGGATCCGGATGACTGGTCCGGTCTCAGCTGTATGCCATACTGGCTTTACTGGAGGCGGCTCAGGCCTTGGGGTGACACCCCGAATAGTTGCCCCACTGGTGCTGGCTGCAAGAGTCTTTCTTCTGTTCTTTATGGGCTTCGTCTGCCATCCTTCCTGATCTTTCAGTGGGGTGAGGAGGCAAGCTTCATAAGTGTGCCTGGTACATTCTTCAACGGCTTCCTCAGGCAGCTGCTGATAGACTGAAATCACATTGGCGGCCATCCTCCAGGGCGGAGGCTCATGCGGATGAGGTGGCTTCACCTGGTAATCACCCAACTGTAGCTCACCCTTTTTGACCATTCCTTCCATAATATCCTTGAAGACATAACAATCTTCAATTGCGTGCCCCAGCGCACGGTGAAATGGACAGAACAGCGGATCATCTTTCTTTGTCGCATCCGCAGGTCTCTTCGGTTCGGGCAATGTTACCTTGTTGAACTTATATGCCCAGTTAAATAGTGCTGATGTCTTATCTTTGGGAAAAGTGTAAGCCCTTCTCATTCTGTCTCTCAGAGAGACCTTATCTTTTCTTTCTGTTGCACCCTCAGGCGGGGGAGCTTCATCTGCCTCCTTTTTCCCTTTCTGTTGCTCGAAGGTCCTGAAATCGACGGCGTTAGCCTCAGTATGTGATGGCCGTCGATCATTGGTTTTACCCTTCAGCATAGTGGGAGCATTGGCGATCGGACGCTTGGACAAGAACGTCTCGACTTCCGCCACTATATTGTTCAGCCGGTCAAATGTCCTGACATCTACACCGATCATCTTTTCTAGCACCTCTCTCTTGAGGCTCTGTTTACATATCTGCACTGCATCTTCCTGATGAGGAGGTCTTCGGCATCTCATGGCTAAGTTTCTCCACCTTTTGATGTAATCCAGTGCTGTTTCATCCTGTCTTTGCTTGGTTGCATATAGCTCCGCTATTGTAATTTCTCTTTCAGTGACATGAAATCTATCGCGGAATTTTCTTTGCATATCAGGCCAATCAACCACTGATCCAGCGGGCAGGCTTGAATACCATTCAAAGGCTATCCCAGTGAGGGACGAGCCAAAGAACTTAAGCAGATAGGCTTCATCAGCTGCCAGGTCGCCCATAATTGTGGTATAGTAAGCAATGTGCTCCCTGGGAGAGCCCTGGCCGTTGAATTTCTCAAATTTCGGCGGCTTACTGACGCCTGGGGGTAGTCTTTTAGCAGCATACTGGGGAGGATACGGTACTTTGTACACGTCATAGGTACTTACACCATCACCGGTCTTTTCAGACAGCTTCATCTCCACAATTCTTTCAATCATCAGCTTGTGGGCCAGGGCTGGATCTATCTCTTCTGGGAAGAAGTGAGCTTGCTGCTGGCTGTAGGGAGTCGTCATCACAGTTGCGCGCAAGGTGGGCGCGGCGGGCTGCGTCTGAGATGTAGAGGGCTGAGCTGCTGCTTGCTGCAGAACAGGCTGGCTCGGAGCTTTGCCCTTATCAGCTGGAAGGGGATTAGTTGGGACAGCCATTTCTGCTGAGCTGGAAGTCTGCCCCACAGGTTCGGCTTGCTTGGAGATCGGTGTGGCTTCATGCCTCTCATTTAGCTGTCTTCTGAGAGCACTGATCTCCTGTTGATATCTTCTAAACATCATCTGGATCATGGGATCCAGAGTCGATGGGATCTGTATATCTTCTGAAGTCCCTTCAGCATCATCAACGAAGGGATTGTCTTCTTCTTCTGTTGTCACCACATTGACTGTCATGGTGGTGATCTTGCGGGTTTCCTCATCATTCTTCATCTTATCTTTTGCAGCCTGACCTCTTCTTGTGACGGGGCCTGGTCTGGTAGCCAGCCTGAGCAGTTCATCTGGCTGAGTTGGTAGCATATTCTGCCCCCTGGCGATTCCAGCCATGTTACAGGCAAAGATTTGCATTCTTCCCCTCTGCCTGCAAACTTTTCTTTTTGCCTGGTCAGGGTATTTGAGTCGGTCGAAGACCGATACTCTTTCTTCAGCTTCTCCCTATACAGGTCTTCTTTATCATATCCGGCCTTGCGGCCTTCTTCATAATCATTTGAATCGGAGGAGGAGGCTCCGAGCATCATTCTTGAAGGGCTTCTCCTTCTTCTTCATCCACGGTGCCCAGAGCACGGGATAATCTTTGCTGACCGAGGGCAGAGTTCCCCAGGTAGTGGAAGTAGTCTTGGACCACTTGTTTCATCTCCTCTGGATCGTGCCTTCGCGGCTCTGGTCGGAGTATCAATCTTTCCTGGCTTTTCTGCTGATGAGCCAGTCTTGTCATCTGAGCATTCAAATGCTCGGCTTTAGAATATCTGAATATGTCAGCCTGTCTGGCACAGGCTCTTGGTCTTCTTGGAATGGCAACCGTGACTGGTTCGCTCATTCCCATGTCGCCATCTTGGCAGCAGTTGGCAGTGTCATCATAGTTCTTCCTTTGCCATCTTTTGCCTTTGGCCCTGGGATGGGTGATAGTAAGGTCTTCATTCTTTTGATATCTTTTGCCCCTCATCACGGGGCGAGTAGTAATCAGATTTCTTCCTTCATCATTTTTTTCATCTCTCCTCCCCAGATCTTTGGGGTAAGCAGCAACATCATCTCTTCTGTAGTTTCTTTCTTCTCTTCTGCTTCCTGCCCTGAAGCGGGCAACAGCATCCTCAGTAGCCTTCTTCTCATATCGAGCTGGGGCCCAGCTCTGAATCTTCTTTGGTCGCCAGACCTGTTTATATTTTGCTGGTTTGGGCGCCAGCGGCTTCCTTTCATCAGCTTCCCAGTTGGCCCTCCTAGCGGCCAGGACGCGGAACCTGTTGTCGGTCTGGACAGTCGGGACAATCCTGTCCGGCCGGACTTCTCTGGGGCGACCGTTGAGGTTCACCCTAACATCTCCCATCATCATTGTCTTCCCAGAATTGGAAAGACGACGCTCAGCAGCAGCATACCGGCTTCTCCGGTTATTTCTCTTTCCCCTCTGGGCAGCAGCGGGAACCGTGTCCCTCCTTTGAACTTGGTGTACATAGCAGGCGACGGCCGTCGAGGTCGTCTTCTCCGGTAAGCCAGCCTTCTTACCAGCAGTCTTCATAGGGGCACCTGCAGCGGTGCCTTGCTCGTCGTTGTTGACCTGCAGAAGGTCGGTGAAGACGAGGCCCAGACAGTTGGGCAGCCCGACAGCAGGGGGCATTGCTCCGAATGACAGGGGTACCGCCATGTAACCCTCTCGCACATGCATATCGATCGGTTGTTGGCCGAAGCGTACAGACATAAGTCCAGTAGTCATCTTCCTGAAAATAAGGAAAGCGCACAGGATCAGAAATTTGAGGGGGGCCCGCTGGGCCTCCTATTTTGGCATAGAGATGAAGGGAGACTAGGTCCCACCGGGCGTGCCAGCTTGTGGAACGTGGATTTTATCTTATTTCATTATATTTTTTTATTTTTTTTTTGGATTTTTGATTTATTAGGCGTGCCAGTCACGTGTGTGACGATTTTTATTGTGCGCTCGATCTGACTTGGTCAGTCGATTGTGAAGTCCGAGTCGGGACCAGAAGTCCGTCATACCATAAAGGCTATGACGTTAATTACGCCCTTCCAAGGAAGGACAACCCTTGATTAAACGCCAAAATAGGAGGCCTCGAGAGGCAATAATAAAAAGGATATTCTTTTTATGTGCGCAGTTTGAATTTCATACCAGAGCCAGGAAGGCGGGCAAGATAATAACATCGATTGTAGAAACAGACGATATCGCTGAATCGACGGCTCGAAAAATAATCAGACTCAGGGGAAAGGTAAAAAGAGGATATCAATCGCGGACAGGATGAGCCGCGATCATGACGGAGGTTTAAAGCATCGGTTAACATTTCGGCGGCACTTCCCCATGGTCTGGATCATGCCCAGAGGGAAATAGGCTATCACCCACGGAGTGCCGGGGTGAAAGCCGAAAGAAAGAGAGAGGTCGGGCCTCTCCACGTTACACACGTATGCCCTAAGGCAATGTTTGATTCTTCCCTCACAGGAGCTGGTGGCACCCATGCATTGGCATGGCTCACCGGAGCTAAGAGGGAGGCGCGTCGTTGTGACTTCGACACGAATCGATGGAACATAAGGGAGTCTACCTCCCTTTAACTTTATCCTCGGGACACATCTGGTGATCCACGAATATCTCTGTGTAGGTTAGCTCTGGGCATTTGGGCTCACAGGGTGGCAACTTAGGCTCTCGGCATGACCACAGATGGGAGGCTAAGGCTCCCGGCGTGAGTAGCAAGAAGATGGAAGTTCTCGGCGTAGCCAAAGGGAAGAATCCAGGAAGCTCCGGCGCCGACTTCCCGGCGCGCTGAAGATTCTCCAAGGGGGTTATCGGCGTAGGCTAAAGGGGGAAGAGGAGCTCTCGGCCTGGGGGTTCCCGGCGCGCTGAAGGCCGCGCCGGGAGCTGGTGGCGCCGAGAGGTAGCTGGCCGAGAAGGGGTGTTTGGGCGCCGTGAGGGGTTTAGGACTTTACGGTACCCTGTTTTTAGGATTTTGAGAGTTTTCTGGGAATTATATCAGAGTAGATTGGCTCTGGAGACTAGAGATGGGGTTCAACTGGTTTTAGTTGTATATGCTTCAAAGGAGGCCGAGAACTGAGAGGGATTGGAGGGGAAGAGCCCCACACAGAGGTCCTTTTCACCATCACCATACGGAGCCCGGAGGACAGCTTCAGTATTATTTTTCATCGCTGGGAGGATTTCAGCAGCACCTCCCCCGTACCTAGCGTATGCCAGGGAGTAATAGACGATCACCCACAGAGTGCCGGGATGAAAGCCAGAATAAGGGGGGTATGGGACCCCTAGCCCGTGTATGTGATCACAGCACCGACTTAATATCCCTTTGAGGCCATTGAAACTTATGCAGTGGCAGAGTTTCTCTGGCTCGTAAGGTTATGTAGGGGAGTTATCCCCAATGATGTTTATCCCTTAGGCACATATGATGATCTAGAGTATCCTTCGACAAGATGCAAGGCTTGGTTGATCGGACTTCAAAGGGCATCTGTGTGGTTCCTTGGCCTGTAGCAGGAAAGCTTTCCTCCGGGGTTCAAGGAATGGAGGATTCACAACGTAAAGCAGGGGTGGCAGGAAGCATGGTTCCCGGCGTGGGTTTTATTGGCCAAGGGGGAATGCTCTCGGCGCAAGGGTTCTCGGCGCGGTAATGACCGCGCCGGGAACCCGGCGCCGGGAGGCCCCCGGGCCGGGAAGGCTGTATTGGGATAGGCTTTATTTGCCTTGCCGAAGGGGCTAAAGCAAGGGGGATCTCTCGGCAGAGTAGTTCTCGGCGGGGAAATGGCCACGCCGGGAAGGGGCTAAAAGGGTTTATGGCTGAACTGCGGTACTCTGCTCAGGCGATTTCTGGGATTTCTGGCTCGATTGAGGCAGTATCTGGACTGCAGAAGGGGATTACGTGGGGGTTAGCATCAGTCGAAGGGCAGATCATCCATTGTCGAATCCTCATGGGACATATGGCATTTTCTATACTCACCTGCTACTCAGACGGTCAAGAGATTGATGTCTCTGACCCTGAATGAGATTGGAGCTCGACAGACGTCTGTGATATCCGGGGAAACCATGATCCGAGGGGGAGGAAGAGGAGGGACAGAGCCTAATAACCTACTGGATGAGGGTTGAGACTCCATCTTCGTCTTCCACTAGAGGACAGGCTAGGGAGGGGAGGTCGAAACATGAATCGGAAAGCTATAACATCTAGGCAAAATGATATTCAGAAGAACAGCCGATGCAAGAAGGGGAGAAATATAGCAGATATTTCAATCGATCGAATGCCCAAACGAGCCATGTTCATCTTTCATATTATTGCATCATCCCAAACCTGTACAGATCGTAGAAGGTAAACGAAAGACAGAGAGATGGAAATCGAGACCGGAATCCTCCGGCTACATTGATACATCGAGAAAGCCTCGCCAGATTACATCAGAAAAAGAAAATAAAAAGAGGAAAGCATGGGGGGAGGGCGGAGCATTGACTCCTCTCCCTCCCCGGCTGCCCACCTGGGTCTCCTCTCTTCTTCTTCTCCTTGCTTCTTCTTTTTCCCTCTCGGTCTCTCTTCTAGCTTTTTCCTATCTCTGACTTTTCGACCTCTCATCAGCCTTTCGAAGGGAAGGGGCTTTATAGCCGTCCCTCCTTGCCTTCTCGGCAGACACCTCACGGCGCGCCTCAGCTGAAGGCTTCCCGGCGCGCAGGACTCCAACCTTGTGCAGCATTTGGGCTTTGACAAAGTGGCTCCCGGCGCCACCATTAAAGGCCCATTTAAGTCTCTTTGACCAGGCCTTTGATAGGCCCTTCACGTACATCAGTACCCAAGAGGGTCCTCCGTTGGTGATATAGTTTGTATTGAGATCATTAGCAGGGTTTTCATCAGTCCGCGGACAGGGGTTTCATCAGTATTGCCATCTGAATGATGATAAAACCGGGCATCATTTTATCGATATCGTCACCTGAATGGTGACGAGATCGAACATCAGCTTTAGTCTGGGAAGACTTCAGCCGGGTGTATAATCTGTGGAGACGATTCTTCTTGTGTTCTGACTTTGTAAAAGCCCTTACAATCTTCATCTGCCGGTACCGGCTTCATCTTTATCTTACATCACATCTGTCAATAAGCCGACATCTGACTTACGCTGACATGTCATCTGTGGATTCTTGGATGAGGCAGTAACACAGCTCTTATTAAAGTGTGCTGGGAGGTCTCATTAGTCAAACGACTACTGCTTCGTTAGTGCTGCCATCTGAGTGACATCGGCACAGGACGTCAGCTCGGCCGACAAAGGCTTCAGCCGGGTAGATGGTTGACGAGCCTCATCATTGGTCTTTCACTGTGGGTATGATCTGCTTCCACCCTTGTTCATTTTCAAGGTGTCAACACTTGGCTATGTTGACCCACCAAGTGAAGAAATTTTTGAGAAGAAAGAAGAATTCCCAAGGAAATTTTAGAAAAGGGCAAAGGAAGCCTTTTCAAACTAAGGGTGAGTCAAGCAAACCTAACAATGTTATTTGCTATGAGTGCAAGAAGCCCGGGCACATGAGAGGAGAGTGCCCAGAATTGAAGACGAAGTTCAAGAAGGATAAATTTAAGAAACCCAAAGCCATGGTCGCCACATGGAGCGACGAAGAGAATGAACAATCTGACGAGGAGCTAGAGGAGCTCGTGGAAAGCTTGTGTCTTATGGCACATGCAGATGATTCAATCGAGGTAAATTCTGATCCTGATTTTATTTCAAATGAACAATGAGAGTCAGAATATGAAAAGCTGTATATAAAATATAGAAAAATCAGATCTGAAAATAAAACTCTCAAAAAGAAAATTGATGATTTATCACATGAGGATTCTTTTGCTAAGTTTGAAAAACTTGAGCAAGAATGGTTTGAACTAACAGAAGAAAAAGAGATTTGATCTTAAACAATTTTAGATATTGCAAAATCTAAAGAAGAATTATCATGTAAAATATCTGAAATAGAAAAGATTTCTGAGAAATTGGAAAGTGAAAAAGGAGTCTTGATATCCACCATTTTAGAACTCGAAAAGAAAAAAAATGAAAGTTTAGATGAAAAGGTGGCTGAACTGTAGTCCACCTTATCTAAGTTTGTCAAAGGCAAACAAAACTTAGATAACTTGTTGGGAGTTAAGGTTAACTTTCAAAAAGAAGGTTTGGGGTATATTCCCCAGAACAAAAAATCTTTTGAGCATAAGATCACAACATCCTATGCTCGTGAAAAAGAAAATAACTGTGCATCATGCTCACACACTAAGCCATCATCTGTCCAATCTAAACCACATAGATACCAAAGAAGACTTTCAAATGTCAATTGCTTTCATTGTGGTAGATTTGGTCATGTTATCACTAATTGTTGGTTCAAACAGAACAATCAAAGGAATCATGCTATTTGGACCAGAAAAAGATATATGAAGAATTGGACTAACCCTTATGGACCCAAATTAGTTTAGGTACCAAAAATAATTGGATGAGAATGTTGTTTCTTGCAGATATGCCTTGAAGCCAGGGGGAGCAAATGGTACCTGGATAGCGGCTGTTCAAGGCATATGACAGGGGACAAGACGGTGTTCTCTACTCTACAAGACAAGGATGGAGGCTTGGTTGTCTTTGGTGGAAAGGACAAAGGTAAGATTATTGGAGTTGACAACATAGGTAAGAATTCTGAAATTCTTATCGAAAATGTGCTCTTGGTGAAGGGTTTAAATCACAATCTTTTAAGTATAAGCCAACTGTGTGACAAGGGTTTTAAAATTATTTTTGACGAAACTCATTGCCTTGTCATGAATAAAATCTCTAACGAAATCAGATTCATTGGCAAAAGGAACAACAATGTGTATACTGTTGATCTTGATGATGTTGCTGGTGATGATGTGTGCTTGGTAGCAAACAACCATGATAATGCATGGCTATGGCACCGAAGACTAGGTCATGCTAGTTTTGGAATAATCTCTAAATTTTCTAGACATGACTTGGTAAATGAGTTGCCTAAATTAAAATTTGAAAGTGATAAGATCTGTGAGGCTTGCACAAAAGACAAGCAAACACGCATCTCTTTCAAAAATAAAAATATTGTTTCTACCGCTAGGCCTTTAGAACTGCTGCACTTTGATCTTTTTGGTCCGACTAGAACATCCAGCCTAGGAGAAAAATCCTATGGATTTGTAATTATTGATGATTACTCTAGATTTACATGGGTGTTATTTTTAGCCAATAAAAGTGATGCCTTGATGAAGTTTCAAGTGTTTTGCAGGAAAATCTAAAACGATAAAGGATATCTCATTACCACAATTCAAAGTGATCATGGTGGCGAGTTTGAAAATCACGATTTCAATAGTTTTTGCCAGGAGCAAGGATATACGCACAACTTCTCATCACCCAGGATGCCTCAACAAAACGGAGTAGTGGAGAGGGAAAATAGGACCTTGATAGACATGGCACGGACCATGTTGTGTGAGAACTCCCTATCCAAATACTTTTGGGTTGAGGCGGTAAGTACAACATGCTACATCATCAACAGGGCAATGGTAAGGCCCATTTTTAAGAAAACACCATATGAGCTCTACAATGGTAAGAAATCAAACATTTCCTATCTTAAACCCTTTGGGTGCCCATGCTTCATCCTGAATAACGATAAGTCCAACCTAGGTAAGTTTGATGAAAAGAGTGACAAATGAATCTTCCTAGGTTATGCATCAAATTCTAGAGCTTATCGGTTATTCAATAAAAGGACTTTGGTTGTTGAAGAAAGTCCTCATGTCATCTTTGATGAATCTGAATTAAAACTGACAAATCAAATTTCTTCTACCTTGGATGCAGATGAAGCTCTTAAACAATTAAATGATGCTGGGACATTTGAGGTTAAAGATGAACCAACTGAAGGGACCTCAAGTAAGAGTGAAAAGGATGAATATCTATCAATTGAAACACTTCAAGAACAGCAAGTGCAGCACTCCGACTTGCCAAGTTCCTCCACGCTCTTAAAAGATCACCCCGCTAAAAACATCATAGGTAATTCTGAAGATGGGATAAGAACTAGATCTTTATTAAGGCAAGTAGAAGAAGATGATTTGATGGCCTTTATTCCTCAAGAAGAGCATAAGGATATTCATGAACCTCTTCAAAATGAATCCTGAATCCAGGCCATGAATGAAGAGTTACACCAGTTCGAAAGAAACGAGGTATGGACTCTTGTGACGTGTCCTAAGAATCAACCAGTAATAGGAACCCGTTGGGATTTCAGAAACAATGAGTGACACGGGATTGGTTGTTAGGAACAAGGCCCGGCTCGTAGCCAAAGGGTATAGCCAAGAAATGTGTATTGATTTTGATGAGTCTTTTGCACCGGTTGCTAGATTAGAAGCATTCCAGATTCTACTATCCTTTGCTTGCTCTCTTGACTTCAAATTATTTAAAATGGATGTTAAATCTATCTTTTTAAATGGGTACATCAAAGAGGATGTTTTTGTAGAACAACCTCCAGGTTTTGAAGACTCAAAACATCCAAAGCATGTGTACAAGTTGCAGAAGGCCTTGTACGAATTGAAGCAAGCTCCAAGGGCATGGTATGAAAGGCTCACTTCATGCCTGATTGAAAATGGTTTCAAAAGAGGTAAGGTTGACCAAACACTTTTCACGAGGAAATCAGATAAAGACATATTAGTAGTTCAAGTGTATGTGGATGACATAATTTTTGGAGCTACTAATTGTAGCGACCCAGATCCCGGATACCAGGTATACCCGGTAGGACTACCGAATACACGTGATACCACTTGGAACCCGCGAGGCCTCCCAAGAGCAGGAAAGCTCCGATGGGATAAAGGCATGTGTAGAGTACATTGAAGCCACAGAGATATAATAGAAGCAATTAAATTTCATTAGATCGGTTTGCTAAAGTAGCAGAAATAAAATTACTTTTTAATTAACAGTTTCATGTAAACAATTAACCACCAGAGTCAAGTCCAAAGCTAAAGACAGCAAGTCTAGCATAGTACAGTCGACAGAAAAGAAAGACGTACCGTGAAGTCGGGGGAAGCCCGACGCAGGTACCAGCTGGCCACAACGACACGCTACGAGCAAGCGCACTAGGAACCACGCGGAAGCAGAACGAACGACGTCACCCCACCTGAAAAGCAGGGGTGAGCCTCGTGTCACTGGCTCAGTAGGGGTCACGCGGATCCCCACTGAAAAACACGCAGTAACACGGAACAACAAAACAACAGGAAGAACAGTAGGTGTAGCAAAGCGGGAAAACTACACTACAAAGCTGTAAAACTACTCTAGAAGCTGTCGAGAACAGACGGGGAGTAGGAGTAGGGAACAAGTAAGAAAGGGGAAAAACCCACGCCAGACAAGTGGCGGCCGAACTAACCTCGGCACCCCAAACTACTCCAAGCAGCGACAGAAGGGCGACTCTGATTTAACAAAGTCAGAAGTTACCGATCTGCCAACTCGGCACCAGGCCTAAGACGAAGACCTGCAAGGACCGACGAAAGGTCTAGAAAAGACCCACGCAGACGACCGATAGACTTGACGACACACCCACGACTAGAAAGTCATGCACCCCACGCTGACCTCGAGTAGAGCCACGAGAGGGCTAACTCAGAATGGTCACGACGCGCAAGAAACGCCGAGAGTCACGTGTCACGTGATGGAAGCACCTCCTCACATGAAGAACAGCCAGCTGCGTCCACTGACGTCTTAGGCTGCGCCACAATTGTCTCGCCTACGGTACCGCTGAAACCACGGCAGAGTCGCAGACACGAGCAGAACCAAATAGGAACAATAGCAATAACAGAACAAGAGGACAAGTAACTAGTCAGGGTCACGCCCGTCGACGTAGGTCCTCAGTCCCTGACAACGTGTGCACACACTGGCTCTAGCCTAAGCCAGGTTCTCTAGCTAGTTTTCTCCCTCGGTAGGACGCTACCGCTGGCTGGGAGCCCACGGAACTAGCTTATAAACCGCATCACGGTAACACCCCTCTGCTATCCGCTAGCGAGTCGACAACTCAAAGGCCTTAGGGCTACAACAAGCGGAGGATCACAAGACACAGAGACTCAAAACACAAGTGCTGAAGTACAGGTAGGCAAGAACGCCCAACGGCACGCACTTCCAAGCACCAACGACAATACAACCACTGTTGACAAACTCAGGACAAGGCAACTAGACCTACCACGTAACGATCCTTGAGTCAGACGACTCGAAGGCAAGATCGTCATAAACGGCAGAACAAGCCGCCAATCGGTCTAATCCTAAGTCAGAGGAAACGACACTCTGCAGGAAACGACTCACGGAGACCTGAGGGAACACCGAAGGCCCTCAGACACGCCTGGACACACAAAATGAGGTAAAATAATACCTTGAGGCATCCAGAACCAATGTCTCGGACTGGACAGAACCACCAAGACACCCACACAAGGTCGCCTGTCAACCACTGGGTCACCCCGGGTTGACCGGAACCAAACAACGATGACACAACAGTAGGAAAGAGAATCCTACCTCAAGCAAGAAGACTCCTGGCTACCTTACAATGTAGTCTTAGCCCTCATAGGGTGTCAGGTGACATCCACGGGAAAGCGGGCAGACCACAAGGATAAGCCAAGACAGTCAGAAACCAAAACGATGGCAATCGGAGCTCAAAGGCTGTAACGCACCACCCCTAGACCGTTACACGAACGTGACGGTCTAACGCTGGGCCGTTACACGAGCCTGACGCACCAGGGCAGGCGCGTCAGAGCAACCACACTCAAAACCACAACACGAATAGCGTAACGCGCCAGGGCAGGCACGTTACAGCGGCCTAACGCATGACAATAGACGCGTTACGCCACCCTAATGCACGGGAGCAGACGCGTCAGGGCCAGTAGACCCGAGACAAAAACGGTAACTCGAACCACGTAACGCACTAGACCAGGTGCGTCACACAGCTTAACGTGGCAAAGCAGGCGCGTCAGGGCCAACTGGCTCAAGTCAAGGAAACAATGGCCGAAAGGCACGTAACGGTCCATCACGGACGCGTTACACAAGCCTAACGCACGAGGGCGTGGCCGTTAGAGCCAACGGCACTGTTAGTGTTGGTGTGCTACAGGCTAATTTCGGGTCGGGTAGGCCCAATAGTTGTACGATCTTGTTCATTATTAATAAAGTGGTATTTGAGCGTAAATATGCGATTGTGTATTACTTTACGATGTCCCTAGGATATGTGGTTGTAAAGTCAGTTGGAGATGTGATCTCGAATATGAGACTGACTTTACATGGACGCATACCTTAAACTGTTCCTAGTTGGAGGGTAATCACTCGGGGACTTTGATTACCTATTAAACCAGTACACATGATGTGTCACTGACCAGTCTCATGGTCATTGGTGCGGGGCACCAACACATATGTGTAGGTGTATGTCCTTGGAGGATGTACACTGAACTGATCCGCTATTGGATCTTCAGATGGTTGATTATACCTAATGTCAACTGAAGATCCAATGGTCTCAGTAGCATCGTTGGTCCTTTGACCTGAGACATTGATCGGATCTTACACGAGGACTGGAATGGTTTAATTACTTGGCTAAGTGACTTTAACCATAAGTCATGAGTTGCCGAGTCATTAACCACTCCAGGATACGTGTGAAGATCATCAATAGTCAAGAGGGGATCGCTCACTATCGGGTATATATCAGACAGTTAATGGGTCATGACATTGACGCTCCGTTAAATCCCTGGCCAGGGTCGTGTGAGTTCGTTTAGAACGGACGTCATACACTATAAGGAGGTCATGGTCAAATGGCACGATCATGGAGTTTGATAGAAACCGTACCCTCGATCGTACCAGACTCATAGAAGGAGCGAGGGATTATATCGATGCGGTAACTGTGGACTTACAGGTACCAGACATGCTGGTTTAAACCCGACGTCCTCTAGGATCACGCGGATTTGCTTGACCCAACGTGATCGAAGGTTCGGAATGAATTAAACTATTATTCGGCTCAAGTAGAAGCGAATAATACGTTTAATTTACTTCTAATTGGGAATTAGAAGTTAATGGGCCTTAAACTAGAGTGACTATGGGCCTAGAGGATCACACACAATGGATTCTTAGGTGACGGATCATTATTATACAAATATATGTATTATTTCCTTTTTAGTTCCTTTTGGAAAGGAGTATAAATAGAGCTTAATACATATGTATAATAGAAGAAAGGATATATATACAGTTTAGGTCTTTTGGAGCCCTTTTAGAAATGGCCAAAACTCTATATATATGGCATCCTACGTGAGCTGATTCGAACTCTCTTGGCTTAACCAAGCATTAAGGGTTAAGAGAGGAGGATTAGCTCCTCCCCCCTTTCCTCCCTCTTGCTCTCTCTCTCCAGAAGGTGAAAGGGTCGGGGAAGGTCCGTGCCGGGGGGTACCGTCTCTGCGCAAGGATCCGTGTGGATCATCTCTAGAGGCCGTGCAGCTGTGCGGCTCGATATTCTGCATCGGGCTTAGCGGACAGCGTCGTTCCGCGCAAGGTGAAATATGCAACCCGTAGTTAGGGGTTGGGGTGATTAAAACATCGATTAGAGTAGAAATCTAGGATTCCATAGCACTGGGATCGGGCAAAATAAATTTTTGTTATCCGCTGCGTTGCCCGTAGGTGCTGTGCGAAATCTTATAGTGGTATCAGAGTCAGGTTGACGCTCTGGTCGATATTTTATCACCGTTTAGAACCGTGTTTTAGGGGCATTAAATCCTTCAATTATTAATTGTAGAAGGGGATACTGGGCATCTCGCTTCTTCCAGGATGCTGGGCATCGCTGGAGCAATTTTTTTTAAAAAAAAAATAATAAATTTTTTTTGGGGCCCGATTTGGGCGCACTGCGCCCTGGGGCGCCGCGGGCGGCGCCCGCAATGCGGGCGCGGGCGTGCGGGTCAACGCCCGCGCCGAATATTTTTTTAATTAAAAAAATTACTTTTAATTTTTTAATTTATTGTGCTCAAATATATATATATATATATATATATATATGATATATATATGAAAATGCACAGTAAATTAAATAGAATTTTATCTTGTAGGTTAATTATGTTATCTCAATAGTAAATGTCAAATGTTAAATTTTATTTAACTCTTTTGAATTTACCGAGGTGAGATAATTACTATTTACCTTGAGATAAAATGGTAATAATTGAACTTACTTCAGTAAATTTTAATTTTTGAATTTTTGATTATTAGATAATTAAAAATTCAAATTTTAAATTTTATTAAAGTTAAATGTAAAAAATTTAAATATTTGAATTTTAATTATTAGATAATTGTTAAATTCAAAATTTTAATTTTAGAATATTGCTAATTGTGGATAATTGCATTATTTTAAATTTACTTTCAAACAAAATTATTGGATAATTAGTTTGAATTTAAATTTAAATTGTTGACATGTTTAAATTTTGAATTTAAATTTGATTATTGGATAATTAAATTTAAATTTAAATTTAAATAAGTATCTAAATTAAATGCCCCTGTAGAAAATGATGGTTCTTTACATGATTTACTTTATTTACCTTGTATTGGCTTGCTTGTCTGTTTAATTTTAGGTAATCCTGCTTCGATTTTCAAAAGTAAACAAAGCTAGCATGTTTTTGTTTGCACATCCCATTTTTAAATTCAAAAGTAAGGATTATTTTTAGAAAATAACCGTTGATTGATTTTATTTGAATGGGTTGGCAAGTGATCATGGACTTGGATTAATGTAATTAATTGGGGTCTGCGAACCTCCTTTCTCTCTCTGTTAAAATTCCAATGTACTTCTATCTTCCTCTATTGTTATACTCGCCCTAAGGGCTTCTGAAATTTTATTGATATGTAATTTACATTTTTTCGGTCTGCGTGCTGTGTAAAAGTTATATTTACTGCGGCGTCGGAGTTTGAAAGCGCGGAGCACACCCGACGAGGACGATCCAACTGCTTCAGAAGCGGGCCGGATGCCTTAGTTACATTAGGGATAAAGTCCATGATCACTTGCACTTTAATTTTGCATTGGATGCATTTATTTTGTGCAAACTACTAGGTACGGTAAATATATTGGATATATTTATATTACCACCTAGGGTGAGATCAAGATAAAATTAAATTCCCTCGCGATTAAATTTTAGATCTGGTAAGCGTGGCTCTAGGAGTCGTCGTGGCCCTCCATCATTATGGAGTGAATGAACGTCTTCATTCTATGGATTTGTTGTGCTTTTCACAAGGTCCATGAGTTTGGGGGCGGGATTAAACTCCAAGGCTCAGCCTCAATAGGGTGAGGAATTGAACTCGGCCTTGTTGTGCTTTCCACAAGGGTCGGGTCATGAACTCATTGCTATGTAGTAATGATGGTTAGATCTAACCGAGAATATCCTTTGTTGTGCTTTCCACAAGGGGATGATTTCTCGGGGGCCGAATATCGGATATTGCATTAGATGCAAGTGCCTGTTGACTGTCCTTGAGATGGTGTATGGTTTGTTGTGCTTTCCACAAGGTCATATATCAGTCTCGTTGGGATTCTGACCTACTAGATTGATCTCGCTGATCTCCCGTTCTATATACTGAGGGTCATATAGTCTGATCAAAAAATAGTGGGACTAACTAAGATAGAAAACCACATCTAAGTTAGAATTTGAACACATGCAAAGTTATCTTTTATTTCTTATCCAGATTACAATGTCGTCGTCCAACCCCCTCCGCGGCATCTTGGATGCAAATAGATTAACTGGACCGAACTACTAGGATTGGCTGCGTAATCTACGCATAGTCCTTACCGTCGAAAAGATAGCGTACGTGTTGGACACGGTTCATTCTGAGCCAGCTCCTGATGCCGACGATGGCAAGTTACTGGCTTATGCCAAATGGTCTGAGGACTCCTCCCTTGTCCAATGTTACATGTTGGCCTCTATGGCTCCCGAGCTGCAGAGGCAATTTGAAAAGATTGATTGTAGAAGCATACTTCTCAATCTACGCCAGCTCTTCGGGGAGTAGGGTAGGATTGAGAGATATGATATCTCAAAAAGACTTTTCAGGACACGGATGTCTGAGGGTTCATCAGTACATGCCCATGTACTGAAAATGATGGAGTGGATTGAAAGACTCAATGCATTGGGGTTCAAGTTGGATCTTGAACTATGCATTGATCTTATACTCCAGTCATTGCCCGATTCCTTTTCTTCCTTCATCATGAACTTTAACATGAACATGATTGAAGCAACTCTCCCAGAGCTGCTCAACATGTTAAAGAGTGCTGAAGGAACCATGCAGAAAGATAAACCATCTTCGTCTATAATGATTGTTGGCCAGGCCAACAAGAAAAGAAAGGTCACCCAAATATCCACCACAAGTAACAAAGGGAAGGGAAAGAAGAAGACCATGGGTAAGCAACTCGCCAAGGTTGACAAAGGGAAGGGCAAGAAGAATGAAAAAGAAGACAAGTGTTTTTGATGCGGGAAAATAGGGCATTGGAAAAGGAATTGCAAGGCAATTCTAAATGAATGTATTTTTATCATAGACCTTAATTTGTCATATATGGAATCCACATCATGGATATTGGATACTGGGTGTGCATCTCATATCTGCAATTCTGTGCAGGTGCTGGCAAATAGAAGGCGGCTGGGCAAAAAGGAGATTGAACTGAGGATGGGCAATGGAGCTTTAGTTTTTGCCAAAGCTGTCGGGACTGCACGCCTCAGTTTACCTTCAGGAGTCATTCTAGAGCTGAATGACTGTTATTATGTTCCTAATATTATTAAGAACATTATTTCAATCTCTGGTTTGTATAACATTGGATATACATTGGCTTTTAATAGCACTGGGTGCTCTATAATGAATAATGGTTTGATTATAGTCAATGGTTCATTAGTCAATGTTCTATATGTATTAGATACACGTTCTAATGTTATGCAAGTTTCCAATGCGGATGAAGTGAGTTCTGCATATCTATGGCATTACAGACTTGGTCATGTAGGTGAGAAAAGAGTCTCTCACTTACACTCAAATGGGTATTTGAATTCGTTCGAATACAAGTTATTTGATACCTATGAGTCGTGTCTCATGGGGAAAATGACCAAGACTCCCTTTAGTGGACATGGTGAGAGGGCTCTTGACCTTCTCGAGCTCATACACTCGGATGTGTGTTGACCCATGTCCATGGAGGCGAAAGGGGGTCATCTCTATTTCATTTCTTTTATTGATGACTGATGTGAAACCACATATGGACCTAGCCGGCGTGAAGACGCCGACTCCGGCCGGAGACGAGGACGAGCGGGGAGGGGGAAAACACAATTGGAAGCCGAGCGGTGGATGAAGTCGGTTCTGCCTGCTCTCTGAAACTGAGGACAGTCAGTCGAAGATGTTGACGCTGCGGCCTCTCATGAATTTTTTTGATGAAGGGACCAGTGGAGAATGCTTTGTAACTGGAGCGGAATGATGCCAGAATTTTCTTGATTTCTCTGATCGCCGGTGCTAGCCGTGACAGAAGCTTGAACAGGGAGGCAGGTCTTCTGCTTCTGACTGTGCAGAACCTCAGCAGCTGGAAGATGATAGTACCACGGTTGCTCCAGAACTTCAATTTGAGCATGGCTGGTACCGATAGATTTGTTGTCGAGTCTTCTTCGAAACGCAAGAAACGGGGACGCCAGATGATGTCAGAGCAGACCGGTAGACTCTGAACACTGAGGAGGGGTTGGTGCAGACTGAGAGGATGCAGAACCGCGCATCCGGGGGAGGAAATTGGTAACTTTCAGCTCCGGATACCAAATCGAGTTCCGCTTCTTGATTCTGTAAGTAGACTGGTCGAAGAAGATTTTTGAAGAAGAACTCTTGCTCAGATTCCCACTAGGATCGCCGCAGTTGAGCTTCCCATCAGGTTCAGGTGCTCTGTCGGGGAAGCTTCGCATAGTCAAGGGAGAATGGCTCTTTCGGGTAGCACGGTGCTCCGACGATGACGAAACCACTGCCGTTGCGAAGTCGACTGGGAGACGCTTCCAACAGTGCCTCTTGAGCCTTCAGGAATGTCCGGAGGAAGCCGTGGTCACCCCTGCAAGCTACTGGATTGTTGCTGACTATGACTTGAGAATTGCAGGTGGTGATGGGTGGTGGGGGAATGGGGTAGAAGGGATGGGAAATGGGGTGAATGGGTGTGAGGGTGACCCCTAGTTGTGAGGGGGCATGGGAGGGGGTGTTCTAAGGTGTGGGAGAGGGAGAATGGGGTCTGGAATGGGGTGGTTGCAGTTGGTGAGAGAGGAGCTGCGAATTTGGGCTTGGAGGGAGAAAGGGGGAGGTGAGGGGGCACAAGTGGGTGGAGGGAATGTGAGTTTGAATTTCCTTTAATGTGGGGTAATCAATGGTGGTCTTGGGGATGGGAAGAGGTGCCTTGGGAAGGTGGAGGGCTGCTTGGGGAAGGGGATGGGTAGTTGGGGGTTGGAGGGTGGGGTGTGGATTGGTGGAGGGTCTCTTGGGACTAGGGGGAAGTAATGATGGCTTGTGGGAAGTTGTAGAGGATTTAATGGAGGTAGGTGGGAGGGTGGAGGTGGTTGGGAGGGGAAGAGAGAGAGTAGGGGGCACCCTTCTCCTTAGAGAGAGAGAGAAGAGAGAGGAGAGGGGAATCCACCCCTTAGAGAGAGAGAGAGAAGTTAGAGAGAGAAGAAAGAACCCAGGAGAATCCACTCCTAGAGAGAGAGAGAGAGAGAAGAAATAAACCTAGGAGAATCCACTCCTAGAGAGAGAGAGAAAATATTGGAGAATCCACTTCAAAGAGAGAGAGGTAGAAGGGGGTAGGGGCCTCACGTTGTAGGTAGTTTTCCAAATATTTTTGAATCATCTTCATTGCCTTAAAAGAGAGGTTACATGACACTTATATAGACTCCACAAAGAAGACCAAAAGATAACTCACCTAACACCTAACACCTACTTTCTACTCATCATAACTCTCTTGGGAATACTAAAAGACAAAAAAAAGGACTCTTACATGATTATTGTGGACATAATTACTATAAACATAAAACATGACCCATTAGGCCCATACATGTGGCCCAATTAACATGAGATAATATCTATTTGATAATTTTGTTGAAGCCGATTCCGTCAAACCCTTCCACTTGGAGAAGGTTCGACCTCGAACCTTGATTCTTGAATCTCGAACTGCAGGACCCCGGCTTGTTGGGACAAACCAGACGACTTGCTCTGATACCATTTTGATGTGAAACCACCTATGGACCTAGCCGGCGTGAAGACGCCGACTCTGGCCGGAGACGAGGACGAGCGGGGAGGGGGAAAACACAATTGGAAGCCGAGCGGTGGATGAAGTCGGTTCTGCCTGCTCTCTAAAACTAAGGATAGTCAGTCGAAGATGTTGATGCTGCGGCCTCTCATGAATTTTTTTGATGACGGGACCAGTGGGGAATTCTTCATAACTGGAGCGGAATGATGCCATAATTTTCTTGATTTCTCTGATCGCTGGTGCTAGCCGTGACAGAAGCTCGAACAGGGAGGCAGGTCTTCTGCTTCTAACTGTGCAGAGCCTCAGCAGCTGGAAGATGATAGTACCACGGTCGCTCCAGAACTTCAATTTGAGCATGGCTAGTACCGATGGATTCGTTGTCGAGTCTTCTTCGAAACGTAAGAAATGGGGACACCAGATGATGTCGGAGCAGACCGGTAGACTCTGAACACTGAGGAGCGATCGGTGCAGACTGAGAGGAAGCAGAACCGCGCATCCGGGGGAGGAAATTGGTAACTTTCAGCTCCGGATGCCAAATCGAGTTCCGCTTCTTGATTCTGTAAGTAGACTGGTCGAAGAAGATTTTTGAAGAAGAACTCTTGCTCAGATTCCCACTAGGATCGCCGCAGTCGAGCTTCCCATCAGGTTCAGGTGCTCTGCCGGGGAAGCTTCGCGCAGTCGAGGGAGAATGGTTCTTCCGGGCAGCACGGTGCTCCGACGATGACGAAACCACTGCCGTTGTGAAGTTGACTGGGAGACGCTTCCAACGGTGTCTTTTGAGCCTTCAGGAATGTCCGGAAGAAGCCGTGGTCGCCCCTGTAAGCTGCTGGATTGCTGCTAACTGTGACCTGAGAATTGCAGGTGGTGATGGGTGGTGGGGGAATGGGGTAGAAGGGATGGGAAATGGGGTGAATGGGTGTGGGGGTGACCCCTAGTTGTGAGGGGGCATGGGAGGGGGTGTTCTAAGGTGTGGGAGAGGGAGAATGGGGTCTGGAATGGGGTGTTTGAAGTTGGTGAGAGAGGAGCTGCGAATTTGGGCTTGGAGGGCGAAGGGGGGAGGTGAGGGGGCATAAGTGGGTGGAGGGAATGTGAGTTTGAATTTCCTTTAATCTGGGGTAATCAATGGTGGTCTTGGGGATGGGAAGAGGTGCCTTGGGAAGGTGGAGGGCTGCTTGGGGAAGGGGATGGGTAGTTGGGGGTTGGAGGGTGGGGTGTGGATTGGTGGAGGGTCTCTTGGGACTTGGGGGAAGTAATGATGGCTTGTGGGAAGTTGTAGAGGATTTAATGGAGGTAGGTGGGAGGGTGGAGGTGGTTGGGAGGGGAAGAGAGAGAGTAGGGGGCGCCCTTCTCCTTAGAGAGAGAGAGAAGAGAGAGAGAGAAGAGAGAGGAGAGGGGAATCCACCCCTTAGAGAGAGAGAGAGAAGTTAGAGAGAGAAGAAAGAACCCAGGAGAATTCACTCCTAGAGAGAGAGAGAGAGAAGAAATAAACCTAGGAGAATCCACTCCTAGAGAGAGAGAAAATATTGGAGAATCCACTCCAAAGAGAGAGAGGTAGAAGGGGGTAGGGGCCTCACGTTGGAGGTAGTTTTCTAAATATTTTTGAATCATCTTCATTGCCTTAAAAGAGAGGTTACATGACACTTATATAGACTCCACAAAGAAGACCAAAAGATAACTCACCTAACACCTAACACCTACTTTCTACTCATCATAACTCTCTTGGGAATACTAAAAGATAAAAAAAAAGGACTCTTACATGATTATTGTGGACATAATTACTATAAACATAAAACATGACCCATTAGGCCCATACATGTGGCCCAATTAACATGAGACAATATCTATTTGATAATTTTGTTGAAGCCGATTCCGTCAATGACTTCTCAAGATATGGCTATGTGTATTTAATGAGACATAAATCATAAGCCTTTGAGAAGTTTAAGGAATACAAGAATGAAGTAGAGAAACAGACTGGCAAGAGTATTAAGGCTCTTCGATCGGATCGAGGAGGTGAATACCTTAGCCATGAATTCACTTCTTATCTTAAAGACAATAGAATTGTTTCTCAGTGGACTCCACCGTATACACCACAACACAATGGTGTATCCGAAAGGAGAAACAGGACCTTGTTAGACATGGTCCGATCCATGATATCTATGTCAGGACTACCCTTGTCTCTCTGGGGCTATGCATTAGAGACTGTGTCTTATTTATTGAATAGGATCTCAAGTAAATCAGTTCCTTCTATACCATATGAGATATGAAAGGGCAGGAAACCAAATTTTAATCACATTAAAATTTGGGGGTGTCCTGCTCATGTAAAGAAGAACGATAGTGACAAGCTTGAGTCGAGAACCGATAAGTGTAGGTTTGTGGGATATCTAAAGGAGACGTTTAAATATTATTTCTATCACCCTTCTGAGCAAAGGGTCTTAGTGGCCAAGAGAGCTGTATTTCTGTAAAGAGAATATCTACTCCAGAAAAATAGTGGGAGCCAGATAGAATTGGACGAGGTCCAAGAACCACAACCCATAGACACAAACTCATTAGATGAGACTGTATCGATTGATCCTGTTCAGAGTGAAACACTGACACTACGGAGATCTGGTAGAGTACCGAGAGAACCTGAGAGATATGTTGGACATGTCTCAGAGGGGTCCTTTAAGGTATGTATCGATGAGGATGATGATCCTCAATCGTACCAGGATGCAATCCGTAGTGCGGACTCCGAGAAATGGCAAGAGGCGATGGATTCAGAGATCCAGTCCATGTACACCAACAAAGTTTGGAACTTAGTTGATGTATCCGAAGGGAAGGTCCCTATCGGCTGCAAATAGATTTTCAAAAGGAAAATCGGTGCAGATGGATAGGTTGACACATACAAGGTTAGACTAGTGGCGAAAGGATATCGTCAAAGGCAAGACATTGACTATGATGAGACTTTTTCGCCGGTAGCCATGGTTAAGTCAATCAGAATCCTCCTTGCCATTGCGGCATACCTGGATTATGAGATCTGGAAAATGGATGTGAAGACAACTTTTCTTAATGGAAATCTATCGGAAGAGGTGTACATGGTACAGCCTGAAGGATTCACCTCCAAGCTACATCCTAATAAGGTATGCAAACTTCAAAGGTCCATTTATGGATTAAAGCAGGCATCTCGAAGCTGGAACTTAAGATTTAACGAGGCTGTCAAATCTTTCAACTTCATTCGGAATGAAGATGAACCCTATGTATACAAGAAGGTCAGTGGGAGCTCAGTGACCTTCTTGGTCCTTTATGTTGATGACATCTTGCTCATTGGGAATGATGTAGAGATGTTGACATCAACTAAGTCTTGGTTATCCAAGACCTTCTCCATGAAGGATTTTGGAGAAGCATCCTATGTGCTGGGTATAAGGATCTATCGAGATAGATCTAAAAGGATGCTAGGGTTATCCCAATCCATGTACATAGACACTATCTCAAAAGGTTTAGGATGGAAAATTCTAAGAGAGGTCTCATTCCCATGAGACATGGAATTTCCCTATCCAAGGGGATGAGTCCTAAAACATCTGAGGAGGTGGCACACATGAATAAGGTACCCTATGCTTCGGCGATAGGGTCAATCATGTATGCAATGCTATGTACACGGCCTGATGTTGCCAATGCTTTGAGCATTGTCAGTAGATATCAGGCAAATCCAGGCGAAGAGCACTAGAAGGCAGTAAAGGGCATCCTTAAGTACTTGCGAAGGGCTAATGATCTTTTTCTGCTTTATGGAGGAGAGGACCTACAGCTTAGAGCTTACACAGACTCTAGTTTCCAGTCAGATCCAGATGACTGCAAATCCATGTCTGGGTTTGTATTCATGTTGAATGGAGGGGCAGTGAGTTGGAGAAGCTCCAAGCAAGATACGACTGTAGATTCGACGATGGAGGCAGAATATATTCCTGCAGCTGAAGCTGCTAAGGAATCCGTCTGGATGAAGAAATTCATCTTGGAACTTGGCACAATTCTCGAGATATCAGCTCCCATCCCATTATTTTGTGGCAATAATGGGGCCATCGCCCAGGCGAAGGAATCGAGATCTCACCAAAGGTCGAAGCATATTCTGAGGTGCTTCCACCTTATTCGGGAGATTGTTGATCGTGGAGATGTGGCGGTAGAGCGTGTACCGTCAGAAGACAACATAGCAGATCCACTGACTAAGCCTTTGACACAGACTCTATTTGAGCGCCATTGGGATAAGATGGGCCTCAAAGTTGTGGGCAATTGGCTGTAGTTCAAGTGGGAGATTGTTAGTGTTGGTGTGCTACAGGTCAATTTCGGGTCGGGTAGGCCCAATAGTTGTACGATCTTGTTCATTATTAATAAAGTGATATTTGAGCGTAAATATGCGATTGTGTATTACTTTACGATGTCCCTAGGATATGTGGTTGTAAAGTCAGTTCAAGATGGGATCTCAAATATGAGACTGACTTTACATGGACGCATACCTTAAACTGTTCCTGGTTGGAGGGTAATCACTCGGGGACTTTGATTACCTATTAAACTAGTACACATGATGTGTCACTGACTAGTCTCATGGTCATTGGTGCGGGACACCAACACATATGTGTAGGTGTATGTCCTTGGAAGATGTACACTGAACTGATCCGCTATTGGATCTTCAGATGGTTGATTATACCTAATGTCAACTGAAGATCCAACAGTCTCAGTAGCATCGTTGGTCCTTTGACCTGAGACATTGATCGGATCTTACACGAGGATTGGAATGGTTTAATTACTTGGCTAAGTGACTTTAACCATAAGTCATGAGTTGCCGAGTCATTAACCACTCCAGGATACGTGTGAAGATCATCAATAGTCAAGAGGGGATCGCTCACTATCGGGTATATATCAGATAGTTAATGGGTCATGACATTGATGCTCCGTTAAATCCCTGGCGAGGGTCGTGTGAGTTCGTTTAAAACGGACGTCATACACTATAGGAGGTCATGGTCAAATGGCACGATCATGAGGTTTGACAGAAACCGTACCCTCGATCGTACCAGACTCATAGAAGGAGCGATAGATTATATCGATGCGGTAACTGTGGACTTACAGGTACCAGCATGTATGCATCTTGGTTGATAAGTTAACAGATGACTTCAAGGTTCACACTTGAAAGTCATATGAATCCTTAGTGGTTAATGAACTCATGCTATATATATTGGTTTGCAGGATCAAAATTATGGTTCATGTTTTGGAACTCAAAGGAGTGCATCAATGAAGTTCTCAGTTGACAAATAGAGTTAACTCACTCATTGCATTATGTCCACTCCCAACGTGTTTCATGCATTTTCAATATGTTAAGTTGCAAGGCTTTAAGAGCTAGCAAAGTGTTACTGAACCCCTCATGCAAATCTTGATATATATGAGTGAATGATGTTATCATGATCTATGATATATGGTTACTCAATGCTTATATCACTCTTGGTATATTTGGCTTCATGATGCTCATTCAACTTGCATATGTTCATGTATATTCTCATTGTGATCTTTATGGCCTTGAATGCAAATGGAAGAGCCTTCATGAATCTTGGTAGAGTTTGGCTAAGATACTCATTCATTATGCTCTACTTCATAGCCATTGGCTCTTGTTGTTTTGGAATAAGATTTGTGTTTTCAAAGGGCTTCAATGCATAACATTCATATGTTCTTAATGAGTTTTCATGAATATTATTTGTGCGATTTTGAGCTTGGATATTGGTTAAACCATTCACATATATCTTGAAGAAAAAGGATGCTAGCTTTTATCAACATGATTGACTTGCTCATGCCAATGGAATGAATATGCTACCATGACTTAAATTGGCTTAGCAAAGTGTTTTTTCATGCATATCCTCTCATGAGTGTTTAAGTGTGGTGAATGATCTTCATGCATGTTTAAATGATTGAACAATGCATGTTTATGAGAACGGGTTGTTTGAGATCAAGCTTGATTTTAATATGAACCATTTGATTCAACTTATTTTGATGTATATAATTCATGGTTGAATGGTTGATGTCAATGGGTTGTTTGTATAGATCATTTGGATTCACCTTGTGAAGGTTTCATGGGTTTTCATACATGCATTTCATACATTTATCATATTGATTATTGAGATAAAGTTCTAATCATTTTTATTATGGTTTTGCAGGTTAAATACTTTGTATAAACCTTCAATGATCAAAGGAGTTGAAGTCACAATGCCTTGAATGGGCTGAAATGTGTTAAGGGACTGAAATCTGAAATATGGGAATTTCCCAGATTTCGGTCGACCGCCCCTGGGGGTTCGGTCGACCGAATTTCCCAGTGATGGGATTTTCAGCTTTGTAAAATTTAGGTCGACCACCTAATCCATGTAGGTCGACCGAACCCGGCGAAAGTCAAAAAATGTGGTTCCGAGACTCATCTAAACCAAGTCAACATGTGCCTAACCTTTTGTCCTTTGCCCTTGGGTTGGTGGGAGGCCTATTAGGGGTCCTTTTGGAGGATTCTAGAAGGGATATACTAGTCTTTTGGTGCCTCCTATTTGTATACATATGAGAGTTACGAATTTCACATGTGAAAACCCTAATGTGTTGATAGGTTCTATCTTGCAGGTGAAGAAAAGGAGAAAGGAAAGAGAAGCTATTGTGGATGAGATATCATCTACATCCTGGAGGATTTGAAGATCGTGCATGAAAAGAAAGTGAAGCGGATTGAAGAGAGGAACACATTGACGTTCAAATCGACGGCATCCGGCTTACCTCCGACCTGAGCATCAAGAACATCATCATTCGACCTTGAAAAATAAAGGGGGATCGTTCATACATGTTCTATTTGTTGTTTGTGATATGCTTCATGATTTATATCTAAGGTTGAGCATGGTTGCATATTTGTGTTAATTTTCTGAATGCATATTCTGTGTGTGTGTGACCGTCTGTGTATACAGTCGTGTTTGATCGTCTATGTGCGATCGTGTGTGTCGTTGTGCTGCATTTGTTGCAGCGTGTGTGTGTGAGTGTTGTGATCCGGTAGCCGGATAGTGTTGGAGACATCATCTCCGTGTGTGTGTGTTGGGGTGCGTCCCCGTGTGTGTGCAGGTGTCGTCCTGTGCGTGTTGTTGGAGCGTCACCTCCGTGTTGGGGATTTATTCCCGTGTGTGTTGGAGCCTTGCTCCGTGTAGGGGAGTCTTCCCCGTGCTGGTTTATCCAGTGAGTGGATCCTTATTGGTTTGATAAGGGGTGGACGTAGGGAGCCCGTTGTGGCCCCGAACCACCTTAAAAACCCTTGTGTCTTGTGGATTACATTGTGTGATTATATGTTCCTTGCTTACGCCGTTCAGTCGATCATGTGAGATCGGAGAGATTGAGTGAACTTAAATTACTTTATTAGTTTAAATTCTTCAATCTCGTCAAACTTGTTAATTCTGCTTAGTTAGTTTTTAATTTACCATTTTATAAGGGGACAATTCAACCCCCCCTTCTTGTCCACTTGCCTACCCAGGACCAACACTTTCAACCTCAAGTTCCCTTCCATCCTCCTCCTCAACCCCCTCAGCCCAATTTCGATGATAAATTTGACCAACTTCAGCAACTCATTCTTTCTCAACAACAATCCATTGCTAAGTTAGAGGGTCAAATAGGGCAATTGGCTGCTAGCAATATGAGGAGAGATATAGGTCAACTTCCTAGCCAACCTGTGACTAATCCTAAGAATCAACCTCCGGGCTTTCACCAAAGAGCCCCTCTTCTTCCTCAACCAACCCAACCTCAGCCTCCCCCTCCTATGGGCCCTCAATTTGAGAATGTTGAGGCTATATCTACCCTTAGGAGTGGGAAGATTTTAGATGACTCTTATCAGGCTAGGAGAGTTGGTAGCAGTTCGAGCCAAGAAGCCCACGTGGAAAGTGATAGTGAGGACGAGGAGCCGGTGATTGTCAAGAGAAAAAGAAGCCAGAGGGGGGGGGGAGAAGAAACTTGACAAAGGTAAAGTAAAGGTTGATGAAGGACCCCAAGAATATGTGCCAAAGGCCCCTTTTTCCAATGCTCTAAAGTCGAAGGCTCACAATAAGACGCCAGTTGAACAGGAAGAATTAGTGGAATTGTTTAAATAAGTGAATATCAATATTCCACTCTTGGATGCAATCAAGCATGTGCCGGCATATGCAAAATTTTTGAAAGAGCTTTGTACTCCAAAGAGGGAGCCGAAGGCGATAACTCAAAAGATCCGCTTATCTGAGGATGTTAGTGCTGTTGTAATGAATCATTTGTCGAAGAAATTGAAAGACCCCTGAGCTCTGTTAATCACATGCGATATAGGTGGAGTCACGTTTGATAGAGTATTACCAGATCTAGGAGCAAGTGTGAACTTGTTGCCCACCTTCATATACGAGCAATTTGATCTGGGGGAGTTAAAGCCCACTTCAATAATCCTTCAACTAGCGGATCGGTCAGTGAAAACTCCAAGGGGTCTGTTGGAGGATGTGATTGTAAAAATGCATGAGTGTTACTTCCTGGTGGATTTTCTCATTCTGGATATGGCCTCGTCCTAGGATCTAAAGCACACACCAATTATTTTGGGACGTCTATTTTTAGCTACGGCAAAGGCCAACATAAACTGTGCCACGGGAATGATGGGTATCTCTTTTAGAGGCAAAAAAGTTTCTTTAAATGTGTTTAAGGCATCCCAGTACCCAGACCATGAAGAGGAATGCAATGTCATTGATGTATTTGAAGAACTGACTGATGAAAGTCTGGATGTTAGGAAGGATATGCTAGAAGAGGGTAGCATGCTTCAGGATTCTCCTCTTTCTTGTGCGCCCTACTCTAGAATAGAGCCACTCCCTCCATTACAAGCTGAACCTATTCTTCCATCTCTAGATCATCTGCCTGCTCTTGAATTGAAACCTATACCGGATTCTCTTAAGTACGCTTATCTGGGCCCTGACCACACTCTGCTCATGATTATTGCTTCTAATCTCACTTCTGCTCAGGAGTCTCAACTTTTAGATGTCCTTAAGGAGCACAGGGGGGCGATAGGTTGGTCAGTGGCAAATTTAAAACGCATTAGTCTGAATGTTTGCATGCATTATATCTATTTAGAGGACAATGCCAAGCCGAGCAGAGAGATGCAGCGCTGGTTGAATCCCAACATGAAGGAGGTGGTCAAGAAGGAAGTGGTGAAGTGGCTGGATGCCGGGATTATATATCCCATTTCAGATAGTAAGTGGGTCAGCCCGACGCAAGTTGTGCCGAAGAAATCAGGGCTGACCATTGTGACAAATGAAAAAGGAGAAGAAGTGCCCATGCGACTACAGATGGGGTGGAGAGTTTGCATAGATTACATGAAATTGAATTTAGTAACAAAAAAAGATCACTTCCCACTCCCGTCTGTAGATCAGATTTTGGAAAGACTGGCTGGGCAGAAGTATTTTTACTTTTTGGATGGCTACTCTGGGTATAATCAGGTTGCAATTTACCTGGAAGATCAGGAAAAGATGACGTTCACGTGCCCCTATGGCATGTTTGCTTTTAGACGAATGCCGTTTAGGCTGTGCAATGCCCCAGCCACCTTTCAGCGGTGCATGATGTCTATCTTTTCTGAAGTGATGGGTGAATTTTTGGAAGTCTTTATGGATGATTTCTTAGTGTTTGGTACTTCTTTTGAAAGTTGCTTGGAAAATCTGACTCAAGTGCTGAAGAGGTGCATTTCATCGAATCTTGTGTTAAGCTGGGAGAAGAGCCATTTCATGGTAGTGCTAGGCCATGTTGTATTAGAAAGGGGAATAGAGGTCGACAAAGCTAATGTCGATTTGATTTCTAATCTTCCTCCCACATCTGTCAAGCAAATCCATTCTTTGCTTGGTCATGCAGGATTCTATAGACGATTCATTCAAAACTTCTCTACCATTGCTCGTCCGCTCACCCAGTTGCTTACCAAAGACACTTTCTTTCAATTAAATGATTCCTGTCTCGAGGCATTCAATTCTTTAAAAGCGACCCTAACTCAAGCTCCGATTCTTCAATCTCCAAATTGGTTGCTCCCTTTTGAAATTATGTGTAATGCCTCAGACTATGCTGTTGGAGCTATCTTGGGTTAGAGAATCGATAAGAAGCCCGTGATAATCTACTATGCGAGCCACACCCTTGCTGATGCACACTTGAATTACACCACCACGGAGAAAGAATTGCTTGCTGTTGTTTTCACCCTGGAGAAATTTCACTCATATCTGTTAGGGTCTAAGGTCATTGTTTATTCTGATCACTCTGCTTTGAGATACTTGTGTTCCAAGAGGGATGCCAAATACCGTCTCATTCGTTGGATTTTATTGCTGCAAGAGTTTGATTTAGAAATAAGAGACAAGAAGAGGTTAGAGAACGTAGTAGCTGATCATCTGTCAAGGATAGTGATACCTGAGAGTGTTCCGATGTCTGATTCTTTTCCCGATGAACAAATTCTCTTTATCTCTCATACTTCAACCCCCTGGTACGCTCACATTGTCAATTACCTGGCGGTAGGATAGATTTCGGGAGGGTGGACTAAGCAGGAAAAGGATCGATTCTTTTCAAAGGTCAAACACTATTTTTGGGAGGACCTGGAGCTGTTTCATATGGGTCTTGATCAGATTATAAGAAGATGTGTCCCCGAAGAAGAGCATCCATCTGTTCTGAAGTTTTGTCATAGTCTTGCTTATGGGGGACACTTTTCTGGAAAGAAGACTGCGGCTAAGGTTCTACAAAGTGGATTCTATTGGCCCACTTTATTTAAGGATACCTATGAATTCGCTAAAACATGTTTAAGGTGTCAAGCAGTGGGCAACAATTCTAAGAAAGATATGATGCCGCTTGATCCCATTCTGGTAGTAGAAATCTTTGATGTTTGGGGTATTGATTTTATGGTACCGTTTTCACCTTCTTTTGGGAATGAATACATCTTAGTAGCCGTCGATTATGTTTCAAAATGAATTGAATCTATAGCCACAAGGGCCAATGATCATAAGGTGGTGATTAAGTTTGTGAAGAAGAATATTTTTTCTAGATTTGGTTGTCCTAGGGCTATCATCGGTGATGGGGGTTCTCACTTCATGCACTCTCAATTTCAAGCTTTGCTTCACAAATCAGGCATCACTCATAAGCTCGCCCCCCTATCATCCTCAAACCAATGGCTAGGTAGAAGTGTCCAATAGGGATATCAAGAATATTTTGCATAAGATAGTTAGGTCGGATAGGAAAGACTGGTCCGAGAGACTAGATAATGGATTATAGGCCTATAGAAGAGTCCCATTGGCATGTCCCCATACCGCCTCATTTTTGGAAAAGCCTGTCACTTACCTGTAGAGCTGGAACATAGAGCATATTGGGCCATTAACCAAGTCAATTTTGATCTCACTCAAGCTGGGTCCCAAAGAGCTATGCAACTCAATGAACTGGAGGAACTGCGTAATGAAGCCTACGAAAATTCCAAAATTTATGAAGCTAAAACCAAGGTATTTCACGATAAGCATATTCATAGGAAAACTTTTTATGTGAATCAAAAGGTTTGGCCTTTTAACTCAAGGCTACGCTTGTTCCCTGGTAAGTTAAAATCCAGATGGGATGGACCGTTTGTGGTTGTTAAGGCTTTTGACCATGGTATTGTCAAAATTTTGAACCCTAATAATGGTCACATTTTCACTGTTAACGGTCAACGATTGAAGCCTTACTTGGAAGATGAAAACTTGTCAAAAGAATCCATTACTTTGAGTGATTTGGAATAAAATCTTCGTGAGCTTTCATGCGTCTGGCTGAAGACAGAAAACTTAGCGCTTCTGAGAGGCAACCCAAGGTTTTTTGTTGTTTGATGTGTTTGTTTGAGTGTGTTTCAGTAGGCAGGTCGAGGAGAAAAGAGCTGTCGCCATTATTCTGAAAGAGTTTCGCCCCACATATCAGGTTGTCTCTTTCCTTCTCAGCAATCTTTATTGTTACATTGCTCTGTTATTTTTATTACTGACATATGCCATTGAGGACAATGTCATTCAAGTTGGGGGGATGAGAAAATTTTCATTTCATGATGTATATAGTACAACTTGACATGAGTTCTTACATATTTGCACTTCATACAAAGTAAAAGATGAAATCCCCATTTTGAGTTTCATGATTCATGCTTCAATTGAAAATAATTCTGGGATAGAAAAGACTAGAGAAAAGGATGATGGAAATTTTTTTGATCTAGCCATAGAAAACCGACTTAAGAATCTCTTTAAAGTTCATGTGCACTTTATAAAAGAAATCATTTTACACGCTAATGAAACAAGCGGGACAAGCCTTCTGCTAATTTGGGTATGTTATCTGATACTCTGCACTTCTTAGAGATCTTTTATAAGCTTTCTACCAGGTTATTTACCAAATAAGTGTAAAAGCACAATGAAAAAAAAAGAGAAAAAAGAGAAAAAGAAACACCGTGAAAAATACCCTTAAATCTTAGTAATCGGGCCTGCTTCACCTAACAAGTGTTGATGTTCGCGTCAAACGGTAAAGGGAACCTTGATCTGTGTAACCGGGCCTGCTTCTCTTAAGGCAAGAGTCCAGGTTCACGTTAAACAGTGAATGGTAGTGTAGCATCATATGCGTATAAAAATAAAAAGATCCTAAAGGGACAAAGCAATAAGGCAGATAAAAAGTTAATATGCTTAATGCTCTGATTAAGAGGTGTAGGGTTGAAAGACACTTACTTGGAATAACAAATGGGGGATGTAATTGTCTATGTTGTGGATTTAATATTACACACGGACAAGTGCTATTGAACTTTGATTTAAATTCTTGATCATGTACTTTAATTTCCAATCTAAGGCTAGTATGTGTTAATGCTTCCGGATTCCTAATCTTTGGTTGATTCTGTGAAGGGAGAGCTGGATATAAAGGTATGAACTTTGCATACTCTTGTTGGCCCTAAATTTTAATTTATTTGCATTGCTAAGGGACTAGCAATGAGTAAGTTTGGGAGTGTGATAAGTATCACATTTCATATCATAAGTTGCATCACATTCATCACTTTTGAGCATTTAACGAGCATAGTTGTGCATTAATATGGCCAAATCTCATTCTCACTATCAATTTGAGTTTACATGATTTTATCATCATTTTGAGTCAAAATAGCAATGTGAGAAATATTTAAGAAACTGCACAATTGTTATAATGAAGAATATTGGTTATTTTGAAATTTCTAAAAATCTCAGGAATTTGCATCGAAGCAGAAGGGCGCCCATTTAATAATGAACGGCAACTGTAGCAGACGGCATTTCTGAAGCATTTGTTATGAAAAAGAGGAATTTGCGTCGAAGCAGAAGGGCTCTCATTAAAATATGCGACCGAGTAAACAGGCGTCCATTCATTTGATGAAAATAGAAAAAAGAAAAGAGCTGAAAAAAAAGGAGAGGAATGAACGACCGTCCACTCGGGCGCTAATTCATTGGAGAAAAATGAGCGGCCGATCAAGCAAGCGCTCATTCATTTGTACAAAAAATTGAAAGAAAAAAATCAAGAAAAATGGAAAAAGAATGAGCGCCTGTTTGGTGAGTCGCCAATTCCTTGATTTTTGAAAAAAAATAAAATATCAAAAAGAGGAAATGAAGAATGGGAGGCTATCGGTTCAGTCGCACAAAGGAATGTGCGCCCACCGCTCTAGTCGCCATTTTTGCGTGAGACAGAAACGGAATAGAACGCCCCGATCGCAGTTACCTTCTAATATTTGG
This sequence comes from Amorphophallus konjac, assembly GCA_022559845.1. Classification (NCBI taxonomy): domain Eukaryota; kingdom Viridiplantae; phylum Streptophyta; class Magnoliopsida; order Alismatales; family Araceae; genus Amorphophallus; species Amorphophallus konjac. Next base: position 261,337,982 of record CM040121.1, read on the forward strand.
ACTTATCTCCTCTTGTTTGAGAAAAGGAGGACTCTAAACGTGGCAAGATATCTACGTTGATCAAGCCTAGATGCTGAGAAATCGGATTCAAGCCTAATACAGAAGGTCACGATCGTGGGAAGTTACTGTGCACTTTAAATAGATGCCTAGAGCAGTCCGGGCGAGAATCTTAGCCATCTTAGCCTTTTTCTTAGCCTCTTTACATACTTTTATGTTCTTCGTTTCAATTTTCTTTCTTCTGCAAACTTCTTTATTTTTACATGGTCTTAAATTTCTTCTTCTTCTTCTTCCTCTAATTCTCTCCTGTTTTTAAGTTATTCTCAGTTTTTCAAGGTTCTCTCCTGGGTTTTTCACTGTTCATCCGCACAACACCTCTCTATTCTTCCTTAATTTTCACCCTTTTTCTCACATTTTCTCTCTCTCCACTCTTCATCAACTTTCTTCCTCTCGTCTAGATTTATAACTTTCTCTTCTTCCAACTCTTCTAATTCCTTCTATATTTAAAGTTACTCTTCTTCTTCTCACACTCTGTTTTCAAACTTATTTTTTTTACTATGTTTTTCACCCTCTTCCACCGTAGCTTCTCTCTCTTAATCTCTCCTTTATCTTTCTTTGTTTTCAAACCCACGCACACACTTATATTTGCTTTGAATTATTCTTCTCCTCTTCTATCTTCCCCCTTCTCCATATTCTTCTCACATCTCAAGGCGGAGATTCTCTTCTTTCGATGCTCTAAAGGCGACGTTTACTTCCAAGACGGGGTGATCTTCCTCAAAGGCTCGGCAAAGAGACGGCGACGCTATTCTTCAAATTTCTTAGCTCTATTTCTTCCTTTTTCTCTTAGTTTACTCAAGTTGTAATTTTTAGCTTTCATAGAGTTGTACTCTTCCCTTAGCAATAAAAGTTGATTTTTATGCAATTGGTCTTTTATTCTCTCTCCACTCCTTCCAATTTCTCTTCTTAATCCTCCAATATTCTTTAGGAAGATTTAATTTCAAGTAATTTATTTTCATGCAATTTTAGTTTAGTTTTCAAAGGCTCACTCAAATTCAGTTTTTAAAACATAAGGATTTTCCAACTTGCTTAAAAGAAATTTTATTCTCCGTGGGATCGACCCATTCTTACCACTCTACTTATTTTTAATATCTTTTTAGTGAGTGAGTGTGGTTATTTTTAAAATTATGGCACGGCTTTTGACGATGAGTATTAGTGCACATCAGGCTTCACCCTGCTACTTCGCGCTCTTCACCTCTGATGAGAGGAGGAGGAGGATGATGTTGTCCTCTTGGCCATTGCTGCATGCTCTTCTTCTCTGCTCGCACCCTGCTTCTCTGCTGCTTAGCCCTTGTTCTTCTCTTACTGCTCTCTCATTTCTCTCTTGTTTTCTCTTTTGGCTTGCTACTCCCGCCTTTTTCTAAGTTGAATGCACCTTCCCCATTTCTCTCTATATTAGTTGCGAAAACAAATCAGAATCTTGCCCCCTTTTTGTGCATTTTGTTGGAGACAACCTTGACTTGGTCTGATACCTTCTTTATTTTGTTGGATAAGGGTGAAAGAAACCCGCCAAAAAGACCTTCTGGTATCTTAATCCTCATGCCCTAATGGATCCAAGGATTGGGGATCAGATCCTGCGCAAAAACTAGACCCACTTTCAAGTTCGCTGCAGGTTGGTACCAGCTCAGGTCAACTTGCGCTCAGGCGTAGGTCGACTTGTGAGAACCTGGACAGAACGGGTGGTTCTATCTACAGTGCTTAGGTCGACTTCTGCGAACCTCGGGTCGACCTGAGGAAAGCTAGTTCAGCAGTCTGGTTTCTATTAACTACGTCGGGACGATCTATCCTCTGAGCAAGTCGACTTGGTTGATTATTCTTATGCTTTTTGCCTAATCTGAGCTAGAATTTGAGTCGTCTTGCTTCGTTGTTGGAGTACTTGATTTGACTTGAGTTCCTTGACCTGTCCACATCCATGATTAAGAACTTTTATATATTTTTGATAAAACTTAACATCTCACTCAATGGCTTATAGTTAGACATCATCAAAACCAAGGATGTACACCATTCTCCCTCTTTTTTATGATGGCAACTATAAATCATTATGAATTAATAAATTCATATAAACATTCATTCTGCACACAAGATAACCATGGCTTCCTCTCCCCCTTATGCATTAACTTGACGGGTGACTGACTACAATGACTTCCTCTCCCCCTTTGACATCATCAAAAAGATAGAGGGCTTGAGTAAAGCCAAGAGAGATGCAATTCATGAGATAGGTGAGAAGATTCTTCTGAAAAATTATTTCCCCCCTTAGACATCAGCAAGAACCATAGATGGGTGACAATCAATAAAATCAAACGTGCCCAAAAGTTAGACAGAGGGACCTCTCTCAATTTGAAATAGAACTCAGAATATTTGAAGAAGCAGCATGGAAGCAATATGTGAATGGAAGATAGAGTGGAGCGAAAGAAGTTGCAGGGAGGTCTTAAAATAGAATATCTGAAGTTTAGATTACATGGGTCTTTAAAAAAAATCCTCTTAATAGAGACAATCGAAGAATGACCCATATTAAATTTTCTGTTTCGAAGTTTATAATCCCAAATATGAACATAACAACCTAAAAAAATAAGCATGCACATTTAATAGAGTTAAACCAATTCTTAAAATGATTGCCTACCCATTTCTTTCAATCTTCCTAATCAATTTCTTGAGGCACCTCTAGATGAAAAATTTTGGTAAGTATTGAAGATAAACACTTTCTAGAGGTTTATGAACACATAATTTTTTTTCAGAAACATTTTTAAAGGTGCATTCAGGTTAGTACACACTTTTTGACGTGAGGAGACACGTTCTTTGGACGCCTGAATCCTCAGTTACTCAGTGTGATACAACCATCTTGCTTAACTAGAGATAACTGTACACTTTATGAATCATAGTCCACATCACTTCTTTGGTGAAAAGATGTGGTTTCTCAGTGATTCTACAGTCATTGCTTTGCCCTTTTTCCCTTTAGTTTTTCATACTTTACTCTCAAAGAGTTAGCTAGACTGTTACTTCATGACTCAGTCTGTATCGCTTCCTAGGTCATAGGACACGGCTTCTCAATTCGTCATAGCCATTGCAATGACTTGACATGTTTTCTTTTGAACCCCTGCACTGTTTAAAAACAATACTTAAGTGAAAAAATTGAACTAAAGATCCCCTTTTACTCTCAGTTTTCAGATATCCAGAAAAATAGAATAGACAAAATATTTTTCAGGTTGTTTTAAAACTATTCCATGTACATGATACAAATTCTCAAGATATTTAAGCTCAGATTTACATGATTATAAACATTAAACCATTAGATTACTAGGGGTCGGTCTATGAAGACCATGAGTCTCTTAGAAAGAGAATTCACATTTTAACTCCCCTTGAATCAATGAGCAAGTTCAGACATCTTTGACATGAAAGCACTCCCTTTGAAGAAATAGTCAAAGTGCAGGATGGGAAACGAGTTGTTACAAAGGCTTTGAGGATCAAAAGTTCAGGTGCAAGGGATCAATTCAGCTAAGACACAAGATAAGTTGACATAGATGAGAATTGTGCTCAGAACAGTTAGTAACAGGAGCAGATTCAGGAACTGACTTAAAAAACCTTTACAGAATGCCTCAGCCAAAGTCGATTGACGCTCGACGAAGCTCGACAGATGCTGCTATACTCGACAGACGCACCAAGAAGAAGTTGACTTATGTATAGCCCTAAACTTGACAGATGTACCTATAGTTGACAGATGCTCAACAAAACTTGCCCAATGCATCAAACACATGATTTTATTGACCAGCCCACAAACAGACTCCCCCTCAGCATTAGCATGAAAATCTTGACTACTCACATGAGACTGGACTATGGAACATGAAGGGTATGCCATGTGTGAACGAGCCAAGATCCTATCACAGCTAATCATCATGCATTCCTTTAAGACAGATGCAAAGGTGACCTATGGTACCAAGCATAGTCGAACCTCTACGTATAGTGATAGTTTTCAGACAAGCATAACCTGTCCTTCCACAGTTCACCATTTTATATACCATCAGGTCAATGATGTAGGAAATGCATGAGAAGTGTAATGTCACGGCCCGAACCGATAGCAGTGGAATGTGTCGTTTGCTCGGAATGTGGCAGTTAAACAATCGTGTCAATCAGAACATAGTCAAGACAAGAAACATAATTTCATTCCAAATATAAGTTTATTACAAATTGGACCCAATAAAAGAAAAGACTCAATAAAGGAAAATTTACAATAGACTCATGACTGAACTAATCTTGACATAGACACAAGATAACAAGACTAGTTGGTTCATCTAGATGTCAGAGCACTCTTCACTCTTGCCCTTGCCCCTCTTGTTCGTTCTCGCCATCACTAAGGTTGTTACCTGAAAAATATTGGAAAACACTAGGTGAGCGAATGCTCAGTAGATCTTAATATCTCATGCTCCAAGCTAGCTTTACTTAATTAACAGTTTTAACATGAACATGCAAGTCATGTAAGGTATCAAAATCGAGAACTATAATGGCACGAGCTAGATTAATAATTCGGAGACAATATAAAAGCATGTAGACATGACAATAGATAATTTTCAAGTACTATAAAGATAATAGATAGACATGACTATAATTACAAGAACGTTCAGGGTGAGATAGCAAGCCTTTCGATAAGGTTTTCAAGAGCATTCATAAGGAGACAATAACAATCGTTTCAATAAAGCATTCACTTTCACTAGAGCAATTCAGGATCACTTTGTAGGATTGGCCATATAAAGGAGTTCAAATATTTGAGTAATGGCAATCACCTATGGAAGTGTCATAGACCAACTTTTGCTATCTTTGGTGCAATGCCACACTCGATCAATCATGATGCCGGCACACGTTTGGACTTTGCCTCGCCCAAGGGATAAGATCCGGACCCCGTATTTTATACACTAGCATTGAGTATCAATTTGTTTGGACCCATAGCCCCCTTTTTGTGTCTAGACTAATTCCACTTAAAATAATGGCCAAAAGCGTTCCAAGGGTCAAGCATGTAGGAACATTATGGTAGAATCATGTAAATTATGAGTTCAAGGTTAGAACCTTAGACAGGACAACATAGGCGATAAACCACATGAAAAACATGATGATTCGAGAATCTGGGATAATTGGCGCCCACTCGGCTGCCACTAATTTAAGCCTGAAGAATTTGCAACACCTCAAGAGGTCACTCATTCATAATTAGCGTCTAGTGTACGGTCACTAGAACAGTAAATGAAGCCCACTGAGGGGCCCCCAATTCCATTTGGTGTCCCCGCCCTGGTCGCTCATTGCAGACAGAACATGACAAGATTGAGGAAATAGCGCCCATCCAGACGGTTGCTCATTCAATTAGCGCCTCTGAACTGGTTGCTCTTTCAGGCAGAGACAGATCACCCATAGAATTGCTAGAACAACGTTCTATGAGGGCCGGGCGTCAGGTTTCTTCAGAGTGACATGACAAACATGGTTCCAGGGTTTTTATGGTATAACCAGCTCGGCTGTCTGGAGGGAATCCAAGGCTAGCGGAGGCTTACGGAGGTCCCAATGATGAATGTAGCGGTCCAAAGGAAGGAATATCTCGTGGAGGGTCCAATAATCACCGAGAGTTGAGTGTGATCGATAGAAACCAAAACAGGGACCAACTCTCGGATGTGAGACAGTGGTGCCAAGATCCGACGGTCAATGGTTCAAAACACGTATGGGAAACAGTCACAAGAAAATTGTGCCCTTGCAGTGGTCGCCATTTAAATTAGCGCCCACTTAGGCATCCTTTCATGAAATTCTAGAATAATAAGTAAATTACTCGAAATATGCAACTCTTTAGAGAGGCGCAATATCTTTAATTTGCGCCTTGAGATAAGGCGTCTATCCTTTTATTTATTTTTTGGCACATATTTGCTTTCAGAAAATACAGGAAATAGCGCCTTGTCAAAGAGCCGTAGGTTCTTTAATATGCGACACATGGATGGTCGTTAAATTCCATAAACATTTTCTTTTATATATATATACTTCAGGAAATAGTGCCTGCTCACGCGGGCGTACATTCATAATAGGCGACGGGGTTCTGGTCGCCCATTCTTTTAACGTTTTCTGCTGCTACGCATCGCGTGAATGCGCTTATAGGCTCATGCTTCTGTTTGACACTATTCATTAGGGGATGGACAGTGCTACTTTCAATTCAAGAAGATTTTCATGGATCTGAAGACATGGGATAATAGAGGAAATTATTGGGATTCCAGAAATATGCGTTTCATGATCTTTAGGTACATGATCCCATAGTTATTGAATTTTGAACTTGCTGTAATTATTATTTATCTAAAAGGATTAGCGACAGTTATACTATCGCTGATTAATTAGCGCCTGTTCATACGGGCACATATTCTTGAAATTAACGGCCAGGATGTAGTCGCTAATTATTTTTCATGTAGAAATGATATAAACCAGTACTCAAACATGCAGACACGGTATCATATCACCATGCAACATCTATATGAACTATCTTACATGATGATTTGCATGGTTGGAATGAATTTTAAGGAGATTTTGCTTGGGAGATTGCCTACCTTTTATGTCGCTTTAACAGGAACAGAAGATGAAGTTGCAGGAAGAAGAAGAACACCGCTACAGCAACAACAACTGCAATAGAGGAAGGGGAAGAAGCCTCGCTTCTTTACTGCAGCAATACAACAGCACCACGTTCTATCAACGTTGGTAGCACACGGCAACCAGTAGCATCCGCTGCAGGTAGAAAGACGAAGATGGGAAGACGAGGATGACGATCTCACACTCGGGACATGGACGTATGCAAGGTTCTCACGAACGCAACAGTACATGCAACACACGAAACGGAAGTAGCAGCAGCTTGCTCCTTGCCATCGCAGGTTAATTTATAGGGAAGGAAATCCTCTTCCATGAAAGAAACCTAGTGGGAAACAACCTTCCCACGTAGCAATCCTAGTGGCACATAATTTTTCCTTATGTAACAATCCTGATGGAATCGAAATAGCCCATGCACATCTCTTTCCAAAACTACAATTGCGAATACTAATCCTATAAACCGTAAGCCCATGCAGGTTTCGAACGTGATTAGGTTCTTTAGTATAACCCCAAGACCCTGATACAATAGTATTTAGGTTTATACTTTTAGAAGCCCATTACTAAGGCCCATTTACACACACACACACACACACACACACAGCTATATATATATATATATATATATATATATATATATATATATATCCTTAAAAGTCCATTGTTTGTTATAAGATCTACTGGTTCCTATGTTAATGGCTTTTACCATATAGGTTTTTAAGGAGGAATCCTACTAAACTATTTAGTATTAAGGCTCATTAGTTCCTTTAATAGTAGATGCCCTTTTTAGGTTTATGTGTGGGCTTTTACCCTTTTGAAAATTTATCTGTAGGTCATTTAGTAATATTAAGGCCAATTATTGATTTTAGTTATTTCCACTTTACATATATCAACATTTATTCTCCACAATTATTCTATGACTAATATTATATAGTCCTTATTATTTTATTCTCCATTTAAATTTTCGGGGTGCTACACCCTCCCCCACTTAAAAGAATTTGGTCCCCAAATTTAGATGATTTTTTTTTCATAACAGTGGGGTATAAGTATCTTATTCAAAGCACGTGTTCTAGCTAGATCTATTCTCACAGCATGCTAAAGTACTAAGTTCACCACATCCAATTTATAAATTGGATGGTTAGAGTTACCTTCCAACGCTTGAAGTCTACCCTAACACCTTGGTTCACCTTGTTGTTGCTCTCGTGGTGCTTGCTCCTTTAAAAGGGGACAACGGGCGATTTTATGATCTTCACTTCTTCAACGAATGCACTTCCCAAGTTTATACCAACACTCCTCTGATTTGTGCCTTCCTTTCTAGCAATGCTCACATTTTTCCTTGGCCGGAACAATTTGTTGATCATCACTCCGAGGTTTCTTGTCCTTACGGAAACCGTTACCTCCATTTACCCACTTCTTGCCATTCACATGTTCCTTATTCTTGGATCCATTGGCTAGCTCCTTCTTGGTAATTTTCCCTTAGATTCGTTCCATCATATCCATAGCATCTTTCAAGAGTTGTGCTTTCCTAACCATCTCCGTATAAGTTTAGATTTCCAATAGAGCTAATTGAGGAATAAGCTCCACCTTTAAATCGTTCATAAATCTTCTCGCTTTCATCATCTCTGTGCAAACTAAGTGTGGTGCATATCGGGCCAATCTAGAAAACTTCACTTCGTAATCTGCTACTGATAGACTACGTTATTTTAATGCCGTGAACTCCATTACCTTCTTCTCTCAGATCCTTTCTGAAAAATATTTCTCATTAAAGTGTTCTAGGAGCTCATCCCATGTGACTTGATCGTTGGGTAAGATCGCTTCCACAGATCCCCACCATGCCCAAGCATCATTTTCTAGTTGATAAGTCCCTAATAGTATGTTTTCTTGGTCGGTACATTGCATAACCTTGAAAGTTCTCTCTATTTCTTGTACCCAATCCTCCGCCTCATCTGGGTCGATAGACCCACTAAACTTCGGGGGATTCATCTTTTGGAACTTCCTATGCAGATCCCCAACTTCATGCTGAGTTCCTCCTTGCGTAACTTGTTGCAAAGCTTGAGTCAATCCTTGGACGGTGCACTGCATCTCTCTCCATTGAGCTCTCTCGGCATCCATTTTAGCCTACAACATAAGTTTTATATTAATGATTTATATATCTTGACATTAATGTAACGTAGATGAGACGTGTTTTATTGGTTAGCCCATAGCTCTACCCAATATCACGGAATTTCCTATAGGATATTTGACAAGGACAACTCGATCTATAACTTGGACTTAATGACCTAGGGATTTAGGAAGCCTAGGCTCTGATACCACCTTCTGTCACGTCTCAAACCGATAGCAGCAGAACGTGTCATTTGCTCAGAACGTGGCAGTTAAACAGTCGTGTCAATCAGAACATAGTCAAGACAAGAAACATAATTTCATTCCAAATATAAGTTTATTACAAATTGGACCCAATAAAAGAAAAGACTCAATAATAGAAAATTTACAATAGACTCATGACTGAACTAATCTTGACATAGACACAAGATAACAAGACTAGTCGGTTCATCTAGATGTCGGAGCACTCTTCACTCTTGCCCTTGCCCCTCTTGTTCGTTCTCGCCATCACTAAGGTCGTAACTTAAAAAATATTGAAAAACACTAGGTGAGCAAACGCTCAGTAGGTCTTAATATCTCATGCTCCAAGCTAGCTTTACGTAATTAATAGTTTTAACATGAACATGCAAGTCATGCAAGGTATCAAAATCGAGAACTATAATGGCACGAGCTAGATTAATAATCCAGAGGCAATATAAAAGAATGTAGACATGACAATAGATAATTTTCAAGTACTATAAAGACAATAGATAGACAGGACTATAATTACAAGAACGTTTAGGGTGAGATAGCAGGCCTTTCGATAAGGTTTTCAAGAGTATTCATGAGGAGACAATAACAACCGTTTCAATAAAGCAGTCACTTTCACTAGAGCAATTCACGATCACTTTGTAGGATTGGCCATATAAAGGAGTTAAAATATTTGAGTAATGACAATCACTTGTGGAAGTGTCATAGACCAACTTTTGCTATCTTTGGTGCAATGTCACACCCAATCAATCATGATACCGGCACACGTTTGGACTTATCCTCGCCCAAGGGATCATATTTGGACCCTGTATTTTATACACTAGCATCGAGTATCAATTTGTTTGGACCTATAGCCCCCTTTTTGTGTCTAGACCAATTCCACTTAAAATAATGGCCAAAAGAGTTCCAAGGGTCAAGCATGTAGGAACATTATGGTAGAATCATGGAAATTATGAGTTCAAGGTTAGAACCTTAGACATGATAACATAGATGATAAACCACATGAAAAACATGATGATTCAAGAATCTGGGATAATTGGCGCCCACTCGACTGCCACTAATTTAAGCCTGAAGAATTTGCAACACCTCAAGAGGTCGCTCATTCGTAATTAGCGTCTAGTGTACGGTCCTTAGAATAGTAAATGGCACCCACTGACGGGCCGCCAATTCCATTTGGCGTCCCCGCCCTGGTCGCTCATTGCAGACAAAACAGGACAAGCTTGAGGAAATATCACCCATCCAGACAGTCGCTCATTCAATTAGCGCCCGCTGAACTGGTCGCTCTTTCAGGCAGAGACAGATCACCCACAGAATTGCTTGAACAACGTTCTATGAGGGCCGGGCGTCATGTTTCTTCAGAGTGACATGACAAACAATGTTCCAGGGTTTTTATGGTACAACTAGCTCGACTGCCTTGAGGGAATCTAAGGCTAGCGGAGGCTTACGGAGGTCCCATTGATGAATGTATCGGTCCAAAGGAAGGAATATTCCGTGGAGGGTCCAATCATCACCGAGAGTTGAGTGTGATCGATAGAAATCAAAACATGGACCATGTCTCAGATGTGAGACAGTGGTGCCAAGATTCGATGATCAATGGTTCAAAACACGTGTGGGAAACAGTCACAAGAAAACTGCGCCCTGGCAATGGTCGCCATTTAAATTAGCGTCCACTGTTCAGGCGTCCTTTCATGAAATTCCAGAGTAATAAGTAAATTACTCGAAATATGAGACTCTTCGGAGAGGCGCAATATCTTTAATTTGTGCCTTGAGATAAGGCATCTATCCTTTTATTTATTTCTTTGCACATATTCATTTTTAGAAAATACTGGAAATAGCGCCTTGTCAAAGAGGCGTAGGTTCTTTACTATGTGACACATGGATGGTCGTTACATTCCATAAACATTTTCTTATATATATATATACTTCAGGAAATAGCGCCTGCTCACGCGGGCGTACATTCATAATAGGCGACGGGGTTCTGGTCGCCCATTCTTTTAATGTTTTCTGTTGCTACGCATCGCGTGAATGCGCTTGTAGGCTCATGCTTCCGTTTGACACTGTTCATTAGGGGATGGACATTGCTACTTTCAATTCAATAAGATTTTCAAGGATCTGAAGACATGGGATAATAGAGGAAATTACTGGTGTAATACCCCAAAATTTTGTATATGATATTTAGAAATTTTTAGAATTTATTTAGATTTTTAAAGATTTTTCTAGAGATAAATGGATTATTAAATGAATTTGTGTTAATTAAAACCAAATAATAAGGCCCAATATTTATTAATTAACCTGGCCTTTTAAAGAAGCACAAATGACCCAAAACCAAGCCCACAAGACTTGGCCCATATTCTAGAAGTCTAAAATATGATAATTATGAAATTTAGAAGATAAATTGTCATTTATCAGACTTTTAAAGGTATAAATAGGATAATAATAGGATATAATATCAAAAGAGTTTGAATTTATTCAAATTCGACGTCAATATTTAAAATCGGTCTATCAGGTGACCGCATGGGACTAAAAACGGTCTAGACTAGACCGCTAAGATCTGCAAATTCCGTGAATGGAAGAAGGCATGAAAAGATGGGAACTTTGGCATCCAAATCGCCTAGGATTGATGCTATCTCTTAGATAGATGAGTCTAGAAGGCTTAAGGATCGAATTGAAACCCTAATTAGGACTCTAGGTTCATTTTAATCCATGGAAACCCTAGCTAACCCTATAAATAGATCTCAAGTTCAACCTGCGCGACCCTTACCTTTGGCTCGCATGGAAGTAAGGTAAGTAAGTTGAATTTGAGGTAGGTTCTTTAGAATATTTTGTTCATAATACTAAGGTCTAACTACCCTCCAAATTTCGTCTTAGGAGATTAAGCCACCAGGAAGATAGAGACGTTCAAAGTTGCTGGTTTGGTACAAGAATCTCAGGAAATTGTGCGACCGGGCCAGATTGATCGGCCAAATAGAAGCCCTAAACGAGGTAATTAGATAGGGGTTCTTTAGAACTAATTGTTCCTTTTAGTGCCATCTTCTTACCCTCAAAAGTTCTTGGTCATAGGTGAAAAGGATCAAGAGTTAAACGACCACGAAGTTGCTGTTTCAGTTCAGGACGAGCAGAAACTAGGGTCAAGTTCCAATCTTAAATTCGATGATTAAAGCCTAGTCGAGAGGTAGATTATCTCATGAATGGCTTAAACGTGATGTTAGGAGTAAAAGCCCTATTATTCCACGAGTTTTCATGCATTATATGTGGAGAATTTCATATTTTATTGAGACTGTGCAATTTCGTTCATTGTCATACATGGGCGTAACCCTTTAATAAAAAAGATGAAATTTATTATTTAAATTACATTTTTCCTTATGCATATTCTTAGCCTAAATACCTTCTAGCATGTTTTACTACATGTTTTACATCGTGTTTATGCATAACATGACCTAGATTAGCTTTTATTTTATAGTTTTATAGCTTCTGTCTGAAGACAGAAAACGGCCTTGACAGAACCGCCAAGTAAACCTTGCGGTCTAATGATTGACCATTAGTACTTTTCTTTAGCGATTTATCGCGAGACCGTCTGAACCACTATGCGGCCAGATCTAGACAGCTATTTAGTTCTGAGATCCAGTTTAATCCCAATTAGTTTCCATACTTATCAACATTATAATTATGGTATTTTTATACACTTATGTTCTAAATTCTTATTAGAAATCCTACTTTAGTATGTGCATGAGTTTCAAACTTTATGTTTATTATCATATAATTTCAAGTCTAAATGTTATAGTTTTGTAATTAAATATTTCCTCTTATGTTTATGAAACATGATTCATGGTGGTATTAAGACCGTTGTTTTGATCACTGTTTTCACACGATCCACTCTTATCTCTTGAGTCAATTTCATAAGTATATGGCGCTTACTTCAGTATGCGACCATTAGATACACGTTGCACTTATAGGCACATTTCTTGGACTTATGAACCTCTCTGCCGGATATTCCTTCTTTCTGAGTAGGGGATCTTGTTTCAAGGCCTCCGTAAGACACCGCGAGCCTAGGATTGCAACTAGGACGCCGAGCTGGTTGTACCCTTAAAACCCAAGTTATCTAGAATGCACTCACATGACCAATGGTTTTACTTCCTGTACTCTGGTTAGTAGCGGCCAATAAGAGACCATCTCTGTTAGATAGCGGTTCTTTCCCTGACCGTTTCTATCAGAAAATGGCCCCCTCTGTGACCGTTATTACCCAGAAGTGGTTAAGTGTCGACTTTTCTTTCATTCTGGTTGACACAGTCTAGTTGCAGCCTTAACTGGACCGTTATTATAAATTGAGCAGCCTGACTGTGACCGTTTTCTTCCTGAAATGGCCCAGTATATGACCGTCTCTTTCTGTCAGGTTCATAACCCGAGGTTTGACCGAAGGGTTATTCTAAATGTGTTCTTGGATGATCTTAGGATTATCTGGATTCCAAACTTATGTATAATAAGTTAATGTTAAGATATGGAACCTAATTATTGTACCGTTACGCTGCTGGAATGCCACCGTGGCATAATGTTCTTTTAATTCTTCTTTGGAATCATATATCATTTTTGGAATGTTCTATACCTTGGTTACTTGATCATGAAACTTTAGTTGAACTTGTTACATTATTGGCCACACTTTATTGTTATATCTCGTGAAAGTAGCTGGATTTATAACTTGAAGATGCAAGACCGGGCACGGATTGTGTCCAAGGGCTCCATGCTAGTCCTCACGACCGATGGTCGGAAACGTGCTATAAACCATGGGGTACGATGATACTGGTGTCGCATTACGCTGGGAGTACTTTCTCTTATAAATGAGTGAAATTCACGAGGCTCCTTATGGAAATTACATGCTTGTTAATGCATAGTCTTTACAAGGTTGTGAAAGTACTTTCCAGTTACATGCTATTACATTCTTGTTCATGAAAGGCCAACTTACATCTACATGATTAAATCTTGCTTGTTCATATACTTACTTGCTCGGATATATCATGATTCTATATTCTTCGATGTTTTGGCTTATGCCTTATGATTTACCGCATTCTCATTTTTCTATCTTAACTCTAGAGCAAAAATGGTAATCACTTAAATATTACCTTCATGTTGATGCGAAGATACCTAGTGGGCAAGTGTACTCATACCTATTTTCTTATCTTTTCAGGAAATACTAGTGAATCGGATTCAGATTATGCTAGTAGCGAGTCTGAGAGCGATTGATGGTCTATTTGAACGAGAGAAGCCATAATTATAAGTGTTTAGTCGAGTCAGATGTAATCTTCGATTTCTTGAGTCGTAGTGATGATCTTATATAATTGGATTATTTATTAATGAAATAAAGTTGAAATTTTGAACAATTACTTGTGTAATTTCTTTTATGTGATTATCTTGCGCTCTGATTTCTTGCTTGCTAGAGGCTTACCATGTCGGCTGTTCACGTTCCCGAAATTCCTTTCGCTGTAATAAAAGCTCGGGGCGTGACAACTGGGATTCCAGGAATATGCGTTTCATGATATTTAGGTACATGATCCCATAGTTATTGAATTTTGAACTTGCTGTAATTATTATTTATCTAAAAGGATTAGCGGCAGTTATACTGTCGCTGATTAATTAGTGCTTGTTCATACGGGCGCGTATTCTTGAAATTAACGACCAGGATGTAGTCGCTAATTATTTTTCATGCAGAAATGATATAAACCAGTACTCAAACATGCAGACACGGTATCATATCACCATGCAACATCTATATGAACTATCTTACTTGATGATTTGCATGGTTGGAATGAATTTTAAGGAGATTTTGCTTGGGAGATTGCCTACCTTTTATGTCGCTTTAACAGAAATAGAAGATGAAGTTGCAGGAAGAAGAAGAACACCGCTGCAGTAACAGCAACTACAGCAGAGGAAGGAGAAGAAGCCTCCCTTCTTCACTGCAGCAACACAGCAGCACCACATTCTATCAACGCTGGTAGCACACGGCAACCAGTAGCAGCCGCTGCACACAAAAAGATGAAGATGGGAAGGCGAGGATGACGATCTCACGCTCGGGACATCGACGTATGCAGGGTTCTCACAAACGCAGCAGTACAGGCAACGCACAAAATGGCAGTAGCATCAGCTTGCTCCTTGCCATCACGGGTTAATTTATAGGGAAGGAAATCCTCTTCCGTGAAAGAAACCTAGTGGGAAACGACCTTCCCACGTAGCAATCCTAGTGGCACATAATTTTTCCCTATGTAATAATCCTGATGGAATCGAAATAACCCATTCACATCTATTTCCAAAATTATAGCCGCCAATACTAATCCTGTAAACCCTAAGCCCATGCAGGTTTCGAACGTTATTAGGTTCTTTAGTATAACCCCAAGACCCTGTTACAATAGTATTTAGGTTTATACTCTTAGAATCCCATTACTAAGGCCCATTTACACACACACACACACACACACACACACACACACACACACACACACACACACACACACACACACACACACACACACACACACACACACACACACACACACACACACACACACACACACACACACATATATATATATATATCCTTAAAAGCACATTATTTATTATAAGATCTGATCTACTGGTTCCTACGTTAAATATTCTGATCTTTCATTAATGAATCTTGTTGAGTGGAATTTGAACCATTGAAGTGATTGAAGTTGTTTACAGATCTTGGTTTGTTATTCCACTTGTTAGTCCAAGGAGCAAAGATTGGACTGAACACTCTAGGAAATCTGGATCGACTTACACTAGAATGGGTCTGAGGGAAAAAAGTTTTGTACGGCCTGTAAGTCAACCTATTGCTCAGATTGGGTTGACTTGCCCAATGGTTCTGCACAAAGTGAGTTCTGGAAGGACAATAGGTCGACCTGTTGTACAGCCCGGGTCAGCTTGCCTGATAGCCTGCAGTATTGTGACTGTTCCTGGATGGGCTCCAAATCGACTCGTCAAACATCCTGGGTTGACTCCCCCTCTGCCTGTTCTCTGCATACCCTGTTCTTAAGGGTTGATAGGTCAACTTATTGTGAGGCATAGGTTGACTTGCAGAAGATTTTTTGAATTTTTGTGCAGAGGTGTGTGGACTTTGTGTGTGAACTGAGTAGACCTTTGCTTTGCCCTTGGATTTGTTACTAACTGGGTTTTTGCTATTTTTGTCTTTGTTCATATTAGCTGGCATTTTTCCTTTTGCTATGATCTTTGAAGTGGAAGGTTCATTTGTCTTTTCAGATCTGTACATATCAATCAAATGAGTTTTCTTATTTGAACTTTCTCCGGCCACAAAGGTTATAGTTTTGAATTGAAATTCCTTTTTAGTAGATGAGTTGTACCTTATTCCTTCCTTGCGATAATTTCCTTTTGTTCCTAGCACAACATCAAGGTGGTCTTTTCCTTTCACGAGCCTTTCGAGAGAGTTTTGTTTATCCTTAAGCTCTTCTTGGATTTTTCCAATTTCTGTTTGTAGTTGGCTGTTAACTCCCTTAATTACATCACATTTTTCAATAGCAAGTTTGGTTTCCTTTACATAATCCTGCATCTTCAGTTTGCGATCATCAACTAAGTTTTTCAAACTTTCATTCTCTTCCTTTAGTTCCTTGGATTCACCTTCTTGCATCTTCATTTTCAGATTATCAATTTCATCTCTCAAGTTTTCATTTTCATTTTCAAATTCTTTTAATTCAGATTTGACATTCTCTAGATCACACACATTTTTCTTCAAGATTGATATTTCACTTTCTAGACAAGCATTCTTTTCACTCAATGTATTATCATGCATGAGAGAGTTTATCTTCTTCTTTAATGACTTTGTTTCCTTACGGTACTCATCATATTTATCAAACAATTCTGAATAAGCCTCTTCCCAATCACTGGTAGTAAAGTGCTTAAATGGAGAAGATACCTCTTCATGCTCGTGTTCTTCACCTCTTGCCATGAGATAAATCCTGTCTTTACTCTCTTCAACTGAGCTGTCCTCTTCACCTTCTTCTTCCTCACTCCAGATACTCACCATTGCCTTGACACTCTTTCCTTTCGACTTGGACTTAGCCTTTTCAGCAACTTCATGGCATTCAGATTTGACATGCCCATGTTTCCTGCAATTGTAATAGAGAAGTTCATCAAATTTTCTAGTAGCATCAGATTTAAACTTTGAAGAAGTACTGACCTGAGGCTTCTTTCTCACAAGACTCTTACCTTCTCTTTTCAGATTTTTTTTTAAATTTTCTAGTGAGCACAGCCAACTCACCAGAATCTTCTTCTGTGCTAGATGACCCACTGTTTTTTGAAAAATCTTTGCAGCACTCATTGGCCTTCAGTGCCAATGGCTTCTTCTTTTCTATTTCTTCCTGATTTCTCTTCAGGTTAAGCTCATAAGTCATTAATGAACCTATCAGCTCATCAACAGTCATAGTAGATAAATTTCTAGAATCCTCAATCACTGTTGCTTTGGTATGCCAGATGGGAGTCAAAGATATAAGGATTTTTCTCACAAGTGCATTATCAGTGTAGTTTTTCCCTAGACTTTTTAGACTATTAGTCAACTGTGTTAGTCTAGCATACATTTCAAAAATGGATTCACGCGGTTCCATTTTAAACATTTCATAATCGAAAATGAGCATATTAGCTTTAGTTTCTCTTACCTCAAAAGTGCCTTCATATATTATCTCCAGTCGGTCTCACATTTCCTTGTTAGTGGCACATGAGGAAACCCTTGAAAATTCTGTCGGGTGAAGAGAGCACTGAATAATATTCATTGCTCCCCAGTTTAGATTTGCCTTCCTTATATGCTCTCGTGTCCAGGTGTCTTCATCTTCGGGAAGCTGATATGGCCCTCGGCTTACAACTCTCCATATTTGATGGTCCTGCGCTTTGAGAAAGACCTGCATCAGATTTTTCCAATACAGGTAGTTAGTGCCATCAAAATATGGTGACCTAGTCACCAAATGACCCTCTGCCAAAAATCTTTTGGCATCCATTCCACTGATCTATCCAGGTCGTTGGACCTCTTGACTGGATAAACCCTCTCTGATACCACGTGTTAGGTGTGGAACGGCTGATCTAGAGGGGGTTGAATAGGTCTACTCTCAATTAAAGCACGACTTATGCGGAAATTAATTCGAACACCTAAGCGTGTATGTGGTAAATGCACTAAATAGATATTTCAGGGATAGACGTCCCTAAGCATGCATCTACCATCAATGCCAAGCCAACAATCACAAGGAGACAATGAATTTTAAGGTGGTTCGGTCTCTATCTAGAGATCTACGTCCACCCCCCACTCAAACCAAGTGAGGCTTCTTTAGTGCTGAGCACCAGAACAAGGGGATCACACCCCTCAAAATCTGCTGATACACAGCTTACAACCGCAGACACACAGCTTGACCGCTGACTCACAGCTTGGAATCCGCTGACTAACAGCTTGACCGCTGACTCACAGCTTGAAATTCATTGACTAACAACTTGAACCAGATCTGATCTCCTAGGCTCGATCTGAACCCCCTACCACGAGGTAGGAAAACCGTCACAGAAATGAACAAAAATAGAATGAAATAAGGAAACTAGAACTAAAATTGAATGTAGATCGAATAAAGGAAATCTCCTGGTCTTAGAATGTCTCGATCTAAAAAGAGGATCGCCTACAACTTTGATTCTTAAATCTGATCACCGATGGGCTTGACCCTACTGATTCGCGCTCTTCACCTCTGATGAGAGGAGGAGGAGGATGGTGTTCTCCTCTTGGCCGTTGCTGCATGCTCTTCTTCTTTGCTCACACCCTGCTTCTCTGCTGCTTGGCCCTTATTCTTCTCTTGCTACTCTCTCATTTCTCTCTTGTTTTTCTTTTGGCTTGCTGCTCCTGCCTTTTTCTAAGTTGAATGCACCTTCCCTATTTCTCTCTATATTAGTTGCCATAATAGATCAGAATCTTGCCCCCCTTTTTGTGCATTCTGTTGGAGACAACCTTGACTTGGTCTGATACCTTCTTTATTTTGTTGGAATAGGGTGAAAGAAACCCTCCAAAAAGACCTTTTGGTGCCTTAATCCTCGTGCCCTAATGTATCCAAGGACTGGGGATCGGATCTCGCATAAAAACTAGACCCACTTTCAAGTTTGCTGGAGGTTGGTATCGGCTCAGGTCGTTGTGAGAACCTAGACAGAACGAGTGGTTCTATCTACATTGCTTAGGTTGACTTTTGGGAACCTCGGGTTGACCTGAGGAAAGCCAGTTCAGCAGTCTGGTTTCTGTTAACTGCACCGGGTCGACTGTCCTCTGAGCAAGTCGACTTGGTCGATTATTCTTATGCTTTTTGCCTATTTTGAGCTGGAATTTGAGTCGTCTTGCTTCGTTGTTGGAGTACTTGATTTGACTTGAGTTCCTTGACCTGTCCACATCCATGATTAAGAACTTTTATATATTTTTGATAAAACTTTAACATCTCACTCAATGGCTTATAGTTAGACATCATCAAAACCAAGGATGTACAACAAATTACTCATTCACCTCCCTCTGGGCAAGTCATTTACTAGGCAATATGTGGTATCAGATCCCAGGCTCTCTATATTTTAAAGATATAAGGATATGAGAGCAAAAGATCACACATAGCTGAGATGGCAGAAAGTCAATCTATCAACCGTCCTCCATTGTTTGATGGTTCTGACTTTTCTTACTGGAATACTCGAATGGAGTTCTTCCTTAAGAGTCAAAACTATGATCACTAGACGATTGTTGATGAGGGAAACCTTATTGTCACCAGGCCCATGGAGGAATGGATAGCAACTGATAAGGAAAATTTATCTCTGAATGCTAGGGCCAGATATCATTTATGTTGTGTGTTGTCAAGGACGAAGTTCAACAGAGTCTCAGCTTGCAAAATGACACTAGAAATCTGGAACAAGCTGAGGATCACATACGAAGGGAAAAACAAAGATCCCACCTCCAGCTCTTCAACGTCAGAATCAGAAGAGGAGGCCAACTTGGCCTTGATGGCCAATAATGACGAGGAGTCTGATCTGATATATAACTCTAACCTTAGCTTAGATTCATATTCTGATTATTCACTAGAAGGTGTATTAGAAGAACTATATGAGAAGTTTAAGATAGTAAGTAAAGAACTCAAAATTCTTAAAAAGGAGCATCAGAAATTAAAAGATGAAAAATATTCACACTGTAACTTCACAATTGTTAAAATTGCTGCATTGACTAAAGACAATGAGAAGTTAAAAGAAGAACTAAAAGAAAGTCATGAAGAACTAATGACAAGCACTACCTTATTAACTGAAGATATAGACTTATTAAAATGTAAAGATAATGAATTATTGGTAAAAAAATCCGAAATCATTAAACTTAAGGAAAGTGAAACATATCTTAAGAAAATCTTAGAAATATTCACTAAAGGAGAAAAATGATTAAAAGAGGTACTGGAATTTTAGAAAAAGAATTTCAGAATAGAAGGAATTGGATATAAGAAACCTAAAAATGAACCTCCACTTAATCCATACAAGAAATATCCTTTACCAAGATTTGTAAAAGTAAGAAAATCAGATAACTATTCAACCACTGTATCTGAAAAATATTCCACTATAAAATAGATTAAAAACAGTAAGAACTTACAATGGAAACTGAATGTTCCATTACATACTTCTACTAACCGCAAAAGACCCAAAAGAATTTAGGTACCAAAAATCCAGAAATAAAAATTTCTCGCAGGTATGCCTCGAAGCCAACCGAATAACGTGATTTCTTGACAAATGGATATTCAAGGCACATGATAGGAGGCAGGTCATTCTTCACAGAAATCTAGGAAAAATGTGGAGGAACAGTGACCTATGTAGATAGTGGAAAAAGGGCCGGTCAAGGGAAAAGGATCAATTGGATAAGACCTCCCAATTTGCTTAGAAAATTTTGTATGAGGGCTCAAACACAATTTGGTCAACCACAACCAGCTGTTAGACAAGGATGAGTCAGGTTAGTCTATAGATCAAAAAAAATACAAAGGTATGATTGACTCATTATTGTATTTAACGGCAAGTAGACCTGATATCTTGTTCAATATATGTATGTGTGCAAGATATCAAGCAAGTCCTAAAGAATTACATGTAATTCATGTTTACATAATTTTTAGATATCTTGCTGGAACCTCTAATCTAGGCCTATGGTATCCAAGATCATGTTCTTATGATTTAATAGGCTACTCTGATACTAACTATGCTGGATACAAGATAGATAGAAAAAGCACTAGTGGTACTTGTCAATTTTTTATAGGGTGCTTGATTTCCTGGTCATCCAGAAAGCAGATTTTCGTAGCACTGTCAACAGCTGAAGCTGAATACGTTGCTACTGGAAGCTGTTGTGCACTATTGTAGTGGGTCAAGCATCATTTGGAGGGCTATAGATTAAAGGTGAACAAGATTTCAATGATGCGTGATAACATGAGTGTAATAAATTTGACCAAGAACCCCATTCAGCATTCAAGGACAAAGCATATAGAGGTACGTCATCATTTTATCAGAGAATATGTTAATGGTGATATTTTGCTTAATTCTGTTGACACTATGCATCAATTGGTTGACATCTTTACCAAGCCACTCATAGAAGAAAGATTCACTACTATTCGTAGGGAATTGGGGATGTGTGCCTTGGAATAAATAGATGCTCAGAAAATTGAAAGCTCAACATTGATGAACTGTGAGATATATAGGAAGTACATAGAAGATAACGTAAAAAATGCTAAGTATAAAAACTTCAGCTATCATGCTCAGTGCCTATCTCTTGATGAGATAGTTGATACTTCTCTTTAATAGCTGATCTAATAGGTCTTTAAGCTCCTATCCTTTAACTTCAGCTATCTCATCACCTATCTTAAGTCATTTTTTAGTCGAATGACTATCTAATTAGCGACTAGTTCTTTTCTTAGAACCTATCCTATTTGGGTATCTTATGGATAGGCGACTATTCCTTGAATAGAAGAAATTTTTATGGAACCATAGATTGAGGGAGAGCCTCAAACTGAGGAAACAACACAAATTGAGGGGGAGCCTCACAAACTTCATTAAGCACAAATCTTACAAAGTCTTATAATTTGTCTGAATGTTGAGGATAAACACTACTCTCCAGATTCAAGGCTAGAGCACCCAAGGCATTAATCACCTCTTTAGTACATTGATTCATCATAGACTTATCACAGTCGGGGAAACTCAGAAAGTTAAAAGCGAATGCTTCAAATATCCCCTAGGTGAATGGAAGAGAGCTCACTACATCTGATATTCCTTCTTCTTCCTGACACTACATCAGAAAAAGGAAACACTAAATGATTGTGTTCTGTGTACTTCTTGTATATTTCTTTTACCTGAGCATCTCTATGCTGCAGGTTTTCTTGTTCATCAAACACTTCTTTGTTCTATAATATATACCTTGTTGTATGAAATATCAGTACTTTCTTCAATATGTCTGCATCTCTTGCTCTCTGCTTGTTTTATCTTTTCATCTTTTTGCTGATTGACAAAAATAGGGAGACAAAGAACATGCTTGAAAACACAAGTAAGAACATAAACACCTGGAAGAAACATCTTGACAAATAGGGGAAGATAATAAGTCAAAGGGGAGAGAAAGCTACTTAGTTAAAAATTTCAAGTGCAAGGAAGTAATTTACTTGAAATTGACAAAAAGAGAAGAGAATAATATACTTGAAAACATTTGTAGTGGTGTCATAAAAACTCACTTTCAAGAAGATTATCAAGAGTTTTGTCCTCACCAAAAAGGGAGAGATTGTTGGGTTGATACCTTTTGTAGCAACCCGGATTTTTAAAATTGAGTAAATATAGTTCCTTAAATAAAATAAGGATAATTTCCATCTAAATATGGTATTAAATATTATAAGCAATATCAAATTTGTAATTAAGAAATGGGCTTATAAGTAAAAGCTAATTGGGCCTAAATGAAAGGATTAACTTTTAAAATTCAGAATTTTTAGAAACCTAATTTTAATTTGGCTAAAAAGGCTAAAACTTAATCTATTGGGCCCTAAAATCATAACCAAACCCTAACTCATCTAAATTGGCTCGTTCTCTAGTAGAAGCCCTAGCTAATTAGGGTTAAAATGGCTGTGGGCGGCGCTAGATATGGATGAGAATCAAAATTTTTGGAGAGGAGATTTATCCTTGGGATATTAGGACTCTAGGAGGTAGAAATCCTATAAATAAGACCCCAAACTCTCTCTAGCAAACCCTAGATCATGCGTGGGAGTTGAAGGCATTGAGAGGATCGTGCTAGGAGGAGGGAATCGAGGGCTTTTCCATGGATATTGTGCGGGCGTCGTTCTTCTTCCTCTTCTTCCTTTGGGACGATCAAAGATAGGTGATCTCTCATGCTAAACCCTAACTAATGGATTAAAAGCATTCCTCTGCATGTCTAGTTCATTCCTACATAGTTTTTCTAATTTTTATCGCTCACATGGCGTGTATTTTGAGCTTCATGACTGAGGTATCACTGCTTAGGGTTTACTCATTGAAAATGGTTCTCTGTTTGAAGTCATGGATGCCACAGGGACTTCGTCCTGAACACGGCTCCCCGATAGACTGTGTCCTTAAAGTTTTTATTTTTATCGGTTAAATATTTATGTACAGATCGTGGTGCCATGACAAACCATGTTCTTCAAGGTCCCAGCTCTTGTAGAGACCACATTCTGTCACGGATTTCTAGAACCTTAGTTTTCGTACCAACATCTTATATTGATATTATTAGAATCTAGAAGCATGATTTTCACTGATGCATGTCATTTGAACAAATTTATTCAATTAGGTGAAGCATGGAATGAAATTAAATATCTTAAGTTTCGTGATTTATGTCCTTTTCCTTCTTGATATCATCTCCATGTTCGTCTACATGACTAAAAGAGTAGGATAAATCTAAAAACCTGTTAAGATTATTTCATGTTTTATTTCATTATCTCAACATGTTTAGATATAGTTAATTAGTGATTTCATGAACATATCATGGGATATATATGGTTTATTCTGTTTGAAGGTTATGTCACTCTGACGATATTGACCTACTGCTACTGATAGGTTTCTGTTTCTTGCTTAAAACCCAAATTCTTGGTCGAGTTAGGACCCTTCGCCGAATATTCCTTCTGTCAAACTGGAACTTCTTCATCAAGGCCTCCGTAAGACTCCGTGAGCCTTAGATTCCCATAAGGACGTTGAGCTGGTTGCGCCACAAAAGTTCTAAAAACCCTTGGAATCACATCTTACTGGCCTAAGAGGTGATTCAACCAGCCTTTGGACCCAGAGAACGAGGTTCTGTTTGGGTTCTGTTAACTCTATCCTGAACGCGGCTTGCCTAGAAACCATGTTCAAGTCTTTGTTTCATGAAGGCAGTTGACCCAAAGACTCCGTTCACTTGAGTTGTCTATCCTGAACGCGGCAGTCCTATAGATCGCGTTCACCTGATCACGGTGCATCCCCTGATCGCATTCATCTAGAGAACTACGTCTTACTACTGCCTTGATCATCTATCTGGATCATCTTTCTTTGAATGTGGACCTTAGACCAACCACGTTTTGTATGAATGCGACACTGTTCATGACCTTGTTTAACCCAGGTTCTACAAAATGTTCTTGTTCGATCGACTATGTTCTATGAAAGATTTTTCAGTTTGAGACGAATGATTTTACCACATTATGGCCTGATTGTCAGCGTGAATATTGTCCTCATGTTTACTTGGAATTTGATATCTTCTTGTTATATTCATGAGTTTGTCCTAAGCGCTATTCTTGGACTCCATTAATATTTTCATATCAAATCCTTTGTATAAAATCATATGTCATGTTACTTCTTAACATAACCCCTTGATTTCAATTTGGCCACAATATTTTATGGAAATTGTTTAGTGATTACATGGGACTTTGGGTCCAAATAACAATCAATGCCGGTCGGACGGAAGTCCAAAAATACTCATGCCCATGGGAGTGACTCGTGGTGTGGTGTTGCACCTACTTGATGATATGATCTAGACAATTCGTGTTGACAATTCATGTAAATTCTTAGACAATTCTTGCATAATTCTTGAATACATGATATGCTTGTTGCATACTTGACTTGTACTTGACTTGCTTGGCTTGAGCATCATCATTAAACTTACTTGATGGATGGCCAACTCTAAGTTTGGTTACTTGGACCTGTTCATTTATTGATCTTCGTAATAATCTTGATATTGACTTGCTATACATTCCTTATTGATTCTCATTTTATTTCTGGATAGCTAGATTTGCTACATGTCCTCTACTCTGTTTTGAGTTTAGTTTTGCGCCATATATCGTTGTTGGCACCCGCTTATTTTCTCAAATTAATTAGGGATTGAGCATAGTGAAATATTCCCTAAACAGACCAAAATGACATAACGCCAAAGGTGCACTACCAGTCGAGTTGAGCTTAAAAATCGAGACATTTTGCTAGGTCAAATGGCACAACATAACAAGCGGGGATCATCTCCTAGCAAAGGGTAGTGCGCCAAGCAGTTTTCTGACAAGCGGGTCAGTTCCAAAGTTAGGGACAACCTGCCATACCGAATGACACTCTGTAAAGATTCGGGGACCACCACCAAATACCCTGCATACGATATCACATGGCCAGCACCTCAACCATTAGGCTAACCCGGGACTCAGAACAGCCTGCCGTACCATATGGCTCTTCGCCAAGAAGTGGGGGTCACTCCGACTACCAGACAAATGACATCATCATGCAGACACCCCAGGTACCGGGCCAACCCGGGACTCCCAGCAACCCATCACGTGACGTGGTTCATGACGGAAAGGCAGGGAACAACTCTCGACACGCCTTCTGCAAGCGGCTTGACACCGGTGACTCCAACAGTCAAATCACACATAAGTCCACCACGTTCAAGATGGAGCCCGGACCTATTTCGGGCCCAGATTCAAGTAAGCTTTCTCTTTTCTCAGCCCACACTATCCTCATAAACCCCCAGTCCACCTGACCCTCATAAGACCCGACTCACCTAACTTGCCCAAACCCCCGAACCCAACCGATCATTCCAACCCACTTAAATCTCGGGCCCATGCAGCCATGGCCCGTCTAAACCCTCTATTCTAGCCCGTTGAAATCGAGCGAAGAAATGAAAGCCCAGCCCACATCAACCCTCAGGTGGGACCAACGCCGCTTTGTCTCTCTCAAACCAACTCGCTCTAATTCCCAAATGAGACCCACATGACCTTTCTCTCTCCTCCAGGTCAAACCCGACCATTCTGATCTACCGAAACCCCCTAGGGGGAGGTTTACCCGGACCAAGAAGCGCCCCAGCCCGCTAGTCCTGAACGCGGTCGCTAGGCTGACCACGTTCAACTGAACGTAGACACCAAGGTGACTGTGTTCCAGAGGGGGGGTTCACCCGGACCAGCTTGGCCCCCCCAGCCCAGTCAAAGTAAACCCCGGGCCCACTGACTAGCCTAGAACACTGTCTCCAAGGTGACTGCATTCTTGAGGGGGGTTTACCCGGACCTGCCTGGCCCTCCAGCCCAGTCCGGGTAAACCCCACGCACACTTATAACTCCTGAATGCGGTCTCCAAGATGATTGCATTCCAAAGGGGGATTACCCAGACTAGCCTGCCCCCCCAGCCCAGTCCGGGTAAACCCTGAGCCCACATGCCAGTCTAGAATGCGGTCTCCAAGGAGACCGTGTTCAAGACCCATCACCCTAGTCCGCATAAATCCCCCCTTTATGCCGACCAACATGCCAGGGGTCACCCTGGTCCGCGTAAACCCCCCCTTTACACGGACTAGGTTGACCCCCCTACCCAACCTCTTTAAAACCCCCATGGGGTGTTCAAGGGTGAGAGATGAACATGGAGCTCATCCCTAGAGGCTACAAACAGTGCGTGAAGGAATTTGTTAGCTAGTTTTATGTTTGCTAGGCCCACGCCGAGGGCATGTTGTATGATCGCCCCTCATACGGAGTTTAGCCAAGACACAAACCTCCTCAAACGAGGGTATGCTCACAAGTATTGATGTAAGATGAAACGTTAAGTCCATGCCTTAATGAACGTGCCACGCCATGATGCGGTTGTGATGAAAGCACACCGCTAGTCCCGGCCTTGATGAACACGGCCTATCTGGATGCCTTCACAACCGTGCACTGCCCAGATGTTGCTTTTATGAAAGCACCCTGCCTGGTATCTACCTCGATGATCGCACACTGCCCGAATGCTACTTTAGGGGAAAGTACCCTGTTCGGCCCTTGCCTCGATAATCGTACACTGCCTAGATGCCACTTTGGGGGAAAAATACCCTATATAGTCCCTACCTCGATAATTATGTACCACCCAAATGTCACCTCGATGAGAGTGCCCTAAATGCGATTACCTGGACAATGAGCACACTTCATGAGTCTTGACGCAAGATGAAGTGACAAACCCCTGCCTCTATGAACGTGCCCCAAACATGACCGCCAGGATATCATGGTGTTCAACTCCTTCAGTCACAATGGTGCCCACGTCAGCCGACTGCTAGTCTCAGATGCGCTTGACTGCCAGGGTCTCACGGCGCACAGCTCCTTCAATCATAACGGTGCCCCCGACACCTGACTGCCAGTCTCAAATGCGCCTGACAGCCAGGGTCTCACGGCGCCCAGCCCCCTCAGTCACATCGATGCCTATGGCACCCGACTGCCCATCAACTCCAATCACATCGGGGCTCGCGGTGCTCGACCGCCCAGCTACTCCAGTCACATCGAGGCTCGCGGCACCTAACAGCTCAACAACTCCAGTCACAACGGTGCCCCTGGCACCCGACTGCCTAGTCCAGACGGTGCCTGGTTTTTCTAGCCCCAACGGCACTCAACAACTTTAGTCACATCGGGGCCCATAGCACCCGACTGTCTAGCTGCTCGAGTCACAACGGTGCCCACGACACCCGACTACCCAGCCCAAACGACGCCCGACTACTTTAGCCCCAGCGGCACCTAGCCACTCCAATCTCAGCGTTGTTCACGGCACCTAATCGTTCCAGCGACATTGTCCAGGGTACCCAACTCTCCTAGTTTCAACGGTGCCTGGTCGTCCCAATCACATCGGTGCTTAGGGCACCCGACTGTTCCAATCACAACAGCACCAATGTCACCCAGTTATTCCAGCCACAGGGACGCCTACGGCCTCAATTGCCCCAGTCATAACAGTGCCCACGGCACATAGCTGTTCCAAGATCAACGACACCTGGTTTCCTCACTCACGGTGGTACTCACGTCGTCCGATCGTTCCAGTCTCAATAGTGCTCGACCCCCCCAATCTCAACATCACCCGGTCTCTCCAGTCACAGTGGTGCCCATGCCATCTGGTCACCTAATCTTAACAGTGCCCAGTTTCCCCAGCATAGCGGTGCCTACGGCACCCCAAGTTCCAATATCTCGACACTGTTCTATATCAGGAATACATTGTGACGCCCCTCGGGCGATATCTTGCCAAATCACGAGTCCTCCGATAGACACTATGTACGAAAGCGGAAATACCCGCATGACAATGCAATGACCCGGGGACTGTCACAAATGATGAAATTATCATGTGGCTTGCACACATTTGTAATCAGGCTTCCACGCCCCCACATAACACCTTTCATAGCATATAGTTATGTAATCCAGTCAGAGAATTGATCCCCATCTATGCCAGCTACCAGTCTCAATACTGTCCAGCATACTGCCATCTATCTCCCAGCTCGGTCCTAACTCCTCTAGCTAGAAAGACCCTATACCTGAGCTAGAACTTGCATGCTTCATGCCAAGTCAGTGTCCTCTGCTCCTCTGCCCGAGCCAATACCCCGTTCTCAAAAACCCAGAGTGCATACCCTCTCTAGTGTCCAGACTAGAAGCAGTCTCTATACCTCCAGTTATCCCTACTGTGCTGCTATTGCTCTGTCACTGTTGCATGGACTAAGCCCTCCTGACGTCGCGGCTCCTACGGTCCCTGACTCTCCTCTTTGGTAGTAGAAACAAAGGTGTTCGGGCTCTGCCCTATGTAAAATAAACACTGATTGCTGGCGATCGGTGGGGAAGACATCCATTACACGAGCCCCCATAATCACCTACACTCGTACTAGCGGAACCTCCTTCACTCCACGTGGCGCACGTCATTTTATGCCCACGTGTCGTGCCCTGGTGACACATCCCCAGTCAAACACTTGGTTCAGCAGGTGATCGTCGAGAAATCGACTGGCACGACCGCATTCCATCCAGCCATCCATGTCCCAATTTTCCAGAACAATTTACCATACGCCATTCTTTCCTATGCATTCATATCGTTCTTTTCACCTTCTTGTCAATACCCCCAGAATACTGTAGACGCTTAAAAGTTGGCACTAAAAGCCAAGTGAAGACGGCTGAAGAAAAGAAGAAAGAAAAGCCTTGAACAATAGGCTGCGTCGACGCAGCTCGCTAGCTGCGTTGACACCCCTGAAGAATGAGACAGAAAGAGCCATACTGGCTCATTTCCCGCGTCAACGCACAATGCCAGTGACATCGACGCAGACCTCAGAAGTCGGCTATAGAGCACGCTGGACAATGGGCTACATCAACGTAGGACCCCAACCGCATCAACACAACTGAAGACAAAGAACAAAAGCTGCCCGTGGCAACAGGCTGCGTCGACGCAGCCTACAAGTTGCGTTAACACACCCTCAAGACACATAAAATGCCGTACCGACGCGAACTCGATCCTGGCACGTGGGGTGGCTTCTATGTGGCGGCGTCGACTTCTAGTGTTGTGCCTCTGTGATTTTGATGATAGCAAACACTATGAGTTATCTGAACATCTGTGACATGATTTTGAACTCTATGTTTTTGATGATAGCATAAATGATTGTTCTGCTTTGGGCATATGAATGTGTTATCTTGCATTAGTGCAGACATACAAACATACAGCTCATACAGCATTGCATTCTGTCAAATATCAAGTCTATAATTTTGATGATAGCAAACACTATGAGTTATCTGAATCTGTGTCTGAATGACTGTTCTGCTTTGGGCATATGAACTGTACAGGGTAGTTCATGCAGACAGCAAGTCCATACACTCTCTGTTGTTATCTTCATGCTTTTGCCAAGTCTACACATTGCAGTCTAGTCTAAACATTGTTTGGCAAAGTCTATACATCACTTGCATCGTTAAGTCTATACATTGTCGCATGCATCGTTTAGCTCAAGTTTGTACATCGTCCAGTCGTGTGAACATTGCATTCGGAAAGTCTGTACAGTCTACACATTTCATTGCAGCATGCACACACAAGTTTACACAGTGGTCTTCATTCATGTGCACAGTTCGTTCTTCAGTGCATTAACAGAGTCGATACATCGTAAGGCTGCTTGCATTGAGTCTATACATTGGTGGGAAGTCCATACAGTGCATGCATCAGTCGAAGTCTGTGCAGCCCAAGTCTGTACATCCATCTGTCTGCACAGTCTATACATGCATCTATTGATAGTTCATCAAAGTCTGTACAAAGTTCTGCATAGTGTACTGCTAAGTCTATACAGAGTCTTTTGCATCGTTCATCAAGTCTGTACACTGCATTGCACGAGCTGAAGTCTATACATTGTCTTTGCATAAGGCCACACACAGTCTCTACATACCATAGTCTTGCATACTTAAAGTCTATACAGCCTTTACATTGCACGCTAAGTCCATACAGCCTTTGCATTGCACTAAGTCTATACATTGCACTGTAGCATGTATTTTTTCAAGTCTGTACATCGTTGGATAATGCATGCATCGTCTCTCAAGTCTGTACAGCCGTCCGTCTCACTTAGCGTCTCATTTGGACATGAAGTCTGTACATCCACCATCTCAGTTAAGCCATTAAGTCTGTACATCCACCGTCTCAGTTAAGCCTTAAAGTCTGTACATCCACCGTCTCACTTGAGCTTTAAAGTCTATATATCGCAGCGTCTCATGCAGTGTCTCATTCAAGTCTATACATTGCATCATGACAAAGTCTGTACATTGTTCATGCCTATGCAGTGTCTCATGCAAGTCTATACATTGCATCATGACAAAGTCTGTACATTGTTCATGCATATACAGTGACTTGAACGCCAAGTCTATACATTGCTTCTTCATGCATTCACTTTGAGTCTGTACATTGCATGCTACTAAGTATGCACATCGTGTGTTCATGAAAGTCGATGCATGCTCACTGTCTTGCTTGCATGAATAAATTCTGTACATCTGTTTGCTAGCATGTTTGCACGAAGTCTGCACATTGTGTGCTCCATGCTCACCAAGTCCATTCATTGTCATCGCTGCATGCATTTCGTCAAGTCTGTACAGCCTTTGCAGCTCATCCAAGTCTATACATTGCATATGGTTGTGCATCTCTCAAGTCTATACATTCGTTGTGGATAGTCCATGCATTGCATGAAGTCTGCACATTGTGTGTTGCTATGCTCTAGCTTTGCATTCACTCTAAAGTCTACACATTGTCTGCCGTGCACACTAAGTCCATACATTCGTTGCTGGCATGTCTATACATCGCCGCTTGTTTGTGCATCGATAAAGCCTGTACAGCCTGTGTCTGCATCAGTTCATAAGTCTATACATTGTCTTCTGCACAAACACTAAGTCTACACATTGTAGCATGCACGATCAAACAGAGTATGTACACACTTCAGCACTTAAAGTCTGAATGTTCTTAACAGAGTCTGTACACACTCCAGCACTTAAAGTCTGAACGTTCTTAACAGAGTCTGTACACACTTCAGCACTTAAAGTCTGAACATCCTTCGTGAGGACTGTACACACTTCAGTGCATATGTGCATCCCCTTCAAGACGAAGTCTATACAATCCCTTCCAAGCATTCAAGTCCATACACTTCTTGTGTCTGCATTGCATTCACTTCAAGTCTATACACTCTTTGTGTCTACATCTCATACACTTCAAGTCTACACACTCGATGCTGCATCATGTCTGTACACACTTAGTTAAAATCCTGAACTAACTCAATACATTCATTTTTCTCCTGTTTCAGATTGTTTCAAGTTGATGTCTGGGCACGTGATCCGAGGTTGGCACCTGGCACGTGATCCGAGGACAAAGAGGGCACAAGCCCTGCACACGCCCTAATTACTGCTGCTATAAATACGATGCTTCCTCCATCAGAAGAGGAGATCGAAAAAGAAGGAGAGGGCAGCAGAGAGTGATAGAGCAGTGATAAAGGAAGAGTGATCGAAGCAGAGAGGCAAAGAGTAGAAGTAGCAGAAGAAAGAAAAGTGGAATAAGAGAGAAGCTGAGAGCTAGAGTGAGAGAGCAGAAGAAGAAAAAGAAAAAGAGAAAGAGAGATGGAGAGCTCGTGAAGAAGAAGAGAAGCTTCATTGTCTTCACTGGACCTTGGATCAGATCCAATCAAGTTTGCTCCTGCGAGAGCTACCTTGTGCTTTTCAATTTTCAGCTTTCAGTTGCTGCATTTTTTGTTTCTCTTTTTAACTGTTCACAGTTGTTCTTCCGATCCTCTGGTTTAAGGTCGGGTTCCCTCCAGTTTGGAGGAAGAGAGACTTACGTCTCTGGTTGCCTGTGACTGGGTGTCACTGGCAGTTCCCCTCCGGTTTGGAGGAAGGGAGGTCCGAGACCTCTGGGTTGCAAGTGGCAGGTATTCACTTGTGGGTTCCCTCTGGGTTCGCAGATGAAGAGAGATCTGTGATATCTGGTTTGCCAGTGACGGGCTGTCACTAGCAGATTCCCTCCGGTTTGGAGGAAGGGAGATTCGTCTCCGATTCTGATCTTGTGGGTAGCAAGATCAGTGGTCAAGCTTCTGTGGGTTGCAAAGCTTGGGTTGAGGGATTTATTTCCCTCGGTTTGTCAAGCTGTTTGGCAACAATTGTTGCAGACTGAGTCTACTGTTCTAGCCTTGCTAGTGGAAGCCTCACTCCGGTTTGGAGTGAGGGGTGGATGTAGGTCTGTGGACCGAACCACCTAAAAAATCCATTGTCCATCGTGGTTTGATTACTTTGTGTGGTTGATTGATCTCGCTAGATGCATGCTAGGAACGTGATCTTATTGGCTGTCCATGTTCTAGCGATTGATGGGGCATGCATCTTTGATGTTTGAGTATTTGTCCATCGAATTTGTGATCATCATCTCATACGGTTTTTAAATTGGCTAAAAACCATTAGAAGATCCATTCACCCCCCCTCTGGATCTGCGTCTGTCTCATTATCCACACCTAACAGTTGGTATCAGAGCGGGTCTTAGACTTTCCAGATCAAACGATCTGTATAGGATCCTGCTAGCTTTCGGTGCATCTCTGTCTTCTGCATACAACTTTGAAATTGCTTGATTGATTTGCCTTCATGGCTCATCCACCGATTTTCGAAGGTACGGATTTTAATGTGTGGTTTAAAAACTTGCATATGTTTGTTACTACTATCAATCCCGATCTGTGGAAACTAATTTCACAAGGTCCTCATAGATTACCAAAGAAAGAGTCCAAATGGACTGACAATCACAGATCAAGGCATGAACAGAATCAGACAGTTATGAATCTAATGAAAGCAGCTACTGATAAGGCCTTACATTCTTGCTTTCATGACTGCAGTTCTGGTGAGGAAATTATGGATATGCTGAGGCTAGCACACAGAAGAAATGAGGACAGCTGCATGATGGCTGATCGAAGGGATCAGATTGACGATGAGTCTCCATCTCAGCAAGAAGAAAATGAAGAAGAAGATGAAGATTATGTGGAGGAAACTTCATCTCAGGTGAATTCTGACACTGGTAATTTCAGTATTGAAGAATTGATTATGGTGAATGAGCATTTATTGAATAAATATGATAAACTTAAATCTGAGAAGAAGAAACTAAGAAAAGAATTGCGGTATCAGGTCAGAAGTCTGAAAGTTGAAAATGAAAATCTAAAGTCAGACATGAGTCGAGAAAGGAATGAAATGAACTGTTTGAAATCTGAAAATGAGAGTTTAAGAAATAAACTCATTAAAGAAAAGGATTCTTGCAATACATGTGCAGTTTTAAGAGATTTGATAAATGATCTTAATTCTGATGATAATCTTCAAAAGGATTTAATCAAATCTCTGAAAGAAGAAAATAAATCATTGCTAGAATTAAAATCTGAAAACGAAAAACTCAAAAATCAGTCCAAAGAATTTGAACACAAATCAATGAATCTTGAAAAAGAAAATAGACTGATTTCTGAGAAATTGGAGGCTGAAAAAGTAGTGAATCTAGAGCTTCAGAAAAATCTCAACAAACCTCAATCTGAGAAACAACAGGAAATGTTTTATGAATGTCAGTTTTCCTCAGATGATTGGGTGGTTAATGATGAAATCCTGGAGCAAAACAGTAAATTGAAAGAGGAAATCAACACGCTGAAACATCTAAACACCCAACTATCAGATAGGTTATTGACAATTAAAAAGGGCAAGCGTGTGACCATTGATAATTCTGATAAGTTGGTGGATGCAGAACAAAAAATTGAGAGTCTAAAAACCATCAACCAAATGTTGAGTGGAAATGTCACTTGCTGTGAACAGAAGATAGCTGGATATGAGCTTACTATCACATCCCTTCAACAAGAAGTTGATGATCTTTACAAGTCCCTATCTGAAGCTGACAATGAAATAAAATTAAAACAGGAAGTTGAAAAATTCAAAAGTCTGAATGATGCCTTGCATCAACAAGTCATTTCCTGTGAAACAGATCTATCCAAATATGAAGCTAATATTACTGTCTTAAACTCTGAGATACAAGATTTGAAAAACTCTCTATCAAAATTTGTCAAAGGTAAGGACAATTTGAATAAGCTTCTTGAAAATAATGTTAGCTTTCAGAGAGAGGGACTGGGTTACAGTCCGACAAACACAAGGAGTAATGGGAATAAAACTTCTACTGTGTTTGTCAAAGCTTCTAATCAGAACACAACCTCTGCTCCTTCTATTTTTCAATTCACTACACAAAGTCCACTGTCAGTTCCAAAACTGTAGAACAAACTCAAAAATTGAAAAAGAATGAAAATCTACAGAAGAAGGATAAAGACACTCCTGCTGGTACTAAGAATGCTGCACACAAGTCACATGATCTCTCACACACTCATACTAAAAAGAGTTCATGTTATTATTGTGGGAAGGCAGGTCACATAATGGAAGATTACAGATTGAAGTTAAAGGATGAGCATGCTAGTGGAACATTACATTCTAGAAATCTTTTTGATAGAAACCATGCTACTAGGAAGCCTAATGCTTCATGTTACTATTGTGGTAGGCATGGTCATCTCATGAATGCATGTTTCATCATGAAACAAGATGATAAAATGCATGCTAAGTCTTCTGCTAATCATCATGGCCCCAGAAGAAACATGTTTGCTTCGGGTCAGCACATTATGTGCTTTAACTGCAATAAGCCTGGGCACAAGGTTGCTGAGTGCTGGTTTGGATCCACTTGGGGTAAAAATGATTTTAAAGGTAAGCATACCAGATGCTTCGAGTGTGAGAAAAATGGCCATACAGTCAAGGACTGTTGGCATGTTCAGAAAAATTCTGTAAACCCCCATGTTGTCAAACTCCCTGCAAAACCTTTTGTGAAATTTTCATGCTATAACTGTGGTAAGCAAGGTCACAAATCTGCTGAATGTTGGCTGATTAAGAATAAGAATCAAACTGTTCATGCATACAACAGAAAATCTTATGATCATGTTTATAAACCTCATACTGTTGTTACTATGCATCATAAGAACCAGAAACCAGTCACATCATGTAGATATTGTGGGAAGTTTGGTCACTCTATGAACAATTGTTACCTAATGGATCATGATGATAACTTGGCTAAAAGATTGTTCAGAACACCTGTCAGGGCTAACGGAGGACCCAAAGCTGCTTGGGTCCCTGCAGGATCAAAATGATCAAAAACTTTATAGGTGTGCCTTGGATTGAGGAATAAAAGGGGCAATATTCCAAGGCACTCAAGAATGGAAACCCTTTATGAACCTTTCAGGTAAATTCCTTACACTTCCTGTTCTTAGAATTACTGCATATCATGTTAAATCTATTTTTGCATATTCATTCATCATGTGTATTGTCAGATTTGAATTTTCTGAACTCTCCTCATACATGATTTGCATATTAATGATTGTCTGAAATTGCATATGCATACATATAGTGAATGCATTGCATTTCCTTATATTAAAAAATCTAAAAAGAAATGACTTATTGCATCTAGACAGGGGGAGCATTCTTGGTTGATCACTTCTTCACCTCTTGAACTCCTTCTATCTGGCAATCTGATCCATTCTCTTGACAATTGTGTGGTTCACTTGAATTCCCTGCTGTCTATACTTGTGTAGCTGTTCTGTCTGTATTCCAGACTCAACTACTGATTCTACCTACTGTGAATTCAATTGCTAGCTTGTTCCTATCATTCACATTTCTTCATATCTTGTCAAGTCTGGTCCAAGCTAATCTGACTAAATTTTAGTCCTTAATGCTGGCTTCTGATTGCTCTCTGCTATTCTCTCAATAAAAATGCTTTGTTGACTCCACTGATTTCCTGACAATGTCAATGATTCATCTGAATGAGGAAAGATTTTAGTCAGTGCACCCTAGTCATAAAT
This sequence comes from Amorphophallus konjac, assembly GCA_022559845.1. Classification (NCBI taxonomy): domain Eukaryota; kingdom Viridiplantae; phylum Streptophyta; class Magnoliopsida; order Alismatales; family Araceae; genus Amorphophallus; species Amorphophallus konjac. Next base: position 261,374,613 of record CM040121.1, read on the forward strand.
CAGAAATATTCTGAAAAGAAGAATCTTCTATTATACTGGCTTAAGAATATTTTGATAAATCAAATTGATTTAAGTCTAATGTATTTCCTAAGTCTAGATTTGGAATTCTTGAAAATATCTGAATCATCATGCTTAATAAATCTTAACCATTTGTCTCATGAACTCCATGCAAAACCTTCTGAAATCTGAAAATTTAAAAGACATGGCTATCTTTGGTTAAGATACATGTAGAAAATATTGTTCTTAAACAATTAAGTGTACTGAGCTTTGTCTGGTAAACTTGAAAATATGAGAAAGAAAATTATGCAAGAGCAATGACTTGGGTCACAGAGAAACTGGGTTCTCTATCAAAGAAATAGAGCAAGCCCATGTCATGACGTGCCATAGTTACCTCTCTTTTAAAAATGTTTGAAAATCTGGCAGAGCAATGGCATGGTTGTGTTGAGTAACTGGGGATTCTGGCCTCTGATCAAGGTGTCTCCTCATGTAAAAAGACACTCCAAATTGCTAACTCTGTTCTCTTTGAGAGGCAATATGGTTGTCACACTGAGTAACTGGGTCAGTTCACCTAAGACGTGTTGTGCCTCACGTAAAAAGGTGTTGACTGAACCAAACTTGCTCAGGAAAAATAAGTGCTGATCAATAGAAAATTCTAAAAAACTAAAGACAAGTTCAAACACATTTATCTCTTATTAACCTCAATATTATCTTGTGTAACTTCCATAGGAGTCATTGAATTTAAATGAGTTAGATGGAAGGAGGTTAAACATGATTATCTGATGAGTTATTGGTTCATTTCTATTAAAGGGTGTTTCAGATATGAGTATTGAATTTTCTTGATAAACTTTGAATACATCTCTCTTAAATCATGATGGTAAGTTTAAACTCATTCATAATCTATTATAATTGAAGAATCTGAAATTTGTTTAAAAAGATTTATGAATTTGGTGTGCTAATGAAAATCTTTCTTCCTCATTTATTCATTGTGCTTACAGATTGTGGTAATCCTTGAGTGCCTATGTGCTTTTGCTGATAGATGCTTATCTCCTCTTGACATACCTCAACTCCTTTCTGGCTTTAAGGGGGAGATTAACCTGCTTGTCATTTCTTGGCTATCCTTCACATGATTGTGCATGATTTTATCTGGCTGGTATAGGAGAGCATACAGCTACATCATAGACTTGTTTTGTGCTTCATTGTTTAGCTGCCTCTGTGTCTTTCATGTCTACATGACTAAGTCAAAGGGGGAGTATTTGATTTATTCATATCATGGTTGCTTGTTTTTCTCATCTCAAACTATTTTTCTTTTTGATGAAGTCAAAGGGGGAGAATAGTTTGACATGAGTCAATGTGACTCATAGTGTTACCATCATCAAAAAGGGGGAGATTGTTGTGCCTCTATGATTTTAATGATAACAAACACTATGAGTTATCTGAACATCTGTGACATGATTTTGAACTCTATGTTTTTGATGATAGCATAAATGATTGTTCTGCTTTGGGCATATGAATGTGTTATCTTGCATTAGTGCAGGCATACAAACATACAATTCATACAGCATTACATTCTGTCAAATATCAAGTCTATAATTTTGATGATAGCAAACACTATGAGTTATCTGAATCTGTGTCTGAATGACTGTTCTGCTTTGGGCATATGAACTGTACAGGGTAGTTCATGCATACAGCAAGTCCATACACTCTCTGCTGTTATCTTCATGCTTTTGCCAAGTCTACACATTGCAGTCTAGTCTGAACATCGTCTGGCAAAGTCTATACATCGCTTGCATCGTTAAGTCTATACATTGTCGCATGCATCGTTTAGCTCAAGTTTGTACATCGTCCAGTCGTGTGTGTTGTGCCCCTTAGGCACAAGCATATGCTATGTTGTTTTGATGATAGCAACACAGTGAGAGTATCACAGGTGCATTCATTACAGTGAGTCAGTCATTGTGTTCAGCATACATTGCATTTGTTCTCTGTATAGATGCACTGCATTCTGTCAGATAGCTTTAGTTCAATATCTACTATGTGCATACATTGCATCAGTGCACTTAGATGGGTTGACCCCCCTCTTAGATGGGTCGACCCCCTGTTGACGCCTTGAAAATGAACAAGGGTGAAAGCACAGTTGAAAAGAGGATCAGACCAACAGTGAAAGGCCAATGATGAAGTCCGCCAACCTTTTACCCGGCTGAAGCCTTTGTCGGCCAAACCGATACCTGGTGTCGATATTATTCAGATGACAACACTGATAAAGTAGCAGTCACTCGACTGATGGGACCTCCCAGCACACTTTTACTAAGAGCTATGTTACTGTTACATCCAAGAGCCCACATATGACATGTCAGCATAGGCCAGATGTCGGCTTATTGACAGATGTGATAAAAGATAAGGATGAAGCCGGTGCCGGCAGATGAAGATTGTAAAGGCTTTTGCAAAGTCAAAACACAAGAAGAATCGTCTCCACAGACTATACACCCGGCTGAAGTCTTTCCAGACTAAAGCTGATGTCCGAGCTCGTCACCATTCAAGTGACGATATCGATAAGATAATACCCGATTTTGTCACCATTCAGATGGCAATACTGATGAAACCCCCGTCTACGGACTGATGAAACCCCTGTCTGCAGACTGATGAAAATCTATGAAATAGAAGCTATGTCACCACTAGATGGCCTTCCTCGGTTCTGGAAGATATACTGGAAGAACTAAGAGAGGTCGAAGTGCATATGAAGTTTAAAAGCCCTGAATGGGCCTGCCGAATGAGCTCTAGAGAATGGCGCCGAGAGGCACTTGCTGAAGCCCAAAGGGTGGCGTCGAGAAGTTGAAGGCAGGCGCGCCGGGAAGCCATGCCCTTTGGCGCCGGGAGGCCTCCCCGATTGAAAGAGGCGCGCCGGGAAGCTGCCTTCTTCACGCCGTGATGAAGCCTGCCGAGAGGGGGAAAACGCTTATAAAAACCCCTCCCTTCGAACAAGAAAAAAAGGGAGGCAGAGGAGAGACACACAAGAAAACACAGAATAGAAGAACAAAAAGAGAGAAGAGAAAAAGAAAAGGAGAGCTCCAGGAGGAGAGACTCGAAGAAGCGAAGGAATATCTGAGAAGAGATGAAGGAGCAGAAGCTCAAGGTGGGCAGCCGGGGAGGGAGAGGAGTCAATGCTCCACCCTCCCCCCCCCCTTTTTCATCTTCTCTGTTTCTATTTTCTTCTTTATGTAACCATGCGAGTCTTATCTCGATTCGTCGGTGATAACCGGGATATCCCGGCCGCCATTCATCTCCCTTTCCTCCATTCCCTCTATGTGGCTAGGGTGAGTCCCGGAATGTGTGATTGTATGAAATGCTCCAGTGGCCCGTTTGGGCGCTAGGCGATTGAAGTATTTGCCCGCTATCTCTCCGTCTACTGCTATGATTTTCCTTTATATGTTTTCATTTTAAGTCCAACTGAAGTGCGTCCGATTCCCCAGTGGGTCTTCGGGCTCAATTGTCTGCGGTATAATAAATGTCGTTCTAAATGAGTCGATGTCTCTCTCCGATTCATCATCGTTTGCATAAAGTTTCCTAGGCTTGCCCTAGGGCCAGAGATAGACCATCTCTTGGCTTCTGGGACAGTCTGCTACCGATATTGGCAGTAACTCCGAGGGTTTGCTCGAGATCCTCTTCTCACAGGAGTAAGTAAGATGCTTCAATAAATTAATACCGATGGTTTCTAATCTGGCTCCAGTCCGAACAATTACATCAGGGTCGCCCCTGGGGTCAGAGATGGCCATCTCTTGGCTCCCAGGCGACCAAAGATGCCAGCAAATGAGCCCCTGAGGGTCAATAATGATATGACGATTCAGAACCCCATGCTGCAGTGATTCCTTCGATTCCCCTTTGAACCCAGCCCATCTTTGGCAAATCAAACCCATATTTATGTAATCTCTCGCTTACACTCTAAATCCAGCCTCAATCTGAGCCAGAAATCTCATAAAATCCCCAAACAGAGCATCGTTTGAGCTCTGCAAATCATGAAACCCTGTAGCAATTCCATCCTCTCGGCGTGCAACATTCCCCGCCGAGAACTACGCTGCCGAGAGACCTCCTTCTTCAGCAAACCGACAAAAGTCTCTCCAGGCCACTTCCACGTGAACCCCCCAGCTCTCCGCTTCCCGGCACCACCTTCCCGGCGTGGTAATGGGCGCGCCGGGAAGCCCCTGGCCGAGACCTTCCCCTTGCCTTTGGCCTCTCGGCGCCAGCCTCCCGGCGCGATGAGGAGCACGCCGAGAAGCCTCCACGCCGGGAGCCTCCCTCCTGCCTTCTGTTGCATTTGGAGCCACGCCGGGAGCCTCCCTCCTGCCTTCTTTTGCATTTGAAGCCACGCCGGGAGCCTCCATCCTTCCTTCTCTGGCCAATTTAAACCCATGCCGAGAGCACCCCCTCTGGCCAGTTTAAACCCGTGCCGAGAACCCCCCTTGGCCAACCTATAATCCCACGCCGAGAGCCATCTTCTTGCCAATGAAAACCATGCTGAGAGCCTCTCCTTCGTCCACTCCTTTGGCCTCTTCGTCCATTTATTCTGGGGCGTTCGTGAGTCGTCATATGCACCCTAGGGGATAAATTAACTGGGGATTGACCTCCCCTATATTCTGAGGTCCCTAACAGGATTCACATGCCACCCCGTGGGTCTGACGAACCCTGTCTCTACATGAGTTTCGTCAGTCTCCGAGAAGGGGAATAGTGACCGATGCCAGAGACATGGATAGTCTCTTCGAGCCTTAGTGCTCACTCATTTTTCGGCTTTCATCCCGGCACTCCGTGGATGTCAGCCTATACCATTCTCTAGTAAATACTCGGTCCAGGGGAGGTGCTGCCAAAATTCTCTCATGAAGATGAAGGTCGACATCAGGTTGTCCCCCGGGCTCTGCATGATAATGGTGACAGGGTTTCCCTCGACCCTAGTCTTCCTAAATCCCTCTTCTATCCTGATGCTCCTGTAAAGCCCAAATCTAATCCAGCTCAGATTTGATGAACTGATCCACTTTGACTTCATAGAACCTATCTGGCTTGTCCTGCATCGCCAAGAAACGCAAAGCAGAGCCTCCGGAACCCCTTTCGGGTCCTCACGGCGCCAGAACACCAACACTCTCTCGGCGCCATGGCTCCCGGCGCGCCGGGAACCCTCACGCAGAGAAAACCCCCCCTAGCCCTCTTGTCAGCGCGCCGAGAGCTCCTCTTCCTCTTCAGCTGTGCCGAGATCCTTTTCCTCCACCCTTTAACCAGGCCGAGAATACTCCTGGCCATCTCCCCTTCGCGCCGAGAAGCTCTCCAGTTGGCATGTCGGGAACCTCGGCCATCTTGCCTTCGCGCCGGGAACCTATGTACACTTGAACTGCATTGATGAGTAACCCCTTTAGCTTGGGAGGACTCTGCCATTGCATGAGTTCCGCCGGCTTCTATAGGGAATATCAAACATTGCCCCATGGCATATATGTATACATATGGGTAGGGAGGTCTGGCCTCTCTCTTTCTCACGGCTTTCATCCCGGCACTCCGTGGGTGATAGCCTATTTCTCCCTGGGCATAATCCAGATTAAGGAGAAATGCTGTCGAAATACCGATCGATGCTTTAAACCCCATCATGGTCACGGCTCAGTCTACCTGTGACTGAGATCCTCCTTCCCCCCTAAGCCCGATCTTTGAATCGCTGACCTAACGATATCATCTGTTTCTATGGTTGATGTTGTTAATTTGCCCGCCTTCCTGGCTTCGGTATGAAGTTCCATTTGCGCACATGAATATATGTTTGCCTCTCGAGGCCTCCTACCTTTAGTGTTTAATCAAGGGTTGTCCTCCTTAGGGGGGATGTAATTAACGTCATAGCCTTTATGGTATGGCGGACTTCCGGTCCCGACTCGGACTTCACAATCGACTGATCAAGTCAGATCGAGCGCACAATGAAATCGTCACTTCGGTGACTGGCACGCCAATAAATCAATGAACCAAGAAGATAAAATAAAACATAAGGATTAAAATAATAAAGAGAAACAATGTGTCAAACAAGTCTGGCACGCCCGGTGGGACTGAGTCTCCCTTCATCTTTACGCTAAAGTAGGAGGCCCAGCGGGCCCCCCTCAAAATTCTGATTCTGTGTACTTTCCTTATTTTCAGGAATCTACAATGACAGCTGGAATCATGTCCGTCTGCTTCGACCAGCAGCCAATTGACATGCATGTGCGAGAAGGCTACCTGGCGGTACCTCTCGCGTTCGGATCGATGCCGCCTGCCGTTGGGCTGCCCAACTGCTTGGGCGTCGTCTTCACTGACCTTCTACAGGTCGATGACAATGAGCAGGGAACTGCTGCAAGTGCCTCGGTGAAGATCACTGACCAGAAGAATATCTTACCAGAGAAAACGGTCCCCACGGCCGTCGCCTGCTACGTCCATCATGTCCAAAAAAGGGGGCATGGTCCCTGCTGCTGCTCAGAAGGGGAGAAGAACCAACCGGAGGAGCCGGTATGATGCTGTTGACCGTCGTCTTTCCAACTCCGGAAAGACCATGATGATTGGAGGTGTCCGGGCAAACATGAATGGTTGCCCAAGGGAGGTCAAGCCGGATGTGATCATCCCGATGGTGCCCACTACCAACAGATTCCAGACTCTGGCCGCCAGGTAGGCCAATTGGGAGGCTGATGAGAGGAAGCCGCTGGCGCCCAAGCCAGCAAAATACAAACAGGTCTGGCGACCGAATAGGATTCAGAGCTGGGTTCCAGCTCGAGATGAGGAGAAGGCTGCTGAAGATGCTGTTGCCCGCTTCAGGGCAGAAAGCCGAAGAAGAGAGGGAAAAGAGACAAGAAATGTTGTTGCTGCTCGCCCCAAAGCCTAGGGCAGAAGAGATGAGAGAAATGATGAAGAAAGAAATTTGACTGCTGCTCGCCCCATGATGAGGGGCAGAAGGGATGAGAGGAAGATAGACCTTACTGTCACCCGTCCCAGGGCTAGGGGCAGAAGATGGCAAAGAAAGAAATATGATGCTGCTGTCAACTGCTGCCGAAATGGCGATGTGGGAATGAGCGAACCAGTCATGGTCGCCATCCCAAGAAGACCGAGGGCCTGTGCCAGACAGGCCGACTTGTTCAAATATTCCAAAGCCGAGCATTTGAATGCTCAGGTAACAAGACTGGCCTATCAGCAGAGAAGCCAGAAAGACTAATGCTCCAGCCTGAGCCACAGAGGCACAATTATGAAGAGATGAAGCAGATAGTCCAAGACTACTTCCACTACCTGGGGAGCTCTGCCCTCGGTCAACAAAGACTATCCCGTGCCTTGGGCACCAGAGGTGAAGAAAAAGAAGAAACACTTCGAGAAACGATGATCGGAGCCTCTTCCTCCGATTCAAATCACTATGAAGAAGGTCTCAGGGCCGGATATGACAAAGAAGACCTGTACCGGGAAGAAGCCAAAGAAAGAATATCGGTCTTTGACCGGCTCAAATATCCTGACCAGGTGAAAAGAAAGGTCTACAGGCGGAAAGAAAAAATGCAAATCTTCGCCTGCAACATGGCTGGACTTGCCAGGGGGCAAGATATACTACCAACTCGGCCAGATGAACTACTCAGGTTGGCTACTAGACCTAGTCCTGTCACAAGAAGAGGCCAGGCCGCAAAAGATAAGATGAAGAAATATGATGAAGCCCGCAAGATCACCACCATGACAGTCAATGTGGTGACGACAGAGGATGAGGACAATCCCCTTATTGATGATGCTGAAGGGACTTCTGAAGATATGCAAATCCCATCAGCCTTGGATCCTATGGTCTAGATGATGTTCAGAAGATACCAGCAGGAGATCAGTGCTCTCCGAAGGCAGCTCAATGAGAGACATGAAGCTACATCAGTCTCAAAGCAAGCTGAACCTGCGGGGCAGACATCCAGCTCAGCAGAGACGGCTATCCCAGCTAACCCTCTCCTAGCTGATAAGGGCAAGACACCGAGCCAACCTATTCCACAGCAAACAGCAGCTCAGCCCTCTGTGTCTCAGACACAGCCTACCGCGCCCATCTTGCGCGTCACTGTGATGACAACTCCTTACAGCCAGCAACAAGCTCACTTCTTTCCAGAAGACATAGATCCAGCTGTAGCCCACAAGCAGATGATTGAAAGAATTGTGGAAATGAAGCTGTCAGAAAAGACTGGTGGTGATGTTGGTACCTATGATGTGTACAAGGTACCGTATCCTCCCCAGTATGCTGCCAAGAGACTACCCCCAGGCGTCAGTAAGCCGCCGAAGTTCGAGAAATTTAATGGCCAAGGCTCCCCTAGAGAGCATATAGCCTACTACACTACAATCATGGGCGACCTAGCAGTCGATGAAGCTTATCTGCTCAAGTTCTTTGGCTCATCCCTCACTGGGTTGGCCTTTGAATGGTACTCAAGCCTGCCAGCTGGGTCAGTGGTTGATTGGCCTGATATGCAGAGAAAATTCCGCGACAGATTTCATGTCACGGAAAGGGAAATCACGATAGCAGAGCTATATGCAACCAGGCAGAAGCAAGATGAAACTGCACTGGACTACATCAAAAGGTGGAGGAACTTAGCAATGAGATGCCGAAGACCTCCTCATCAAGAAGATGCGGTGCAGATATGCAAGCAGAGCCTCAGGAGGGAGGTGCTAGAAAAAATGATCGGTGCAGATGTCAGAACATTTGACCGACTGAACAATATAGTGGCCGAGGTCGAGACGTTCTTGTCCAAACGTCCGACCTCCAATGCTCCTACCATGCCGAAGGGAAAATCCAATGAGCGACGGCCATCACACTCTGAGGCCAACACCGTCGATTTCAGAACCTTCGAGCAACAGAAGGGGAAGAAAGGGGCAGATGAAGCTCCCCCACTGGCAGATACAGCAAAAAGAAAAGATAAAGTCTCTCTGAGAGACAAGATGAGAAAAGCATATTCCTTCCCAAAAGATAAGACGGCCGCACTGTTCAACTGGGCATACAAGTTCAATAAGGTAACATTGCCTGAACCTAAAAGACCAGCAGATGCAGCAAAGAAAGATGATACGCTGTTCTGTCCATTTCACCGTGCGCTGGGGCACGCAATTGAAGATTGTTATGTCTTCAAAGATATCATGGAAGGAATGGTCAAGAAAGGTGAGCTGCAGCTGGGAGATTACCAGGTAAAGCCGCCCCATCCACATGAGCCTCCACCCTGGAGAATGGCTGCCAATATGATCTCAGTCTACCAACAGCTGCCCAAGGAAGCCGTTGAAGAATGCACCAGGCATACCTATGAAGCTTGCTTCCTCACCCCACAGAAAGATCAGGAAGGATGGCATATGATACCCATAAAAAGTAGAAAGAAGACTCCTGCAGCCAGTACCAGCGGAGTAGTTATCCGGGGTGTTACCCCAAGGCCCGAGCCGCCTCTGATAAAGCCAATATGGCATACAACTAAGACTGGATCAGTCATCCGGATCCCTACTCACAACCAGAGGAAACAAACTCCCCTCCCTACACATAAAGAAGTAAGCCCTGCAGCCAGGCGTCTGCAGCAATATATTAATGAGCTTGATGAGTACGAGCAGAAGAAGCCCAAGCATCTGCTGATGAAAGACTGTATACTCTGGGAACAGCTCGAAGAATTGAAAATCAAAGAGCGGCCAGAGGCAGAACAAGAAAAAGCTGAGAATGAACCCTTCTGGGGGCAGGAGCTAGCAAAGCCAAATTCCCAGAAGAAGAGGAGACGACCCAAGTCCAAGAAGGGAAAGAAGGTCACGACAGTACAATGTAACACTCTGTCGGTACTCTTTTCCTTGCCCAGGGAGGATGATGAGCCAGAAGCATCCGACGCCCCCCTAGAAGCTAACCATGCCGAAGCCTCCACCTCGGCCCATGCAACACGTTCTGGGAGAAGATGGGGGCGCCCACCACCAGCCAACCATAATATTATGTTCAGAGGGGAGCAACCCTATCAAATCCCGGAACCAGAGATACGAGGTGCCCAGGTTCCTCCCCCTGCCAGTCTGTACCAAGACAAAAAGAAGGCAGATGAAGCCCCTTCATTCCTGGAGTTCCTGTCCAACTTAGAGAATGAGCAACCGGCTCATACTGCTCCAGCTAAAAGCAATAAATGCCAGCAGACAGCAGCTAGAAAGCAGAAACAGCATGAAGAAAATGAAGAAAGTAACACTCTAGCAAAACCAGGGGCAGTCGCTACAGAAGAAGCCTTCCGGGAGACCGATGAAGAAGATGAAATTGGGACTGGGCAGCAAAGGCCACAGGCACCACATGAACCTCCAAGACCCCGATGGGCAGAGGAGATGAGACTATCTAATGTCCGGGTGGGCAGTCGAGTCATGAAAATGCTGAAGAAGCTCCCTACCAGATTCTCCATCTGGGAAATTCTCTCTCTGAGCGAAGAAGCTCGCCAAGCAATCGTGGATGCCCTGCAGTCTCCGGCACAATGTGAAGCACTCCTGGCAGAAGTGAATGCTGGGCCATCGGTCACCTTCACCGAAGATGATATGCTAATCCCAAATACCGGTCACAACAGACCGTTGTATATGAGGGGCTCCCTGAACTGTTAGTCACTGAGCAGGATACTGATAGATCCCGGGGCTGCTGTAAATATCCTTCCCTATCGCATCTATCAGAAATACTACTTTGACCTGTAGCTTACCAAGGTCAGAGATATGAAGATTGCAGGGTTCAATCAGAAATGTGAAACACCTCTGGGGGTGGCTGATTTTAACCTCACACTGGGCGACCTCACTACCGTGGTACGATTCTATGTAATCGACTCCAACACCACGTATAAGGCCCTACTGGGAAGACCGTGGCTGCACGAATATCAGATAGTGCCATCCACACTACACCAATGCATAAAATACTGCCATGAAGGAAAAGAAGAAAGGGTGTTTGCAGACCTACATCCCTTCGAAGTGTTCGAGTGCCATATGCTCGATGCATCCTACTACACTGAGGTGTCACAAAAGGATAAAGGAAAAGAAGCTGTGGTCAGCCAGAAAAAGCCGGCGACGAAGACAAGAAACTGATCTCCGCCGCCGCCAAAAGGCTACATTAAAAAGCATGGAGTATCTCACATCTCTTATGCTGGTGATTTTGCTCGGATCACTCCTCCTGGCATACACCCAGATGATACTGAAGAAAAAATGAAAGAAAAATACACACAGGTGGAAGTTCCTCAGGGTCTAGTCAAGCCCATAGCCAGCATAGAATACCAGACGGTGCTGCCACTAAAGACTATGGAAATCCCTTGCTTCTGCGAACCCCCTATTATATTCTACACCGGGGAGCCAGTCGAAGAAGATGATCAAGACTGTATGGCCCCTGAAGAAGCTGCAAACCTGATGGTACCGATTACAGGCTTGGATTATATTACCCAACGGGTTTCACAAATGTTCTCCAAGATGCAAATGCCATCGATGCAGCCTGCTGCTCATAAGAAAGCATTCAAGGAGCTATGGGATCCGCCTCGAGATAGCAAGGAACTGAGGAAGATCACATAGCACCCGGGACTGGGTTATACCCTGCAAGAATACTATGAAGCCGAGGTGGATGTCATCTCTGCCTTCTACCAGAATGAAGATCCCCCTGAAGTGGGATATGATCAATACCCCTTTGAAGATGAAGAAATTATGTATCAATCCATAACAGACAATGAAGCCCAAGACAACAAGCCGGAGCCAAGGATGTCTGATGAGACTAAGAAGGGTTGGTGCTGGGAGAATCCATCTTGCAAAGAGGATCTGTTCCAGGCCGAAGCACAATTTGATACGGGAATCCCGGATGAAGATCAAGTAGCCAGAGAGCTGCAAGAGTGCCTGGAGTTTGGGCGCATTCTAGAAGAATTCCGAGCTCTACATAATGATGACCTCTCAGGGGAGCCCACATCAGAAGAGCCTCTAAGCACGGAAGACTCCACTTCGAAGTTTTCCGCTGAGCCAGTTACGTCCTCGGGGCAGACTGAACAGAATCCGGCCATATTGGCCCTATATGATGCACCAGCATCCGCTGATGACCAATATGATGAAACAGAAAATCATGAGAATGAAGAAGATTATATCCCGGGAGGCTTTATTGATTTGCAAGAAGCCCCACCCGAAGTTGAAGACGGAGGCCAAGCCACCGTCGATGAGCTGATAGAAGTAAATCTGGGGTCAGCAGATGAGCCAAGGCCGACATTCCTCAGTGCACTGCTGTAGCCAGCTGTCAAAGAACAGTATATTCAGTTTTTGAAAGAATTCCGAGACTGCTTCGCATGGACATATGATGAAATGCCAGGACTGAGTTCCGATGTGGCACAGCACCGATTGGCGATAAACCCAGAGGCAAGCCCTGTGAAGCAGCCTTCCAGGAGAATGCGCCCCGAACTGATAAATCAGATTAACAAAGAGGTTGATAAGCTGATTGATGTGGGCTTTGTTGAAGAGAACCAGTATACTACATGGCTGGCCAATATAGTGCCCGTGAAGAAAAAAAATGGGCAGATCAGAATATGTGTAGATTTCAGGGACCTGAATAAGGCTTGCCCGAAAGATGATTTCCCAGTGCCGATCACTGAAGTCATGATCGATGCAACCACTGGCCATGAAGCCCTGTCATTCATGGATGGGTCATCCGGATACAACTAGATCTGGATTGCTGAAGAAGACAGAGTGCACACTGCATTCCGCACCCCGAAGGGGGTATTTCATTATAAAAGAATGCCGTTCGGCCTTAAGAATGCCGGCGCTACCTATCAAAGAGCTATGACAAAGATCTTTGATGATTTGCTCTTCAAGAAAGTAGAATGCTACATTGATGACCTGGTGGTGAAAACCAGCAGAAGAGAAGATCATCTGCAAGACCTGAGGATAGTGTTCCAAAGGCTGCGCAAATATGAACTCAAGATGAATCCTATGAAATGTGCCTTTGGCGTGTCCAGTGGAAAATTCCTTGGGTTCATTATCCGTCATAGGGGCATTGAGATCGACCCATCCAAGATTAAAGCTATCCAGGAGCTCCCTCCACCAAGGAATCTCCACGAGCTGAGATCTCTACAAGGGCGTTTGGCCTATATCCGATGATTCATATCAAATCTGTCGGGGAGATGCCACCCTTTTCACAAGCTCGTGATGAAAGATGTACCGTTCCTCTGGGACGATGGCTGTCAGGAAGCCTTTGAGAAGCTGAAAGAATATCTCAAGACCCCTCCAGTGCTGGGGGCACCTATTAAGGGCAGACCCCTGATACTGTACATTGCAGCCACACACTGTTCCCTGGGGGCAATGCTAGCACAGATAAATGAAGAAGGCAAAGAGCAGGCTCTATACTACCTGAGTCGGAGGCTGATTAGAACTGAAGAAAGCTACACCTATATAGAAAAGACATGCTTGGCACTAGTCTTTGCCGTTAAAAAGCTCTGGCACTATATGCTGTCACATGAAATCAGATTGATATCTGCAGCAGATCCACTCAAATACATATTGACTCAGCCAGTACTGAAAGGCCGGTTGGGCAAATAGGCAGTAATTCTGATGGAATTCGATATCACATATATACCCCAGAGGGCAATAAAAGGACAGGCCGTGGCCGATTTCTTCGCAGAGCATCCTGTGCCAGAGAATGATATGTTGGGGACTGAGTTACCCGATGATGAGACACTAGAAGCCTGCCATGCTCAGTCAACTATGTGGCAGCTATTCTTTGATGGAGCATCTAGAACAGAGACGGACTCCGATGGAAAGACCAGAATACGGCCGGAGCCGGTATTGTGCTAAAATCACCAGAAGGGGAGGTTGTGCATACTTCATGTTCTATAAACAAGCCCTGCACCAATAATGAAGCCGAATATGAAGCTCTGATAATCGGGCTATGTATAAGCCTCAACATGGGTATCCAGATGCTTCAGGTATTCGGGGATTCAATGTTGATAATAAAGCAAATCCAAGGGGAGTTCGAAGTGCGAAAGTCGGAGTTGAACCCCTACCACCAAAAAGCTGTGCGCCTCATGGCGAAATTCTATCATATTGAGCTCAAGCATGTGGGCCGTGGACATAATGCCCAAGCCGATGCACTGGCAAAGCTAGCCAGCTCAATAGCAGTCCCACCAGATGAGACACTGAACATTGTTGTTATAAACCGGCGGCAAGTCCCCAGCATGCTAGAAGGCTGCCCCGAAGAAAATGAAGTCGCCACGATCAGTACAGAACAGGCATCTGATTGGAGACAACACCTGCTACAATGGTTTTTACACCAACAGCTGCCGCAGAAAAGAGAAGAAAAGATGAAACTTCTAAGGATCAAAGATTCTTATGAATTCAGAAATGGAACTCTGTTCCGAATAATGGCAGATGCACGCAAGAAGATTTTACTCCGCTGCCTGTCTACTGAGGAAGCTTGGCAAGCAATGAAAGAAATACATGCTGGGACGGCAGGTGCTCATCAAGCTGGCCCTAAGATGAAGATAGAAATCAAGAAGCTGGGCTACTATTGGCCCACTATGTTTGAAGACTGTTGCAAGTTTGCAAAGTCATGCCAGAAATGTCAGGAGCATGCTATTGTGCCTAGAAGGCCACCTGCCGTTCTGCACCCTACAGTCCCTAGCTGGCCGTTTGCACAATGGGGAACTGATGTAGTCGGCCCACTACCGACCTCATCGGCCGGACATAAGTACATACTGGCGATAATAGATTACTTCTCCCGATGGGCGGAAGCTATAGCATTACGAGAAGTGACTGGTGAACTGGTCGCCAGATTCATCAAATAGAACATTATCTTCCGGTTTGGGATCCCCAGCCGGATAATATCTGATAATGGAAGTCATTTCAGAAATCAAAAGATCTATCGGCTCGCCGAAAAGTATAAGATCGAATGGAGGACTTCCACTCCTTACAATCCACAGGCAAATGGATTGGCAGAAGCCTTCAATAAAACTTTATGCACCTTGCTGGCTAAAGTCGTCAGTTCTAATAAGAAGGACTGGGAAGAAAAGATGTATGAAGCTCTGTGGGCGTACCGCACTGTCTTCAAGACACCTACAGGGTGCTCGCCATACTCACTGGTATACGGCTCAGAGGCAGTAGTTCCACTAGAGCTGGAAGTCCCGTCACTCAGAGTGGCTGTCCAATATGACCTGGCCCATGGCGAACAAACCAATGCAGAAAGAAGATTACAAGAATTGGCTGAATTGGAAGGGAAGCGCCTCCAAGCTCAGAAGAATATCCAGATGTATCAGGCCCGCATGGCCACTGCATTCAACAAACTCGTAAAAGGGTGAGAATTTAAGAAAGGTGACCTTGTCATGGTCAAGAAAAGAGAAGTCATGGCGTCCAACCCAAAAGGAAAGCTAAATCCTAATTGGGAGGGTCCTTATGTGATACATAGGGTCTACGAAGGAGGGGCCTACATGGTTGTTAACCATCGAGGGGAAATCCAATTCTCACAACTCAACGGTAGACACCTAAAGCTGTATCATGCTGCCCAACCAATATTCCCCGAGTAATCGGGTAAAAAGCTACCCTTTTCCTTGGTCTAGCGGCACTCCGTCCTAACCGAGCTACCCTTCTCCTTGGACTAGCGGCACTCCGCCCTAACCAAGCTACCATTTTCCTTGGTCTAATGGCACTCCGCCCTAACCAAGCTACCCTTTTCCTTGGTCTAGCGGCACTCCGTCCTAACCGAGCTACCCTCTTCCTTGGTCTAGCGGCACTCCGTCCTAACCGAGCTACCTTTTCTTTGGTCTAATAGCACTCCGCCCTAACCAAGCTACCCTTTTCCTTGGTCTAATGGCACTCCGCCCTAACCAAGCTACCCTTTTCCTTGGTCTAGCGGCACTCCGTCCTAACCGAGCTACCCTTCTCCTTGGACTAGCGGCACTCCGCCCTAACCAAGCTACCTCCTCCTCGGTCTAATGGCACTCCGCCCTAACCAAGCTACCCTTTTCCTTGGTCTAGCGGCACTCCGTCCTAACCGAGCTACCCTTCTCCTTGGACTAGCGGCACTCCGCCCTAACCAAGCTACCTCCTCCTTGGTCTAATGGCACTCCGCCCTAACCAAGCTACCCTTTTCTTGGGTTAGTGGCACTCCGCCCTAACCGAGCTACCCTTCTTTCTTCATCTAGTGGCATTCAGCTCTAGCCAAGCTACCTCCTTCTTGGTCTAGTGGCACTCCGCCCTAACCAAGCTACCTCTTTCTTGGTCTAGCGGCACTCCGCCCTAGCCGAGCTACCTCATTTCTTGGTTTAGCGGCACTCCGCCCTAGCCGAGCTACCCATTCCTCGATTAGCGGCACTCCGCCCTAATCAGGCCACTTCATCTTGGTCAATGGCACTCCGCCCTGATCAAGCTACCCTCTCCCTGGTTCAGTGGCATCTCGCCCTACCCAAGCTGCCCTCTCTCTCAGCTCGCATACCAAATAAAAAAAAAAGAAGAAAAGAAAAGAAAAATGGGGTTAAAAATAGTGATACCCGCCCAGTCTTGTTCAGATATTCTGAACAAGGGCAAAAAAATGGCCAAAAACCCGGCTGTGGTGAAAACCCGAAAGGGCACTGCAGGCAAAATCGGGTACCCCGCCACGTGAAAACCCGAAAGGGCGCGTGGGCAAAAGCAAGAGGGGGTTGGCTCCGGTGAAAACCCGAAAGGGCACTTGGGTCAGTAATGTGGTAATCCCAAAGAAAGCCTCACCTCCCGCCATAAAACTCCTCGTCAATCGACCGGCACCTTGCCCGATCGACGATTAGACCCACTCAGTATAGGCCCTACGTCTATCCTGATAAAAGCCCTCATACCTTGTCCCAGGTCCCACCGTGATAAAACCTGCTACTGATCAATGGGCACACTCACCCGATCAGCAATGAAACCTGTCCGGCTTAGACCTTACGTCTATGCCGATAAAACCTATGAAATCCTTTGCACCGATATAAACCCAATATCGATGATGAAACCAACTGTTGATCGATTGGCACACTGCCTAATCAACGATGAAACCTATCCAGGCCAGACCTTTCGTCTATCCTGATGAAACCTATGAAATCCTTGCATTGGTATAAACCCAATACCGATGATGAAATCTGTTGTTGATCGATTGGTACACTGCCCGATCAATGATGAAACCTACCCAGTCTAGACCTTACGTCTATCCTGATGAAGCCTATGAAATCCTTGCATCGGTATAAACCCAATACCGATGATAAGAGCAGTCACTAATGGAGCAGCACATCGCCTGATCCGTGCTGAAGTCCCAATTCAAGAAATATATATACGTATATATAAACAAAAAAATGGGGTTAAAAATAGAGATACCCCGCCAGGCTTGTTCGGATATCCCGGACAAGGGCAAAAATGGCCAAAATCCAGCTGTGGTAAAAACCCGAAAGGGCACTGCAGGCAAAATCAGGTACCCCGCCACGTGAAAACCCGAAAGGGCGCGTGGGCAAAAGCAAGAGGGGGCTGGCTCCGGTGAAAACCAGAAAGGGCACTTGGGTCAGTAATGTGGTAATTCAAAAGTTCCATGCCAACAGGCACGCTACCTTTACCTCCCTTTTACTGATGAAACCTCCCGTCGGTCAGTCGGCTTCATTCCCCACCGATGATAAAACCCTTCCGGGATAAACCTTACATTTACCCTGATAAAATTCACATACCCTCTTTCAAACATCCCACCGACAACAAAACCCATCACCATTCTGATGAAGCCTGTCCAGCTCAGACCTCACGTCTGTCCTGATGAAGCCTACGCATTTCTTGGCAAACCTCACCTGCGATAAAACCTGCTGGAATAGACCTTACGTCTATCCTGACGAGACCTACGCCTCTACCGACGTCCCACTATTGATCGACCGGCACCTTGCTCGATCAATGATGAAATCCTGCAGTTTAGACCTTTCGTCTATTCTGATGAAACTTATAAACTTCTTTGCATCGATATAAACCCAATATCGATGATGAAACCAACTGTTGATCGATTGGCACCCTGCCCGATCAATGATGAAACCTTAGCCAGTTTAGACCTTTCGTCTATGCTGATGAAACTCTTCTTTGCGTCGATATAAACCTAATATCGATGATGAAACCAACTGTTGATCTATTGGCACCTTGCCCGATCAATGATGAAACCCTATCCAGTTTAGACCTTACGTCTATTCTGATAAAACATATGAAATCCCCCTTGCATCGATATAAGCTCAATATCGATGATGAAGTCAACCGTTGGCTGATCGGTACATCGCCCGGCCAATGATACAATCTGTCCAATTCGGACTTTATGGCCGTTCTGATGAAAACCCCATACCCTTTTTCAATGTCCCACCTGCTATAACCTCTACCCGGTCTAGACCTTTCGTCTATTCCGATGAAGCCTCTTCTTTCATATTTCTGCAAATTGTCTCCCTCGCAGCACATATTGCCAAGAGGGACGATTGCTGCTACCAACAGAATCCGGTTTAAGCACCTCCCCGGATGCCGTCACGCGGTGGAGCGAGTTCCCCATCCTTTCTCTAAGGGGGTGGACGCTCTCCTGCCAAGTACGGGCCATTCGCATGAGGAATTGCTAAAACCGTTACCCCACTTCTCAAAGTGATAAAACCACATGCAGAAGAAAATGGATATGCGTGAAGCCAAAGATTTCTTTTCATTAATAAGTGAGTACATAAAGGGCCCCGAGGGGACGTTGTATCGCAAAAGAGTACAAAAGAAAAAGAAAGAGAAGATGGTTCATGGCTGCCTGAAAATATCCTCGAAAGCCAGAAGACCCACATAAGGGGCGGCTCCCCGTTCATGAAGATGAGCCTCCTCCTCCTGCAGTCGAACGGACTCGTCTTGAAAGGACGCCACCTGCCCCTCTAATAGAGCCGCTTCTTCCTCGAGCTGCGGTCGAGAAGTTGTTAGCTGCGGCAGCTCAGCTCGGATATCGGACAGTTTAGCTTCCAGGGTAGTTATCCGGTCGCGCACAAACTGCTCCCGCTCCGCCAAAGACTGCATTTGGCACTGTCGCTCCTGAAGAATAGAGTTCGTCTTCGCCAGCTCGGATTTGCATTCCATTCTTTGCAACTTCAAAGCCGCCAGTTTGTCAGACATGATATGTGTCAAGAAATCCTGGCGATGAACAAATTTTAACAATAAAAGAACCCGCTGGGCCCATATTTCTGTGGGACATCCCATCGCCTGCAAGCCGGTGGTGAAGCGCTCAGCTATCTCCTTCAACTGTGGATAGGTTAGTCCGGGCTGGGACTCCACTAGCTGGCGCAGCATGCCCAGATGTTGCCAGACAAAACTCTCAGGTGAAGTAAAGCCAGGCAAAGGAAGAGGAGCTACTTCGAAGGTCACTTCGCTATCAATATCTGCCCACAGTGCGACATCCGGCTGAGAGGATGAAGACGGCAAATCTGCTGGAAGAACTGGCCGGTCCCTCTCCGTGCCCTCTGGCTGAACTAAAGATTCCCCCTCCACCGCTGTCTCGGGTGCTATGGCTTGAACATTCGCGGAGGGAGGACCAATGAATGATGGAGCTATCTCTTCATGAGTCTCCTGAATAAAGGCTTCGTCTCCAGCTACTCTTCCTGATAATGGGGGCGAAGGGTCCCTAGTCTGTAAAGGCAGAAATCCAGTCTCTATAGCCACTGTGGCAGGGACTGCTGACTCAGGCGCGATTGACATTATGGCAGCCGGTATAAAAGCGGAGCTTCTGGCTGGGTCTATTTCGGCTCTGAACTCTGAGGCCTTAACAAGGAGGGAAATCTCTCCTGATGATCCTAAGTCCAACGATGCTAAATCTGTCGAAGACTGTATCCGCGCTGGCACAGGGCGAATGATCTCAGGAATTCCCGTGCAAGTTAAAGGCTGAAAAGGGACAATAGCCCAGTTTATAGAAGAAATGTCCGTGATAGCCGCAGTTATGTCTGAGCTAGCAATGGCAATGCCCTGAGACCAAAACAAAGCAACTTCAGCGCTAGAAAAAAAAAGAGGAAGAAAGAGGGGGGGGGGCAGATGAAGCAACAAACATGAAAAGGAACCCACCCCTGAAGCAGGGTCCACATCCTCGAAGTGGGGTGAAAGAGAAGGAAGCTCCGTAGTCGGAATGACAAATGGTGGAGTTATGTCAATCTCGGTATCAAGCCCGGCAAACTCCTCTTGCAACTCCTCCTCAGGAGATAGCACCACCAGCTTAGCAGGCTGAAAAGACAGAGCACCTTTTGCAAATACAAGTGGGGCCTCTGATTCAGAAGCATCCCCCTCACTGTCCCTGAAGGTCGCTTCCTCCTCATCAGAGGCGGTCTTAGAACTGCCTGAGGATATTTCCACACTAGCTATACGCTGTGGGGCCACCTCTAAAACATGTCGAGATGCAGACCGAGTAATTATGCGCCTGGCCAGAACAGTACGCTGCTTCGACTGAGCCTTGTAACCCTCCTGGGGTTGAAGCAATTCTTCTGTCACCATAGCCTCAGTCTGTTCCTCGCCTGCCACTGATGCAAAAAGAGACCTCTGAGAAATGTAGCAAAGAAAACAAATACAGGTATGAAACAGATGAGAAGATACACTTACCCCCCGCCTCACTAGCCGGCGTAGGAGAAGGCAATCTGGTCTCCACCAAAGAAGGTGCTATGACTGTCTCTTGGGCTATGCAAAAAGAATGGGTCAGATTCAAGGACTTCTTTGAGATCCTACAGAAGACAGTGAAGAATGCAAATGCAAGCTTTTGATGTTACCCTGAACCGGTGTCTGAGCAGCCTCCCTTTGCAGCTCGAAATCATCGAATGATGGAATGACGGGGAGAGGGGTCCCAGTGTCCATCGCCACCGAAGTCGACTGCTGAATATGGGCCTTTTTGGCCTTCCTGGCCTTCCCAACTGCAGTCTTGACTGTGGAAGCCTTCCTCTTCTTACCAGGAGGCAGGGGAGTAGTGGTCGGTGCTGCAGCAGGGACTTCAAAATAAGTAGGCTTCTCGGCCTACGCAATAATCTTTCTATAGAGCCCCTGCCGCTTTATATCAGGCCGGTCTGTTGAAAGTGGCAGAAGGGTGATGGGATCAGTGGGTGCGAAATTCAGATGCTAAGCAGAAAACACTGCAATCAGAAAAGAAGAAATCTTACCTGCTAGGCCGTCATAGAATACAGAAAGTGGCCAGTACAGATAAGCTACCTCCTTGGAGCGGGAAGCAGCCTCCTTGATGAGCCAGCACACATCACCAAATATCTGGCACTTCTCTACTAAAGCAGCCAGATCATTATGGCCGCGAAAGTCAAGGCATCGAAATAAGTCAAGATGGTCCATGCCCCAACCATCGACATAATGAAATGATATAAACAGTGGCTTGTTCAATATGCCAGCTATCGGGCTTTCTGCAGATAATCCATGCAAATTTAGCAGAATAAACATCCAGGACGTTTGCCTGTAATACGTCTGAGTTCTATCTTCTCGACGTACAAACGTCCTATATGGATGAAATTTATCAATTGGACCCCTCCAAGGAGCTACTGTCGGGAGCGGCTCTTCGACAGGAAATGGGTATTGCTGCACCTCCAAGCGAGCGCCCCCTACATGGCTCAGATGTTCCAAACTCCGCATAAAAGTGTCCTCGTTGATAGCAGCGAAGACAGGAGCAAGCGGCTCGGAACTCTTTTCCTTCAAGGCCCACCGCTGATTCAGATAATTCTCCGCCTCCCTCAGGTGTTGTGAGTAAAGTTTTTTCAAGTGGGCCTCAGAAATATCAAACACTGGCCCAGGCTGCTGTTTCAGGAAGGAGCGCTCTGCCACATCCCAGAAGGCACCCCTACCGTCCCTATAAAAGCCGGTCCGGATATTCCACCATTTGATATATTCTGGTGTTACCCGGGGAACACGGTTAGAAACAGTGGGCACCCTGAAAACTACATCATCCTGGCGATGATAGAAATCCCACCACAACCGGCCCTCGCCAACAATGATGGACCCGTGCTTGGCCCGGCTATCCAGGGGAAACTGGGCAACTGAGGTAGGAATATGCTGATCGTAGCCGAAGTTTCGCCCAAATCGGAACGGATAGTATGGCTCCAACAGAAGCAGGCCACCCTTCCTGTAGACCAAAACACTGGGCCGAATTGCCATGGCCCATCTCACCAGCTCCGGTTCCAGGATTGGCCGGGCAGTGTTGACTCCTGAGACAGGATGGATATATGTCTCTGTCTCTTCCAGCTTGCACTCTCTCTGAGGATCAATCAAAGGAGCTGAACCTGCCGCCAAGCTCCAGAAATGTATGCTGCCAGGGGCGTCCACTGGTACTTTTATCAGTCGGCCCCTTATTTTAAACAGCTGATCATAAAAGGGACCAGGCTCGGCGCTGGCAAATTCAACCATCCTGGGTAACACTGTATCCGCCTGCAAGGTTCTCGGAGCCAATTCAGGGAATATACTGCAGACCCAGGCGTTGAAGAAATGAAAAGGACCCACGGTCCTCAAAGAACGGGGAGTCCGATGCTTGTACAGGTCCCCCAAAGATTTATATATCAAACACAGGGCCACTGGGCAGAGCGACAGCTTCATCCCCCATGCCATCTGACAAGCTGGATATATGGCCTCTGGCCGAATAACTGTCTCGTCCCCTTATGGGAGAGCGAAAGTGCACAGCCAAAATGTGAAATAAGCCGCATAGTGTGTGATGGGGTCTACGCCTGCTGGGTTGGGACCACCGCTGCCTGCACGGCGCAATGAGGATGGCAGCGCCGACTTATAGCGAGGGGCCCTTATCTGCTTGCTAGCAGCCGGACCCATGGAAGGAAAGTCTGCATACTTCAGGGGACCGTCAAAGAAATACTGGATCCACTGCCCTATCCGGACCCTCAGTTTGCTGCCCTTCTCTCGGGGTTGATAGCCTTTAGAGGACCCTCTGCTATACGCCAGACAGATGGAGCGGTATACCTTCATCAGATATCGATATGAGAAGCCAATGGAATACTTGCCCTCGCCATCAGAGCTATCCTTCTCGGAATCTGACAAGCAAACTTCCTCATACGGCTCGCCATCAATGGGCAGGCCGGAGAGCTGTGATAAACTCCAGAGGTCCAGGGATGTCTCCCCCTCTGCTGTATAGAAAGTGTTGAATAAAGGGCAAAACACTTCAAACATTCCACAACACAACCCTCGAGATATGGGATACCGGAATCTAGAAGCGAAGATGCTGTGATACACCCCGGCTCTGATCAGCAGAGGGGCATATTCCTTCAGAACAAACTCGGTAAACTCCACTGATCCTACTCGGAATAAGTGCGCGTCAGTGATTTTGGTATCCCCGAACCAACCAGCAGCCAGATGGTACTTGAACTGAACGGCCAAACAATTCAGCACGAAGGGCTCTTCGCGATATCCCCACTTTAATGGTGCCAACAACATACCATAGCCGGGCTTCTCCCTATGAACTCGGCCGCTAGCATTATCCCACCGGGCAGGTGTGAATTTCGGGGCCCGGACCAGCATCTTCTTCTCTGGTTCCAGCTCCGATATGCCAAGGACTACATCCCAGTCGCGCTTTTCCCCCGGAAGATAGATGGCCTTGCTGCGATACACTGAGTCCTTCAGGCTATCTCGCTCAGCAAGGATGGCAGCTTCAACTACGCGAGCTATCCGGTAATCTCGCATGCCGCCCACTGTGAAAGTCCGGATGAACGGCATCAAATGTCGGTCCTTCGGGAGGTCTGGCCGATAGCTACCATCCCGCCTGAAGCATGTCTCGGTCGCCGTGGAGTATACCCGGGCTGTTGACACAGTGTCAGTTTCAGAGTCAGATGATTCGTCAACTGAAGCAATCCTATCATATCCGAAATCCTGGCTGTGCACATTCAGCCAATTTACTGTGGCCCGAGATATGTCTGGCTAGGCCGATGAGCTAGCACCAACAGCTCCGGAAGATGCAACATCAGAACTGGAAGCCATTGCAGTGCCTGCAGTCGGAGAAAAAGTGTGAATTAAAAGCCAGCCTTATAAAGATTGTAACATGAGACTCTATGAAAATTTCGGCAGCATCTCCCCTTATTCAGGGTCTGCCCAAGAGAAATAGGGAGTCACCAACCAAGAGGGGGTGATCCCGAAATAAAAAGGGATTAAATCCCAGAGTAACGTCCTACCCGGGCGAAATCCAACCAAACGGGAAGAAAAAACGAGAGCGGCCGAGAGGAGAAGAAGCTCCCGCCGATGAAAGAAAAATGAGGAAAGAGAAAGAAGATGAAGAAATGAGAAGAAAACCCTCTCGGGGGGATTAAATAAGAGAAAGGGGGGAGGGGCTTCTCGGCGCGAAATAATGCGCGCCGAGAGCCCCCCATGCCGAGAGCCCCAGGCGGCCAAAAGGCGCGCCGAGAGCCTGCCCATGCCGGGAGCCCCCTGCGGCCAAAGGGCGCGTCGAGAACCCAAGCCGAGAGCCCCCTTCGGCCGAGGGCGCGTCGAGAGCCTTCCTTCGGCCGCGCCGAGAGGCCCCTCACGCTGAGAAGCCTTGCGCCGAGAGGGTCATGCCGAGAAGCCTATGACCCTGTGCCGAGAAGCTCCGAACTGCTGAAAATAAAGACAATATGAAGAATGAAAATATGAAAAAGGAAGATAAGTGTGCAAAATATTGTTGCATCAAGATGATCGGGTCTGAGAACCGGATTGAAGACAAATTGAGGAAGATACCCTCGAATGACGAAAGACACCTGCAAGCCCCGTGCCGCTTATTCTGCGCTTACGCCGCCCGCAGGTGGGGGGCATTTGTTGACGCCTTGAAAATGAACAAGGGTGAAAGCACAGTTGAAAAGAGGATCAGACCAACAGTGAAAGGCCAATGATGAAGTCCGCCAACCTTTTACCCGGCTGAAGCCTTTGTCGGCCAAACCGATACCCGGTGCCGATATTATTCAGACGACAACACTGATAAAGCAGCAGTCACTCGACTGATGGGACCTCCCAGCACACTTTTACTAAGAGCTATGTTACTGTTACATCCAAGAGCCCACAGATGACATGTCAGCATAGGCCAGATGTCGGCTTATTGACAGATGTGATAAAAGATAAGGATGAAGCCGGTGCCGGCAGATGAAGATTGTAAAGGCTTTTGCAAAGTCAAAACACAAGAAGAATCGTCTCCACAGACTATACACCCGGCTGAAGTCTTTCCAGACTAAAGCTGATGTCCGAGCTCGTCACCATTCAAGTGACGATATCGATAAGATAATACCCGGTTTTGTCACCATTCAGATGGCAATACTGATGAAACCCCTGTCTACGGACTGATGAAACCCCTGTCTGCAGACTGATGAAAATCTATGAAATAGAAGCTATGTCACCACTAGATGGCCTTCCTCGGTTCTGGAAGATATACTGGAAGAACTAAGAGAGGTCGAAGTGCATATGAAGTTTAAAAGCCCTGAATGGGCCTGCCGAATGAGCTCTAGAGAATGGCGCCGAGAGGCACTTGCTGAAGCCCAAAGGGTGGCGCCGAGAAGTTGAAGGCAGGCGCGCCGGGAAGCCATGCCCTTTGGCGCCGGGAGGCCTCCCCGATTGAAAGAGGCGCGCCGGGAAGCTGCCTTCTTCACGCCGTGATGAAGCCTGCCGAGAGGGGGAAAACGCTTATAAAAACCCCTCCCTTCGAACAAGAAAAAAAGGGAGGCAGAGGAGAGACACACAAGAAAACACAGAATAGAAGAACAAAAAGAGAGAAGAGAAAAAGAAAAGGAGAGCTCCAGGAGGAGAGACTCGAAGAAGCGAAGGAATATCTGAGAAGAGACGAAGGAGCAGAAGCTCAAGGTGGGCAGCCGGGGAGGGAGAGGAGTCAATGCTCCGCCCTCCCCCCCCCCTTTTTTCATCTTCTCTGTTTCTGTTTTCTTTTTTATGTAACCATGCGAGTCTTATCTCGATTCGTCGGTGATAACCGGGATATCCCGGCCGCCATTCATCACCCTTTCCTCCATTCCCTCTATGTGGCTGGGGTGAGTCCCGGAATGTGTGATTGTATGAAATGCTCCAGTGGCCCGTTTGGGCGCTAGGCGATTGAAGTATTTGCCCGCTATCTCTCCGTCTGTTGCTATGATTTTCTTTTATATGTTTTCATTTTAAGTCCAACTGAAGTGCGTCCGATTCCCCGGTGGGTCTTCGGGCTCAATTGTCTGCAGTAGAATAAATGTCGTTCTAAATGAGCCGATGTCCCTCTCCGATTCATCATCGTTTGCATAAAGTTTCCCAGGCTTGCCCTAGGGCCAGAGACAGACCATCTCTTGGCTTCTGGGACAGTCTGCTACCGATATTGGCAGTAACTCCGAGGGTTTGCTCGAGATCCTCTTCTCACAGGAGTAAGTAAGCTGCTTCAATAAATTAATACCGATGGTTTCTAATCCGGCTCCAGTCCGAACAATTACATCAGGGTCGCCCCTGGGGTCAGAGATGGCCATCTCTTGGCTCCCAGGCGACCAAAGATGCCAGCAAATGAGCCCCTGAGGGTCAATAATGATATGACGATTCAGAACCCCATCCTGCAGTGATTCCTTCGATTCCCCTTTGAACCCAGCCCATCTTTGGCAAATCAAACCCATATCTGTGTAATCTCTCGCTTACACTCTAAATCCAGCCTCAATCTGAGCCAGAAATCTCATAAAATCCCCAAACAGAGCATCGTTTGAGCTCTGCAAATCATGAAACCCTGTAGCAATTCCATCCTCTCGGCGTGCAACATTCCCCGCCGAGAACTACGCTGCCGAGAGACCTCCTTCTTCAGCAAACCGACAAAAGTCTCTCCAGGCCACTTCCACGTGAACCCCCCAGCTCTCCGCTTCCCGGCACCACCTTCCCGGCGTGGTAATGGGCGCGCCGGGAAGCCCCTGGCCGAGACCTTCCCCTTGCCTTTGGCCTCTCGGCGCCAGCCTCCCGGCGCGATGAGGAGCGCGCCGAGAAGCCTCCACGCCGGGAGCCTCCCTCCTGCCTTCTGTTGCATTTGGAGCCACGCCGGGAGCCTCCCTCCTGCCTTCTTTTGCATTTGAAGCCACGCCGGGAGCCTCCCTCCTTCCTTCTCTGGCCAATTTAAACCCATGCCGAGAGCACCCCCTCTGGCCAGTTTAAACCCGTGCCGAGAACCCCCCTTGGCCAACCTATAATCCCACGCCGAGAGCCATCTTCTTGCCAATGAAAACCATGCTGAGAGCCTCTCCTTCGTCCACTCCTTTGGCCTCTTCGTCCATTTATTCTGGGGCGTTCGTGAGTCGTCATATGCACCCTAGGGGATAAATTAACTGGGGATTGACCTCCCCTATATTCTGAGGTCCCTAACAGGATTCACATGCCACCCCGTGGGTCTGACGAACCCTGTCTCTACATGAGTTTCGTCAGTCTCCGAGAAGGGGAATAGTGACCGATGCCAGAGACATGGATAGTCTCTTCGAGCCTTAGTGCTCACTCATTTTCCGGCTTTCATCCCGGCACTCCGTGGATGTCAGCCTATACCATTCTCTGGCAAATGCTCGGTCCAGGGGAGGTGCTGCCAAAATTCTCTCATGAAGATGAAGGTCGACATCAGGTTGTCCCCCGGGCTCTGCATGATAATGGTGACAGGGTTTCCCTCGACCCTAGTCTTCCTAAATCCCTCTTCTATCCTGATGCTCCTATAAAGCCCAAATCTAATCCAGCTCAGATTTGATGAACTGATCCACTTTGACTTCATAGAACCTATTTGGCTTGTCCTGCATCGCCAAGAAACCCAAAGCAGAGCCTCCGGAACCCCTTTCGGGTCCTCACGGCGCCAGAACACCAACACTCTCTCGGCGCCATGGCTCCCGGCGCGGCCCTGGGTGCGCCGGGAACCCTCACGCCGAGAAAACCCCCCCTGGCCCTCTTGTCAGCGCGCCGAGAGCTCCTCTTCCTCTTCAGCTGTGCCGAGATCCTTTTCCTCCTCCCTTCAACCAGGCCGAGAATACTCCTGGCCATCTCCCCTTCGCGCCGAGAAGCTCTCCAGTTGGCATGTCGGGAACCTCGTCCATCTTGCCTTCGCGCCGGGAACCTATGTACACTTGAACTGCATTGATGAGTAACCCCTTTAGCTCGGGAGGACTCTGCCATTGCATGAGTTCCGCCGGCTTCTATAGGGAATATCAAACATTGCCCCATGGCATATATGTATACATATGGGTAGGGAGGTCTGGCCTCTCTCTTTCTCCCAGCTTTCATCCCGGCACTCCGTGGGTGATAGCCTATTTCTCCCTGGGCATAATCCAGATTAAGGAGAAATGCTGTTGAAATACCGATCGATGCTTTAAACCCCATCATGGTCACGGCTCAGTCTACCTGTGACTGAGATCCTCCTTCCCCCCTAAGCCCGATCTTTGAATCGCTGACCTAACGATATCATCTGTTTCTATGGTTGATGTTGTTAATTTGCCCGCCTTCCTGGCTTCGGTATGAAGTTCCATTTGCGCACATGAATATATGTTTGCCTCTCGAGGCCTCCTACCTTTAGCGTTTAATCAAGGGTTGTCCTCCTTAGGGGGGATGTAACTAACGTCATAGCCTTTATGGTATGGCGGACTTCCGGTCCCGACTCGGACTTCACAATCGACTGATCAAGTCAGATCGAGCGCACAATGAAATCGTCACTTCGGTGACTGGCACGCCAATAAATCAATGAACCAAGAAGATAAAATAAAACATAAGGATTAAAATAATAAAGAGAAAAAATGTGTCAAACACCCCCCCAGACTCGCATGTCTATACATTCATGGCTTTTGTGCAACGTTTGTTCTGAAGTCTATACATTGCATTGCTGCCTTGCTGCGTTGCATGCCATATAGTCTATACATCCATTGCTTCAGTTCAATATCTGCCTTGTGCATACATTGCATCGGTGCATTGCTTCTTCGGTGCATATATTGCATCAGTGCAAACAGTTGCTGTATGCGTCTGTTAAGAAGTTTGTACATTCTTCAGGTGCATCGGTGCATTGCTTCTTCTGTGCATACACTGCATCAGTGCATTAATAGTTGCTGCATGCATTAGCATATACAGAGTCTGTGTAATGTCTGGCTAGCAAGTCCATACGCTGCTCATGCATATATAGAGTCTGCACACTGTCACAAGTCTACACATTGCACGTAGAGTCTATACACTGCTTTGTGTTGTGTTTGTGCATCGTTTAGAACACAAGTATATACATCCATGCATCATGGGTCGACCCCCTTATTAGATGCGTCGACGCCCCCAGATTTCCAAGTCTATACACTCGTCTTCATGCATAGCAGAGTCTATACAGTGCAGCTCATATAACTTGCATGTCTATACATAGCATTGTGGCGTTTGTGCTCAAAGTCTATACATTGCATGGCAAGCCCAAAGTCTATACATTGCTGCATTGCTTGCATTTGTAAAGTCTATACATTGGCTGTTGTCCTGCAGCGTCAACACAAGTCCAAACATTACATCGTTGTGTTAAGTCTATACATTCACATTGTCTGCATGTCTGCACGCTAAAGTCTGTACAGAGTCTGTGTCTGTTTGACCAGCAAGTCTGCACAACGTCCGTCTCATTTAGCGCCTAAGGTAATGTCTATACACTGGACTTGAAGTCTGCACATTGAGCGTCTCATGGAGCGTCTCATGCAAGTCTATACAACGCATCAGACTAAGTCTGTACATTGAGCATCTCATTGAGCGTCTCATGTAAGTCTATACAATGCATCAGCAAATATGTACATTGGACTGTGTTAGGCAAAGTCTGTACATCAGACTGTTTTAAGTGAATCTGTACAGCGTCATGCATCATTCTTCAAAGTCCATACACTGCACTATTGCTTGCTCGAAGTGAAGTCTATACATCCGTCAGTGAACTTCGAAGTCTATACACTGGGATCTTTGCCTACGTTCAGTTCTGCAAGTCTGTACATTGGGCTTTCACGAAAAGTCTATACATCCTTGAACTGTGCAAGTCTGTACATCGTTGCTTTGCCAAAGTCTACACATTGTGAACCTTCAAGTGTATACAGACTTTGCTTCGCTCAAGTCTGTACATCGTCCAGTTGTCTTTGGCAAGTCTTCACATCGTGAAGTCTATGCACTCGATTGTCTTGCATTACATTAAGTCTGTACAGCCTTTCCTTTGGCAAGTCTGTACATCGTTCATGAAGTCTGAACAATGAGCAAGTCTATACATTGGACTAGTCTGCATCGGCTAAGTCCATACATTGTCCAGTGCATTGCATGCATCATTCATGAAGTCTATATATCGAGTTGAATGCTGGCTAAGTCTGCACATCGTCTGTCTTACTTAGAATCTCATGCATAACATGAAGTCTGTACATCGCACAGCATTCAAGTCTACACATTGTGCATCATTTTAGTTGAAATCTGTACATCGTGCATGTCACGCCCCGAGCGCGGAAGATACTCGGATATGCGCGACGAGTTTATATCAATCATGTCAATCAGAGTAGTAGTGTATTCGACACCAAAACAGAGATGCGCAAAATAGAAAGATAACCCAATCCTTTATTTCATAATAGATAGACTATTACAAATCCAATACTCTATTCAATTAAAAAGGAAAAGTACATAGTTGACTCAAGAAAATAGGAAAAAGACTAGATGACACTTGGAGAAGTTCTATCACTTTCACTCTTGACCATTCCCATCCGATTGACTTCCCTCGTCGTCGGAATTACCTGAAAAGTAGGGAACACACGGAGTGAGCGAACGCTCAGTAGGAATTTATATCTCAAGCGCTAGCAAGGGGTTTAAATAATTATATTTTTTCATGAATGTACTATAGCTATGCATGCTCGCATAAAACGACAAGATAGAGAGAGAATTTATCAATAAGACGACAAGATGAACTAGTCATGAGCTTTCAAGAAAAGACAACAAGATATTCTAAGCAAGTACCTTTTAGCAAGTCATGTCAAGAACTTTGACTATCATGTATCAAGCAAGCAAGTAATTACCCTTTCTCGGGTCACGCAATTCATGTCAAGTCAAGTACGAGTCAAGTACAAGATTTGTGTGGAATGTCCAATCAAGCTAGTCATGCACTCGGTATAATGCCAGATACCTTATCATTCAACTCCCATGGGCACAAGTACTTTCGGGTGCTCCTCCCAAGACCAGATCGGGCCCTATATGCGCAGGCATTTATCATGTATATTTGACATCCACTCTTGTATATATATAGCCAATAGGGAATTTCAACAATTTAAGCTTGTAGACACGTAGGATAACTTTGAGAGAATGGAGTCCAAAAATATGACATTGGACATAGATAGGCGATAACAACGGTACAATCACGATGAACGATGAAACTAGGTGGAATTAGGTTCCCTTAACTCGGGTACCATGACAAACAAGTATGGACATTCTTTATATATAATTGAGGTCCACATGAACAGTACATCAAAGGCAAGATACCCTCATTCCTATTATAGAATTGAGGTCTACAAGAACATCAACAAATGGCATGATATCATCATCCCATTAAGAATTCTCATGATATACTCTTTGCATATCATAAGGGCCGGTATACCATGTTTCTTTAGAGTGACATGGCATTCAATAGTGTAATGGGTTTTTAGGGTACAACCAGCTCAGTCGACCTTGAGGGAATCCAAGGTACGAGGAGTCTTACGGAGGTCTCTATGACTAACTCGCTAGTCCAAAGGAACGGAATGTCCAATGGAGAGCTTGTATGTCAATGAGAGTTGAGGGTGATCGATAAAACATCATGAAACGTGGGACTATACTCACGGAGTGGAGATATAGTGCCGATATACATACATATATATATACTGAAACCAGCGGTTATCAGAAACAGGTAAAAACATTTTTTACAGGAAAATAACGACTTAAGTAAAGTCACTACTCAAGTAATTAACGCTTTCAGTAAGGGCGTTTATCTATTTTATATTTTTGTAAAATTTCAATATTCCAGTATTTTACCAAAAACGCGCCTTGGTGAAGGGCGTTTATTTACAATTTTGACGACGCAATCAGTGGTCGTCCATTCTTTCCTTCTATTTTTACAAAGTATATATTTTCAGAATTTTCTAAAAACACGCCCTGGACAGGGGCGTTACTTTTCAATTCACGTCCTGAACAGGGGCGTTTGCCAAGTGAGAGACGACCTATATAGGGTCGTGAATTCTAGAATTTACAATATTTCAGGAAATAAAATTCCAAGAGCCAATAGACATGATTTAGCAGGAATTCACAGGTCGAGTCATGCAATATATATTAGATTGGATATTTCATATCTATTGAATTTTTAACGTGGATCAATTATTAATTACATGTGATTTTCATGAAATTAATGCCTACAGGGCAGGGCGTCAAATCTGAAATTGACGACTTGGTGCAGGTCGTTTCTTTAAAGTAGCGCCCTGGACACGGGCGTCTCTTGCAAAAATATTATAGAAACGGGTAGAAACTATCAGGAAACTTATATACATGACATGCATGATGTGTTATTATGAATTTAACCTGTTTGGGCTACGTTGCTTGAGAAAACCTACCTTGATGATGATAAACTGACGGATGAACAGATGTAGGTTCTGAACGATACTCTGTTTTATAAACAGAGTCTTTTTGAAGCTTTCGATCCTAATAGCAGCAGCAAGGGTAGTAATAGGTTGCAGATGAAGAACCCTCAATTCTTCAGTAGGTTATGATGACTTCCCTACAGAAAAATAAGATGAAGAAACATTAGTTTTTCTTCATAATACTTACTGAAGGTAGAGGAAAGAAGAACTTACCCTTTCGTTCTTCACAATGTGAATCTTCTTAACCTGTAAGAAGAGAAGAAGACGAAGAACCTGTTAATGTTCTTCATACCATCGTAAACAGAAAAGAAGAAGAAAGAACCTTGGTTCTTCACATACCGTAGAATAGTCCGAACGCCAAATAGCGTTCTCGGTTCAAGCAGTAGGTTATTTATAGGATTTAGGTGAACCTAATAGAGTTAGTGTTTGATTGGAAGTAACACTTCCATGATAGAGTTATTACTACATTCGAACTCTTTCTCATAGTTATCAACTTACCCTGGATAGACTCCTGGGTCGAACGAAACTCAAACTGAATTAGCGTCCTAAGTAAGGGCGTCGAATTTAAATTGACACCTTGTCAAGCGTCGTTTCTTGTTGAAACGCGTCCACGCAAGGGACGTTACGCTAACTTACCCTTTTTATTTATTTTGGTTGTTTGAAATTTGACGCCTTGATGTGTGGGCGTCCTTTCTTCAAAACACGCCTTAGGTAAGGGCGTTTTATTGTAAAGTAGCGCCTATATCTGAGGCGTTATTTTAATCAGATTTTAATTATTTTTATTCCAAGCTCTTTCGTTTATTTATTAAATCTTTTAATCTATTTTGATTTATTTTATTTATCAGGGTTGCTACACCCTCCCCCACTTAAAAAGAATTTGGTCCCCAAATTCCATATCATACATTTACATATAGAGAGTGTAGAGTATGTACCTTCTAAAATAAGTCTGGAAATCGCTTCATCATAGATTTCTCGGTCTCCCATGTAGCTTCTTGTTCTGAATTCTTATTCCATTGTACTTTTAGCATGGGAATAACCTTACTCCTTAGGGTCTGTACTTCTCGATCTAAGATCTTCATAGGCTTCTGTTCATATGTGAGATCTTTCTGGATCACTAGATTTCCATGCTCAATGATATGTGATGGATCATGCACATACTTCTTTAACATAGATATGTGGAACACATTGTGAATATCTGACAATTAAAGGGGTAATGCGATGCGATAAGCAACCTCGCCAACTCTTTCTAGAATTTCAAAAGGTCTGATGTATCTTGGTGTAAGCTTGCCTTTAACACCAAATCTCCGTATGCCACGTCCAGGTGATATCTTGAGAAATACATGATCTCCGATTTGGAATTCAAGATCTCTCCTTCTTGTATCAGCATAAGCCTTTTGCCTTGTCTGAGCTACTTGCAATCTTTCCCTGATTACTTGTATCTTCTCAGTTGTATCCCTTACCATGTCTGGACCTAACAGTTGTTTCTCTCCAACTTCATTCCAGCACAAGGGTGATCGGCAACTCCTTCCGTATAAAGCTTCGAAAGGTGCCATTTGTATACTTGCCTGGTAACGATTATTGTATGCAAATTCTACCAACGGCAAGTGATTATGCCAGCTTCCATCGAAATCCATGATGCAAGCTCTGAGCATATCTTCAACCACCTGATTAGTTCTCTCGGTCTGACCATCCGTTTGAGGATGAAAAGCTGTACTAAAGTTAAGCCTCGTCCCCAACGAATGTTGTAGTCCCTTCCAAAAATGAGAAGTAAAATGGGGATCTCTGTCAGACACGATTGAAACAGGAATACCATGTAATCTGACTATTTCCTTGATGTATAGTGCAGCTAAGACATCAACTGACCATCGACTCTTGATTGGCAAGAAATGCGCTGATTTAGTCAATCGATCAATGATAACCCATATTCCATCATGTCCTCTTTTTGATTTAGATAACCCCATGATGAAATCCATACCAATATCCTCCCACTTCCATTTAGGGATATCTAGAGGATGTAGCTTTCCAGCAGGCTTTTGGTGTTCCGCCTTGACTTGTTGGCATGTGAGACAGCGTGATACGTAGTCCGCTATTTCTCTTTTCATGTTGGGCCACCAAAAATTTCTTTTTATATCTTGGTACATCTTGGTAGATCCAGGCTGAATTGTATATCTTGATCTGTAAGCTTCATCTAAGATCTTCTTTTTCAATTCTGGGCAGTCCGGTATACAAGTTCTATTCTTGAACATTAATCTTCCATCAGAAGTTAATTGGAAATCCGATTGTCCTTCTAATCTGCCCTTCATTTCTACTAATGTAGGATCATCATTCTTGTATTTCAGACAATAAATCTGACTGTATGCTTATATGAGATAATGTGACACATCTAGGATCCGTGTCCATGCTTATATTGAGTTCAGAGAATTGTTCCAGCAATCTCCATTCTTGAATCAGACAATTGGCTAACAGTGCTCTCGGCGTTCTACTAAGGGCATCTGCTACATGATTACCCTTTCCGGGATGATATTGTATATTGAAGTCGAAGTCCTTGAGATATTCCAGCCATCGTCTTTGCCTCATATTTAGTTCCTTCTGTGAGAAAAGATATTTGAGACTCTTGTGATCGGAGTATACAGTAAACTGTACTCCATAAAGATAATGTCTCCATATTTTGAGTGCAAATACTACCGCGGCTAATTCAAAGTCATGGACGGGGTAGTTCTCTTCATGCTTCTTTAATTGACGAGAAGAGTAGGCTATAACCTTCCCTTGTTGCATTAGAACACACCCGAGGCCAATGCCAGAAGCATCAGTGTATACCTCGAACTTTTCTCCTTCAATTGGCAATGCTAAGATAGGAGCTGTAGTAAGATGATCCTTGAGAGTTTGGAAGCTTCTCTCACATTCCTCATCCCATTTATAACGGATCTCCTTGCGAGTTAACCTCGTAAGTGGCACGGCGATTTTAGAGAAATCCTTGATGAATCGCCTGTAATAGCCGGCAAGACCTAAGAAACTTCGGATCTCGCTAGCATTGGTCGGTCTTTCCCAATTCCTTACAGCTTCAACCTTTGATGGGTCTACAGACAAGTCATCCTTTGATATAACATGTCCGAGAAAAGTCACTTCTTCAAGCCAGAATTCACACTTGCTAAGTTTTGCATATAATTAGTTTGTCCTTAATATTTGTAATGCAATCCTCAAATGTTCCTCATGCTCTTCCTTGGTCTTGGAATAAATCAATATATCATCAATAAAGACCACCACGAATTGATCCAAATAAGGCCTGAATATACTATTCATTAACTGCATAAAGACAGCAGGGGCATTCGTTAGTCCGAAAGGCATAACAACAAATTCATAATGGCCATACCTGCTTCTGAATGCGGTTTTATGAATATCCTCGTCCTTGATTCTTAGTTGGTGATATCCGGACCTAAGATCAATTTTGGAAAAGTACATGGATCCTGAAATTTGATCAAACAATTCATCGATTCTCGGTAGTGGATACTTGTTCTTGATAGTGAGATGATTCAATTGTCGATAGTCGACGCATAACCTCATGGATCCGTCTTTCTTCTTTACAAATAATACAGGCGCTCCCCACGGGGAAGTACTTGGTCTAATGAATCCTTTCTTAATGAGTTCCATCAATTGCTCCTTTAACTCCTTGAGTTCAGCAGGTGACATCCTATAAGGTGCCTTTGAAATCGGACCAGCACCAGGGACTAAGTCAATGGTGAAGGCCACTTCTCTTTGCGGGGGTAATCCCGACAAATCTTCTGGAAACACGTCCGGAAATTCTTGTACCACTGGAATGTCTTCTAACTTAGCTTCCTTAGCTTCTTTAACTGTGACAAAGGCAAGGAAAGATGTACATCCTATCCTGATGAGCTTGCTAGCTCGGAGAGCTGAAATAATAGGGGATTTGCTCCGACTCTTGGGGCTAGTAAATATTAGTTCTGGAAATTCCTTGAATGTAACCTTACTATTGCGGCAATCAACCGTTGCCTGATACTTGGATAACCAATCTGCCTCTAGTATAACATCATACTCTTTCAGATCTAAACATATGAGATCAATAGGGAGATTTCTACCCTGAACCAATACTTCGCAGTTTGGGTAATGATGTGTAATATCAATTTCATCATCCAGAGGAGTAGACAAAACTAACTTTATCCATTCTGGTTCTAGGGGTAATGGGTCAGTAAACTTCTTAGAAACAATAGAATGCGATGCACCAGTATCAATTAAGACATATGCATTCCTGGAATAAACTTTCAATGTACCTTCCACTAAGCCGCCTCCTTCTACTTGCTCAGTCTCCTTGATTGCATGAAGATGAGCATTCTTGGTTACTGGGCGTTTTCCGTCATCGGCTTGATTATTTAGTAATGGGCAATCGGGAATCCGATGCTCACGACTCCCACAACGGAGACATGCTCCCAGTTTCCTCCAGCATTCTTCTGCTCTATGACCCGCTTTATCACAATGTTTGCACACTGTATTTGGAGAGGTAGTGGTGATAGAGAAGGGCTTGGTCTTCTTGAACTTTTGGTCTTGTGAGGATGCTCCTCCATTGCTAGGCCTTTTCTTGAAGTTGGGTTTAAAGGAACCCGAACCTGTAACTTGTTCCTTCTTATCCTTACCACGAATCCTATCAGATAGTTCCGTGGCATCTTCTAATAGTTGAGCTCGGCGTACTATCTCCGAGTAGACTTGAATGTCCATCGGCGCCAGTTGAGTAATAGCTTGGGGCCTGAGCCCATTAAGAAACCTCCTAGCTTTCATTTTCTCAGTGCTAACTAGATGCTTAGCATATCGAGACAATCTAGAGAATTGGGCCTCATACTCGGCCACTGACAAAGATCGTTGCTTTAATGCAGCAAATTCTGCAGCCTTCTTTTCCTGAACTCGGTCTGAGAAATATTTCGCGTTGAAGTGTTCAACGAATTCTTCCCACGAAACTTGATCTTGATTTATAGTAGCCTCTATTGATTCCCACCAGCATCTAGCATCCCTTTCTAATTGAAAAGTAGCTAATAAAACTTTATCCTGATCCGTGCATTGCATAACACGGAATATACGTTCTATCTCCCAAATCCAGTGTTCAGCGTCATCTGGATCAGTAGAACCCGTGAACTTGGGTGGGTTCATGTTCTTGAAAGTCTGGTGGAGACTTCCTGCTCGTTGTCCTCCTCCTTGTGCTACTTGTTGCAGCACTTGAGTCATGCCTTGAAGGGTACGCTGCATGTTGCGCCATTGAGCACGTTCGGCAGCCATTATCCTACAATTACAATAACTAGATTAATATGTGCTTGTATTTAAAGACTCATATACTATGTTAACTTTAACCCTTGGTTCTACCCAATCTCACTGGTTGAAAGTTTAAAACTTATCCTTGGACTTGGGTTTTTCCTAGGAATTGAATACCCTAGGCTCTAATACCACAAAGACTGTCACGCCCCGAGCGCGGAAGATACTCGGATATGCGCGACGAGTTTATATCAATCATGTCAATCAGAGTAGTAGTGTATTCGACACCAAACCAGAGATGCGTAAAATAGAAAGATAACCCAATCTTTTATTTCATAATGGATAGACTATTACAAATCCAATACTCTATTCAATTAAAAAGGAAAAGTACATAGTTGACTCAAGAAAATAGGAAAAAGACTAGATGACACTTGGAGAAGTTCTATCACTTTCACTCTTGACCATTCCCATCTGATTGACTTCCCCCGTCGTCGGAATTACCTGAAAAGTAGGGAACACACGGAGTGAGCGAACGCTCAGTAGGAATTTATATCTCAAGCGCTAGCAAGGGGTTTAAATAATTACATTTTTTCATGAATGTACTATAGCTATGCATGCTCGCATAAAACGACAAGATAGAGAGAGAATTTATCAATAAGACGACAAGATGAACTAGTCATGAGCTTTCAAGAAAAGATAACAAGATATTCTAAGCAAGTACTTTTTAGCAAGTCATGTCAAGAACTTTGGCTATCATGTATCAAGCAAGCAAGTAATTACCCTTTCTCGGGTCACGCAATTCATGTCAAGTCAAGTACGAGTCAAGTACAAGATTTGTGTGGAATGTCCAATCAAGCTAGTCATGCACTCAGTATAATGCCAGATACCTTATCATTCAACTCCCATGGGCACAAGTACTTTCGGGTGCTCCTCCCAGGACCAGATCGGGCCCTATATGCGCAGGCATTTATCATGTATATTTGACATCCACTCTTGTATATATATAGCCAATATGGAATTTCAACAATTTAAGCTTGTAGACACGTAGGATAACTTTGAGAGAATGGAGTCCAAAAATACGACATTGGACATAGATAGGCGATAACAACGGTACAATCACGATGAACGATGAAACTAGGTGGAATTAGGTTCCCTTAACTCGGGTACCATGACAAACAAGTATGGACATTCTTTATATAGAATTGAGGTCCACATGAACAGTACATCAAAGGCAAGATACCCTCATTCCTATTATAGAATTGAGGTCTACAAGAACATCAACAAATGGCATGATATCATCATCCCATTAAGAATTCTCATGATATACTCTTTGCATATCATAAGGGCCGGTATACCATGTTTCTTTAGAGTGACATGGCATTCAATAGTGTAATGGGTTTTTAGGGTACAACCAGCTCAGTCGACCTTGGGGGAATCCAAGGTACGAGGAGTCTTACGGAGGTCTCTATGACTAACTCGCTAGTCCAAAGGAACGGAATGTCCAATGGAGAGCTTGTATGTCAATGAGAGTTGAGGGTGATCGATAAAACATCATGAAACGTGGGACTATACTCACGGAGTGGAGATATAGTGCCGATATACATATATATATACTGAAACCATCGGTTATCAGAAACAGGTAAAAACATTTTTTACAGGAAAATAACAACTTAAGTAAAGTCACTACTCAAGTAATTAATGCCTTCAGTAAGGGCGTTTATCTATTTTACATTTTTGTAAAATTTCAATATTCCAGTATTTTACCAAAAACGCGCCTTGGTGAAGGGCGTTTATTTACAATTTTGACGACGCAATCAGTGGTCGTCCATTCTTTCCTTCTATTTTTACAAAGTATATATTTTCAGAATTTTCTAAAAACACGCCCTGGACAGGGGCGTTACTTTTCAATTCAGGTCCTGAACATGGGCGTTAGTCAAGTGAGAGACGACCTATACAGGGTCGTGAATTCTAGAATTTACAATATTTCAGGAAATAAAATTCCAAGAGCCAATAGACATGATTTAGCAGGAATTCACAGGTCGAGTCATGCAATATATATTAGATTGGATATTTCATATCTATTGAATTTTTAACGTGGATCAATTATTAATTACATGTGATTTTCATGAAATTAACGCCTACAGGGCAGGGCGTCAAATCTAAAATTGACGACCTGGTGCAGGTCGTTTCTTTAAAGTAGCGCCCTGGACACGGGCGTCTCTTGCAAAAATATTATAGAAACGGGTAGAAACTATCAGGAAACTTATATACATGACATGCATGATGTGTTATTATGAATTTAACCTGTTTGGGCTACGTTGCTTGAGAAAACCTACCTT
Source organism: Amorphophallus konjac (assembly GCA_022559845.1). Lineage (NCBI taxonomy): Eukaryota > Viridiplantae > Streptophyta > Magnoliopsida > Alismatales > Araceae > Amorphophallus > Amorphophallus konjac. Next base: position 261,414,688 of record CM040121.1, read on the forward strand.
GATGATGATAAACTGACGGATGAACAGATGTAGGTTCTGAACGATACTCTGTTTTATAAACAGAGTCTTTTTGAAGCTTTCGATCCTAATAGCAGCAGCAAGGGTAGTAATAGGTTGTAGATGAAGAACCCTCAATTCTTCAGTAGGTTATGATGACTTCCCTACAGAAAAATAACATGAAGAAACATTAGTTTTTCTTCATAATACTTACTGAAGGTAGAGGAAAGAAGAACTTACCCTTTCGTTCTTCACAACGTGAATCTTCTTAACCTGTAAGAAGAGAAGAAGACGAAGAACCTGTTAATGTTCTTCATACCATCGTAAACAGAAAAAAAGAAGAAAGAACCTTGGTTCTTCACATACCGTAGAATAGTCCGAACGCCAAATAGCGTTCTCGGTTCAAGCAGTAGGTTATTTATAGGATTTAGGTGAACCTAATAGAGTTAGTGTTTGATTGGAAGTAACACTTCCATGATAGAGTTATTACTACATTCGAACTCTTTCTCATAGTTATCAACTTACCCTGGATAGACTCCTGGGTCGAACGAAACTCAAACTGAATTAGCGTCCTAAGTAAGGGCGTCGAATTTAAATTGACGCCTTGTCAAGCGTCGTTTCTTGTTGAAACGCGTCCACGCAAGGGACGTTACACTAACTTGCCCTTTTTATTTATTTTGGTCGTTTGAAATTTGACGTCTTGATGTGTGGGCGTCCTTTCTTCAAAACACGCCTTAGGTAAGGGCGTTTTATTGTAAAGTAGCGCCTATATCTGAGGCGTTATTTTCATCAGGTTTTAATTATTTTTATTCTAAGCTCTTTCATTTATTTATTAAATCTTTTAATCTATTTTGATTTATTTTATTTATCAGGGTTGCTACAGTGCATCTAGTGTTTCAAGTCTATACATTGTTGCACGTTGTGTCTGTCTAAGTCTTCACAGTGCTTCTCCATGCATTGAAGTCTGCACATTGCATTACACTTCAACAAGTCTGTACAGTGGTTGCCTTCATATAGGAAGTCTGTACATCACATAGCTCTGCATATATGAAGTCTATACAGTCTGAAGTCTATACACTGCAGTCGAGTTCACAAAGTCTATACAGTCTGAAGTCTATACACTGCATCCTGCAATGTCTGTACAGGGTTTTAGACTTAAACTGATAAACTTGATTCTCTGTCTGACAGGCACTCTTCGTGAAGCCTAATGAAGGCACGTGATCCAAGGAAGGATGAGGTGCCCAGATTATGACACGTGGAAGCAGCCCAGCCAGGATGCTACCAGGTGGTCGAAATGCCTCGGTTCTAGCGAAATTCTTTGGGCGGGAAATGTGGAAGCCACACGACCCTATCCACCCTGCTGCTCTATATAAATGAAGACTCCTTTGTCTGAAGAAGATTGATCGAGAGGCAAAGTCTATACAGTGAGAGTGATCGACTGAAGGAGAAGATAGCCTGCACGATCCTGTGAGAAAGAATAGAGAAGCAGAAGAAGCAGAGAAGAAAAAGAAAAAGAAGAGAAAGAGAGAGATAGAGAGCTCGAGCAGAGTGTGAAGAGAAGAAGAAGAGAGGCAGAGAGAAGCTATGTTCTAAAGATCTGCCTTCACTGGACCGTGGATCAAATCCAGGCCAGTCAGCTCATTCTGAGCCACATTGTGCTTCATTGTTTACAGCCTTCCGATTGCTATTTGTTTCCCATTTTCCTGTTTTCTTTTTAAACATTTCTTCAAGCTGTTAGTCAGCACTTGCAGTGGAGGATTCCACTGGACGGCTAAGCTGTATTGCCCAGCAGAGCAAGCTGTGAGGCTCAGCGGGCGAGGAGGATTCCTCGGACAGCAAGCTGTGAGGCTCAGCGGATTGTATGGCAAGCTGTGATGCCCAGCTGTTCAAGCTGTGAGTCAGCGGAATCCACACTCGGGTTGAGTGTGGGGTGGATGTAGGTCTGCAGGACCGAACCACCTAAAAATCATTGTGCAGTGGTTTGATCTCTTTGTGAGTGTGGCGCTAGATGAATGCATAGGGTCGATATGGTTTGATTTTCTATATGTGTTCATCTCATTGCTGCGCACACTATATGTTTGACAGTGGTTTGATTTCTCTATCTGTTGTTGCTTCCGCTAGGTGAATGATTAGGTGCGTTCCACCTATTTGAGTACTGGTTCAACAGAAGACTAGTTTATTTCCTTTCAGGTTGTCTTATTTTATCTTGTTAGCTTTCTAGTGAGCATTAGATTTGAATTGGGTGAAAGTTTTTAAAGGGTATATTCATTCACCCCCCCTCTGAATACATAGCACCGAACCCAACACTTGGTATCGGAGCGGGTCTCTGATCTAACAGATCTAACAATCTGTAGAGGATCTTGCTAATTCGTGGTGCGTTTCAGAGTGGGCTTCTCGTGCTCGGTGTTTAGTTTCATTGACTTGTGCCTTGCTTTGCTTATCTAATTTTGGTACATTTCTTGTCGATTGTTTTGCGCATTGAATCTGTTTGCCATCTGTCCAAATGGGTCGTCCTCCAATTTATGATGGTTCTAACTTAAATAGTTGGCTAGGAGGCCTATGTGTGTACGTAGACTCCATTGATCCCAAACTATGGAGGCTACTATCTAAAGGTCCACACAAAATGCCTCATGATGAGACCAAGTGGTCTAGAGAGGACAGTATAAAGAACCGTGACAATGTCATAATTCTTAATATCTTGAGAGCAGCGATTAATACTGATATATATCCTTTTGCTCTCAGGTGCACTTCTGGAAAGGAGATATATGACAGAGTCATTTCTGCTCATAACGAACAAGATGATAGCTGCATGATGGCAAACCGGGGAAATGATGATGAGGAAGTCTCATCCAAGGTAAATTCTGAATCTGAGTCCGAAGAGATTTCAATTGATGAATTATGGGAAATAAATGAGGAACTGTCTGATAGATGTAAAAATTTAAAATTTGAGAATAGAAGGTTGAAAAAGAGATGTGAACAGATTAACTCTAATGTTCCCTGTGAAAACTGTCAAAGACTGAAAACATCTCATGATATGTGCTTAGCTGATCTGAATATGAGTGAGGAACAAATTTCTTTGTTGGAAATTAAGAATCAGAAACTCACAGATAAGATGTCTGAACTGGAAGAAGAAATTGAGAAGTACAAAACTGCAAATAAAGTATTGAAAGAGTGTATCAATTGCAGTGAAGAAGAGACTGCCAGTTTTGTAATACACACTGCTGATTTGGAAAATGAAATTGATTTGTTAAAAGAAAAACTGGCTGGTTATGAGAAGGAGAAAGTTGATTCAGAAAATCTCATAATTTCCTTGAAAAGTAAAATCACTGAGCTGAATAATTTAATGAAAATTAAAAATGATGAACTTACTGCCAAGATTTCTGAACTAGAAGATAAGCTGAATTCATTGGAAAATGATCAAATCTTAACTAATGAACCAGTTCAGAATGAACAAATAAGAAAGCAGAATGAAGAGCTGAAGCTTCTAAACTCTGCCATGTCTGAGAGGCTTTTAATGCTAGAAAAAGGGAAGAGTTCAATTGAAAATGAATGTGAGAGAGTGAGTACATTAATAGAAGAGATTGATAGCTACAAAGCCATTAATGTCTTACTTAATGAAAAGATCACAGATTCTGAAATGCTCATTTCCTCTCTCAAAAATGAAATCACTGAATTGAATAAATCTCTATCTAAGTCTTTCAAGAATGAAGAAAATCCGAAAATTGCTAATGGAAGGAGTAAACATAAAATGAGAAAAAGACTGTACACAACCCTTGTGCGTAGCTCTGAGTTAGCTAGCACTTCAGCTTCTCCTTCATGTCTGCTTGCAAATCAGATAGAAAAACAAAAGAAAACAAAACAGAATAAAAATTTGTATGCTGAAATTTCTCAGGCCAAACTGCTTCATGTTAAAAGAAAGAATGTTAAATGTTTCTACTGTGGTAAATCTGGCCATGAGATGGATGTTTGCTTTGTCATGAGAAAGGATGAATTGAAATCTGATAGAATTCATGTTAGGAATTCTAAAATGAAGAAACATTCTCATGATCAAAATAGAAGGATAAAATGTTTTTATTGTCATGAGATAGGTCATCTTATGCATAATTGTAGATTAAAGAAATAGGATGATCTCAATGCTAGAAAACTGCATGATAGGAATGTTCATGTTAAAAATCATGCAAATCATAAGAAGAACATTCAATGCTTTCAGTGTCGCAAACTGGGCCACATTGCTGCTCAATGTTGGCACATTTATGGGAAGAAATTTCATTCTGAATTTGTTAATTTCCATGAAAACAAAAATGTTTTTGAAAGGAAAAATTTTGGTTCTAAGAAAAAATACACTGGGTGCTTCGAATGTGGAAAGCATGGCCATACAGTCAAGGACTGCTGGCATGCTCAGGGAAATAGATTGAATTCTAAATCTGTAAAATTCCCTGCTCATTATGATGCTGATAGAAACAAATCTGCTTTTAAAGAAAAATCCTTTTCATGTTTCAAATGTGAAAAATCTGGCCACAGGGCTGCAACATGTTGGGTGGTAGGATATCAAAACCAGACATGTTTTGGTAAACAGAATTTTAATTCTGTTAACAAAAATTTTCATGCATATGCACATAGAACTCCTGCTCATAGGAATGTGAACAAAATAAATTTCAGAACTGCTGCATCATGTCACTACTGTAGTCAGATAGGTCATTCAATGAATGATTGCCATGTGATGAGAATTGATGACCTTCATGCACCGAAATTGGTTACCATACCTGCTAGATATGTGACTGTTAGTGCAAGACCCAAGAATGTTTGGGTACCTGCCCATGCCAAATAGTGTGCTAACTTGCAGGTGTGCCTTGGTGGGAGAAATAAAAGGGGTTAACTAAGGCACTCAAGAATGAAAACCCCATGATTGCACTATTTCATGTCAGTTCCAAAACTTTGTGTTTAAATTCCATCATCTGAATTTGTGAGTATGAAAGATGTGAATTTCATGTTGATTTGTTCGTTTAATCTCTGGTGTCTCTTCTTGTTTAGCTGATTAGTCTGCATTCCAGACACAGCTACTGAATTTACTCTGCACATATCTGATGCTCTTCTCTTGCACTGATTGTACTATGTAAATAGGATGCTAGATGCACTGCACAAATCATTGTTGTAGTCGATGCATACCTTGCACTGTGTTAGAATGGGTCATTTAGTGCATGAAGTCGATGCATGTGTCACATATCTGCATATATCATTTGCATGACTATTTGTGAAATCTGCTTTGTAATGTATCTCCTTTCATAACCCTGGTATATCAAATAGTAAGTTACTAAAAGGCAGGGAAATCTGTCTGGAGGTTCTTACTATGTGTGAGATGGTCATTGAGACCAAGTTCTTCGCCAAGTACTAAGGGTCTAGTCTTCATATAGAGCAGTGTATTGCATATCATCCATTTAAAAAAAAAATCTGAAAAAGGATAAAAATGTTCATGACTTGGGTGCATAAACTTGAAATGATTGCATACTTGCTCTATGTATAATTACTGCATAGTCTGCATGTAGAACAGTGTATTGCATAGCATATTTTTTGCATCTTGGTGTCAGGGGGAGTTGAGAATTCTGTTCAATACATTGAATCCTTTTCACTTCTCATTGTCGCCATTCAATTCTGTCATATTCTTTGACATCAGATGCTATTGAACCATATTGTCAATTGCTATCAATTCTCTTAACCTTCATTGAACAACATCATTGCTTCTGGTTTAGTGCATTAAGCTGTGGTTATTGCAATTGTTCAATTATAAGAATTACACTTACAAATTGAAAGGAGCTAAAGGTTTAACCTTTATAAACTGGAGATGTAGTGCCCCAGAAATTTTAAATAATTTTCAAGAATTTATAAAGGCCTAAATAAATTTATAAATGGTTTATTTAAAATTAATAAGTCATTATGAGGCCACGTGGTGTTAATCAATTAACCCAACCCACTTAATTAAAGTCCAAAAGGTTTTAACTCTGGCCCATTAAGTTTGGCCCACATTCTAGAAGGTAATTAAGTCTATCCACGGATATTAAGGATAAATACTAGAATATATAAGATAAGTTAATGGATAATTATCAAAAGAGTTTTAAATTGTTTGAACTCTATCCACGACACATATAACGGTCTATAGCCTAACCGTCACAACCGTGTAACACACGGTGTCTCGACCGTTACACTATGAACCAGAAAACTAAAAGAGTTTGATTTCCTTTGAACTCTAGGAACGAGTAATGTAACGGTCTATCGCGAGACCGCCACATAACCCTAACGCGTAGGTCCTAGTCCGTTACAAACCTGTTAGTTCCCTAAGCAAAGGAACTCATGAAAAGATTGGAACTTGATGTTCCTATCCACTAGGGATCGACTTGGGAAGGATTGTAAAGACTCTAAGGACTCTTAGGGATTAGGATTTGATGAAACAAGGACTCTAAACTCGATCTAATCCTCAAAACCTAGTCTAAACTCTATAAATAGGGCATAGTTCTGAACTGTGCGACCCTTACTTTTTGGGCGTAAGGAAGCAAGGTAAGGAGTCATTATCTCAGGTAAGTTCTTTACAATAATTTATTCACAATACTTTAGACTAACTCCCCTTCGAATTTCACATCTTTAGGTCAAGAGGTCGTAGAGTTAGAGCCCAAGGAAGTTGCTGAAAAAGTCACAAGAGAAGGAGGAGATCTAGGGCAAGGTTCTCTACCAAATTCAGGAACTACAGTCTAAGTAAGAGGTATGTTATCTCATGAACGGCAAAAATAACTTGATAGGAATAAGAGCCTCTGTTTTGATTGGATTTCATGCATGCTAGATCATCAATTTCATGTTTTATTAGTTCTATGCATATCAGGTTTCCCTTAGCCATAACTAAAGATCAAAGACTTGACTATCCATCTATTCACCAATACCCATGCATATAGACAACCTTTACTTTGTTAACATATCTAGGAACTCATGATGTTTTGATAAAAGACATGATGTGAGTTGATCTCTTAGCTTCTATAGTTGTTTCCTGTTAGCAGAGAGTGTAACGCATCACAGAAGGACCGTCACTTTCATGTAACGGACCACGACAGACCGTTATACTCCCTGATTGGATTTGGGTTTCACGGTTGATTATAACGCTCTTTGACAGACGCGTTACATTCATGTAACGGCTGGGTCCTGACCGTCACAATCACAGTGACGCCCCATATCCAGACCGTTATACTCTGTGTTCTGTCAACCCCAAGACAGAATATAACCTGCCAATATTATTATTGTTAAAGCCTAGTTACCTAAGTTTTAACCCGATCATGTGATTTTAAGGTTATTTGATCATTCATGATAGGTATTGCATGTTTTGTGGTCTCACTTTTATTGAGTTATGTTAATTTTTGAAGCCAAATTATATAGTTTTGTATTATAAAGAATGACTTTTTAATATTGTATTGACGGAGTTTTCAGCATGATTTTCAAATTTGAGTATACATATCTCTCTCTGTCAATAGAGTCAATTCCATAAGTACATGGCACATATTCCGATATGTTGTCATTAGTTCACACTTTGCACTATAGGAACACAATCTTGGACATGAGGACCCCTCTATTGGATATTCCTTCCAATGGACTAGGAAATCATTGTTTCAAGGCCTCCGTAATTCTCCGCGAGCCTGGGATTCCCACTAGGACGCCGAGTTGGTTGTACCATTAAAGCCCAATAACTAGAATACACTATCATGGTTTCTGATTCTCTTAATGTAACGGCCTTGCACTGGACCGTCAGGCTCACATAACGGCCCAGGGCGTGACCGTCACATTCCTCTGAGTCTATTTTTATCTTTCTAGACTCTGATCATTTTAACGGCCCATTAGTGGCGCGTTACATAGTGTAACGGCCCAATTAACGACCGTTACATAGCTTGTGTATGTTAACCCAAGGTTTGACCAAGGGTTGATATTCCAATGATTCTAGACAAACTTTGATGATCTAGAACTTGCCATATTGCTTAAATTGATCTAAATGAAATGGAAGTTAAGAAAAATACAGTTATGCTGTCGATTTATTTCTATGAGCATGACATTGTTTAAAGTCTATTTCTTGACTCCTACATTCTTATGTTGAAGCATTCATTCATTGATTTTAGTTATCATGGAATTGTTGGAAGTGCTATATTCTTGGCCATACTTTATTGTTATACTGCGTGGAAGTAGCTTAATTTATAACTGGAGATGCGATCGAGCACTGATTGTGTTCAAGGGCTCTATGCTAGTCCCCTCGGCTGATTTCCGGAAACATACTATTTTATAAACCATGGGGTATGATGCTACTGGCGTCGCATTACGCTGGGAGTACTATTTCTATAAATAAGTGAAGATCCACGGCACAGCATGACATTCTTGCTTGATATTTCACAGAAATTCACGAAGCACTTGCTCATAAGCATAAGATGCTAAAGTGAGGAATATGTGGCTTGTTAGTACATTCTCGATATATTCTTGTTCATGAAAGGCCAATATCATGTTCTTGTCCTATTCTTACTAGTTCATTCTTGTTCTCATTCCATCGTATATGATAGTCTTGTTACTTTGAATTAATCGCATGATCATCGCATTGCATGATTTTATCTTATTTATTTAGAGCGAAAATGATAATCACTTTAATAGTGCCTTCATGTTGATGCGAAGATACCTACTGGGCAAGTGTGCTCATTACCTATTTCCACTCTTTTTCAAGAAATGAAAGTGAATTGGGTTCGGATTTGGATTATTTATGTAGCAGATCCGAGAGCAATTAAAGATGAGTGAAGACTTAGGAAGTCTATAATGACTAGATTGAGTCAATGTAATTTTCCTATTTCTTGAGTCTAGTAGAATGAAAATCAAATTAGTGATTGTATCTTTGAATATTGAGCATTATGATATGAAGTTGAAGTTGATTAAATCATGTGCAATTGCATTTACTTGTGTGATTGTCTCGCGCTCTGATTGATTCTTGCTTGCAAGAGGCTTATCATGCCGACTGTTTACGCTCCCCGAGCTAGTCTTCCGCTGTAATTAAAGGCTCGGGGCGTGACAGTTAAGTTGGTATCAGAGCCTATGTAGCACCCGTGTACAAAAAAAAATAAATAAATAAATAAATAAATAAATAAATAAAAACATTAAATAAATAATATTTTCAAATACTAATAATAACAATAATGTTTATGAAAAAAAATAACAATTATGATTAAGTTTATGATATATTAAACTTATGAAAGAAATAGGAACTCATGGTTATCAAATGTAAAGGGAATCCACTTAACAAAATGACCTCCTAGTGTAGTGGTTAAGTGTCTTTCCTTTAACTCAAAGACTAGGGTTCTACACACCCCATCAACATTTTTTTGCCAAGTCTCAATTTAACCCAATTTAAGGGGGCGACGTGGCCATCTTAGACACCAAGAAAAAGGGGAAAAATTCAAAATTTCCCAAGCCACTTATCCTCCATTATCCCCAACACATGTCACTATCTCATATTCCAGATCCTGAAATTTCGGATCTTGCCCCCCTAAGCCTGTCTAGTAGAGGGGATTAAATATAGGCCTAGCTCTCTCATTGTGTTAGTTAGAGCTTCGAGATACGAGCCTAGACTGGGAGGTTCTGTGCTGTGTACTAGGAGGAGAGGAGGTTGCTGGGGAAGCTTCTTCCTTCACTAATTACCATCCAAACAGGTAGGTGTTCTCAATTTTAACTAAACTACTAGTTAATTAGTGTCTAAGCAGTGCATCTCCATGTGATTTATTGTTGCATAGCATATGTCAGCCTAGTAAATAGCCTGTACCCACTTAAATCAAAAAGATTAGTGAAAGGATTAACATATATTAGAAATAATTAGTAGGAATTAGCTATAATTAATATGTGTTAGTAGGTTTTCTCAATTTTTAACAAAACCCATAGTTAATTAAGGTATTATTTAAATGCATTAACTTGTTAAGTAACTGTTAGATGCCATGACATTAAACTTGTCAGATAATCAGTAGTTAATATGGGAGTATTCAACTTGTTAAACTATCACTTAGTACTTAGTATAGTGAAACCTGTTAAACTGAGTACCTGTGGAAACCGTAAACAGTTTTGTTTTATGTTAAGTAAAGAGTAATGATCTTTGAGGATTTTTATTTTTTTTTATTTGGAGGGGTCTTGATGTGAAATTTGAGGGATATATATTTTTCATTTTCATCTATTTTTTTATATAATTATTTTCATAAAATTCCTTTAAAATAAAACGTAACACTATTCACTTTTACTATTCATATGACAGTAATTGTCTGTTAAAATATCATTTAATATATTGGAGACTCATCTAACCCGTTAAACTTAGTGTAGCACCCTGAGTATAAAATAAATAAAGATTTCTGACGTTATAAGTCAAAATCTTAATCCCTATATTTATTGATGTATTTATTACTTAAGGAAGTAACATGGCCTAGTGGTTAAGTAGCACATCCCAAATTTGAGGTCCAGGGTTCAATTCCTATCACCAACAAGTCCTTTTTGGCTGCCAGACATTCCTGCATCACAAATTATCTGTTTCAGCTGAGAAAGTTTGTGGGTTCTATTTGCGTGTCTGGTCATGGTCGACATCTGGTAGGTCTGTTGTCGACCACCATAGTTTCTCCAGATACCAGTCTGTTCTGGTTGAGCCTCTGGTCGACAGAGGAGGGGTCTGTTGTCGACCAGCTTGTTTCCAGTCTGTTCTGGTTGAGCCTCTGGTCGACAGAGGAGGGGTCTGTTGTCGACCACCATAGTTTCTCCAGATACCAGTCTGTTCTGGTTGAGCCTCTAGTCGACAGAGGAGGGGCCTCTGGTCGACAGAGGAGGGGTCTGTTGTCGACCAGCTTGTTTCCAAACACCTTATTTTACAGGTTTGTGTTTGTTAACATGATTTAATGCTTTGTTTGTCTGGTTACTTCTGTGAATTCGAACTTCTCGTCTGATATGACTATTATTTTTAAACTGATGTGGATTATCCATTTTCCCTTTAGAATTCCTCTCTTCCAAGGTGACATTAATCTGTTTAGAGGAGCTTTCAGCTATATCCTTTTGTTTGTTTTGATATAAGTTTATCAAGGGGCCTTTTCCTTTAGAGTCAGCTATTTTATTTAAAGTTTTTATTTGGAATTCCTTTTTAGCCGTTGGGTTGTACCCTAACCCCTCTTTCTGAAAATTTACTTTTATTCCCAACACAACGTTCAAGTTTTCTTGACCCTTAGTCATTTTTTTTCAATGTTTCCTGTTTGTTTTTCAGTTCACTTTGGATTCTTTCTATTTCTTTCAGAAGTTGACTGTTTTCTTCCGTGAGTGAGTTGTTTCTTTCTTGAGTTAGCTTAGTTTCCTGTTCATATTCTTGAGTCTTTAATTTTAACTCGTCAATTGTGTTTTTCAGTACTTCATTTTCTTCTAATAGCCCTTTGACGTTTTCTTCATCTATCTCGCGTTGATTCAGTTTATTTTGCAAGGTGGTGATCTCCAATTCTAGTTCAGTTCTGTTGGCAATTGAGTTGCTGTCATTATTGAACTGATTAACCTTCTTCTTCAAACTTTTATTTTCCCTTCTTATTCTTTCATATGTATCAAGTAAATCTGAATAGGCTTCTTCCCAATCTGAGCTAGAAAAGTCTTGAAAAGGGGAGGTTACCTCAAGATCGTTGCTGTCTCCTTTGGCCAAGTGAGGGGTATGAAAAGCGACATGGAGTAGGAAAACAACATGGACTTAAACCTATTATTTTTATTGTTATTACATTTTGGGTAAAAATGGGGGAAAATACTTAAATCTGTTATTATTATTATTATTATATTTTTGGTAAAAATGGAGAAAATGCTTAAATTTGTTATTTTTATTCTAATGGAGAGAATGCTTTAAAAAAAAAGTAGGAAAAATGAGATAAATTCAATAAAAGTGGAGGTACTAATCTCGCACAGTTATCCGTGGATTACTCGTCATTATACACCTTGGACTCCGTTCCAACTCCACCTTATTTTCCTACTGGTCAAGCCTAGCCTTGAAATTCTTTATTGGCTATAAATGAAATGGATGTCAAAAATATGACTTAAATGCTGGCAAAAGGGCTCGGTCCGGTCCTGGGAGGAGCACCCGAAACCAAAGGGAGGAGATCTCTTGCTTGAGGGCGTCTAGCATTGCGTCCTAATACTTGCTAAATTGAGACATTCCATCAACACTTGCTTGGCCCGGACAGGGCAATACTTGCGTGGCCCTAAAAGGGGTAATACTGGACTTGAAATGTCATTGAGTGAATTGTTATATAAATAGCCAATTCCTACTGTACATGTTTCACCTTGCTTACTGATTTCAAATTACAGTCGTTCATTATTTGTTCAGTCTTGTATCACTTACTGTTAGATTGAATGTATATGCTTTCCTTGCTCTCATCCTGCGTTATCAATTTTTATAAATTCCTTGATCTCTACTGTCTGCATGCATGAATTGAAATATTAATCACTTAAAGCCTGTTAAGGTTTGAGATGTAATTCCTACTGAGCGATTCGCTCATCCAGTTGTTATCTAACCATTTCAGGTGATTTGGAGGACGACCCGATTCCAGAAGGGGATGAGTCTGAGTGATAAGTGTAGAATTAGAATTGCCCCTATTATTGTAATTTCATTATGTTGGGTCAATGTTGTAATCTGAACTATGTCGGTATGTATGAGTTAGATCAATAAAGGGTATGAATTGATCTTTGTATTTGTAGAATCATCGGAATTATCAAATTAAAGGTTTAGCTTGCGCACTCTTTTACTTGTCTAAGGTAGAAGCCCTTAGAATCTCTAGCTTGCTTTGGTTCTATATAAAGCACTGTCGCGCCGCGGGCAGGCTTCCGCGCTCGGGACGTGACAGCCTAAGTCTTAGGACTTAGGGAAAAGAGTCATGTCATAGGATAAGTCCAAGGTTAAGGACCCCTACCTATGAACTAAGGAAGATATTCCACACCCATGTGAGGATTGGGTAGAACCCGGTATAAGATAACTAATTAGCTTTAAGAATTATTTTGTTCATTCCAATTTCATGAGAAATAACAAGTTGTTATTCTTAGGTACCCTATTTTTCGAATGGCTCATCGTGTAGATTGGGACGGTATGCAACAAACTGTTGCCGGCCTCACCCAGGCTGTCACGCCCCGAGCGCGGAAGATACCCGGAGACGGGCGACGAGTTTATATCAATCATGTCAATCAGAGTGGTTGTGTATTCGACACAAAGACAGAGATGCGCAAAAGCAAGATAACCCAATCCTTTATTTCATAATAGATTGTTACAAATCCAATACTCTGTTTAATAAAAAGGAAAAGTACATAGTTGACTCAAGAAAATAGGAAAAAGACTAGATGACACTTGGACAAGCTCTAGTTCTTTCACTCGGGACTTTCCCCATCCGATTGACTTCCATCGTCGTCGGACTTACCTGAAAAGTAAGGGACAAACGGAATGAGCGAACGCTCAGTAGGAAATTATATCTCAAGTACTAGCAAGGGGTTTAAGTAATTACATCTTTCATGAATGCAATAAAGCTATGCATGCTCGCATAAAATGACAAGATAGAGAAAATGTAATTTCAAGGAATAAGATGAACTAATCATGAACTTTCAATAAGATAACAAGACATTTGAGATATTCAAGCAAGTACATTTAACAAGTCATGTCAAGAACTTTGGCTATCATGTATCAAGCAAGTAAATTACCCTTTTCCGGGCCACGCATTTCATGTCAAGTCAAGTACGATTCAAGTACAAGATTTTGTGTGGAATGTCCAATCAAGCTAGTCATGCACTCGGTATAATGCCAGATACCTTATCATTTTAACTCCCATGGGCACAAGTACTTTCGGGTGCTCCTCCCAGGACCAGATCGGGCCCTATATGCGCAGGCATTTATCATGTGTTTTGACATCCACTCTTATATATATAGCCAATTTTTGAATAATAATCAAGCTTGTAGACATGTATGACAACTTTGACAGAATGGAGTCCAAAAAATATGACAAAGGACATAGAATGGCGATAATAACGGTATATTCACGATATCGATAAAACTAGGTAGAATATGGTTCCCTTAACTTGGGTACCATGACAAATCAATATGGACATTCTTTATATAGAATTGAGGTCCACATGAACAGTATATCAAAGGTAAGATACCCTCATTCTTATCATAGAATTGAGGTTTACAAGAATGACATGATATGGCATGATATCATCATCCCATTAAGAATTTCTTATGATATACTCTTTGTATAATCATAAGGGCCGGTATCCCATGTTTCTTTAGAGTGACATGGCATCAATGGTGTAATGGATTTTTAGGGTACAACCAGCTCAGTCAGCCTTGAGGGAATCCAAGGCTACGAGGAGTTTTACGGAGGTCTCTATGACTAACTCGCTAGTCCAAAGGAACGGAATGTCCAATGGAGAGCTTGTATGTCAATGAGAATTGAGTGTGATCGATAAAACAATCGTGAAACGTGGGACTATACTCACAGAGTGGAGAATAGTGCCGATATATATATTATATAACATATGAAACCATCGGTTAACAGAAACAGTGGAAAATCAGGTTTACAGTAAAGTAATGACTTAATCAGAGTCGTTTATCAAGTAATTAACGCCTAACAGAAGGGCGTTTACATATGTTTCCATTTTGGCAGAATTTTCAATAATTCAGAAATTTATCTAAAACGCGCCCTGGACAGGGGCGTTTCTTTGCAATGAGACGACTACAGTAGCAGGCGTCTTTTTATTTACAATATTTTACAGAACATATTTATTTTCAGAAATTATCAAAAACGCGCCCTTGGCAGGGGCGTTAATCATTAAATTCTTATTTTTACAGAATATATTGTTCGAGATTTTAACAGAAACGCGCCCTAGTAAGGGGCGTTTATTTTCAATTCACGCCCTGTGATGGGGCGTTAACACATGGAAAACGACCTTGTCTAGGCCGTGAATTCAAGAAATTTCAGAAATTATCATGAACAGGAAGAAATAAATTTCAGGATAACAATCATATCATCATGACAGGAAAATTGGCAGGAATTCACAGGTAGAGTCATGCAGTATATTAGTTTTGATATTCCATAAAAAAATGAATTTTTAAACCGTGAACGATTATTAATTTCAGGTAATTTCATGGAATTAACGCCTGTGTTCAGGGCGTCAAATCTAGAATTGACGACCTGGTCAGGGTCGTGTCTTGTAAAATAGCGCCCTTGACATGGGCGTCTCTTTCAAAATATTGTAGAAAAACGCATTAAAACTATAATAAACCGTATGCATGTCATGCTAATATACATATATCTTAAATTATTTTATTTGGGCTACAGTGACTTGAGAAAATCCTATCTTAATTGATATCTGGAGAGGGGACACGTGAATAACTTGATAAGAACACACTGAAGCTTCTAATACCCTTGATAGCAACAGTATGCAGATCGGACAGGAAGAAGAAGAAAAATTTAGTTGATGAAGATGATGGAGATGATGATCTTCAATCAACCTGTAGGGGAAGAAAAAGGAAGGAAGGTGAGGATATAATCGAAGTTAGGAAAAGTTTTAGAAGAACCTTACCTATGTTCTTCACAACGTGTGCTCTCTTCGACCTATAAGAAGAGAAGGAGATGAAGAACGTTAGTTCTTCATACACTCGAAACAGGAAAAAAAGGAATAAGAAGAACAGTTCTGTTCTTTACTTACCGTCGCAGAGGCTTGAATCAAATAGGTTTAGGGTTTGTTCGATCAAGACTATTTATAGGATTTTGGACGTCCTGTTAGGGTTAGTGTTCTAGTGGAAGTAATGCTTCCAATATAGAGTCCTTACCACCTTTTTACTCTTTCTAATACTTATCCATTACCCTGGATAAGTTTCTTGGTCGAACGGTTCACGAACTGAATTAACGACCTTGGTCAGGTCGTCGATTCTTGAATTGACGACCTGCTTCAGGTCGTTTCTTAAGAAGCGCCTGGTACGAGTGCATTCTTTGTTTAAAACACGCCCAAGATAGGGGCGTTTCTTGGCTTTACCGTTTTTGACGTTGGAATTTGACGCCGTGTGGTCAGGGCGTCACTTATTGAATAACGCCTTATCTAGAGGCGTTTCTAACTTGAATAGCGCCTTTATCCGAGGCGTTATTTTATATTGTTTTATTTATCTATTTATTTGATTTATTTTAAAATCTTTATTGTTATTAATATTTTATCAGGGTTGCTACACCCTCCCCCACTTAAAAGAATTTGGTCCCCAAATTCAATTGCATAATATGTATATACGTGGAGAGTGTAGATCATATACCTCTTAGAATAACTCGGGAAATCGTTTCTTCATAGATTCCTCGGTCTCCCATGTTGCTTCATGTTCAGAATTCTTGTTCCATTGCACCTTGAGCATAGGAATAACCTTATTCCTTAGAGCTCGTATTTCACGATCTAAGATCTTCATAGGCTTCTGTTCATATGTGAGATCTTTCTGGATCACCAGATCTCCATGTTCAATAATATGCGATGGATCGTGCACATACTTTTTCAACATAGATATATGAAATACATTATGTACCTCGGATAATTGAGGAGGCAACGCGATGCGATAAGCAACCTCGCCAACTCTTTCGAGTATCTCAAAAGGTCCGATGAATCTTGGCGTAAGCTTGCCCTTAACACCAAATCTTCGTATGCCACGTCCAGGCGATATTTTAAGAAATACATGATCTCCAACCTGGAATTCAAGATCTCTTCTCCTTGTATCAGCATAAGCCTTTTGTCTGGTCTGAGCAACTTGCAATCTTTCTCTGATTACTTGTATCTTCTCAGTTGTATCCCTTACCATGTCTGGACCTAATAGTTGTTTCTCTCCAACCTCATTCCAGCATAAAGGCGATCGGCAACTCCTTCCGTATAAGGCTTCGAAAGGTGCCATTTGGATACTAGCTTGGTAGCTGTTGTTATAAGCAAATTCAACTAAAGGTAAGTGGTCATGCCAGTTTCCTCCAAAGTCAATAATGTATGCTCTAAGCATATCTTCAACAACTTGATTAGTTCTCTCGGTCTGACCATCCGTTTGTGGGTGGAAAGCTGTACTAAAGTTAAGCCTTGTTCCCAACGAATGTTGTAATCCCTTCCAAAAATGAGAAGTGAAACGGGGATCTCTATCAGACACGATTGAGACAGGAATTCCATGTAACCTGACTATTTCCTTGATGTATAGTGCAGCTAGTACATCAATTGACCATCAGCTTTTTATTGGCAAAAAAATGCGCCGATTTAGTTAATCGGTCAATGATAACCCAGATTCCATGATGTCCTCCTTTTGATTTAAATAATCCCATGATGAAGTCTATACCAATATCCTCCCACTTCCACTTAGGAATATCTAGAGGATGTAGTTTTCCAGCAGGCTTTTGGTGTTCTGCCTTGACCTGTTGGCATGTGAGACAGCGTGATACATAATCCGCTATTTCTCTTTTCATGTTGGGCCACCAAAAGTTCCTCTTTACATCTTGGTACATTTTGGTAGATCCTGGATGAATAGTGTACCTTGATCTATGAGCTTCATCTAAGATCTTCTTCTTTAATTCCGGACAATCGGGTATACAAGTTCTACCTTTGAATAATAATCTTCTATCAGAAGTTAGTTGAAAATCAGATTGTCCTTCTAATCTGCCTTTGATTTCCACTAATATAGGATCATCATCCTGAAGTGCTTGTATCTCAAATAATAAATCTGACTGTATGCTTACATGAGATAATGTGACAAATTTGGCTTCCTTGTCCAAGCTTATATTGAGCTTGGAGAATTGTTCTAGCAATCTCCATTCTTGTATCATACAATTGGCTATCATTGCTCTCGACTTTCGACTAAGGGCATCAGCAACATAATTACCCCTTTCCAGGATGGTATTGTATATTGAAGTCGAAGTCCTTGAGATATTCTAGCCAGCGTCTTTGTCTCATGTTTAGCTCCTTTTGTGAAAATAGATATTTGAGACTTTTGTGATCGGAGTATATAGTAAACTGTACTCCATATAAGTAGTGTCTCCATATCTTTAGGACAAATACCACCGCGGCCAGTTCTAAGTCATGGACGGGGTAATTCTCCTCATGCTTCTTCAGTTGACGTGAAGAGTATGCTATGACCTTTCCTCGTTGCATTAGGACACATCCGAGGCCAATGCTAGAAGCATCGGTGTAAACCTCGAATTTCTCTCCTTCTATTGGTAGAGCTAAGACCGGAGCTGTGGTAAGATGATCCTTGAGAGTTTGGAAGCTTCTTTCACATTCCTCACTCCATTCATATCGGATCTCCTTGCGAGTTAACCTTGTAAGGGGCACGGCGATCTTGGAGAAGTCTTTGATGAATCACCGATAATATCCTGCAAGACCTAAGAAACTTCTGATCTCGCTTGCATTAGTAGGTCTTTCCCAGTTTCTTACAGCTTCAACCTTTGACGGATCTACAGATAAACCGTCCTTGGATATGACATGTCCGAGAAAAGCTACTTCTTCAAGCCAGAACTCGCACTTGCTGAGTTTTGCATATAATTGATTTGTCCTCAAGACTTGCAATGCAATCCTCAAATGCTCTTCATGTTCTTCCTTAGTCTTGGAATATATCAATATATCATCAATAAAGACTACCACGAATTGATCTAGATAGGGCCTGAATATGCTATTCATTAACTGCATAAAGGCAGCAGGGGCATTTGTTAGTCCAAAAGGCATAACAACAAATTCGTAATGGCCATACCTGCTTCTGAATGCAGTCTTATGAATGTCATCATCCTTGATTCTTAACTGATGATATCCCGACCTGAGATCAATCTTGGAAAAATATTTGGATCCTGAAATCTGATCAAATAATTCATCGATCCTCGGCAGTGGATACTTATTCTTGATAGTGAGATGATTCAACTGTCGATAGTCGATGCATAGTCTCATGGATCCATCCTTTTTCTTTACAAATAATACCGGTGCTCCCCACGGGGAAATACTTGGTCTAATAAACACTTTTCGAATTAATTCCATCAATTGCTCCTTTAACTCCTTGAGTTCAGCAGGTGACATTCTATAAGGTGCCTTTGAAACCGGACCAGCACCAGGGACTAAGTCGATGGTGAAGGCCACTTCTCTTTGTGGGGGTAATCCTGGCAAATCTTTCGGAAACACGTCTGGAAATTCTTGCACCACTTGCATGTCTTCTAGCTTAGTTTCCTTTGTTTCCTTAACTGTGATAAATGCAAGGAAAGCTATACATCCCTTCGTGATGAGCTTGCTAGCTCGGAGGGCCGAAATAAGAGGGGAATTGCTCTGACTCTTGGGGCGAGTAAAGACTAATTTTGAAAAATCTTTGAAAGCAAATTTAGCTATTGCGGCAATCAACCGTTGCCTGGTATTTGGATAACCAGTCCGCTCCTAGTATAACATCATACTCCTTTAGATCGAGGCATATGAGATCTATAGGTAAATTCCTACCTTGGACTATTACCTCACAGTTTTGGTAGTGATGAGTAATATCATTTTCACTTCCAAGAGGAGTAGTTAGAACTATTTTTATCCATTCTGGTTCTAACGGTAACGGGTCGGCAAACTTCTTAGAAATAATGGAATGCGATGCACCCGTATCAAATAAGACATAAGCACTTTTGGAACAAACTGTTAATGTACCTTCTACCAGTCCACCTTCTTCTTGCTCGGTCTCCTTTATTGCATGAAGTCGAGCGTTCTTTGTCACCGGGCGCTTACCGTCACCGGCTTGGTCATTCATTAATGGACAATCGGGAATCCGATGTTCGCGACTCCCACAACGGAGACAAGCTCCTAATTTTCTCCAGCATTCTTCGATCTTGTGACCAGCCTTGTCACAATGCTTGCATACTGTATTAGAAGGTGTAGTGGTGATAGAGAAGGGCTTGGATTTCTTGAACTTGGAATCTTGAGAGGATGAACCTCCATCGTTGGGCCTCTTCTTAAAATTGGGTTTGAAAGAACCCGAACCCGTGACTTGTTCCTTCTTGTCTTTCCCACGGATCCTATCAGATAGTTCCGTGGCATCTTCAAGTAATTAAGCTCGGCGCACTATTTCCGAATAAACTTGGATGTCCATAGGCGCCAGTTGAGTAATATAGTGGGGCCTAAGCCCATTAAGAAATCTACGGGCTTTCATCTTCTCCGTGCTAATAAGATGCTTAGCATATCTAGACAACCTGGAGAACTGAGCTTCATAATCTGCTAATGATAAAGATCGTTGCTTTAATGCAGCGAATTCTGCAGCCTTCTTTTCTTGGACTCGGTCCGAGAAATATTTAGCATTGAAGTATTCCATAAATTCTTCCCATGTTACTTGAGTAGGATCGATGGTTGCTTCAATAGACTCCCACCAGCATCTAGCATCCTTTTCTAACTGGAAAGTAGCTAATAAGACTTTGTCCTGATCCGTGCATTGCATAACACGGAATATACGTTCAGTCTCCCGAACCCAATGCTCGGCATCGTCCGGATCGGTCGATCCCATAAACTTCGGGGGATTCATGCTCTTAAAGGCTTGGTGTAAGCTTCCAGCTCGTGGAGCACCACCCTGTGCTACCTGTTGTAGCACTTGAGTCATTCCTTGAAGGGTACGCTGCATGTTGCGCCATTGAGCACGTTCGGCAGCCATTATCCTATAATTACAATAGCTACGTTAGTATTATATCACTGTGATCTTATTAAAAGACTTATTGACTCTTAACCCTTGGTTCTACCCAATCTCACTTGGTTAAACGTTCAACTTATTCTTGGACTTGGGTTTTTCCTAGGAATTGAATACCTTAGGCTCTGATACCACAAAAACTGTCACGCCCCGAGCGCGGAAGATACCCGGAGATGCGCGACGAGTTTATATCAATCATGTCAATCAGAGTGGTCGTGTATTCGACACAAAGACAGAGATGCGCAAAAGCAAGATAACCTAATCCTTTATTTCATAATAGACTATTACAAATCCAATACTCTGTTTAATAAAAAGGAAAAGTACATAGTTGACTCAAGAAAATAGGAAAAAGACTAGATGACACTTGGACAAGCTCTAGCTCTTTCACTCGAGACTTTCCCCATCCGATTGACTTCCATCGTCGTCAGACTTACCTGAAAAGTAAGGGACAAACGGAATGAGCGAACGCTCAGTAGGAAATTATATCTCAAGTACTAGCAAGGGGTTTAAGTAATTACATCTTTCATGAATGTAATAAAGCTATGCATGCTCGCATAAAACGACAAGATAGAGAAAATGTAATTTCAAGGAATAAGATGAACTAATCATGAACTTTCAATAAGATAACAAGACATTTGAGATATTCAAGCAAGTACATTTAACAAGTCATGTCAAGAACTTTGGCTATCATGTATCAAACAAGTAAATTACCCTTTTCCGGGCCACACATTTCATGTCAAGTCAAGTACGATTCAAGTACACGATTTTGTGTGGAATGTCCAATCAAGCTAGTCATGCACTCGGTATAATGCCAGATACCTTATCATTTTAACTCCCATGGGCACAAGTACTTTCGGGTGCTCCTCCCAGGACCAGATCGGGCCCTATATGCGCAGGCATTTATCATGTGTTTTGACATCCACTCTTATATATATAGCCAATTTTTGAATTTCAATAATCAAGCTTGTAGACATGTATGACAACTTTGACAGAATGGAGTCCAAAAAATATGATAAAGGACATAGAATGGCGATAATAACGGTATATTCACGATATCGATAAAACTAGGTAGAATATGGTTCCCTTAACTTGGGTACCATGACAAATCAATATGGACATTCTTTATATAGAATTGAGGTCCACATGAACAGTATATCAAAGGTAAGATACCCTCATTCTTATCATAGAATTGAGGTTTACAAGAATGACATGATATGGCATGATATCATCATCCCATTAAGAATTTCTTATGATATACTCTTTGTATAATCATAAGGGCCGGTATCCCATGTTTCTTTAGAGTGACATGGCATCAATGGTGTAATGGGTTTTTAGGGTACAACTAGCTCAGTCGGCCTTGAGGGAATCCAAGGCTACGAGGAGTCTTACGGAGGTCTCTATGACTAACTCGCTAGTCCAAAGGAACGGAATGTCCAATGGAGAGCTTGTATGTCAATGAGAATTGAGTGTGATCGATAAAACAATCGTGAAACGTGGGACTATACTCACGGAGTGGAGAATAGTGCCAATATATATATTATATAACATATGAAACCATCGGTTAACAGAAACAGTGGAAAATCAGGTTTACAGTAAAGTAACGACTTAATCAGAGTCGTTTATCAAGTAATTAACGCCTAACAGAAGGGCGTTTACATATGTTTCCATTTTGGCAGAATTTTCAATAATTCAGAAATTTATCTAAAACGCGCCCTGGACAGGGGCGTTTCTTTGCAATGAGACGACTACAGTAGCAGGCGTCTTTTTATTTACAATATTTTACAGAACATATTTATTTTCAGAAATTATCAAAAACGCGCCCTTGGCAGGGGCGTTAATCATTAAATTCTTATTTTTACAGAATATATTGTTCGGGATTTTAACAGAAACGCGCCCTAGTAAGGGGCGTTTATTTTCAATTCACGCCCTGTGATGGGGCGTTAACACATGGAAAATGACCTTGTCTAGGCCATGAATTCAAGAAATTTCAGAAATTATCATGAACAGGAAGAAATAAATTTCAGGATAACAATCATATCATCATGACAGGAAAATTGGCAGGAATTCACAGGTAGAGTCATGCAGTATATTAGTTTTGATATTCCATAAAAAAATAAATTTTTAAACCGTGAACGATTATTAATTTCAGGTAATTTCATGGAATTAACGCCTGTGTTCAGGGCGTCAAATCTAGAATTGACGACCTGGTCAGGGTCGTGTCTTGTAAAATAGCGCCCTTGACAGGGGCGTCTCTTTCAAAATATTGCAGAAAAACTCATTAAAACTATAATAAACCGTATGCATGTCATGCTAATATACATATATCTTAAATTATTTTATTTGGGCTACAGTGACTTGAGAAAATCCTACCTTAATTGATATCTGGAGAGGGGACACGTGAATAACTTGATAAGAACACACTGAAGCTTCTAATACCCTTGATAGCAGCAGTATGCAGATTGGACAGGAAGAAGAAGAAAAATTTAGTTGATGAAGATGATGGAGATGATGATCTTCAATCAACCTGTAGGGGAAGAAAAAGGAAGGAAGGTGAGGATATAATCGAAGTTAGGAAAAGTTTTAGAAGAACCTTACCTATGTTCTTCACAACGTGTGCTCTCTTCGACCTGTAAGAAGAGAAGGAGATGAAGAACGTTAGTTCTTCATACACTCAAAACAGGAAAAAAAGGAATAAGAAGAACAGTTCTGTTCTTTACTTACCGTCGCAGAGGCTTGAATCAAATAGGTTTAGGGTTTGTTCGATCAAGACTATTTATAGGATTTTGGACGTCCTGTTAGGGTTAGTGTTCTAGTGGAAGTAATGCTTCTAATATAGAGTCCTTACCACCTTTTAACTCTTTCTAATACTTATCCATTACCCTGGATAAGTTTCTGGGTCGAACGGTTCATGAACTGAATTAACGACCTTGGTCAGGTCGTCGATTCTTGAATTGACGACCTGCTTCAGGTCGTTTCTTAAGAAGCGCCTGGTACGAGGGCGTTCTTTGTTTAAAACACGCCCAAGATAGGGGCGTTTCTTGGCCTTACCATTTTTGACGTTGGAATTTGACGCCGTGTGGTCAGGGCGTCACTTATTGAATAACGCCTTATCTAGAGGCGTTTCTAATTTGAATAGCGCCTTTATCCGAGGCGTTATTTTATATTATTTTATTTATCTATTTATTTGATTTATTTTAAAATCTTTATTGTTATTAATATTTTATCAGGGTTGCTACACAGGCACTGCAGACTATAGCACAAGGTGGTGCAGGGGCAAGGGCAGGAGATCTTCATCGTAACTTCTGGAGTCTAAATCCTCCGCGTTTCTTTGGATCTTCCAATCCAGACGAAGCAGAAAATTGGATCGATGAGATGAATCGTATATTTGATCTCATACAATGCACTGATCAGGAGAAAGTCCATCTAGCAACGTTCCAATTGAATAAGGATGCCCGTACTTGGTGGAAGTCCGTTCCGGCACCTTCGACCGATGCGCCACATACATGGAATGCTTTTCTCACTTTATTTCATGCCAGGTATTTCTCCGAACATGTGAAGGAAAGGAAGGCTATGGAGTTTTCCTCCCTTCGTCAAGGGATGATGTCAGTAGCAGAGTACGAGTTATAGTTTTCAAGACTATCACCATATGCACCACACCTTATTAATACAGAATTATTAAAGGCGAACCGATTTATGGACGGGTTACGGCCCGGTTTCATTCAGCAACTGGGGACACAAAATATCCGCACTTACGCGGAGATGGTTCAGAGGGCATATCTATGCGAGAGGACCTTAGAGAAGGTCAAAAAGTTGAAAGGAAAGGGAGAGGAATTGTAACACCCTCAAATATAGCTAAGTTGTAACTAAGTGCCATGCAGGGCAAAGTGCTACGCTATGGGAGCCACCTCTTGAGTCCGTAATGGAGCAAAGTGCTACATAGTGGGAGCCACCTCTTGAGCCTGTAGGGGCCACCTCTAGAGTCCTACCTGCCTGGGGGCTTGATTGCGTGCTATATGTGCCCAGCGACGAGGACGTCGCCTATATAAGAGGGGTAGATTGTAACACCCTCAAATATAGCTAAGTTGTACTCTATATCACCGAGGCGCCTTTTCAAGTATCGGCTTAGTTCTTGTAAAGAACTTCAAAGTTAAGCGTTCTTAATGGGGAGTAGTACTGGGATGGGTGACCTGCCCGGGAAGTCCTCCATTCTGGAGCCGATCACTGTTAGAAAGGGTCAAAACCATGAGGCCAGTAGGCCAAAACGGACAATATCTTGACGGTATAGAGTACGGGGCGTGACAGAAATCCAGCCGGCGCTCAGATCGGCATTATAAGAAGGAGAAGTTTAGCATCACGGAACCCTACAAAAGCCATGATAACAAGAAAAGATCAAGGAGCGGGAACGGTGGAAGTTCCCAAAAGAATAGTAAAAAGGTTAAAGAAGAGAAGGAGCAAGTCGCCTCGGCATGCACCTTTTGCGAGAAATTCGGCCACTCGGCTGAAGAATGCTGGAAGCGCCTAGGTGCTTGTTTATGCTGTGGAAGTAGGGAGCATCGTGTGCCAGATTGCCCCCTTATGAAAGATCAATCAAATAACGGAGGACGTAGGAGGCAGGCTCGCCTCAATGCAGTTATTGATGAAGAAGAAGCGCCCAGGGATCAAAATGATGGGCTCATGGAAGGTACTCTTCAAATTTGTTCTCGTCCTGCATTCATGTTATTCGATACTGGTGCTTCTCATTCTTTTATCTCCACCACTTTTGTAAACACCTTACCAATTGCATCAGTTCCCCTACCTTCAGATCTCGCTATTACTACACCTTTAGGATCTGGAACTAAGCTTACCAAGTATTATCCTGATTGTGAGGTGGTAGTAGAAGGACACAATCTCCCCGCAAACTTAGTATGCCTCGATATGAAAGGTTATGATGCCATTTTAGGGGTAGATTGGCTTGTAGACCATGATGCTTACATCAACTGTCGAAATAGGATTATATCTTTCCGAAAACCGGGTCTTCCAAGATTTTCTTTTCTTGGCATCAAATACAAGAAGCATCCTACCATTATATCTTCTCTTCACACCTGCAAACTTATCTCGAAAGGATGTGAAGTTTTTCTTGCTTCAGTCATTGTCACCGAATCTAAGGAAATTATCCTAGCAAACACTCCTATTGCAAATGAATTCCCTGACGTGTTCCCATCCGAACTACCTAGTTTACCACCCGAGAGGGAAGTAAACTTTACTATTAAACTCATTCTAGGTGCAGCACCTGTTTCTATAGCCCCTTACAGGATGTCTCCCACGGAACTTAAGGAACTAAAGAAGCAATTACAGGAACTTCTAGACAAGGGTTTCATTAGACCTAGCACATCCCCTTGGGGTGCGCCTGTTCTATTTGTCAAGAAGAAGGATGGTTCTCTCAGATTATGCATCGATTACTGACGACTGAATCAGCTTACAATCAAAAATAAATATCCATTGCCGCGTATTGATGAGCTCTTCGATCAGCTTTCGGGAGCTGAGTACTTTTCTAAGATTGACCTAAGATCAGGTTATCATCAGCTTAGAATCAAAGAAGATGACATTTATAAATTGGATTTTCGAAGTCGTTATGGCCACTATGAATTCGTGGTGATGCCGTTCGGTTTAACTAATGCCCCAACAGCAATTATGCAACTTATGAACATTGTCTTCCAGCCATATTTAGACCAATTCATCGTCGTCTTCATCGATGATATCCTGATATACTCCAAGACAAAAGAAGAACATGAAGAATATCTAAGGATAGCTTTGCAAACACTTAGAGAACATAAGCTATATGCCAAACTCAATAAGTGTGAATTCTGGCTCAAGGAAGTCTTATTCCTAGGCCACATTATTTCAAAAGAAGGTATTGCTGTGGATCCTTCTAAGGTAGAAGCTGTCAGAGATTGGAGCCGACCAACGACTATATCTGAAGTCAGAAGCTTTTTGGGTCTAGCAGGTTATTATAGAAGATTCATAAAGGACTTCTCAAAGATCGTTGTTCCTTTAACTAGACTTACTAGAAAAGAAAATCCTTTTATCTGGTCGAAGGACTGTGAAAAGAGTTTTCAAAGTCTTAAGAATCATCTTACAACAGCCCCTGTTTTGTCGCTACCAATAGAGGGTGCTGGATTTGAGGTATATACGGATGCATCTGGAATTGGCTTAGGGTGTGTCCTTATGCAAGATGGAAAGGTGATTTGCTATTCCTCAAGACAATTGAAACGTCACGAAGAAAATTATCCTATACATGATTTGGAATTAGCAGCAGTTATTTTCGCCTTGAAAATTTGGCGTCATTATCTTTATGGAGAAAAGTTCACGATCTACACAGACCACAAGAGCTTGAAATATTTATTTTCTTAAAAAGAGCTTAATATGAGGCAAATGAGGTGGTTAGAACATCTCAAGGACTTTGATTTTGCTATTCAATATCATCCTGGCAAGGCGAATGCTGTAGCACATGCACTTAGCAGAAAATCAATTGGTATGTTATCAAGTCTCATGATTAGTGTGACTAACCTTATTCCTCAATTTATCCAGTTGGATTTAGAGGTTGATATTAAGGAAGAAGATTGCTTCATAGCTAATATCTGAGCTCAACCTACATTGATAGAGGATTTGGCCAAGTTACAAGAGGATGATCCAATTTTACTGGAAATTAAGGCCAATATTGAACAAAGACCGGATTTTTCGATTTCTAATGATGGAAGATTGCTATTCAAGGGCCGAATGTGTATACCGGATCATGAGGATACAAAGAAATTGATCTTAGAAGAAGCACATAAATCAAAGTACTCCATCCATCCAGGAGGTACCAAGATGTATCAAGATCTCAAAAGAAACTTCTGGTGGCCCAATATGAAGAGGGAAGTAGCTGATTTTGTATCTCGTTGTCTTACATGTCAACAAGTGAAGGCGGAACATTTCAGACCTGCAGGAAAATTACATCTCTTAAATATTCCCGAATGGAAATGAGAAAGTATAGGAATGGATTTCATTATGGGATTACCTAAGACAAGAGGTGGACATGATGGAATATGGGTAATCATAGACCGATTGACTAAATCTGCACATTTCATATCAATAAAAAGTCGATGGTCTGTGGATATTCTAGCAGCATTATACATCAAAGAAATTGTTAAACTACATGGTATCCCTATCTCTATTATATCAGATAGAGATCCACGTTTTACATCACAATTCTGAAAAAGTTTACAACATTCACTGGGGACTAGATTGAATTTTAGCACAGCTTTTTATCCACAAACTGATGGTCAGACAGAAAGGACTAATCAGGTGGTAGAAGATATGCTCAGGGCTTGTGTCATTGATTTTGGAGGAAGTTGGCATGATCACTTGTCTCTGGTAGAGTTTGCATATAACAACAGTTATCAAGCAAGCATACAAATGGCACCTTTTGAAGTTCTATATGGGAAAAGTTGTCGA
The DNA here is from genome assembly GCA_022559845.1 of Amorphophallus konjac. Lineage (NCBI taxonomy): Eukaryota > Viridiplantae > Streptophyta > Magnoliopsida > Alismatales > Araceae > Amorphophallus > Amorphophallus konjac. Next base: position 261,442,886 of record CM040121.1, read on the forward strand.
TCACCAATATGTTGGAATGAAATAGGGGAAAGGCAATTTCTAGGCCCCGACCTTATCAGAGATTCTACAGAGAAAATAAAGCTCATCCAGGAAAGAATTAAAATGGCACAAGATAGGCAAAAGTCTTATGCGGATAATGGAAGACGTGACTTGGAGTTTCAGGTAGGAGATCATGTGTATTTGAAGGTTTCTCCAGGTCATGGTATTCGAAGATTTGGCATCAAAGGAAAGCTAACTCCAAGGTTCATTGGCCCATTTGAAATTCTTGAAAGGGTCGGTGAAGTGGCTTATAGATTGGCCTTACCTCCACAGTTAGTAGGAGTTCATGACGTATTTCACGTCTCTATGCTGAAAAAGTACGTATATGATCCAGACCACATTATCACTTATGACAATATAGAGATTCAGAAAGACTTGACATACGAGCAAACACCGATCAAAATTCTGGATCGGGAAGTGCGTCAATTAAGAAATAAAGTTATTCCCATGGTCAAGATCCAATGGAAGAAAACATGGCCATATGAAGCAACATGGGAAACCGAAACGGCTATACAGAAAAGATTCCCAGAATTATTCAATTGTAAGTACACTCTCCTCAATACATGTTTTGAATTTGGGGACCAAATTCCTTCTAAGTGGGGGAGGGTGTAGTGCCCCAGAAATTTTAAATAATTTTTAAGAATTTATAAAGGCCTAAATAAATTTATAAATGGTTTATTTAAAATTAATAAGTCATTATGAGGCCAAGTGGTGTTAATCAATTAACCCAACCCACTTAATTAAAGTCCAAAAGGTTTTAACTCTGGCTCATTAAGTTTGGCCCACATTCTATGTCACGCCCCGAGAGCGGAAGATACCCGGAGACGCGTGACGAGTTTATATCAATCATGTCAATCAGAGTATTAGTGTATTCGACACCAAAATCAGAGATGCGCAAAAGTAAAGATAACCCAATCCTTTATTCCTTCATAAGAATATGTCTTTTACAAACCTTTGAAGTACTAATTAAAATAAAGGAAAAATACAAGGTTGACTCAAGAAAATATGAAAAAGACTAGATAACACGGAAGAAGCTCTATCTCTTTCACTCTTGATTTTCCCCATCCGTTTGAGTTCCCTCATCGTCGGACTTACCTGAAAAGTAGGGAAACAGTAAGTGAGCGAACGCTCAGTAGGAAATTATATCTCAAGAACTAGCAATGAGTTTAAGTAATTACATCTTTCATGAATACACTATAGCTATGCATGCTCGCATAAAACGACAAGATAGAGTGAGTGTATAACAAATAAGATAGCGACGAGAACTAGTCATGAACTTTCAAGAACTTATATCAAAAGATATCAAGATATTCAAGCAAGTGTATTCATCATGTCATGTTGGAATTTGGCTATCACGTTCAAGCACGCAAGTATGAAATTACCCTTTTTCGGGTCACGCAAGTAATATCAAGTCAAGTACAAGTACAAGATTTGTGGAATGTTCAATCAAGCTAGTCATGCACTTCGGTATAATGCCAATACCGTGATCAATCAACTCCCATGGGCACAAGTACTTTCGGGTGCTCCTCCCAGGACCAGATCGGGCCCTATATGCGTAGGCATTAATCATGTATTTTAACATCCACTTTTGTGTATAGCCAATATGGGATTTCAAGAATAAAGCTTGTAGACATGTAGGATAAACTTTGATAGAATAGAGTCCAAAATATGACACTTGACATAGAATGGCGATAATAACGGTACAATCACGATTATCGATAAAATTAGGTGGAATTGGTTCCCTAACTTGGGTACCATGACAAACAAGTATGGACATTCTTTATATAGAATTGAGGTCCACATGAACAGCACATCAATGGCAAGACGTCCCCATTATTAATATAGAATTGAGGTTTACAAGAACAGCATCAAATGGCATGATAATCTCATCCCATTAAGAGAATTCTCATGATACACACTTTGCATAACATGAGGGCCGGTATACCATGTTTCTATAGAGTGACATGGCAAAATAGTGTAATGGGTTTTTATGGTACAACCAGCTCAGTCGGCCTTGAGGGAATCCAAGGCTACGAGGAGACTTACGGAGGTCTCTATGACTAACTCGCTAGTCCAAAGGAACGGAATGTCCAATGGAGAGCTTGTATGTCAATGAGAATTGAGGGTAGTGCGATAAAAACATCATGAAACATGGGACTATATTCACGGAGTGGAAATATAGTGTCGATATAGATATATATATATATATATATATATATATATATATATATATATATAACCCTTCGGTTGACAGTAATCAGTGTAAAACAGTAATACAGGAAAATAGCGACTTAGGTAAAGTCATTTTTAATAAAATTAACGCCTTATCCAGGGGCGTTTATATACCATCTGACGACTACTCCAGTGGTCGTCCATTATTTATTCCCAATTTAACAAAATTTCTAACTTCTGGAATTTTTTTATGAAACGCGCCTCAGACAGGGGCGTTAATTCAAAAATCACGCCCTGGCACAGGGCGTCAGTTCTGTAATAGACGACCTAGACAAGGTCGTGAATTCAAGAATTTACCAATTTTCAGATAATAAAATTTCAGAAAAAAGGGTACATGATCATGACAGGAAAAATAGCAGGATTTCACAGGTATACTCATGCAATATATTAGATTCATGGTTACATAGATATTAAATTTTAAACGTGGGTATTTATTAATTACATGTAATTGACGACTTCTGGGCAGGGCGTCAAAACAATAATTAGCGCCCTTGTCAGGGTCGCTTCTTTCAAAATTTTACAGAAAACATTTAAAACCATGATGAAACTATATGCATGGATAACATATGCTTTTATTAAGGATATTAAATTAATTTGGGCTACGTTTCTTGAGAAAACCTACCTGATGATTATCTGGGTGAAGATATGTGAAGAGAAACGATACTCTGTTTGTAACAGAGTCTTCTGATCACCAGAAGAGGAAGAAGAAGAGGATGAAGAACCTCACGTTCTTCACTTCGACAGAGAGTTACTGCAGACTTCCTACAGAAGAAATAATGAAGATCATAAATCATATAACCTACGGTAAAAGAAAAAGAGGAAGAACATTACCGGTTCTTCACTGACGACAACAGCAACACAGAACGCCAAACAGCGGTCTGGGTCGAGTAGCAGGATATTTATAGGATTTTGGGGATCCTAATAGGGTTAGAGTTGTATTGGAAGTTATATTTCCATGATAGAGTTCTTACTATATTCCACCTTCGACGTAGTTATCCAGAAACTTACCCTGGATGAGGGCTGGGTTCGAACGCAACTCGAACTGAATTAACGTCCTAAGTGAGGGCGTTAATTTAAATTGACGCCTTGTCAAGCGTCATTTCTTATGCGAAACGCGCCCATGTAGAGGGCGTTTCCTTTCCTTTCCTTAATTTTATTTTCCCGTCGCTTGAAATTTGACGCCCTATTGTGTAGGCGTCCTTTTTAAATTAACGCCTTAGACAGAGGCATTTCCTTTTGAATCAGCGCCTTGATAAAAGGCGTTATTTTCCTCTTGATTAATGATTTACTCATTTAGGCTCTTTGTCATCTATTTACTTATCTTTTATTTTAATTTGATTTATTTTTAAAAATCTTATTTTTATCAGGGTTGCTACACCGTCCCCCACTTAAAAGAATTTGGTCCCCAAATTCAATAGTATATATATATGTGGAGAGTGTAGAGTATATACCTTAAAATAATTCTGGAAATTGCTTCCTCATGAATTCCTCGGTCTCCCATGTGGCTTCATGATCGGAACTCTTATTCCATTGTACTTTTAGCATGGGAATAACCTTATTCCGTAGGGTACGTACTTCACGATCTAGTATCTTCATGGGCTTCTGCTCATATGTGAGATCCTTCTGGATCACTAAGTCTCCATGATCAATAATATGTGATGGGTCGTGTACATACTTCTTCAACATAGATATGTGGAACACATTATGAACATCGGACAATTGAGGAGGCAATGCCATGCGATAAGCAACCTCGCCAACTCTTTCCAGTATCTCGAAGGGTCCGATGAATCTTGGTGTAAGCTTACCCTTAACACCAAATCTCCGTATGCCACGTCCAGGCGATATCTTGAGAAATACATGATCTCCGACTTAGAATTCAAGATCTCTCATTCTTGTATCAGCATAAGCCTTTTGCCTAGACTGAGCAACTTGCAGTCTTTCTCTAATCAATTATATCTTCTCAGTGGTATCCCTTACCATGTCTGGTCCTAATAGTTATTTTTCTCTAACTTCGTCCCAGCATAAGGGTGATCGGCAACTCCTTCCGTATAAAGCTTCGAAAGGTGCCATTTGTATACTTGCCTGGTAGCTATTATTGTATGCAAATTCCACCAACGGCAAGTGATCATGCCAGCTTCCACCAAAATCAATGATGCATGCCCTAAGCATATCTTCAATGACCTGATTAGTTCTCTCGGTCTGACCATCCGTTTGAGGATGAAAAGTTGTACTAAAGTTAAGCCTTGTTCCCAACGAATGTTGTAGTCCCTTCCAAAAATGAGAAGTAAAACGGGGATCTCTGTCAGACACGATTGAGATAGCAATACCGTGTAATCTGACTATTTCCTTGATGTATATTGCAGCCAAAACATCAACTGACCATCGGCTCTTTATTGGCAAGAAATGCGCCGATTTAGTCAATCGGTCAATAATAACCCATATTCCATCATGTCCTCCTTTTGATTTAGATAAACCCATGATGAAATCCATACCAATATCCTCCCACTTCTATTTAGGGATATCTAGAGGATGTAGTTTTCCAGCAGGCTTTTGGTGTTCCGCCTTGACCTGTTGGCAAGTGAGACAACATGATACATAGTCTGCTATTTCCCTTTTCATGTTGGACCACCAAAAATTCCTCTTCACATCTTGGTACATTTTGGTCGATCCTGGATGAATCGTGTACCTTGATCTATGAGCTTCATCTAAGATCTTCTTCTTTAACTCGGGATAATCAGGTATGCAAGTTCTATTCCTGAACATTCATCTTCCTTCACAAGTTATTTGGAAATCAGATTGTCCTTCCAGTTTACCTTTGATCTCTACTAATATTGGGTCATTATCTTGAAGTGCTCGTATTTCAGATAATAGGTCTGGATGAATGCTTATATGAGATAATATGACATATTGAAAGTCTATGTTCATGCTTATATTGAGTTCAGAGAATTGCTCCAGCAATTTCCATTCTTGAATCATACAATTGGCTAACAGTGCTCTCGGCCTTCGACTAAGGGCATCAGCTACTGGATTCCCCTTTCCGGGATGATATTGTATATTGAAGTCGAAGTCGTTGAGATATTCTAGCCAACGCCTTTGCCTCATATTTAGTTCCTTTTGAGAGAAAAGATATTTGAGACTCTTGTGATTGGAGTATACAGTAAACTGTACTCCATATAGATAATGCCTCCAGATCTTTAGTGCAAATACTACCGCGGCTAATTCTAAGTCATGGACGGGGTAGTTCTCTTCATGCTTCTTTAATTGACGAGAAGAGTAAGCTATAACCTTTCCTTGTTGCATTAGAACACATCCGAGGCCACTGCCAGAAGCATCAGTGTATACCTCGAATTTCTCTCCTTCCATTGGTAAAGCTAAGACATGAGCTGTAGTAAGATGATCCTTGAGAGTTTGGAGGCTTCTTTCACATTCCTCACTCCATTCGTAACGGATCTCCTTGCGAGTTAACCTCGTAAGTGGTACGGCGATCTTAGAGAAATCTTTGATGAATCGCCTGTAATAGCCAGCAAGACCTAAGAAACTTCGGATCTCGCTAATATTGGTCGGTCTTTCCCAATTTCTTACAGCTTCAACTTTTGATGGATCTACTGATAAGCCATCCTTTGATATAACATGTCCGAGAAAAGTCACTTCCTCAAGCCAGAATTCACACTTGCTGAGTTTTGCATATAATTGGTTTGCCCTCAATATTTGTAATGCAATCCTTAAATGCTCCTCATGCTCTTCCTTGGTCTCGGAATAAATCAATATATCATCAATAAAGACCACCACGAATTGATCCAAATAAGGCCTGAATATACTATTCATTAACTGCATAAAGGCAGCAGGGGCATTCGTTAGTCCGAAAGGCATAACAACAAATTCATAATGGCCGTACCTGCTTCTGAATGCAGTCTTATGAATGTCCTCATCCTTGATTCTTAACTGATGATATCCCGACCTAAGATCAATTTTGGAAAAGTACTTGGATCCTGAAATTTGATCAAACAACTCATCGATTCTCGGCAGTAGATACTTGTTCTTGATAGTGAGATGATTCAACTGTCGATAGTCGATGCATAACCTCATGGATCTATCTTTCTTCTTTACAAATAATACAGGCGCTCCCCATGGGGAAGTACTTGGTCTTATGAATCCTTTCTTAATGAGTTCCATCAATTGCTCCTTTAACTCTTTGAGTTCAGCAGGTGACATTCTATACGGTGCCTTAGAAACTGGACCCGCACCAGGAACTAAATCGATGGTGAAGGCCACTTCTCTTTGTGGGGGTAATCCAGGCAAATCTTCTGAAAATACGTCCGAAAATTCTTGTACCACCGGAATGTCTTCTATCTTAGTTTCCTTAGCCTCCTTAATCGTGACGAATGCAAGGAAAGATACACATCCTTTCCTGATGAGCTTGCTAGCTCGGAGAGCCGAAATAAGAGGGGTTTTGCTTCGCCTCTTGGGGCTAGTAAAGATCAGTTCTGGAAATTCCTCGAAAGTAACCTTGCTATTGCCGCAATCGACCGTTGCCTGATATTTAGATAACCAATCCGCTCCTAGTATGACATCATAGTCCTTTAGATCTAAACATATAAGATCAATAGGGAGATTCTTACCATGAACCAATACTTCACAGTTGTGGTAATGGTGTGTAATATCAGTCTCGTTTCCTAGAGGAGCATACAAGACTAATTTTATCCATTCCGGTTCTAGGGGTAACGGATCAGCGAACTTCTTAGAAACAATTGAATGTGAAGCACCAGTATCAATTAAGACATATGCAGACTTGGAACAAACTTTCAATGTACCTTCTACTAGTCTGCCTTCTTCTTCTTGTTCGATCTCCTTAATTACGTGAAGATGAGCATTCTTGGTTACTGGGCGCTTCCCGTCCCCGGCTTGATCATTAAGTAATGGACAATCAGGAATTCGATGATCGTGACTCCCACAGCGGAGACATGCTCCTAGTTTCCTCCAGCATTCTTCTGCCCTATGGCCCGCCTTGTCACAATGCTTGCACACTATATTTGATGGGGTAGTGGTGATGGAGAAGGGCTTGGTCTTCTTAAACTTCTGATCTTGTGAGGAAGTACCTCCATTGCTAGGCCTCTTCTTGAAGTTGGGTTTGAAGGAACTTGAACTTGTAACTTGTTCTTTCTTGTCCTTCCCACGGATTCTATCAGATAGTTCCGTGGCGTCTTCTAATAGCTGAGCTCGGCGCACAATTTCCGAGTAGACCTGGATATCCATTGGCGCCAGTTGTGTGATATATTGGGGCCTGAGCCCATTTAGGAACCTCCTAGCTTTCATCTTCTCGGTGCTAACTAAGTGTTTAGCATACCGAGATAATCTAGAAAATTAGGCCTCGTACTCGGCCACTGATAAAGATCGTTGCTTAAGTGAGGCGAATTCAGCTGCTTTCTTCTCTTGAACTCGATCTGAGAAATATTTATTGTTGAAATGTTCAACGAATTCTTCCCAAGTAACTTGGTCTTGATTTAAAGTAGCTTCTATTGATTCCCACCAGCATCGTGCATCCCTTTCCAACTGAAAGGTAGCTAATAAGACTTTATCTTGATCCGTGCACTGCATAACACGGAATATACGTTCCGTCTCCCTGATCCAGTGCTCTGCGTCGTCCGGATCAGTAGAACCCGTGAATTTAGGCGGGTTCATGTTTTTAAAGACTTGGTGGAGACTCCCTACTCGTTGTGCACCTCCTTGTGCTACTTGTTGCAGCACCTGAGTCATGCCTTGAAGTGTACGCTGCACGTTGCGCCACTGAGCACGTTCGGCAGCCATTATCCTACAATTACAATAACTAGATTAATACGTGATCTCATTTAGAAGCTAGCATTTCTATGTTAACTTTAACCCTTGGTTCTACCCAATCTCACCGGTTAAAGGTTAAACCTATCCTTGGACTTGGGTTTTCCTAGGATTTGAATACCCTAGGCTCTGATACCATTCTGGCACGCCCCATACTCTATACCATCAAGGTATTGTCCGCTTTGGCCTACCGGCCTCACGGTTTTGTCCCTTTCTAACAGTGATCGGCTCCAGAATGGGGGACTTCCCGGGCAGGTCACCCATCCCAGTACTACTCCCCATTAAGCACGCTTAACTTCGGAGTTCTTTCAAAGAACTGAGCCGATACTTCAAAAGGCGCCTCGATGATATAGAGTACAGGGCATGACATTCTAGAAGGTAATTAAGTCTATCCACGGATATTAAGGATAAATACTAGAATATATAAGATAAGTTAATGGATAATTATCAAAAGAGTTTTAAATTGTTTGAACTCTATCCACGACACATATAACGATCCATAGCCTAACCGTCACAGCCGTGTAACGCACGGTGTCTCGACCGTTACACTATGAACCAGAAAACTAAAAGAGTTTGATTTCCTTTGAACTCTAGGAACGAGTAATGTAACGGTCTATCGCGAGACTGCCACATAACCCTAACGCGTAGGTCCTAGTCCGTTACAAACCTGTTAGTTCCGTAAGCAAAGGAACTCATGAAAAGATTGGAACTTGATGTTCCTATCCACTAGGGATCGACTTGGGAAGGATTGTAAAGACTCTAAGGACTCTTAGGGATTAGGATTTGATGAAACAAGGACTCTAAACTCGATCTAATCCTCAAAACCTAGTCTAAACTCTATAAATAGGGCATAGTTCTGAACTGTGCGACCCTTACTTTTTGGGCGTAAGGAAGCAAGGTAAGGAGTCATTATCTCAGGTAAGTTCTTTAGAATAATTTGTTCACAATACTTTAGACTAACTCCCCTCCGAATTTCACATCTTTAGGTCAAGAGGTCGTGGAGTTAGAGCCCAAGGAAGTTGCTGGAAAAGTCACAAGAGAAGGAGGAGATCTAGGGCAAGGTTCTCTACCAAATTCAGGAACTACAGTCTTAGTAAGAGGTAGGTTATCTCATGAACGGCAAAAACAACTTGATAGGACTAGGAGCCTCTGTTTTGATTGGATTTCATGCATGCTAGATCATCAATTTCATGTTTTATTAGTTCTATGCATATCATGTTTCCCTTAGCCCTAACTAAAGATCAAAGACTTGACTATCCATCTATTCACCAATACCCATGCATATAGACAACCTTTACTTTGTTAACATATCTAGGAACTCATGATGTTTTGATAAAAGACATGATGTGAGTTGATCTCTTAGCTTCTATAGTTGTTTCATGTTAGCAGAGACTGTAACGCATCACAGAAGGACCGTCACTTCCATGTAACGGACCACGACAGACCGTTATACTCCTTGATTGGATTTGGGTTTCACGGTTGATTATAACGCGCTTTGACAGACGCGTTACATTCATATAACGGCTGGGTCCTGACCGTCACAATAACAGTGATGCCCCATATCCAGACCGTTATACTCTGTGTTCTGTCAACCCCAAGATAGAATATAACATGCCAATATTATTATTGTTAAAGCCTAGTTACCTAAGTTTTAACCTGATCATGTGATTTTAAGGTTATTTGATCATTCATGATAGGTATTGCATGTTTTGTGGTCTCACTTTTATTGAGTTATGTTAATTTTTGAAGCCAAATTATATAGTTTTGTATTATAAAGAATGACTTTTTAATATTGTATTGACGAAGTTTTCAGCATGATTTTCAAATTTGAGTATACATATCTCTCTCTGTCAATAGAGTCAATTCCATAAGTACATGGCACATATTCCGGTATGTTGTCATTAGTTCACACTTTGCACTATAGGAACACAATCTTGGACATGAAGACGTCTCTATTAGATATTCCTTCCAATGGACTAGGAAATCATTATTTCAAGGCCTCCGTAATTCTCCGCGAGCCAGGGATTCCCACTAGGACGCCGAGTTGGTTGTACCATTAAAGCCCAATAACTAGAATACACTATCATGGTTTCTGATTCTCTTAATGTAACGGCCTTGCACTGGACCGTCAGGCTCACATAATGGCCCAGGGCGTGACCGTCACATTCCCTTGAGTCTATTTTTATCTTTCTAGACTCTGATCATTTTAACGGCCCATTAGTGGCACGTTACATAGTGTAACGGCCCAGTTAACGACCGTTACATAGCTTGTGTATGTTAACCCAAGGTTTGACCAAGGGTTGATATTCCAATGATTCTAGACAAACCTTGATGATCTAGAACTTGCCATATTGCTTAAATTGATCTAAATGAAATGGAAGTTAAGGAAAATACCGTTATGTTGTCGATTTATTTCTATGAGTATGACATTGTTTAAAGTCTATTTCTTGACTCCTACATTCTTATGTTGAAGCATTCATTCATTGATTTTATTTATCATGGAATTGTTGGAAGTGCTATATTCTTGGCCATACTTTACTGTTATACTGCGTGGAAGTAGCTTAATTTATAACTGAAGATGCGATCGAGCACTGATTGTGTTCAAGGGCTCTATGCTAGTCCCCTCGGCTGATTTCCGGAAACATACTATTTTATAAACCATGGGGTATGATGCTACGGGCGTCGCATTGCGCTGGGAGTACTATTTATATAAATAAGTGAAGATCCACAGCACAACATGACATTCTTGCTTGATATTCCACAGAAATTCATGAAGCACTTGCTCATAAGCATAAGATGCTAAAGTGAGGAATATGTGGCTTGCTAGTACATTCTCGATATATTCTTGTTCATGAAAGGCCAATATCATGTTCTTGTCCTATTCTTACTAGTTCATTCTTATTCTCATTCCATCGTATATGATAGTCTTATTACTTTGAATTAATCGCATGATGATCGCATTGCATGATTTTACCTTATTTATTTAGAGCAAAAATGATAATCACTTTAATAGTGCCTTCATGTTGATGCGAAGATACCTACTTTGGCAAGTGTGCTCATTACCTATTTCCACTCTTTTTCAGGAAATGAAAGTGAGTCGGGTTTGGATTCGGATTATTCAGGTAGCGGATCCGAGAGCGATTAAAGATGAGTGAAGACTTAGGAAGTCTATAATGTCTAGATTGAGTAAATGTAATTTTCCTATTTCTTGAGTCTAGTAGAATGAAAATCAAATTAGTGATTATATCTTTGAATATTGAGCATTATGATATGAAGTTGAAGTTGATTAAATCATGTGCAATTGCATTTACTTGTGTGATTGTCTCGCGCTCTGATTGATTCTTGCTTGCAAGAGGCTTACCATGCCGGCTGTTTACGCTCCCCGAGCGAGTCTTCTGCTGTAATTAAAGGCTCGGGGCGTGACAGAAGAGTTATGTGTCTGCACTTCAGAATTTGAGATAAAAGAAAACTTTTATAGCTCTTAATCTTTGTCTCATGCTTAGAATAGAAAAAGTTTTTTTTTACCTGAATGTGTTAATCTGGAAATGCCTAGAAAAGGTAAATAGAGTGTGTACTGTTTTTTTTTTAAACAATCACTCTAAAACAAATAAGGGCATCAGTAAATAAGATCAACAATGCAAAGAGCTGAACACAGTGAAAGAGCAATGGCTGAATTGCACTGAGAAACTGTGATCTCATCCAAAGAAGTAGGAGAATTCATATGTCATGAAGTGCTTCAGACTACCTCTGTTCATAGGGTCAAATCTATAGGGGGAGTCCTCACCAAGTAACTGGGGGTACTGGCCTCTGATCAAGGTGTACCCTTAATCTCAAAAGTGAAGATTGTTCCTTGTAGGCCTTGATCTGAAATAGATCTAGTAGTTTATGCCTAGTAATTGGGGGTACCTACCTCTGATCAAGGTGTACACCTAATGTCAACAGCATAAATTCCAATGGTCTATTCACTTAACTCAGTGTCTGAAAAATCAAAAGTGAAAAATAAACTGCTGTAACCCTTTGAAAAACAAAAGTCATTGAGTGTAAATTATTTTTCTCAATACATATTCAAGTTGCCTTTCTTGAACTTCCATGTTTGATCACAAAGGGTATTATTTCTGACTTATCTATTAAAACCATGTGCCCTAGATTCATTGCTATAAATGGAGTCTATAACTCTTTTTTCAGTGGTCAGCTGCTTTACTCTATCTTTATCACTGTTAAACCTGAATTTTTGTCAAGATTGTATATTGCTGATACTTATACTTTAACAGTTGTTTATAATCATGCTCATTTTCTGAACCACTGCTTCAGCTGTTGTGTAGTGACCCCTTACTCTATTCATGTTCCTTCCTTACCTTTGATCATCTGTTTCATTTGTCCATATTCCTTCTCAAAGGGGGAGCAATAATTCAGGGGGAGTTTGAGCTGTTATGCAATGTATTCTGCATGTTGCACTCATTTGTTTTCTTTCTTTTTGATCATGTCAAAGGGGGAGAATATTTGGTTGGTGACTCACTATCACTTTGTTTCCATCATCAAAAAGGGGGAAATGTTGTGCCCCTTAGGTACAAGCATATGCTATGTTGTTTTGATGATAGCAACACAGTGAGAGTATCACATGTGCATTCATTACAGTGAGTCCGTCATTGTGTTTAGCATACATTACATTTGTTCTCTGTATAGATGCACTACATTCTGTCAGATAGCTTCAGTTCAATATCTGCTATGTGCATACATTGCATCAGTGCACTTAGATGGGCCGACCCCCCCAGACTCGCATGTCTATACATTCATGGCATTTGTGCAACGTTTGTTCTGAAGTCTATACATTGCATTGCTGCCTTGCTGCGTTGCATGCCATATAGTCTATACATCCATTGCTTCAGTTCAATATCTGCCTTGTACATACATTGCATCGGTGCATTGCTTCTTCTGTGCATATACTGCATCAGTGCAAACAGTTGCTGTATGCGTCTGTTAAGAAGTTTGTACATTCTTCAGGTGCATCGCTGCATTGCTTCTTCTGTGCATACACTGCATCAGTGCATTAATAGTTGCTGCATGCATTAGCATATACAGAGTCTGTGTAGTGTCTGGCTAGCAAGTCCATACGCTGCTCATGCATATATAGAGTCTGCACACTGTCACAAGTCTACACATTGCACGTAGAGTCTATACATTGCTTTGTGTTGTGTTTGTGCATCGTTTAGAACACAAGTATATACATCCATGCATCATGGGTCGATCCCCTTCTTAGATGCGTCGACGCCCCCAGATTTCCAAGTCTATACACTCGTCTTCATGCATAGCAGAGTCTATACAGTGCAACTCATATAACTTGCATGTCTATACATAGCATTGTGCCGTTTGTGCTCAAAGTCTATACATTGCATGGCAAGCCCAAAGTCTATACATTGCTGCATTGCTTGCATTTATAAAGTCTATATATTGGCTGTTGTCCTGCAGCGTCAACACAAGTCCAAACATTACATCGTTGTGTTAAGTCTATACATTCGCATTGTCTGCATGTCTGCACGCTAAAGTCTGTACAGAGTCTGTGTCTGTTTGACCAGCAAGTCTGCACAACGTCCGTCTCATTTAGCGTCTAAGGCAATGTCTATACACAGGACTTAAAGTCTGCACATTGAGCGTCTCATGGAGCATCTCATGCAAGTCTATACAACGCATCAGACTAAGTCTGTACATTGAGCATCTCATTGAGCGTCTCATGTAAGACTATACAATGCATCAGCAAGTATGTACATTGGACTGTGTTAGGCAAAGTCTGTACATCGGACTGTTTTAAGTGAAGTCTGTACAGCGTCATGCATCATTCTTCAAAGTCCATACACTGCACTGTTGCTTGCTCGAGGTGAAGTCTGTACATCCGTCAGTGAACTTCGAAGTCTATACACTGGGATTTTTACCTACGTTCAGTTCTGCAAGTCTGTACATTGGGCTTTCACGAAAAGTCTATACATCCTTGAACTGTGCAAGTCTGTACATCGTTGCTTTGCCAAAGCCTACACATTGTGAACCTTCAAGTCTGTACAGACTTTGTTTCGCTCAAGTCTGTACATCGTCCAGTTGTCTTTGGCAAGTCTTCACATCGTGAAGTCTATACACTCGATTGTCTTGCATTGCATCAAGTCTGTACAGCCTTTCCTTTGGCAAGTCTGTACATCGTTCATGAAGTCTGAACAATGAGCAAGTATGTACATCGGACTAGTCTGCATCGGCTAAGTCCATACATTATCCAGTGCATTGCATGCATCATTCATGAAGTCTATATATCAAGTTGAATGCTGGCTAAGTCTGCACATCGTCTGTCTTACTTAGAGTCTCATGCATAACATGAAGTCTGTACATCGCACAACATTCAAGTCTACACATTGTGCATCATTTTAGTTGAAATCTATACATCGTGCATCTAGTGTTTCAAGTCTATACATTGTTGCACGTTGTGTCTGTCTAAGTCTTCACAGTGCTTCTTCATGCATTGAAGTCTGCACATTGCATTACACTTCAGCAAGTCTGTACAGTGGTTGCCTTCATATAGGAAGTCTGTACATCACATAGCTCTGCATATATGAAGTCTATACAGTCTGAAGTCTATACACTGCAGTCGAGTTCACAAAGTCTATATAGTCTGAAGTCTATACACTGCATCCTGCAATGTCTGTACAGGGTTTTAGACTTAAACTGATAAACTTGATTCTCTGTCTGACAGGCACTCTTCGTGAAGCCTAATGAAGGCACGTGATCCAAGGAAGGACGAGGTGCCCAGATTATGACACGTGGAAGCAGCCCAGCCAGGATGCTACCAGGTGGTCGAAATCCCTCGGTTCTGGCGAAATTCTTTGGGCGGGAAATGTGGAAGCCACACGACCCTATCCACCCTACTGCTCTATATAAATGAAGACTCCTTTGTCTGAAGAAGATTGATCGAGAGGCAAAGTCTATACAGTGAGAATGATCGACTGAAGGAGAAGATAGCCTGCACGATCCTGTGAGAAAGAATAGAGAAGCAGAAGAAGCAGAGAAGAAAAAGAAAAAGAAGAGAAAGAGAGAGATAGAGAGCTCGAGCAGAGTGTGAAGAGAAGAAGAAGAGAGGCAGAGAGAAGCTTTGTTCTGAAGATCTGCCTTCACTGGACCATGGATCAAATCCAGGCCAGTCAGCTCATTCTGAGCCACATTGTGCTTCATTGTTTACAACCTTCCGATTGCTGTTTGTTTCCCATTTTCCTGTTTTCTTTTTGAACATTTCTTCAAGCTGTTAGTCAGCACTTGCAGTGGAGGATTCCACTGGACGGCTAAGCTGTATTACCCAGTAGAGCAAGCTGTGAGGCTCAGCAGGCGAGGAGGATTCCTCGGACAACAAGCTGTGAGGCTCAGTGGATTGTATGGCAAGCTGTGATGCCCAGCTGTTCAAGCTGTGAGTCAGCAGAATCCACACTCGGGTTGAGTGTGGGGTGGATGTAGGTCTGCAGGACCGAACCACCTAAAAATCATTGTGCAGTGGTTTGATCTTTTTGTGAGTGTGGCGCTAGATGAATGCATAGGGTCAATATGGTTTGATTTTCTATATGTGTTCATCTCATTGCTGCGCACACTATATGTTTGACTGTGGTTTGATTTCTCTATCTGTTGTTGCTTCCGCTAGGTGAATGATTTGGTGCGTTCCACCTATTTGAGTACTGGTTCAACAGAAGACTAGTTTATTTTCTTTCAGGTTGTCTTATTTTGTCTTGTTAGCTTTCTAGTGAGCATTAGATTTGAATTGGGTGAAAGTTTTTAAAGGCTATATTCATTCACCCCCCCTCTGAATACATAGCACCGAACCCAATAGTGTAAACATTGCATTCGGCAAGTCTGTACAGTCTACACATTTCATTGCAGCATGCATACACAAGTCTACATAGTGGTCTTCATTCATGTGCACAGTTCGTGCTTCAGTGCATTAACAGAGTCTATACATCGTAAGGCTGCTTGCATTGAGTCTATACATTGGTGGCAAGTCCATACAGTGCATGCATCAGTCGAAGTCTGTACAGCCCAAGTCTGTACATCCATCTGTCTGCACAGTCTATACATGCATCTATTGATAGTTCGTCAAAGTCTGTACAGAGTTCTGCATAGTGTACTGCTAAGTCTGTACAGAGTCTTTTGCATCGTTCATCAAGTCTGTACACTGTATTGCACGAGCTGAAGTCTATACATTGTCTTTGCATAAGGCCACACACAGTCTCTACATGCCATAGTCTTGCATACTTAAAGTCTATACAGCCTTTGCATTGCACTAAGTCTATACATTGCACTGTAGCATGCATTTCTTCAAGTCTGTACATCATTGGCTAATGCATGCATCGTCTCTCAAGTCTGTACAGCCGTCCGTCTCACTTAGCGTCTCATTTGGACATGAAGTCTGTACATCCACCATCTCAGTTAAGCCATGAAGTCTGTACATCCACCGTCTCAGTTAAGCCTTAAAGTCTGTACATCCACCGTCTCACTTGAGCTTTAAAGTCTATACATCACAGCGTCTCATGCAGTGTCTCATGCAAGTCTATACATTGCATCATGACAAAGTCTGTCCATTGTTCATGCATATGCAGTGTCTCATGCAAGTCTATACATTGCATCATGACAAAGTCTGTACATTGTTCATGCATATACAGTGACTTGAACGCCAAGTCTATACATTGCTTCTTCATGCATTCACTTTGAGTCTGTACATTGCATGCTACTAAGTATGCACACCGTGTGTTCATGAAAGTCGATGCATGCTCACTGTCTTGCTTGCATGAATAAAGTCTGTACATCCGTTTGCTAGCATGTTTGCACGAAGTTTGCACATTGTGTGCTCCATGCTCACCAAGTCCATTCATTGTCATCGCTGCATGCATTTCGTCAAGTCTGTACAGCCTTTGCAGCTCATCCAAGTCTATACATTGCATATGGTTGTGCATCTTTCAAGTCTATACATTCGTTGTGCATAGTCCATGCATTGCATGAAGTCTACACATTGTGTGTTGCTATGCTCTAGCTTTGCATTCACTCTAAAGTCTACACATTGTCTACCGTGCACACTAAGTCCATACATTCGTTGCTGGCATGTCTATACATCGCCGCTTGTTTGTGCATCGATCAAGCCTGTACAGCCTGTGTCTGCATCAGTTCATAAGTCTATACATTGTCTTCTACACAAACACTAAGTCTACACATTGTAGCATGCACGATCAAACAGAGTCTGTACACACTTCAGCACTTAAAGTCTAAACGTTCTTAACAGAGTCTGTACACACTTCAGCACTTAAAGTCTGAACATCCTTCGTGAGGACTGTACACACTTCAGTGCATATGTGCATCCCCTTCAAGACGAAGTCTATACAATCCCTTCCAAGCATTCAAGTCCATACACTTCTTGTGTCTACATTGCATTCACTTCAAGTCTATACACTCTTTGTGTTTGCATCTCATACACTTCAAGTCTACACACTCGATGCTGCATCATGTCTGTACACACTTAGTTAAAATCCTGAACTAACTCAATACATTCATTTTTCTCCTGTTTCAGATTGTTTCAAGCTGATGTCTGGGCATGTGATCCGAGGTTGGCACCTGGCACGTGATCCGAGGACAAAGAGGGCACAAGCCCTGCACACGCCCTAATTGCTGCTGCTATAAATACGATGCTTCCTCCATCAGAAGAAGAGATCGAAAAAGAAGGAGAGGGCATCAGAGAGTGATAGAGCAGTGATAAAGGAAGAGTGATCGAAGCAGAGAGGCAAAGAGCAAAAGTAGCAGAAGAAAGAAAAGAGGAAGAAGAGAGAAGCTGAGAGCCAGAGTGAGAGAGCAGAAGAAGAAAAAGAAAAAGAGAAAGAGAGATGGAGAGCTCGTGAAGAAGAAGAGAAGCTTCATTGTCTTCACTGGACCTTGGATCAGATCCAATCCAGTTTGCTCCTGCGAGAGCTACCTTGTGCTTTTCATTTTTCAGCTTTCAGTTGCTGCGTTTTTTGTTTCTCTTTTTAACTGTTCACAGTTGTTCTTCCGATCCTCTGGTTTGAGGTCGGGTTCCCTCCGGTTTGGAGGAAGAGAGACTTGCGTCTCTGGTTGCCTGTGACTGGGTGTCACTGGCAGTTCCCCTCCGATTTGGAGGAAGGGAGGTCTGAGACCTCTGGGTTGCAAGTGGCTGGGAGTCACTTGTGGGTTCCCTCTGGGTTCGCAGAGGAAGAGAGATCTGTGATCTCTTGTTTTCCAGTGACGGGCTGTCACTAGCAGGTTCCCTACGGTGTGGAGGAAGGGAGATTCGTCTCCGGTTCTGATCTTGTGGGTAGCAAGATCAGGTGTCAAGCTTCTGTGGGTTGCAGAGCTTGGGTTGAGGGATTTATTTCCCTCGGTTTGTCAAGCTGTTTGGCAGCAATTGTTGCAGACTGAGTCTGCTGTTCTAGCCTTGCTAGTGGAAGCCTCACTCCGGTTTGGAGTGA
Organism: Amorphophallus konjac; assembly: GCA_022559845.1. Taxonomy (NCBI): domain Eukaryota; kingdom Viridiplantae; phylum Streptophyta; class Magnoliopsida; order Alismatales; family Araceae; genus Amorphophallus; species Amorphophallus konjac. The sequence goes on from CM040121.1 coordinate 261,461,476, forward strand.
GGGGTGGATGTAGGTCTGTGGACCGAACCACCTAAAAAATCCATTGTCCATCGTGGTTTGATTGCTTTGTATGGTTGATTGATCTCGCTAGATGCATGCTAGGAACGTGATCTTATTGGCTGTCCATGTTCTAGCGATTGATGGGGCATGCATCTTTGATGTTTGAGTATTTGTCCATCGAATTTGTGATCATCATCTCATACGGTTTTTAAATTGGCTAAAAACCATTAGAAGATCCATTCACCCCCCTCTGGATCTACGTCTGTCTCATTATCCGCTCCTAACATCTAGAAGGCGCGTGGAGGCCGTATAGGGCATGTGGATCGAAGGTCTTCAATGATTGGATAATGTTCTTGCCCCCCTTGCCTTGGGAAAGAAGAAAAGGCCCTGCGTTTCTGCTATAAAATAGGGGCTCCGCCCAGAAGAAAGGCGTCCTCTAGCTCTCTCCACTGGTTGCTATTAGAAGAAGCCCCCCTACTGGTGTGCCCTTCGAAGCTACCTGTGAGGGTGATCTCCAGAGTTCCTGCTGCTACTCCTATGCGATGAAGAAGAAGAGAAGAAGGGAGAGAGAGAGAAGGTGCTGCTTAGGGAGGGAGAGGAGTCAATGCTCCACCTTCCCCCTTCTTCTTTCTTCTGCTATGAAATTTTATGATGTTCTTTTTTGTTTTGCTTGAGCACTTCCCAGGCTCGTTGGTCTTGGGACGATGTATCCCTTTCGCCTGAAATGAATAGAAATGAACTTTTGGTGCTTGGATGTGCATATTTTCGTTCTTACAGATTTCTTTCCAATCCCCATTCCCCCAGTTTGCTGTGATTCTGTTATTATGTTCTTCTTTTCTTCTTTGTTTTGTCGCTTGGAGGAAAGCTATGTATCGTGAGAAGAGGCCAGGCTCGGCCTATCTAATAACAATGGATTGGGTCTGGGTTTTGCCCTTCTCGACTTGCTAGATGAGGGTCCTCTCTCAAGCCTCATTCTGCTCTCCCGGGCAAGGTGGGTTGCAGGATATCACCCCAGTTCTTACGGTGGGTTAATGCCCTTCTGGGCGACAGCAATATGCATAAGTCCTTTCCCCAATATCATAGGCGGGTCTAGACCCTCCCTATGCATACGATGTCTGTGTGTTCTGAGCTTTTAGAGCGCATGCTAATTTTCTGTTTGCTGTAATGCTCCTGGAGGAATGGCCATTTGCCTTCTCACTCATGCGATGAGTTGTTGAGGCTTTGGCTCAGTCCTAAAATCATTGGAATCCACAGTTCTTTTGCCTTAGCCTTTGCTTAATCCTGGCTCGTTAAAGGGCTATGGCTCATCACTTTGACTTCCATGCCACTCACACACAAGCACTCTACCGCCGATGCAATGCTCACTGTAGTTTATTCTCGCAGACTTTATGTTTTCATCTATTGATGAGCACTGTCCGCTATAGTCTCCAGCCCCCATTTGGGATACAGGCTTGCTAGTTTTACAGCATGGCTTACGGTCTCGTGCACCAAGGCAATAAGGTGTTCCCTTTGGTTTGCTACCGATTTCTATAATGGACCCATCTTTGGGGAAAGGATACATTACAGTTTCGTACCAATCAAATTTCTGCAGCCACCCTTACATCCCCAGGGATTTGCTTCTTTATAGCAAGATCTCTGGAGGACGTTTCGCCAAGGGGATGGACATCAAGGGCCATGGAGCCAGCAGCAGCACATGTACAGTTCGAAGTTGGAAATAGAATCATCCCTGGGTCAGTGGAGCTCCCCTTGTAGGCCAGTCCTCGGGGTTCTCCCTACCCAATTTTGGGATATGTAATAGCCATTCTTGGCTTGCTCTGATTTTAGGAGCCATCTCGGAACATCCGTGGATGCGCTTCTAATTTTTCACCCCCCAAAGCTCTAGTCTAGGAGAGGTGCTGCCCAATTTTCCTCGGAACTGCGGCCTTAATGAAAAAACAAACTAATGACAAAAACATGAACTAAGCAATTGATATAATGCTTGATAGGGTGCAAGCCCAGGATGCAGAGGGGGGTGAATGTATCCTGCTAGAAATATCGCCCAATTAAAATTAAACTCAGAAGCTAAACACAAATCCAGAATAAAAACTAATTCAATTGAACATATGAAGAGACACTTGGAGTGCTCCTAATCAATCATCTAGCGGAAGCAAACACACAGATAAACCACTGCTCAAGAGATTTTTAGGTGGTTCGGTCCAAGGACCTACGTCCACCCCTCACACCCAACCGGAGTGAGGCTTCCACTAGCACAGGGTAGAAAACTGCAGACTCAGTCTGCGAACAAGATGCTGCCACACAGCTTAACCAGGGGAACAGCCTCCCCTCTTCCTTCCAACTGGAGGGACACCCCAAGTGACTCCCAGCCACTTGGAAGCCAGAGACGCACAGTCTCTCTTCCTCCAAACCGGAGGGAACACCTAGTCTTGCAACCCACAAGACTAGAACTGGATGACCAATCCTCCCTTCCTCCAAACCGGAGGGGAACCTAGAGACCCAAGTCTCCCTTCCTCTGAAACCCAGAGGGAAGCACAAGTGACACCAAGTCACCTGCAAACTAGAGGTCTCGGACCTCTCTTCCTCCCAACCAGAGGGACCCCTGGACTCGAAACCTACAAGCCCAGAACTGGAGGACCCATCCTCCCTTCCTCCAAATCGAAGGGAAACAACCGATGACTCTCAGTCAAAGGCAACCAGAGACGCAAGTCTCTCTTCCTCCACATCGGAGGGAACCCGACCTCACACAAGAGAATTGGAAGAACAACTAGAGAATAGTTGAAAAGAAAAAACAAAAACGCAGCAACAGAAAGCTGGAAAAAGTAAACTCAGACTGTGGCTCTCGCAGGAGCTGGCTGGCCTGGATTTGATCCACGGCCCAGCAGGAACAGATCTTCAGTTGAAGCTTCTATCACTCTAGCTCTCTCCTCTTCTCACTCTTCTTTTTCTTCTCTTTCGCAGGCTCTCTCTAGCTTTTCTTTTCTCTTCTTCTTTCTTCTTCTTCTTCTTCTTCTGCTTCTGCTCACTGCCTTTCTGCAACTCTCTTCTTCTATATCGATCACTTTCTTTCTTTCTGATCCCGATCTCTTTTTCTCTTTTCTTCACTCACACTCTATACTCCAGATGGAGGCGTCCTGGTATTTATAGCTGCAGCATTTAGGGCGTTATCATCGAATCACGTGCCAGGTGCCAACCTCGGACCACGTGCCACTTATCTGCTTCTTTTACAGTACCTGTCACACAGACATAAGAAGGTATCAGATAATGTATAGACTTGGTTCAGGCTGTTTAACAAAGTGTGTACAGCCATGATGCAGCTTGAGTGAATAGACTTGAAAGTTAACTGAGTGTACAGACTTCGTGTGAAGTATAGAGTGTATAGACTTGAAGCTTGATATCGAGTGTATAGAGTTGAAGCTTTGAAAACGAGTGAATAGACTTCATTTTGAAGGGGATGAACATGTGCTAAAGTGTGTACAGTCTACAAGGATGGATGTTCAGACTTAACCTCTGAAGAGTATATACTCTGCTGAAGAACGTTCAGTCGATCTACAAGCCACAGGCTGTATAGACTTCATATGCAATGCAACATTGTATAGACTTAAGGGAGACGCTGAATGAGATGCAGATGCTGTATAGACTTTACATGTGAATGCATATGCCAATGTATATACTTGAAAGTATGAGACGCTGACTGAGACTATAGGATGTACAGACTTCGAATCAAGGCTTGAATAGTAAATCAATGTCTAGACTTGGATGCCCAATCGCCAATGTATAGACTTGCAGCTTGAACCAGTGTATAGACTCTGATGCAAATGAGAAGCCAATGTGCAGACTTCACAAAGTATAGACTTTCCAAACGACTGTACAGACTTTATCCCAATCAGCGATGTATAGACTTTGATAACTGATGCATGAACAGTACGCCAATGTATAGACTTGGAACATCTGAGGACTAGTGTACAGACTTGCAGAGCCGAACCCAATGTATAGGCTTGGCGAAGCACAGTCCAATGTATAGACTTTGCGAAACAGAGTCCAATGTATAGACTTGGCAGGTTGACCCACTGTACAGACTTTGAAGCTTAAGTCAATGTGTAGACTTGTGAAGCTTGAGGCCAATGTACAGACTTGGCGTTCCACTGTGGATGTATAGACTTGAGTGAAGTGAACGGATGTTCAGACTTTGAAGATCCACTGTGGATGTATAGACTTCGAAGGATGAATGAACAGTCAATGTATAGACTTCACTTGAGTGCATTGGCTGTACATACTTTGAGCAATGCAAAGGCAATCGGATGTATAGACTTCACATGCCAGAACAACTGAACCGTGTACAGACTTGAACAAGTAAAGTCTGTACAGACTTGAAGATTCACGATGTATAGACTTTGGCAAGAGATTGGCTGTACAGACTTCAACACAGTTGCGATGTACAGGCTTTGACAAAGCAGCGTTGTACAGACTTGATGAAGCTTCAGATGAATGAATGTATAGACTTGAAACAGAAGTCAGGCAAGCGTTGTGTAGACTTGGCCAGAACATAGGGAAAGGTATGAATGTATAGACTTGGCCAGAACGTAGGGAAAGCCGCCAATGTTCAGACTTGATCATCCAGCAGTGTATAGACTTTGTTTCGAGCAACGTAGGTAAAAGATACAATGTATAGACTTTGCACAGGAGTGCCTGAAGCGATGTACAGACTTGGAGTGCCAAAGCCATTGTATAGACTTGGCGTGCCGAAGCCATTGTATAGACTTTGCGAAAGGCTTGAAACATAAGGACGCTGCTCACTGTACAGACTTGAGGTTTCAACAGTATGATGTACAGACTTGGAGAATGGCTTGAGATACATAAACGTTGCTCACTGTACAGACTTGATCAAGGCAGCTGAACAATGTACACACTTCCAATGTATAGACTTCTCATGAACAATCCGATGTGCATACTTCCCTTCGATGCATCTACAGTGCAATGTATTGACTTGATGAACAGTGCACTGTATGGACTTTGATGAAGGGCCCAATGTATGGACTTCACCTGAAATGCAGTAACCTGGGCGCTGTACAGACTTGAGTTTTCAACAGACTGATGTACACACTTGGAAGGCTTTGAAGGCAAAGTACAGACTCTACCAATATGCAGACTTTGCCTAAAATGCAGTGTGTAAACTTGAGATATGATGCATGAACAGATTTGCGTTGTATAGACTTGGGGGGTCGACCCATCTGGAAGGGGGGTCGACCCATTGAACAGACTGACATAAGATATCCAGATAACAAGCAATCCAGATAACAATCAATTATGAAATGCACCAAAGCACACCACACAGCCATATTTAAATGCAGTAATAATTCATATAAGATTTTCAATGAAACATTCATATGCACCACAAACAGAATTGTATGCATTCAAATGACTTATAGTGTTTGCTATCATCAAAATCACAGGGACACAACAATCTCCCCCTTTTTGATGATGGCAACACTATGAGTACTCTATGAGTCATACTGACTTGATCAAATATTTCTCCCCCTTTGACTTCAGCTAAAAGACATGAATTGAAGAGGAAAGAATAAGACTGCATAATATGAGTGAATTAAAAACTCCCCCTTTGACTAAGCTCCCTCGTATCAAAAAACGTTTTGATGAATGAAACCCATTGAGATGAAGGGAGAATGTCAACAAAAGTACATGTACACTCAAGAATGCTAACTAGATCTCCCCTTTAAGGAATCATGACATGGAAGCTCCCCCTGATTAGATGGAGTGAAGCCAATTGATATAGTGAAGTGATGAGCATCTATGAGCAAAACACAGACTGTAATAACAGTGAATAAGTGAGAAAGATAAGTTTTCATTAGCACACTGCAAGGATGAACACTGGTTATCCAAAGACTGCAACTCTCATATATGACAACCAGTCTGAATCAAAACACAGTGATAAAGAACAATAGGATGAGCATTTTCAACAATTAGTGAAAATTGAGATATTGAACTTTTCAGCAAGATACCAACTTCATAGAATCCGAATTTTAAGTTCTAGATTCCTCCATCATAAAAGCTTATGAAACCTTGATTGTCAGATGTGGTTTAAGAATGATGTAAACCTAAAATTTTCAAAGAGAAATTGTACTCATATCTGAACCAACTCTTAATAAGAAGGAACTACAAGCTCATATAAGATTCTAGTTCAACCAACTTCCATCTTACTTAGTTTACTTTCCATGACAGCTTTAACAGAAACATAAGTGAATGCACCTGAATTATAATTGTTCCTTCAGAAATTGATTTAAACTTGTTCATATCTTTCTTTAATGAACAATTTTGGTTTATCAGCACCTTTTGACGTGGAGAGACACCTTGATCAGAGGTCAGAATCCCTAGTTACTCAGTGTGACAACCGTATTGCTTCTCCCATTTTAGAGAACAGAGGTAGCAATAAAAGTATCTTTGGCATGAGGATACACCTTGATCAGAGGCCAGAATCCCCAGTTACTCAATACAACTATGCCATTGCTCTGCCATATTTTCACAATAATTTCCAATCATCTCTTTAAACAGAGTTAACCATGGTACATCATGACACAATCCTTTGGATAGGTTTCTCAGTAACCACAGTCATTGCTCTGTCCATACTTTTACTTAAAAAAGGATTCAGAAGAAGCTAGATGTTTAGGAACAATCACATACACTATATATCTCAGTCAACGTAGACATGGATATCAACTTTTCAGATTTCAGAAAGTCTTACATGAATTTACATGAAGCAGATAGTTAAAGATTATTAAGAGGTTGAAACAGATATTTTCAAGTTTCTTGTGACCAAACAAGAGTACATAAGACTTAAACCACTTCCAGTTAACAAATGTTCTTAAGCATGTATAATGGAAGGTTCCTCATTAAAGATATTTTAACTTTTATGAAGTAGTATTCAGAAGCATGGATTCTGAAGGATTGTAGCAAATGAGCTGCTCTTGAGCATAGAAGTTCAAAGATGACTGAATAGAAGTGAAGCTCTCCTTCAGCAGATTTAGGAGAGACAGACAGATACCTATAAGGTATGAATTCAGATTATGAACAACTTCAGAAGCAGTCAAGAAAGATCATTTGATACCACTTTGATGATGGAATCACTGACACTACAGAATTGATAGGATGAATCAAGTAGGTGGATAGGAAGAGTTCAGATATAGACATAACTGAACGAATTAAGTATGCTCCCCCTATCTATATGCAGTGAGACACTACCTTCCCTTTTTTTTTGATTTTTCAAAAATAAGTGATATGTTATGCTATGACTCCCTTTAACTAAATACAATAAATCATCTTATATGCCATGAAGACAATGCAGATGATGACTGACTATGCAACAACAGATTTAACATGCTATGCAGTAAATCTAAAAACAGTTGTGTGATTTCAAGAGTAAGAATAATGCTCCCCCTAAATGTATGCATTCAATCTATCTTTTTGGCATTTTCAATGTAATGAAATGCAATGCAATTAACTACATGTATGCACGGGCATGAAGCAAAATATTCACATGAAGATGCAGACATTCACTGATATGTTGACCCTTGGTACTTGGCGGAGAACTTGGTCTAAAAGACCATCTCACACAAAGTAAGAATTTCCAGACAGATTTCCTCTGCCCTTTAGTAGCTTACCATTTGATATACCAAAGTGGTCATGCATGACAATGCAATACCAACAGTCCTATATGCATCAGATTTTCAATGATTGTGTGTCAAGTGCATGATTATGCAATACTCATATATGCACTCAGCTCAAAGTACAAACAAGAAAGCCCACAAAGCTCAATGCAAGAGTCAAACCAAACAAAAAGCATGCATGCATGAAACTATGACTTATCAGATCAACCATAAATTTCATTTGAACAGATGTGAAGAGTTTACCTAAATGGGGTTTTATCAACTCGGGTGCCTTGGTTTATTCCCCCCCCCTTTTTTATATTATTCTTCAGCTTCTAAGGCACACCTGCAAGTTAGCACACTATGTTGCATGGGCAGATACCCAAACTATCTTGGGCCCTGCATGGTTAATAGTGACACCTTTGGCAGGTGTTCTAAACAACCTCTTAGCATGTAGGTCATCAGATTTCATCAGATGGCAATTATTCATTGAATGACCTAATATACCACAATAATAGCAAGAGGCAGCAGATTTCAGATTTGATTTATGCACATTCTGTTTAGTATGAGTTCTATGTGCATATGCATGAAATTTTTTGTTAACAGAATTAAGATTCTGTTTACCAACATAAGCCAGCCAACAGTCAGCAGCTCTATGGCCTGGCTTCCCACATTCAAAACATGTAAGTGTTTTCTTTTCAAACACAAATTCATTTCTATCAGAAATATTTCTATTGACAGGGAATTTACCAGACTTATTGTTAAACTTCCTTCCCTGAGCATGCCAACATTGGGCTGTAATGTGGCCCATCTTGCCACAGTGAAAGCATGAACTAGAATTTCTTCCACCAGCCCTCAGCTAGCATTCAATGGCTATGTGGCCTGTCTTTCCACACTCAAAGCATGTAATGAGCTTATCTTTAAAAATAAATTTGTTCTTATTAGGACCATGTTGGCTTGCATAAGATTTACCATGATACGAATGAGATGTTTTCTTATCATTTGTAAACCAGCATTGTGCAATTGTGTGTCCTAATTTACCATAGTGAAAACATTCAATTTTCTTTTTCTGAAATGAAGGATTTCTATCATGAAGGTTCCTAGCAGTCATATCATCCTTCTCCATCAATTTACATTCATGCATCAGATGACCAAATTTATGACAATAATGGCATGACATTTTCTTTTTAGATGCATGTGAATGTGTGTGTGAACTTTGATCAACATGCCCTAATGAACCCTTTTTATTTATTTTCTGTTTTCCAATCTTTTTCTGATTTTTGTTCTGTTCTTCAGTTTTCTGAACAATGGGCTGTTTATCTTTTGAAGTGGTGGCTACATTTGAAGCCTTTACAAAAGATGTCATCAACTTGCTCTGAAATTCTTTCTTGTTACCATTATTGTAGTCCAGCCCTTCCTTCCTAGTGTTGATTTTTACACCTAGTAGCTTGTCTAAGTTTTTCTGCCCACTTACGAATTTTGACAAAGTATTGTTCAGATCATTTATTTCAGATTGAAGGGAAGAGACCTGATGTTCATAGTTGACTATATCTTCTTCATAGACCAGAATTTGTTGATGCATCACATCATTCAAAGTTTTAAGGGTATCAATTTCTGATTTCAGTTTGAGCTCATTTTGATTTTCATCAACATATTTTCCTTTTTCAAATGTCAGCAATCTCTCTGACATGGTGGAGTTCAACTGTTTTAGTTTCTCAATTTCCTCCTTTAGACTAGTATTCTCCTGCTCAAGTTTATCATCATCAAACAAAACATCAGTTAGGAAACTTGGATATTTTGATTTACAGTTTTCAAAGTTTTCCTAAAATTTTAAGTTCGCAACACTAACAGCCTTGAACTCTTCATTGATCAATTTGTTTTCATTCTCAAGACTGATATGTTTTTGTTCAGATTCTTGACATTGGTTTCTGAGTTTAGTGTTTTCAGATTTAACATGATCAAGTTCTGATTGGATTCCATCTAGTTTCGACACTTGTCTTCTGAGTATCTCATTTTTAGTTTTCAGAATTTCAGGATTTTCAAGATTTTCAGTTCCAGAAATAGGATCCCCTAGACTTGTTAACTTCTTTATCAGACTTTTATTCTTCTTCCTCAATGTTTCATGGGAGTTTAACAGATTAGCATAGGCATCCTCCCAGTCATCTAAAGTGAAACTATCGAAAGGATTGATTACCTCTTCAGCATCTTCAAATTCATCTTGATTAGTGCTATGGTCGCTCTTATCAGCCATCAGGCAACTGTCCTCATTCATCCTCTGAGCTAGCTTCAACTGATCCAGAATGTCCTTTGCGGACCTGCAGTCATAAAAACAAGAATGTAGAGCCTTGTCAGTAGCTTCTTTCATTAATCTCAAAACTTTCTGATTCTCTCCATTTCTTGATCTGTCACTTTTAGTCCATTTGGACTCTTCCTGTGGCAGTCTATGAGGACCATGTGAAATTAACTTCCACAGATCCGGATCCATTAAATTCACATAGTTATGTAGACTGCTAACCCATGAGTTAAAATTAGAGCCATTGAAAATCGGTGGAGAACTCATTGATTAAATCGGCAAGAAGATTAATGCAACAGAGAGAAAGTTCAGAGATGCACCAAAGGCAACAGGATCCTCTGCAGATCGTTGGATCTGATCAGACAGAGAACCGCTCTGATACCAATTGATAGGGTGCAAGCCCAGGATACAGAGGGGGGTGAATGTATCCTGCTAGAAATATCGCCCAATTAAAATTAAACTCAGAAGCTAAACACAAATCCAGAATAAAAACTAATTGAATTGAACATATGAAGAGACACTTGGAGCGCTCCTAATCAATCATCTAGCAGAAGCAAACACACAGACAAACCACTGCTCAAGAGATTTTTAGGTGGTTCGGTCCAAGGACCTACGTCCACCCCTCACTCCCAATCGGAGTGAGGCTTCCACTAGCACATGCTAGAAAACTGCAGACTCAGTCTGCGAACAAGAGGCTGCCACACAGCTTGACCAGGGGAACAGCCTCCCCTCTTCCTCCCAACCGGAGGGACACCCCAAGTGACTCCCAGCCACTTGGAAGCCAGAGACGCACAGTCTCTCTTCCTCCAAACCGGAGGGAACACCTAGTCTTGCAACCCACAAGACTAGAACCGGAGGACCAATCCTCCCTTCCTCCAAACCGGAGGGGAACCTAGAGACCCAAGTCTCTCTTCCTCTGAAACCCAGAGGGAAGCACAAGTGACACCAAGTCACCTGCAAACTAGAGGTCTCGGACCTCTCTTCCTCCCAACCGGAGGGACCCCTGGACTCGAAACCTACAAGCCCAGAACCGGAGGACCCATCCTCCCTTCCTCCAAACCGGAGGGAAACAACCGATGACTCCCAGTCAAAGGCAACCAGAGACGCAAGTCTCTCTTCCTCCACACCGGAGGGAACCCGACCTCACACAAGAGAATCAGAAGAACAACTAGAGAATAGTTGAAAAGAAAAAACAAAAACGTAGCAACAGAAAGCTGGAAAAAGTAAACTCAGACTGTGGCTCTCGCAGGAGCTGGCTGGCCTGGATTTGATCCACGGCCCAGCAGGAACAGATCTTCAGTTGAAGCTTCTATCACTCTAGCTCTCTCTTCTTCTCACTCTTCTTTTTCTTCTCTTTCGTAGGCTCTCTCTAGCTTTTCTTTTCTCTTCTTCTTTCTTCTTCTTCTTCTTCTGCTTCTGCTCACTGCCTTTCTGCAACTCTCTTCTTCTATATCGATCACTTTCTTTCTTTCTGATCTCGATCTCTTTTTCTCTTTTCTTCACTCACACTCTATACTCCAGATGGAGGCGGCCTGGTATTTATAGCTGCAGCATTTAGGGCGTTATCATCGGATCACGTGCCAGGTGCCAACCTCGGACCACGTGCCACTTATCTGCTTCTCAAACAGTACCTGTCACACAGACATAAGAAGGTATCAGATAATGTATAGACTTGGTTCAGGCTGTTTAGCAAAGTGTGTGCAGCCATGATGTAGCTTGAGTGAATAGACTTAAAGGTTAACTGAGTGTACAGACTTCGTGTGAAGTATAGAGTGTATAGACTTGAAGCTTGATATCGAGTGTATAGAGTTGAAGCTTTGGAAATGAGTGAATAGACTTCATTTTGAAGGGGATGAACATGTGCTGAAGTGTGTACAGTCTACAAGGATGGATGTTCAGACTTAACCTCTGAAGAGCATATACTCTGCTGAAGAACATTCAGTCGATGTACAAGCCACATGCTGTATAGACTTCATATGCAATGCAACATTGTATAGACTTGAGAGAGACGCTGAATGAGATGCAGATGCTGTATAGACTTTACATGTGAATGCATATGCCAATGTATATACTTGAAAGCATGAGACGCTGACTGAGACGATCGGATGTACAGACTTCGAATCAAGGCTTGAATAGTAAATCAATGTCTAGACTTGGATGCCTAATCGCCAATGTATAGACTTGCAGCTTGAACCAGTGTATAGACTCTGATGCAAATGAGAAGCCAATGTGCATACTTCACAAAGTATAGACTTTCCAAACGACTGTACAGACTTTAGCCCAATCAGCGATGTATAGACTTTGATAACTGATGCATGAACAGTATGCCAATATGTAGACTTGGAACATCTGAGGACCAGTGTACAGACTTGCAGAGCCGAACCCAATGTATAGGCTTGGCGATGCACAGTCCAATGTATAGACTTTGCGAAACAGAGTCCAATGTATAGACTTGGCAGGTTGACCCACTGTACAGACTTTGAAGCCTAAGTCAATGTGTAGACTTGTGAAGCTTGAGGCCAATGTACAGACTTGGCGTTCCACTGTGGATGTATAGACTTGAGTGAAGTGAACGGATGTTCAGACTTTGAAGATCCACTGTGGATGTATAGACTTCGAAGGATGAATGAACAGTCAATGTATAGACTTCACTTGAGTGCATTGGCTGTACATACTTTGAGCAATGCAAAGGCAATCGGATGTATAGACTTCACATGCCAGAACAACTGAACCGTGTACAGACTTGAACAAGCAAAGTCTGTACAGACTTGAAGATTCACGATGTATAGACTTTGGCAAGAAATTGGCTATACAGACTTCAACACAGCTGCGATGTACAGACTTGATGAAGCTTCAGATGAATGAATGTATAGACTTGAAACAGAAGTCAGGCAAGCGTTGTGTAGACTTGGCCAGAACGTAGGGAAAGGTATGAATGTATAGACTTGGCCAGAACGTAGGGAAAGCCGCCAATGTTCAGACTTGATCATCCAGCAGTGTATAGACTTTGTTTCGAGCAATGTAGGTAAAAGATACAATGTATAGGCTTTGCACAGGAGTGCCTGAAGAGATGTATAGACTTGGAGTGCCAAAGCCATTGTATAGACTTGGCGTGCCGAAGCCATTGTATAGACTTGGCGAAAGGCTTGAAACACAAGGACGCTACTCGCTGTACAGACTTGAGGTTTCAACAGTATGATGTACAGACTTGGAGAATGGCTTGAGACACATAAACGCTGCTCGCTGTACAAACTTGATCAAGACAGCTGAACAATGTACACACTTCCAATGTATAGACTTCTCATGAACAGTCTGATGTGCATACTTCCCTTCGATGCATCTACAGTGCAATGTATTGACTTGATGAACAATGCACTGTATGGACTTTGATGAAGGGCCCAATGTATGGACTTCGCCTGAAATGCAGGAACCTGGGTGCTGTACAGACTTGAGTTTTCAACAGATCGATGTACATACTTGGAAGGCTTTGAAGGCAAAGTACAGACTCTACCAATATGCAGACTTTGCCTAAAATGCAGTGTGTAGACTTGAGATATGATGCATGAACAGATTTACGTTGTATAGACTTGGGGGGTCCACCCATCTGGAAGGGGGGTCGACCCATTTAACAGACTGACATCAAGATATCCAGATAACAAGCAATCCAGATAACAATCAATTATGAAATGCACCAAAGCACACACCACACAGCCATATTTAAATGCAGCAATAATTCAGATAAGATTTTCAATGAAACATTCATATGCACCACAAACAGAATTGTATGCATTCAAATGACTTATAGTGTTTGCTATCATCAAAATCACAGGGACACAACAATGCTAAAACAAATGCATCAGACGCAAAGAATAAATGCTGGGAAGAACAAATCTGAAAAGAATGTGACTAAATGAAGTTGCTGTTCTGGCAGCAGAAATAAAGAAAAGATAATTTACTTCAAAAGAAATGAAAAGAATAAAGAAAAGAATAAGACAAACGAAATGCAATCAATGAACTAATCAAACAGGTAAAAACTGCATGATCATATGCATTATGCATAAACCTCTTGCATGATTTTCTAAGCGCTGTGCAATTTAGGACCTGGCGTGGGAAGTGTCGACTCATAGAGTCGACTCCCTATTGTCCTGGCTTTGCCCTCTGTCTAACGCATGAATCCGACCCAGGAGTCAACTCCAAGGGTCGACTCCCCCTAGCCTGGCCACTGTCCAGTGATTGCATCCCACTGAGGAATTAAACCAAACACCTTTGCATCCCTCATGCGACTCATATTAACCCACACTGATTCCCCTTCCTCATGCATTCCCTTAGCAGTGGGTACTTCATTAATGACCACACTTGCATTGGAGCGTGCATGCATTATGTGTGTGAATTGAGCCATGTGCATAGACCTCATATGCATTCTTGTAACTCACGGTCAGTCAGCCATTTTCGGTCGACCATTCGTTGAATTCGGTCGACCAATCCATAATTTCAGTCGACCAAACCCTCAGTGCATCAACGAACCCTGTATGCTGCCATGTGAATGTTTGCAAAAGCTTCCTTGCACTCCCTACATAAACGATCCATGCATAGATGCATGCTATACACAAAGAGGAAACAAAAGAAAGAAAATTTGAAGAATAAAGAAAGAAATTAAAGGAAGAAAATCAAAAGAATAAATCAAAGAAAGGAAACTAAAGTTTAACGGCTCCTGAACTTCCAAGATCAATCCATAACATGAGTAAAACAAACAAGCAACAAACAAACGAATGAACAGGGGTTGTTCTGCTCCCTAACGTGAACTGCGTCGATGCAGCTCAGTCCTGCATCGACGCAGTGTAGCTCCCTAGACGCGTTCCTGCCGCACTTGCGTCGACGCTGGCTGTACATGGCGTCGACGCAACAACGCTCTGGGTGAAACCCCAGCGTGCTGCGCCGATGCAGCCAGTGCCCCGCGTTGATGCGGCTTAGCCTGTGCTTGCCTCCACTTGGTCTGGCGCGTCGACGCGGGCTGGCTCTGCATCTACGCGATGGCCGTTTGGCCCTTTTGCGCGTTAAAAGAAGTAAAGGAAATAAAGAAAATGAAAGAAATGATAATAAAAAAATACACATAAGTAATAAATGATAAACAAGATATAAAAACTATAATGGCATAAAACTTGATAAAAATATGATAATGCATAGATTAAAAAAGAAGAAGAAAGGAACTATTAAACATACAACAAAGCAAAAAAATAACAAAGCTCCCACCTCCTCTTGACCCTATGCAAAGGGGATATCAACAAGGCCTCTACGGGTCATGCTTGAACCTTGGGATCATCCCATCATGGTCATAGCCTGACCCCGCTCTGGGCCAACAGCCCGCTATGTTTAAATATATTTCCATTACGATCTAATCCCGGATATCAAACTTGCCATATCTCTGCCAGACATATGTTTATAAATTGAGACTCTTGGTCAGATATGAATTGGTCGAGTAATGACCGGCTTTATTGAAAATATTTACCTCTCAATGGGGGATGTTTTTTTTATTGAAGTTTGGAATTCTCATTCGTTTCTTTAATTGATATCAATTTAAGGCCCGATGGCCCCTTCTCCTGGCATTTAATCAAAGATTTTCTCCTCTCCAAGGGGATGTAATTAACGCCACGACCTTTATGGCACGGCGGGTTTTAGTCCTGACCCGATGCCCATAATCGTCTGGTTAGTCAGACGGATCGCACCTGTGGTCTCAGACCCTCCCAATCTTGAGACCTGAATAAATCATCACTTCGGTGACTAGCACACCCACACACTTAATAAAACTGAATAAACCATCTATAGAATGAAAAGAACTGATTAAAACAAAAGATAAAAATAATAAAAAAGATGATTGAATCAAAAAGTTCGTCCAACAGGTTTGGCACGCCCGGTGGGATGACGCCTCCTTTCATCTTCTCGCTAGGATTAAGTGCCCAACGGCCTCCTCCTAAAATACTAACTCGCTTTAAATTTTAAATTACAGGTGGCATCCTGATTAACTAGATGGCTGTCTCATTCGGACCATTTGTGGTTGCTGATCACGCCAGGTATGGCTACCTGGCCGTGCCTACGAAGTTTGGTGACTTCCCGCCAGTGGTAGGCTTCCCCAACTTTTTAGGGGTGGCCTTCGTTGAGCTCCTTGACGTCCAGGAGATAAAGTCGGTCGCTCCTGCAAAAGCTTCTACGACTGATGTTGCTGCGGTGGGCTGCTACGTCCACCATGTCCACTCCTGCGGTTCCCACAACAAGAGGCACTCGCCAGTTGCCAGGAGGGCTGCCAAGAAGAATACCGGCATACTATAGGGCTGACTGTCGACGTCGGGCAAGTCCATGCTGATCGGAGGCGTCCGCGTATTTTTGAATGGCCGGCAGGCCAGGATTTTGCCCGATAGGGTGATTACCAATGTACCGGTGTAGAACTCATGCCAAGCACTAGCTCAAGATAAGACAGACCATGTGAGGTCCGAATCAAGGGGAGGTCTGGCCCTGAAGCCAACCAAGTTCAAACAAGTATGGGTGCCTAAGCAGATGCGGGCTCGGGCTGCTGCTCAACCGAAACCTGTCCAAGCTAGCAGGTTCGACAGAAAAGAAAAATAAGAAGAAGAAAGAATTGAGGTGTCATCTCCGACACCTTGCAGACCGGTCTTCCGGGCCTATGGCCGGCATGCGAATGTTCATGCTTTTAGCAAGAGATGCAGCTCAATAGCGGAACAACGGTGGCTCGCTTACAGGCCACCGGCTAAACACAGAATGTCACCATCAACACTCTGCTCAATAGGCGGGCAATATGATATCACCCTGGCCGTCCGAGGATATTTCTAGGGTCTCAGGAACACCTATCAAGGGATGCAGTGGCTCTTGGAGGCAATGAGCGCTGTAGAAGATGAAGACCGAGGAGAGCAAGTCAACCCAGAGGAAATTGCTGATGAAGGGTCTAGTTGCTACGGACCATCCCTTCATGAAGAAACTACACCGAGGATTTCGATGTTCGATAGGCTAACCTTCCCTGGGAAGCCAGCCAAGAGGGTGATATATAGGAACAAGCACCTCCAGATATTCAGCTGTAACATGGCTGGAGTGGCTGGCCTCTATGGGTCTCTACCCGAAGAATCTAAAGAGGTGATTAGACTCGCCAAGAGGCCCGATCCTATCACTAGAAGGAAGAAGGCTGCAGCTGATGCAGTGCAAGCATTTGTCAGGGAAACAAGCGCCTATGTAGTCACCATGGCTGTAAACATGATCACCACTGAAGACGAGGATGAGAGGCCAGCCCTTGCTTCAGATGCTCCGTTGGAGGGAGGAGGCCAAGCACCTAGCCCTTCCACCCCCGATCCAACAATGATGCTGCTGCTCCTGAAGTATAAACTGGAGATTGAGATGTTGAAGAAACAATTGAGCGAGCTGAGCATGCAAGCGTCAGCCTCGAAGCAGGTGGAAGCCCCTCCTGAAACATCATGTCATGGTGCCGCTGAGCTCGAGGGTTCACCTCAGATGGCGGCTTCTCAGCCAATACACAACTGTGCTGGGGGCATGGCCTCGATACCACCACCGGCTCCTCAACATCAGGGGACTGCCCGAAGTCCCCCGCGATCAATGACACCCAAGAGGGGGGGGGTGAATTGGGTGATTACAGATTTTAAAAAAAAATTTCCCGTTTTAAAACACGTATTAAGAGCAAGCAACAAACAAGTAGAGATCTGATGGATTACATAATGAATCTAACTAAATCAACCCCTACAGTAGTTCTTTGGTACTAGGCTGATTGTGTGTGCCAATGAAATTCAATTCAAAGACCCCTTTTCCTTCATGATCTCTCAGAAAGTGATGACGAATATCAATATGCTTGGTCCTAGAATGTTGAACAGGTTTTTTTGACATACTGATTGCACTGCTATTATCACACAAGATTGGCACACATTTTATTTCAATATCAAAATCAAGCAAATGATTTTTGATCCAAAGTACTTGGGCTCGACAACTTCCGGCGGCTACATATTCAGCCTCAGCCGTTGAGAGAGCTACTGAATGTTATTTCTTGGAGGCCCATGAGACTAGACACCCACCAAGAAACTGACAGTACCCACTAGTACTTTTACGATCTACAATACATCCGGCATAATCCGCATTGGTGTATGCAATAAAATCAAAAGAACTACCGATGGGAAACCACAAGCCAAAATCTATTGTGCCGAGTAAGTATCTAAAAATGCGTTTAACAGCCGATAAATGAGATTCTTTAGGGCATGACTGAAAACGGGCACAAAGATATACACTGAATTGAATGTCAGGACAACATGCTGTAAGATACAGTAGTGATCCGATCATACCTCGAAATAGTGTAGGATCTACTGTTTTACCATTTTCATCTTTGTCTAACTTCGAGGTTGTGGCCATTGGAGTTGACAAAGGTTTTGCTTCAGCCATCCCATGTTTTTTCAACAGCTCCATTGTGTACTTGGCTTGACTTATGAAAATGCTCTCAGATGTTTGCTTCACCTGCAGTCCAAGAAAGAATGTTAATTCACCCATTAAGCTCATCTTAAATTCTCCTTGCATAATTTCTGCAAATTCATCACACAACACATTATTAGTAGCTCCAAAAATTATGTCATCCACATACACTTGAACTACTAATATGTCTTTACCTGATTTCCTTGTGAAAAGTGTTTGATCAACCTTACCTCTCTTGAAATCATTTTCAATCAGAAATGAGGTGAGCCGTTCATACCATGTCCTTGGTGCTTGCTTCAGTCCGTACAAGGCCTTCTGGAGCTTGTACACATGTTGTGGATGTTTGGGGTCTTCAAAACCTGGAGGTTGTTTTACAAAGACATCCTCTTTGATATACCCAATTAGAAACGCAGATTTAACATCCCTTTAAAACAATTTGAAGTTAGATGAGTAAGCACAAGATAATAGAATTCTGACTGCTTCTAGACGAGCAACCAGTGTAAATGACTCATCAAAATCAATACCCATCTCCTGGCTATACCCCTTGGCCACAAGCTGGGCCTTGTTCCTAAGAACCAATCCCGTATCATTTAACTTATTTCCGAAAACCCATCGGGTTTCGATTATGGATTGATTCTTAGGTCGCGGCACAAGAGTCCACACCTGGTTTCTTTCGAACTGGTGCAATTCTTCATGTATAGCCTGGATCCAGGATTCATTTTGAAGAGCTTCACAGATATCCTTAGGCTCTTCCTGTGAGATTAAGGCTATCAAATCCTCTTCTTCTACTTGCCTTAGTGATGATATGGTTCTTACCCCGTCTTGAGGATTACCGATTATATTTTCAGCTAGATGATCCTTTAAGAATGTAGAGATGCTGGGCAAGTCGGGGTGCTGCACTTGCTGCTCTTGCAGTGTTTAAATTGAAGGATCTTCATCTTCTTCACTCTTGTTGGGTATTCCTTCCTTTGGTTCATCCTTGGCTTTAGATGTTCTAGCATTAGTTGAGTTTTTGGGGGCTTCTCCTGCATCCACAATTTGAATAGATTGGTTTGTTAGTTTTAGTTCGGATTCATCAAAAATCATATGAGGACTTTCTTCAACAACCAAAGTCCGTTTATTAAACACTCGATAAGCTCTAGAGTTAAGTGCATAGCCTAGAAAAGTTTCCTTGTCACTTTTCTCATCAAACTTACCTAGATTGGACTTACCATTGTTCAGGATGAAACATGAACATCTAAAGGGTTTAAGATGGGAAATGTTCAATTTCTTACCCTTGTAGAGCTCATATGGAGTTTTCTTCAAAATGGGCCTTACCATTGCCCTGTTGATGATGTAACACGCTGTACTTACTATCTCAGCCCAAAAGTATTTTGGTAGAGAATTTTCACTTAACATGGCCTGTGCCATGTCTATCAATGTTCTATTTTTTCTCTCCACCACTCTATTTTGTTGGGGCATCTTTGGTGATGAAAAATTGTGCGTGTACCCCTACTCTTCACAAAAATTGCTGAATTCATGATTTTCAAATTCCCCACCATGATCACTTTGAATGGTGGTGATAAGGTATCCTATATCATTTTGGATTTTCCTGCAAAACACTTGAAACTCCATCAATGCATCATTTTTATTGGATAGAAATAACACCCATGTAAATCTGGAATAATCATCAACAATCACAAAACCATAGGATTTCCCTCCTAGGCTGGACGTCCTAGTTGGGCCAAACAAACCAAGATGCAGCAATTCCAAAGGCCGGGAGGTAGAAATAATGTTCTTATTTTTGAAAGATATGCATGTTTGCTTGTCTTTTGTGTAAGTCTCACATATTTTATCACTTTCAAATTTTAATTTTGGCAAACCATTTACTAAGTCATGTTTAGACAACTTGGAGATTACTCTAAAACTAGCATGACCTAGTCTTCGGTGCCATAGCCATGCATTATCATGATTGTTTGCTACCAAGCACACATCATCACCGGAAACATCATCTAGATCAATAGTATAGACATTGTTGCTTCTCTTGCCGATGAATCTGATTTCATTGGAGGTTTTATCTATGATAATGCAGTGGGTTTCATCAAAAATGATTTTAAAACCCTTGTCATACAGTTGGCTTATGCTCAGCAGATTATGATTTAAGCCTTTCACTAAAAGGATATTTTCAATCAAGGTTTCAGAGTTTTTACCTATGTTGCCGATCCCAATGATTTTACCTTTGTCTTTGCCTCCAAAGGCAACTGATCCTCCATCCTTGTCTTGTAGTGTAGAGAACACTTTCTTGTCCCCTGTCATATGCCTTGAACAGCCGCTATCCAAGTACCATTTGCTCCCCCTGGCTTCAAGACATATATGCAAGAAACACCATTCTCATGCAATTGATTTTGGTACCCAAACTAGTTTGGGTCCGTAAGAGTTAGTCCAATTCTGTGCATATCTATTCTCGGTCCAAAAAGCATGATTTCTTGGTGAGTTTTGTTTGAACCAGCAATTGACAACAACATGACCAAATCTACCACAATGATAGAAATTAACAGCTGCAAACTTTCTTTGGAATTGTCATGGTTTGGGTTGGACATGTTTTGGCTTAGAGTTGGAACATGAAGCACGGTCATTTCCTTTTCCATGCACATAGGATGTAGTGATCTTATGCTCAAAAGATTTTTTATTTTGGGGAGTATATCTCAATCCTTCCTTCTGAAAATTAACTTTAACTCCCAGCAAGTTATCCAAATTTTATATGCCCTTGACAAACTTAGAGAGAGTAAACTGCAACTCAATTACCTTTTTATTCAAGCTCACATTTTTACTTTCAATTTCTGAAATGAATGATATCAGAATTCTTTTTTCATTCTTGAGCTTTTCACAAACTTGTTCATTTTCAAACATTTTACATGATAGCTCCTCTTTGGTTTTTTCAAGATCTGAAATTGTTTGAAGCATGGTTTCTTTTTCCTCTGTTAACTCAAACCATTCTTGTTCCAATTTCTTAAATTTAACAAAAATATCCTCATGTGATGAATCATCAATTTTCTTTTTGAGAGTTTTATTTTAAGATCTGATTTTTTTGTATTTTGTATACATTTTTTCTTAAATTCCACTAGCTCTTGGATCTCCTCATCGGATGGTTCGTCCTCTTCGTCGCTCCATGTGGCGACCATGGCTTGAGGCTTCTTGAATTTGTCCTTCTTGAATTTCCTCTTTAGATCTAGACATTCTCCTCTCATGTGCCCGGGCTTCTTGCATTCATAGCAAATGACATTATTGGGCTTGCTAGGCTCGCCCTTGGTCTGAAAGGGCTTCCTTTGCCCCTTTCTGAAATTACCTTGGAAATTTCTCTTCTTTCTCAGGAATCTCTTTACTTGGCGAGTTATCATGTCCAAGTCTTCTTCTTCATTGCTTCCCTCGCTGGATTCTTCTTCTTGAACATCATCATAAGATTGGTGAGCTTTCAATCCAATCACTTTCTTCTTCTTCGTATCTTCCTCGGCCGTTCTCTTCATGTTTATCTCATAGGTCATGAGTGACCATATGAGCTCATCCAAGGAAAGTGTGGACAATTTTTTTGAATCTTCAATTACTGTGGCTTTTGTGTGCCACGCCGATGGAAGTGATCTCAGGACTTTCCTCACAAGATCGGAGTTTGTGTACTCCTTCTTGAGGCTTTTGAGACTATTTGTGATCTCCGTTAATCTTGCGAACATCTCTGAGATGGTTTCTTCAGGCTTCATTTTGAATAGCTCATAATCTCTTACAAGGAGATTTGCCTTGGTCTCCTTGACCTCGGAGGTTCCCTCATATATGAGCCGCAACTTGTCCCACATCTCCTTTGCTGAACTACACATGGATACACGAGAGAATTCATTAGGATGTATAGCACATTGCATAATATTCATAGCATTAAAATTGACAGTGCATTTCTAAATTTCCTCGGGTGTCCATATCTCTTCATCATCAGAGAGTTTGTAAGGACCATTGTCCACAACTCTCCAGATCTCATACTCTTGGGCTCTCAGAAAAATATGCATTCTATTTTTCCAATAGGAGTAATTTGTGCCATCAAAGTATGGAGGACGATGGATGGAATGACCCTCAGGCATCATACCCTTGTTTGCCATTAATCTGGATCTTACTCTAGATCGTTAGATCTCAAAGAATTAGAGTCTTAGCTCTGATACCAATTGAAGTCCCACGATCAATGACACCCAAGAGGGGGGGTGAATTGGGTGATTACAGATTTTAAAAAACTTTTTCCCGATTTAAAACACGTATTAAGAGCAAGCAACAAACAAGTAGAGATCTGATGGATTACAAAATGAATCTAGCTAAATCAACCCCTATAGCAGTTCTTTGGTACTAGACGGAGTCCGAAAATCTGAAGATTCTCTCACGCAAGATATTTCCCTCCCGACAGGACTAACCTTGTCGATCAGAAACTACCTTTTGATATACCAGAGATCTCCTGTAAGATGGTTAATAAAACTAGATCTAAACAAAGAAATCAGATGATGCAATATGCAAATATACTAGAGCGGAATTGGATGTAGAAGATAAGGAGCAAACCACACAGGAGACCATGATTTTTAGGTGGTTCGGATGCAACAACTGTAACCTACGTCCACCCCTCACCGACTGTGAGGATTCACACACTATCTTGTAGAAGGTTACAAGATCAGAGCACACACACACACTCGTGTGAGTTCAGAACTCCCACGAAGGTGCATAAGCACCGAATCACAAAGACATGTGAAGAACTAGACACACACACACACACACGGATCTGTGTAGATCCACACTCACACACACAAGTATTCAGATATTACAAGAACACACACTTGAAACTGAAGTAGAAATCGAATGGAAGACACAAAGTAAAAACTTCAGATTCAAGCTCCCCCTTAGTTGATGAAGAAGGTTTTTGGATGCAGCTTGATCTCCACTTGGCTTGGGGTTGATCTGCTCCAGATGTGGCTTGAATCACTTGATGATGGATGCATAACTTTTTTCTCGAAGCACTGTTCACAGCTATAGTACCAGCACTCTTCTCTCCTCTTGACAGCCTCCTTGAGCTCCCTTGGATGATTAGGGTTCCTTACCCCAAAGAGATATTTTTATAACTCTTGAATGGTCAAGAGACAAGCCAGGAACCAGATCCACAAATCATGGTAAGTTTGGTGACTTTTGGATTAAACAAACCCAATGAAGAGGGCTTCCCACGTTGTAGAAAACAAAGTCAAAGATGGCTGCTTTGAGGCTGGCGGTCGACCGGTAGAGGGGGGGCGGTCGATTGGAATTTTACAGGAATGAGACTTTTTGTTGCTGGGAAAACCGATCGACCGGCCCCTGACTGGCGGTCGACCGCTGGCTAGAAATTCTACAAAAATAAAGAGGTTAGCCAATGAATCATAATATGTGAGCTAATCAATTTATGACACATCCTGTTTCAATTAAAATGAGTGAGTTAAGCTTAGCCTGGGCAGTTTCGGAACCAAGATGGATTTATGCATTGGGAGGGGTATGAACACTTAAAGATAGTGCATGATGAAATTAGGCCTTGATTGCGTATGAAGGTCGAACTTGATTGTTAATACATGGCACGTGAGAAAACACATGAACTGGGTTTTGTTATCATCAAAATCACCTGGATATACTCAACACTGCCGCTACTATGCCTCAGACCACGGTGTTGGCAACACCTCAAATGCAGCAAGCCCACTTCTATCTAGATCTAGTGAATCCAGTGATGGTGAGCAAGCTGATGGTTGAACAAATAAGAGATATGAAGTTGGCAGATCGAGGCAGTGATGACTATACCTCGTTCGATGTATACAAGGTGCCATATCCGGTCCACCATGCTGCTAAAAGACTCCCTCCTGACATCAACAAGCTGCCAAAGTTTGACAAGTTCAACGGGCAAGGATCGTCGAAGGAGCACATAGCCTATTACATGAACGTGATGGGCGATCTGGCAGTGGATGAGTCCTACTTGCTAAAGTTCTTCGGGTCTTCTCTTATGGGATTCGCATTCGAGTGGTACTCGAATCTACTGGCCGGGTCCATTAGTGACTTGTCAGATATGCAACGGAAGTTCCGAGAACGCTTCCATGTTGTTGAAAGGGAGGTCACCGTGGCCGAATTGTATGCCTCTAGGCAGGAAAATGATGAAACAGCCCTAGAGTATATCAAATGGTGGCACAATCTCAGTATGAGATGCAGGCATCCTCCGCATCAAGAAGATGCTGTGCAGATTTGTAAGCAAAATCTAAAGCGGGAAGTCCTCGAGAGGATGATAGGAATGGAAATCAGGTCTTTTGATCGATTAAACAATGTAGTTGTGAAAATCGAGGCTTTCCTCTCAAGATATTCTTCTACCCTTGCTGCCTCCAGTCAAAAAGCCAAAGCGGCTGACAAGCGACCCGCGCCCATGGAAGTTCACATTGTAGACTTCAAGGCATTCAAGCAGGAAAAAGATAAGGACAAAGGAGTTGCTAACCCTTCTCCTGCTATGCTAGTTGAACGTCAGGGTGGCCCCTCCCTGCAGAACAAAATGAAGAAGTTGTACTCCTTCCCCAAGGAGAAGACCCTGGTCTTGTTTGAATGGGCTACCTGCTATAACAAGATTACATTTCCAGACCCAAAGAGGCCAAGCGATGCTAGGAGGAAAGATTATCCTCACTTCTGCCTGTACCATCAGATGCTTGGGCACCCCATTGAAGATTGTTACATCTTCAAGGACGTGATTGAAAGTTTGATTAAAATGGGGGAACTACAGATGGGCGAGTACAAGGTTGATCCTCCATGCCTGCATGAAATGCCCGCTCTGGGGGCAACTATCAACATGATATCACTATATCAACAATTTCCCGAAGAGGTAGCAGAAGTATGCACAAAGCACACGTATGAGGCTTTTGTTCTAACCCCAGTAAAAGACCAGGAAAACTGGCAGATGGTGCCTACAAAGATGAAGAGAAGATCGGCAGCTCGCCCTACTACAGGAATCCGAATCCATGGCATTACTCCCCAGCCAGCTCCACCTACTGTGACCCCGGTTTGGCATGACACGGCCCCTCGAATGGTCATATGGAGGCCAACTAATAACAAGAAAAAGCAATCCCCATTGCGGGTACATCAAGAAGTCAGCCTAGCAGTCAAGCGGCTGCAGAAGATTATAATTGGGTTAGATGAATATGAACAACCCAAGCTCCAGCTAGTGCAGCTGAAAGAATATGTCCCTTGGGAACATCTAGAATCCCTCGGGCTAGAGCAACAAGCTGAAGATGAATTTTGGGGAGGGATTGCCCCGAAAGATGCTCCACCCAAGCAGATGCCTGCAGAGAAAAGAAAGAAAAAGAAGAAATCAAAGAACAAAAAGAAAGGTAGCATCGTGTCCTGCAACACTTTGTCGGCTTTGTTCAACTTAGCCCAAAGCTCTGAAGAAGGTGATGAAGAAATATGTTTCACGTCGGTTGAAGCAAACCAGGCTGATACTTCCACCTCCCAACATGCTACCAGGTCTGGGAGGAAGTGGGCATGTCTGTCCCCGGCTAACCACAATATCATGTTCAGGGGTGAACAACCGTACTAGATCCCCGAACCTGAGATAAAGGGCGTAAGAGTCCCACCTCCGCTGGGCCTCTACTGAAGATGCAAGCGGCCAGGGAGTCCCATCGTTCACTGAATTTTTGCTAGCAAAGAAAGGAAAGCAACCATGCCAGCATGCCGAGTCAAAGGCAAAGAACACTTCTACCCAGGCCTCAGGTATGCCATTTCTGGTAGATGAAAGTGGCGAGGGCGTCACCCCTATCACAAAACCCATCCAAATAAAAGAACCAGTTGATCAGATGTATCAGGAGTAGACAGTTCCTGAAGAACAGGATAGGCCGCCTGCTGAGCCGACAGCTCCGGCACCAGGCTGCAGCAAGCACAATAGAGCTGAAGAAGCGAGACTGGCCAATGTGAGAGTCGGTGCTCAGATTCTAAAGCAATTGAAAAGAATGCCAGCAAGATTCAATATCTGGGAGATCCTTTCCCTAGATGAAGAAACTCGGCATGCCGTCATTGTAGCCTTGCAAACCCCGACACACTTCGAAAGATGCTTTGCCGAGATGTGTTCAGAAGTGGCTGTTACCTTTACAGATGAGGATATGCTCCTGCCAATGGCCAATCACAATAGACCCTTATACATGAGGGGGCAATTAAATGGCCAGCCTATCAACAAAATTCTAATTGACCCAGGGGCAGCAGTAAATATACTCCCTTACTGGGTCTATCAGAAGCATTACTTCAATGTGCACCTGATCGAGGTCAGGGATATGAAGATTGCTGGTTTCAACCAGAAATTCGAAGTCCCCATGGGTATGGCGGAGTTCAAGCTTTCATTGGGAGACTTCACCACTAAGGTGCAGTTCCATGTCATTAACACCGACACCTCATACAAGGCGCTACTTGGCCGACCGTGACTGCATCAAAATCGGGTGGTGCCGTCTACTCTACACCAATGCATCAAGTACCCCCGGGATGGAAAAGAAGAAAGAATCTTTGCTGACTTGCACCCCTTTGACATGTTTGAGTGCCATCTGCTCGACGCCTCACTTTATATGGAGAAACCGAAGTCGATTTCCCTGCCAACTCAGAAGAAAAAAGAGAAAGCAGCAAAGACCAGCGACTGGTTCCCTCCACTTCTGCCTGATTATGTGGCCCAACAAGAGGTGTCACACATTACTGAAGTCGAGGGAGTGCTCAGGGCAATCCCATCCGATATCTACCCCTAGCCAGAAGCCCCAAATCTCAAGCATTTGCTGGGTTGTGTGGAAGTCCCTCTGGGAATCATAAGACCGCTTACAGATATAGACTGTCTGACAGTCGAACTGCTGAAGACTCTCGAGGTTCCTAATCCCGAGGGGCAACCCACAATGTTTTACTTGGCTAGTGAACAACTGGTGAAAGGGGATGATGATTGCAAACTCCCCGAAGAAATTCAAGACCCGGTCGTCCCGATCATGGGGCTGCCCGATATAACCGGCAAGGTGATAAAAATGGCCAGAAGGCAGCACATTCCCTTCTACCAAGTTGAAAGGCAGAACCAAATGTTCAAAAGGTTGTGGTATCCACCCAACTTAGACAAAGAATTGCTACAGATTACCCAGCACCCTGGCCTGGGTTTCTCGGTAGAAGAATTCTATGAAGCAGATATGGTATCTATCATTGCCCCAGTTGGCGATGCCCCTCTAGAAAATCCAGCTACGCAAGAAGCTAAGAACCAAGAGCAACACACGCCTCCAGACGATGAAGTACAAGATGAAGAAATATACCTTTGGAGTCCAGCTCCATACAGGGATGTGGGCGTGTCCACTTCTGAAGGACCGGTCCTAGATGATCATGATGATAGGGTGCTGCTGCCCCTGCCCGATGTCAGAACGGAAGATGGTGGCCTGAGTCACCCTCTGGATTTCTCTAAATATAACCCTGACATGCTCGCATTGCCATACGAGCAGCAGTAGGAGATTAAAAGATTGAAGAAGCAACTGGCTGAAGTAACCATGCATTTGTCCTAATTAACGAGGGGCATTCTTCCCCGGCAATATGCTCCTACAGCGCTAAAGCATTCTCCCATAACCAAAGCGGAGCTGCTTATGAATAGGCAGGGAGATGGTGAACCTATCTTGGAGTACATCTAAAGGTGGAGAGGCTCTTGTGCATGAGGCTGCTGTCCAGATCTGCAAACAAGGTCTGAAGAAAGAAATTCAATAAAGAATAATTGGCATCAAGTCCAATCCTTTGACCAGCTCAATACAATAGCAGCTGATGTTGAAGCCTTTCTTGCAAAGTATTACCCCACTGCCTCTACGGCAAGGCGGGAGAACAGATCTGAAGGCATTAACCTCGGTGCTTTCGAGCAGATGAGGATGAGAACCCAGGAAGTGGCCTGATCTTCGACCAGCAAATCTGCAAAGCAAATTCCCTCGTTGCGGGGGAAGATGAAGAAACCCTATTCCTTCCCAAGAGAGAAGACACATGTGATTTTTGAATGGGCTTGTCATTATGACAAGATTACTCTGCCGGAGCTCAAGAAGCCGGAGGATACTAAAAGAAGTAATGACCCTCGATTTTACCTATATCATCGAATGTTGGGGTATTCTATCGAGGACTGTTACGTTTTCAAAGATATTGCCCAAAGTCTAATCAAGAAGGGTGAACTTCAGATGGGGGAATACACAATAGACCCACCATGCCCACATGAAACGGGCGCTTACAAAAGGGGAGTTCGTGTGATTTCCATCCACTATCACACCCCCGAAGAGACATCAGAGGCTGAGCAAGGCAAACCTCACATCCGAAAGGAGCTGTCCGGGCGGCCAAGGTCACCCATGAAGGAAAATAAGAACAGTCACTGCTGTCCCACGACAGGGGCACGTACCTCCACTTCTCTGACCATGGAGGCAGCTGGTTCGGCTGATGAAGAATGCTACAAAGCAGATGGGACCTCCCTCTCCACCCTGGTGGATGAAGGTCTTTCAAAGGTAGTCTATGACGACTACATAAATGATCATGAAGAAATCCTGCAGCTCTTCAGGCTAGGAGATATCCCAAAGCACCAAGCAATAATGCGAGAAAGGCAAGAAGCCGATGTCCCATGCAAATGCTGGGAGTCTGTTGTTGTAGAGGTTGCCATAACCTCCAATAATGATCCACAAGTACAAGAAGTTAACAAGCTCCTTGCAGCCCTCAAAGGTGATTTATCTACAGGCCAACGTCCAAGTTACCCGGAAGTAGCATTGCCAACTTTATCACTGATTTCCCAACAAACTCAACAGCTAGAGAAAGAAGCTGATGGTATCCCACCACTACGCGAAATGAGGCAAGAAAGCATATATGGTGTCCTCAAAGCCAAAGAAGATGACGAAGGCTTCATTGAGTTGCAGCCGGCTCCACCGAAAATAGAAGACTACGGTCAGGCCACTATTGATGAGCTGGTCGAGGTGAGCCTTGGCACGGAAGATGAGCCTAGGCCAACCTTCCTCAGCGCCCTCCTTCTCCAGAAGAAAGAAAGCAATACATACAGCTACTTTGAGAGTTTCGAGACTGCTTTGATTGGAACTACAAAGAGATGTCATGTCTCAGCCCTGAAGTTACTCAGCACATGCTGGCTATCGACCTAAAAGCTGAGTCAGTGAAGCAGCCACCCCGGCGGATGAGGCCGGAGCTGATAAATCAGATTTGCAAAGAAGTCGACAAGCGTATAGATGTCGGCTTTGTGGCAGGAAATCAATATACCACATGGCTGGCCAACATTGTGCCTGTCAAGAAGAAAAATGGCCAGATCCGGTTATGTGTGGACTTTCAGGACCTGAATAAAGCATGCCCGAAAGATGATTTCCCAGTGCCGATCACTAAAGTCATGATCGATGCTACAACTAGCCACGAGGCACTGTCATTTATGGACGGCTCATCCGGATACAACCAAATATGGATCGTCGAGCATCAAAGAGTTCATACAGCCTTTTGATCGCCCAAGGGAATATTTCATTACAAAAGAATGTCCTTTGGCCCCAAAAATGCTGTCGCCACTTACCAAAGGGTGATGACAAAGATATTCGACGAGCTGCTCTACGACAAAGTCGAATGCTACATTGATGATTTGGTCGTTAAGACCAAGAAAAGAGAAGACCAAATGAGCGATCTTTGGACCATATTTGAAAGGCTACAACAGTTCGAGCTAAAAATGTACTTGATGAAATACGCCTTTGGCGTTTCAAGTGGGAAATTCCTCAACTTTGTTGTCAGATATCGGGGAATTGAAATAGACCCCTCAAAGATAAAAGCTATCCAGGAGCTGTCCCCTCTGAAGAATTTAACAGAATTGCAGTTGTTGTAAGGCCGATTAGCCTACATCCGTAGATTTATTTCCAATCTGTCCGGACGATGCCAGCCATTCCACAAGCTGATGATGAAAGATATACTATTCCACTGGAGTCAAGAGTGCCTAAAGGCCTTCGACCAGCTAAAGGAATATCTGAATACCCCACCAATGCTGGGGGCACGTGTCAAAGGGCGGCCATTGATTCTATACATAGCCGCTACTGAATGTTCACTTGGGGCAATGCTGGCCCAGAATAACGACGAGAGAAAAGAGCATGCGCTTTACTACCTCAGTCAAAGATTAGTGGGGGCAGAATCGAAATGCACCCCGATCGAGAAGGTTTGCCTAGCATTGATCTTTGCGGTCAAGAAGATGAGGCATTACATACTATCACATGAAGTGCAACAGATATCAAGGACTGATTCAATCAAATATATACTATCCCAACCAACTTTGAAAGGGCGACTGGGCAAATGAGCTGTCATATTGATGGAATTTGATATCACCTATGTGCCGCAAAAGGCCATCAAAGGCCAGGCCATAGCTGATTTCTTTGCAGCACATCTGGTGCCTAAAGACTCTCCATTGATTACAGAGCTTCCAGATGATGAAACACTTGAAGTGGATCAAGCCTGTCAAGCCATATGGCAGCTCTACTTTGACGGGGCATGAAGAACAGAAGCATCCCAAGCAGGGCAGACAAGGATAAGGGTTGGAGCAGGCATTATCCTCAAGTCCCTGGAGGGAGAAATGTTGCACACATCATCTGTAATTAACAAGCCTTTCACAAACAACGAGGTAGAATATGAAGCCCTAATTATTGGACTTCAGATTGCTCTTCATATGGAGATTCAAATGCTGCAAATATTCAGCGATTCAATGTTGACCGTCAAGCAGATACAAGGATAGTTTGATCTCCAAAAGCTGAAATTACTTCCTTACTGCACCAAGGCGAAGGAACTCATGCAACGATTCTATGTCATAGAAATAGGCCATGTCGGTTGGAATCAAAATGCTCAAGCAGATGCACTAGCAAAGCTAGCAAGCTCGTTGGCAGTCTCGCCAGATGGATCTCTCAATATAATTGTAATAAAAAGATGCTAGGATCCCAACATGATAGAGGAGCTAGGTGAAGAAGAATGTGAAGCTGCAACAGCAGAAGTAGTCGGCTCACCCTACTGTAGGGAGCCTCTGATACAATGGTTTAAGTACCAGCAACTGCCCAAGTGAAGGGAAGAGAAGATCAAATTGATCTGAACAAAATATTTTTATGAATTCAAACACGGAACCTTGTTCTGGATTATGGCGGATGCCAAAAGAAAAGTACTCCTTCGATGTTTATCGATGGAGGAGGCTTGGATGGTCATGAAAGAAGTTCATGTCGGATCAGCTGGTGCCCATCAAGCCCAACCAAAGATGAAGATTGAAATCAAGAAATTGGGATATTACTGGCCAACTATGTTTGATGACTACTGTAAGTATGCCAAGTCATGTCATAAATGCTAGGAACATGCTACGGTCCCAAGAACACCCTCGATACACCTACATCCGACAGCACCTAGCTGACCGTTTGCTCAATGGGGAACTGATGTCGTGGTCCCGCTACCCCCATCATCATCAGGATGCAAATAAATTCTAGCAGTAACAGATTACTTCTCCCGCTGGGCGGAGGCTATAGCTCTAAAAGAAGTGACGGGCGAAATTGTGGTCAGATTTGTCCGTCGAAACATTATATTTCGATTCGGCGTGCCTGATTGAATCATCTCCGACAACGGGAGCCATTTCTGGAACTAGAAGCTCTACAAGTTGGCTAATAAATTCAAGATTGATTGGAGGACATCCACTCCATACAACCCACAAGCAAACGGGTTGGCTTAAGCTTTCAACAAAACTCTCTGCACACTTCTTGGCAAGACGGTCAGCTCTAGCAAGATGGACTGGGAAGATAAAATGTACGAGGCACTGTGGGCGTACCGCTCTGTGTACAAAACCCTGACATGTTGCTCGCCATTCTTACTGGTGTACGGCTCAGAAGCAGTCGTCCCTGAAGGGGCGTGATCTCGCGCTGGACCTGAGCTGGGAGGATGATCACCGAATAGTGAACTGTAAAGAAAGGGAAACAGATCAGGGGGCCTAGGGATGGTTCCCTAGGGAAAACCCTCCGATGCCTAAGTCAGTAGAGCAGTGGTGGAAGATATGGAGGGAGGAAGAAAGACGTGCACAAGATCCCCCTACACTAAGGTGGTGAAGTGGTTCCTGCTCAGGGAGTTTAGGCGTGTATTGCTCTTACCTTTCATTGGAGGGAGTCCCAGGTTTAAAGAGTGCACTGGCCTCATGAGACCCGTAAGCTGAGGGGTTTTGGTGGGGATTACGTCCTCAACGTGGGCTCTTTACGTCCTCATCGTGGGATCTTTATAGCCTTGAGGGATCATGGGTCTCTTATCCTCATAAACTCCTGCTCATAAAGGGCTCTCAACGGCAGCGTGGATAAGTAATCGTCGATTAAACCCAAGCATGAAGGGTGCCAACCCTGTCCGGGTGATAAACATAGCTCGGATGAAGATAGGTCGGAGTGGGCGCTGAGCGCTTGCCTCTATCCCGGTGAGGGGATAACTCGGGCATGGGTCTTCCTCCGTTCTGATCGACGTTCGGGCCTTCCGAGCCTAAGGGCCGCCGAGGAAGGGTTTGATCCCGAGTAATCTTATTGGGCTTTTTATTCTAAGTGGGCCCTACGGGGCTGTCACTTGGAATGAGCTAGGCCTCGTTTGGTCCTGATGAACCTAGTTCGGCTACTTTTAGATGGGCTACAGAAATCCCCATCTCCACTTGTCCCCCTCCTACTCCCGAGCTTTAGTAAGCTCGAAAGAGTAGCTGTTTGGGGTTTTGGACCAGCGTGGCTCAGGTGGGTGGAGATCTGGTGGTGTTGGTAAGCCACGTGTCGTGGTCACCTGGGCCCTTAATAATGATGATCCTGACGGATTTGAACTGAAGGGGCCCCATTTTCTCGGAGGTCGGAACGACGCGCCGCCTTCTGCGTGGGAATATAGGCGTTGTGCGCATGCCATTGCTATTGGTTGATCGCTGTTTTATCACGATCCTTCTTATCTAGCGTCTTTTCTTAAGTACATGGCACATATTCTGGTATGATGTCATTAGATATACTATGCACATTAAGCACACAATCTTAGACTTGTTATCCTCTCCGTTGGATATTCCTTCCACCGAACTAGCTGATCTTGTTTCAAGGCCTCCGCAAGTCTCCGCGAGCTTGGGATTCCCCCTAGGATGCCGACCTGGTTGTACACTAAAAAAACCCAATTTGTCTAGAAGGCAATTTACCGGTGTTTTATGTGTTCTAGACCTTAGCTGCCTGATGGACGATTGTGGATGTCAAAAAGATGATCATTCGGCATGCAGGTCCCGGCACCCCAGGAGCAAGTCGAAGACGGAAAAGGCCGAACAAACTCCATACCTCCTCAAAGCAGGACGAATACATACCTGGGAGTCCGTGAACCAACAAGGAAGCCCCTTCACGTAGAAAAGATGGCCACATCTCCCCAACTAGCAGTGCCGAAGGTCAAATCAGGAAAAGCTCGAGAATTCAGACACAGGTTTGACACGCGCCGAAAATCACTCAAAGTTCTGAACAAGGACTCGGAGGCTTCGAATTAAACACCCCGGGGGTGGTGCATCACAACTAAAGCATTACGGAAGGGCAAGTGTTCGTCTGAATCACCGCGAAGTTGGGACGGGATCTCTTGACACTTAATCCTACGCGGCCTTGCCCATCCTACACCTAAACCGGCGCGCCCCTCAAAGGGGTCTTACACCGACGTGCCCCTCCTTGGGCCATCAACCGGCGCACCCCTCCTTTGGCCATAAAACCGACACGCCCCTAGTGGGGACACTCAAACGGTGGGCTAGCATTTGGGTTTAAACTGGCGCACCTACCCCCTGCACCGGTTTAACCCACAGCCATCCCATCTGCCAACCGATGCTCTATTTCCGCATCAGTATTGGGCGCAGGGAGCAATCAATGCTGTAAAGCTTGTCTCCACCTCCGTTCGACAGCGCAGCAGCAGCAACGGCAAAGCAACCGTCGACGGTGGCAGCAGCAGACCTCCCGGCAGATCTGTGAACATCCCATCCTCAGACGAACGATAATGTACGTCACGAACCAGCAGAAGCCAACGTAGCAGGTCAACTCCCGACGTTGCTGCAAACGAGGCAGAGGTGGCGGGAACTATCCCCACTGGCCATTATATAAAAGGCACGCCCAGGTGAAAAAAAGGGGATGTGAGGGGATGCGAGAGGATGGGAGGTTGGCAAGGGAGAGAGAGGCCAGCCGAAGAGAAGTAAAAGCTCTGTTCCCCCCTGCGCCTGCGAGGTAAAGGAAAGAGAGTGAGAGAAGAGAGGTGAGCTTGGGGGGAAGGAGCTTGTGCTCTGCTCCCCTCCCATCGATTTATCTACTTCCCCCATTCTGCTATTTTCCTCTGTTATGGGGTGGTCTCCCCCTCATGTATTTTGTCCCCCTACGCTTATGAATGAATGAAAAGAAAGGCTCTTGCAACGCATTGTGTTTTATCTCAGTGTCTTCCCTCTTCTCCTCCATCACCTAATCATCCAGGGCCCTTCGAAGCCTGCCTCTCTATGGCATGATCTTTGAAGGAACCCGTTCAAAAGGGTGAACATTCATAGCCTTCTATGACGAACATCCGTCCCTGGGTAACTCCTCTTGAGCTGCGGCTCGTGAATTGCTAGAACCCCTCGAAGGCTGGTCCTCGGGTTTCTGCATTCAACTACGGGTCATCGGACCACCGTATGGCTATTCTAAACTTTGGGGGTCGTGCCGAAATATTCCGTTTGATGATCCCCCATTTCCTCTGGCAAACCTCAGTCCGGGGGAAGTGTTGTCCGATTCTTGCAAAGAAGGCAAGTGATAAGAACAAAGAACGTATGCATATGAGGTGTGAATGAACAGACTAAACCTTCTGAGGATGAAACACGTGTGCTTGAATCCTTCTGAACCAGGCATAAACCAAACTTCTGAGTTTCGAAACATTCATGTAATAACCCTCTGAACGAAACATTCAAGGCCTCTTCTTGGTGCACCTTGGCAGGGGAGAATAAAACATGTAAGCCCTCTCGTTAACTTATCTGGTTGAATGAACAAACACCAATAAAGAAAATGAGCTGAACATAACAGAACTTGTGCCTCAATCTGGCGTGCTCCGAATCTGGCGCGCACTAAATCGGTGCCCCCCCTACATCGCTTTCATCCCACACTCATAAATCCCTCCAACCCCTTTGGCTCTGATCCGGCACACCCCTTCCGTGCCGGTTCAACCCCTCACTCAAAACCCATTCTGACCCAAGGACTCGAAGCCGACGCGCTCCTCTTATTGTTCCCAAATCCGGTGTGCCCCTACTTGCCCATTGAAACTGGTGTGCCCTATGCTTCATCTAAACCGGCGTGCCTTCCAAATAAAAAAAAGCAATTAACCAAATAAAAGCAAAGACATGAAACTAACAAATAAAGAAAAAGAAATGAACCACCTGCATGTGAACAAACAATGAAGTTTGACAATTGGAAAAATGATAATAAAAATGCTATAACCACGCATACCTCGGGACCCTCGCTCCTCCGGACTGAGTGTGAAGAAAAAAAAAAGCAACGATGCCCGCTGAAGTTTGACGTGGACCTCAGAAACCCTTCCCGATATGGCCACGATCCAAAATCATCTCGGGCCCACAGTTCGTTAACTTGACCCGTGTCGGGCGGGATCCAATCCCGCATCTGCATTAAACTTGCCGTATATGCGGCAGACATTTGTACGGTTTTATCGTCGTCCTTTACGCTACAAATGCAGACTTCCCTCCGAGCAAGAAATGGTCCACAAATGACCGACATATACGTATCTACGAACGTTTACGCCTCAATGTGGGGTTTGTTTAAATGCAATCCGAGACTTCATTCTCGCCCCATTATTATGAATTTCAGGCCGTAGGGCCCCTTTTTTCGGCGATTAATCAAGGGTTTTCCCCTCTCCGAGGGGATGTAATTAACGTCGTGACCTTTATGGCATGGCGGGTTCTTAGTCCCGACACGACATGTCACGCCCCGAGCGCGGAAGATTACCCGGAGGCGTGACACGTCTATATAGATCGTGTCAATCATGTAAATATCAGAGTGCGCAAATAACTAAGATTTAACTCAAAATTAATACAAATAGTACGAGCTGACAATTATCACAACTAATCAAAGGACAAATACATATGTTCCCAGAGTCCAATGACTAGGCTTCAAATCTTAAGCAGTTCTAATCAAGTTGACTAATACAAATGACATAGATGAATTGATACAACTGACATAAGTGAACTAATACAATAACACAAAGGACATGACAATTTGATAACTTCACTCTAACAGTCATCACTCAGTCTCATTCCCTTCCGAGTGTTGGTTGACATCCAAATTACCTGAAAATATTAGAAAACAACTAGATGAGCAAATCGCTCAGTAGGAATTACATCTCAAGATTTAACAGGCTTTAAGTGGTTTACAAGTTCAATTAATGTCAGTAAAGCTATGCATGTAGATGAGTAGATATCAAGGATTGTAAAAATCGACAAGAGTAGTGAAGGACTAACAAGTGAGAGTATAAGGATTCCAACTTCAATGCAGCAATAGCAAGAGATTCAAGCAAGTAATAACTGAAATTAACAAAATCTTTCCAAGAGAGTAAGAACTCATGTCAAGCAAGTAATAGAAAGTAATATAAATTCAAGCATGAAAACTGGAATTGGCTATTTATCAATTTCATTCAAGCAAAAACTTTACCCTTCTGCGGGTCTCAAGTAAAATCAATCAAGAAATATCACGAGAATGAGTGGAATGTCTAAAGCCTAGCAAGTAAGTACTCAGGTGCAATGCCAAACACCGTGGTCAATAAACTCCCATGGGCACAAGTACCTTCGGGTGCTCCTCCCAGGACAAGATCGGGCCCTATATGCACAGCATTAATCATTTTTGTCGACATCCACTCTCATTTATAGCCAATATGGAATTTCAAGGTTTGACCAGTATGATATATAAGGTGGAATTATGGAATGGAATCCAAGGGCGCATTGATGTGTAGGGATGAACTAGGAGTGGAAACCAGTAACGTTTGATACACGGAAAAAAACTAGATAAGAGAGGTGCCGTATGGGCCACCTGACAAGTTTAGAAACGACACCCTCACTGTGGGATGCCCTTCCTGGGAACTATACAGGGTTTAGAGGACCCTATCAGGAGATAAATGGCACCTCTCAGGCTGCCATCTATTAGTGGAGATGGTAAAAGTGAAAGCCTAACGATCACGTTAACGTAATGAGCCAGCTGTGTCGACTCAGCAGTTTATCGCGTCAACGCGGTGAACAGGCTGGGTCGACCTACAGTTGATCGCGTCAACCCTGCAGTTCATCGCGTCAACCCTACGAACAGGCTGGGTCGACCCTACAGTTCATCGCGTCAACCCTGCGAACAGGCTGGGTCGACCCTGCAGTTCATCGCGTCAACCCTGTGAACAGGCTGGGTCGACCCTGCAGTTCATCACGTCAACGCGGTGAATAGGCTGGGTTGACCCTGCAGTTCATCGCGTCAACGTAGTGAACAGGATGGTTCGACTCTGCAGTTCATATCTGCTCAAAAGGGCTTAAGGTATTAATCGTTGATTAAGCTAGGGTTAACTGGATGATTAGTTTAACATCATGCAGTTAGAAGGCGCCCATGGGGCTACCATCTCTTAGAAGAAGGCACCCTTGGGTCTGCCACCTTCTATTAAATTTTAATAGGTTAGTTAAATGATAAAACTTGCGTTATACGGATATATCGTATGGATATGAAGCTAATTCATACCAATTACCCTAGATTGAAGCTAATACATACTAATCGTCTTGGGTATAAGACGAATACATGCTAATTATCTTAGGTATGAGGCTAATACATGCTAATCATCTTAAGTATGAAACTAATACATGCTAATCAGCTTAGGTATGAAGCTAATATATGCTAATCATCCTAGATTTAAGCTAACACATGCTAATTATTCTAGGTATGAGACTAATTGTAGTGTCCCGGATCTTTCGGATCCTTCGTTATGAGTCCCGGATCTGGTTTGTCAGGGTGTCTGACCCTGTTGTGTCCGAAATTTCGTTTCGGACATCTTTCGTGTTCGGATCGGCGCGATCCGGAGTCGTTTCGGAGGCCCGGAGTGTGTCCGTGGCTTTTCCGTGCGCGTTTTTCGATTTCCGCGTACGGGTTTCGGCGAATCCTTCGGAACCCTGTAGCGGGTGAACCGGGTCGTTCACCAGCCCGCGAGTGGTACCGTTGCGATCAGCGCGTCGAGACGGTCGAGGAGGTGCACTTTTCTATTTTTTGATATTTATGGCATTTTTTGGATTTTCTATATATATCAATTCTTTTTCTTTTCCTTTTACCTTTTTCTTTTCTTCTTCTCCCTCCTTCCTTCAACCGTGAGAGCTCCCCCTTCCCCGCGGCCGATCTTCTTCTCCCCAGGCGACCGAGACGCGGCCCCTCTCACTCCGGCAATGGCGTGGCAGCGGCGACGGCGGCAAGGCGGTCCCGGTGGCGTGCTTTTCGCGGCGGGAGGCGGGGCGTTCGTGGGAGTAA
Source organism: Amorphophallus konjac (assembly GCA_022559845.1). NCBI lineage: Eukaryota > Viridiplantae > Streptophyta > Magnoliopsida > Alismatales > Araceae > Amorphophallus > Amorphophallus konjac. Next base: position 261,500,427 of record CM040121.1, read on the forward strand.
AAGCTTCATCTTTGATTTCGGCAGTGATTCGGTGGATTTCGAGCTTCCCTGAGGTAGAGGGACGAATCCTTACCCTCTTTCTAGCATTCCCCGTGATTTCTAGGCCGTGAAGAGGCCGAGAGGGGCTAGATTCATGCCGGGAGGGTTAATTCCATGTTTGGGGTTTGAGCGCCGGATCCGTCGATTCGTGGAGTTTTTGATCGATTTGGGGGCTCTAGATGCATGCTAGGTTGTTGTGGGGTGATTTCCCATTGTTTTCCCTTCACCAAAGGTGGTGAATGGGCGTGGTTTTGTGATTTCCGGCCGTAGTTCGTGAACCGGGCTCGGCCCGATGTCGCGCTATAGTCCAGTGGCGCGTTCTTGATGAACGCGCTATGTCGTCCGAGCGTGTCCGTTAGAGAAGACGAACAGTAAGGCGGTGAGGAACGCGCTGGCTTTGGGTAGCGCGACATGGAAGATCGCGCTAGCTTTAGCTAGCGCGTTCTTCGGTGTCACGCTAGGGATACCTAGCGCGACTATCCCCTCCCCCGAACCGTGTTTTTGCGGGTAGCGTGACCTCCGGTTGGGCGAGTGGCGGACCCGGTCATGGCGTGTGGCCCTAGGGATGCCGTGGGCACCCAGTGAGAGCCACAGGGGCGCCCGGGGTTCCCCGGGGAGTCAGTTACCTCGGTAGGGGTGCCGCGTGACTTGAGGGACGGTTGGACCTCATGTGTGTCCCCGGCATCTGTGCCTATCGTATGGTCATCGTGAGTCTGTGCTAGTGTTTGGTCGGTGGTTTCCGTGGATTAGTCCTTACTTCCAGTGACCCTACCACTAGTCGTAGCTTTCCCACGGCACGCGTGTGCTGGCTCGCCTGGGAGTGGCTGAGCGGCGTACCCGAGAGGCGGTGAGTAGGCTGGTTACCGCAGGGCCCCCGCGTACTTCCGAGTCTGGGTTTAGGGGGAAATACCAGCTAGAGGACAGGCCTAGGGTGTACGGTCTGAGTGTGCACACGAGGCTGAGGGTTCGGACCCGCGCTGACGAGCGTGACCTCAGCTAGTCCTTGTTTTACGGTTACTTCTGGTTACTGAGTGTGTCTGAGTCTCACGCCAGGGGCGTAGTAGCTAGACACTTGTGACGCAGTATAAGACGTCTGGGGACGCATCCGGTCGTTCTTCTAGTGGGTGGTGCTCCTGTTCACTGGCAGGCGTGGACTCGCGTTTTGTGGGACCGAGGTTCCGTAGTGCGGTACTGTTAGAGTAGATGGCTTTTTTCCGTTTATTTACTTCAGCTTGTCGGTTCTACCGTACTCTTGTTTGGTAGGGTTATCTTCTTCTTTCTCGTTTTCCGTGCGAGGTGGGGATTCGCGGGATCCCTACTGGGCCAATGAGATGAGGCTCACCCCTGCTCTTCAGGTGAGGCGGGGTCGACGGGAGGCGCGGCCGAGTTTCAGCGTGGTTCTTCTAGCCAGGGTTAGTTGTCAGTCTGCCAGAGCCGGGGGATGCCCCGCGTAGTTGTACTCCGGGGGATGCCCCGTGTAGTTGTACGCCGGGGGATGCCCCGTGTAGTTGTACTTTCTTTCCTGTTGACTGTACTTTCCTTTGGACATGAGACTCTGTGGACCTTGTAGCAGTTTATTTATTTATATTATTATGTGCATTTTATTTTAGATTATTGTGCTATCTCTGTAGTCGTTGCATCTTCTCTTGTACCCCCACACCACTCCTTTCTACCCTTCCGAGTCTTCGGGCTCGTGGGTTGGCGGACCGAGATTCGAGACGCGTCGGTTCCTTTTCGGTACTCGGATCCTCGGGTCGTCACAGCTGGTATCAGAGCGAGGTTGTGGAGGTATATCGGAACTTGGAACGAATTGCAGTGGTCCATGAGGTCCATGAATGTCCTGTACAGTCGGCGACTGGCTTAGGGTCGTGTGTTTTATTGATTTCCGGTTGCTTTTCTTTCATGCCAGGTGTTATGGCGCCACGGAGGAGGACTCGTGCCCAGCAGGGAGAGTCTAGTGGTGGTCCAGAGGAGCAGAGCAGGGCTTCAATTTCTGAGGGTGTATCTAGAGATGCGAGAGCTCCAGGGATGGATGATTTCTTCCGAGGCATGTTTGAGTATGTGTTTCAGCAGCGGCAGGGAGGTCAGCAGCAGGGAGGTCATCAGCAGCAGGGTGGCGAGGCTGGTGAGGATCAGGCTCGAGGTGGTCGCGGTCGTGTGCTGAAGGAGTTTTTGCTGTATCAGCCTCCTTCTTTTGGTGGGCAGTCGGATCCTGAGGTGGCCAGAGAGTGGCTGGATGATGTGTAGCGGATTTTCAGTGCGATGGAGTGTTCCGAGGAGGAACAGGTGGCGTTGGCTACTCATCACCTTCAGGGTTCGGCCCGTACTTCGTGGACGTCAGAGTGGGGTTCAGTGTTCCAGTCTTGTCCTCTTCGGCAGATCGTGTGGCAGGAGTTCGTCACGGCTTTCGAGCGTGCCTTCTGTCCGTCCTTTGTCAGGTCGCAGAGGTTGCGTGAGTTCATGGAGCTGACTCAGGGTGACATGTCGGTGATGCAGTACCGTGCCAGGTTTATCGAGTTGGGCCGTTATGCTCCTCATATCATGGCAGATGAGGAGGTGAAGACCGATCAGTTCGTTGGTGGTCTGAGGCTAGAGCTGAGGCATCATCTTCTTGCGTCAGGATTGACCACTTTGGATGCGGCGTGCAAGGCAGCATCGGCACTGGAGATAGATTTGCAGAAGGTTCGAGGGCAGGGCAGTGGTAGTCAGATGCAGGTAGGTTTTGGCCAGTCATCAGCAGTGCAGCAGCAGAGTACCGTCCAGCTCTCGGCAGGTGGTTCTGTGGCGACGCAGTCTGTGGCTCCTGTGCCAGAGTCTTCGTCCTTTGGCTCTAGGCTCAAGAAGTTACTCAAGGAGGCGGGCCTCGGCGGGAGACGCCGGGGTAAGAAGGGGCAGTCACAGCAGGAGTCGTCGGCCAGTGATCAGCAGTCCATGGCTTTGCAGTGTCAGGGTTCGGTGTCAGGTGCTCGGGGCGGTTGTCCCAAGTGCGGTGGTTCTCATCCAGGCAGACCGTGTTCGGCGCCCGTGATTTGCTTCAGGTGCGACCAGCCAGGGCACATGGCACGTGACTATCCGCAGAGACCGCGCCAGCCGCACGAGTTTCAGCAGCAGCAGCAGTTTCGGCCCCAGCAATCGTCAGTACAGCCGCAGCAGGGACAGTTCCCTCAGTTGGCACGGTCAGCTACTATGGGTGCGCAGAGATCCCGAGGCAGAGTGACTCATCTGACCAGGGCGGAAGCTGAGGCATCGCATTTGGTGGATGGTACTCTTCCGATTTTGGGTTGTGCGGCTCGTGTTTTGTTCGATTCAGGTGCTTCTCATTCGTTCATCTCGGAGGTTTTCGCTCAGAGCGTGGAGGACCCGGTGACCGAGGTGTCCTGCGACTTGGCGGTAGAGTTGCCTACCGGTGACTTCATGATCACCCCGTACTGCTTTGAGAAGGTACCTGTATGGGTGGAAGGGCGGAACTTGCCAGTTAAACTCTATGCGTTACCGCTTCAGGACTTCGATGTGATTTTGGGCATGGATTGGCTCGAGGCTCATCATGCCTTGGTGGATTGCGGCTCGAAGAAGGTCTACTTTCGACAGCTTCGTGGACCCACCTTCTATTTCCAAGGTATTCGGTCTTCCTCTTCCCGCTTGCTTATTTCGGCTATTCGTGCGCGTCGTTTGCTTGATGCAGGTTGTCAGGGCTTTCTCGCATCCGTGGTTTTGGTCGAGCGGCAGGGTCCTGAGGTGGAGGATGTTCCTGTCGTGTGCGAGTTCCCCGATATTTTTCCCGAGGAGCTACCAGGGTTGCCACCGCAGCGAGAGATTGATTTCGTGATTGAGGTGGTGCCAGGTACGGCGCCTATGTCGAAGGCCCCTTATCGGATGGCGCCTGCCGAGTTGCGAGAGCTGAAGGCGCAGTTACAGGAGTTGCTGGCCAAGGGGTATATTCATCCTAGTTATTCCCCGTGGGGTGCGCCGGTGTTGTTTGTGAAGAAGAAGGATGATAGTTTGAGGCTGTGCATCGACTACCGCCAGTTGAACCAGGCGACTATTAAGAACAAGTATCCGTTGCCACGGATTGATGACTTGTTCGATCAGCTTCAGTCGGCCCAAGTGTTTTCGAGGATCGATTTGAGATCAGGCTACTATCAGCTGCGGATCCGAGAGTCAGACGTGGGGAAGACGGCATTTAGGTCGAGGTATGGGCATTATGAGTTTTTGGTGATGCCATTCGGGCTCACCAATGCCCCCGCAGCGTTCATGGACCTGATGCATAGGGTGTTTCGTCCGTACTTAGACCAGTTTGTGGTCGTGTTTGTGGACGATATCCTTGTATATTCGCGGTCTGCTGAGGAGCATGTACAGCATTTGAGAGCGGTATTGCAGACCCTGCGCGATCACCAGTTGTATGCCAAGTACAGCAAGTGCGAGTTCTGGCTCCGAGAGGTGCACTTTCTGGGGCATGTTATTTCTGGTGATGGTGTTTCCGTGGACCCGGCCAAGGTCGAGGCGGTGGTGCAGTGGCCAAGGCCGAGTTCTGTCACGGAGATTCGGAGTTTCTTGGGGCTTGCAGGTTATTATCGGCGGTTTATTCAGGATTTCTCTCGTATTGCGGCCCCGATGACCAGGCTTACGCGGAAAGAGGTGCAGTTTTTCTGGACGGAGGAGTGTGAATGGAGCTTCATGGAGCTGAAGAGATTGCTTACCACTGCTCCGGTTTTGGTGTTGCCATCTGGCTCGGGTGGTTTCGTGGTGTGTACAGATGCTTCCGGGGTAGGCCTCGGTGCTGTGTTGATGCAGCACGGGAGAGTTGTGGCATATGCGTCGCGGCAGTTGAAGCCACATGAGGCGAACTACCCTACTCATGATCTTGAGTTGACAGCGGTGATCTTCGCTCTGAAGATCTGGAGGCATTACTTGTACGGCGAGAGGTTTGAGCTTTTCACTGACCATCAGAGTTTGAGGTATGTGTTTACACAGAAGGACCTTAACCTCAGGCAGAGGAGGTGGATGGAGTACATGAAGGATTATGACGTTACTCTGTCTTATCAGCCTGGCAGGATGAACGTCGTGGCTGATGCCCTGAGCAGGAGGGTATCGGTCAGTCGGTTGTTGTTGAGGAAGTGGAAGCTTTGGGAGCAGGTCCCGGCCATGACTTTTAGGCTCAAGGTCCCTCAGGACCAGGGTTCGGCTGTCCTTGCGAGTCTGACTGTCACGCCCGCGGTGCGTCGACAGGTGACTGAGGCCCAGCGAGCGGACCCCGAGCTACCTCGTATTTTGTCGATGGCCGAGGTGGAGTTTGGCGAGGATGGAGCTGTGAGGTTCAGAGGTAGGTTGTACGTTCCGGCCAAGGGGCAGGTACGGCGTACTATTTTGCGTGAGGCTCATGGGAGTCGGTATGCCGTGCACCCCAGATCGGCCAAGATGTACCAGAACCTAAAGAGGCAGTTTTGGTGGCCTGGCATGAAGAGAGATGTTGCGGAATTTGTGGCCAGGTGTTTGACCTGTCAGCAGGTGAAGGCTGAGCACCAGCGACCAGGAGGCACACTTCAACCCTTGGATGTTCCTGCTTGGAAGTGGGACCATGTGACCACTGATTTTGTGGTTGGATTACCGAGGACGTCCAGTGGGGAGGATAGTATCTGGTTGCTAGTGGATAGACTGACGAAGACGGCGCGATTGTTGCCGGTCAAGGTCAGTTGGAGCGTGCAGCATTTGGCTCGTCTGTACGTGGAGCGGATAGTCCCATTGCATGGAGTCCCTATCTCCATTGTATCGGATCGTGACCCCCGTTTCACTTCTGGATTCTGGAGGAGCTTCCAGAAGGCTCTAGGCACCGAGTTGGCATTCAGCTCGGCCTATCATCCTCAGTCGGACGGTCAGTCTTAGCGGACCATCCAGACTTTGGAGGACATGTTGCAAGCATGTTGCTTGGAATGGCAGGGGAGTTGGACCAACCATTTGCCATTAGTGGAGTTTGCCTACAACAACAGCTATCATTCGAGCATCGGTATGGCTCCCTATGAGGCGTTGTATGGGCGACCTTGTCGGACTCTGCTTGATTGGTTCGAGGTAGGCGAGCGTGCCTTGACCGGACCAGAGTTGGTGCAGCAGTGCGTTGATGTGGTGCATCTCGTTCGGCAGAAGATGTTGGCAGCTCAGAGCCGGCAGAAGAGTTATGCCGATCGGAGGAGGCGACCCCTCGGCTTTGTTGTGGGAGATCAAGTTTTCCTGAGAGTGTCTCCCATGAAGGGCGTGATGCGCTTCGGTAGGCGTGGGAAGCTGAGTCCCCGCTACATTGGTCCTTTTCCCATCGTTGAGCGTGTTGGGGAAGTTGCTTATCGGTTGCAGCTACCTCCGGAGCTTTCCGCCGTGCATGATGTGTTCCACGTGTCGATGCTTCGGAAGTACATGCCCGATGATTCTCATGTTCTCGAGGATGCCGTTTGGCCTGAGGTGACCCTAGATCTGTCCCTTCCGGAGTTTCCTGTTCGCATTGAGGATCGGCGGGAGCAGCGCCTGCGGAACAAGGTTATCCCTCTGGTTAAGGTGGTATGGCAGCGTCATTCTGGCGGCGAGGCGTCTTGGGAGCGCGAGGATGAGATGCGGGAGCTGTATCCTTATTTGTTTGTGTGAGTCTTTCCCCCGTCCTTGTGCCTTGTCCTTGAATTTCGAGGACGAAATTCGTTTAAGGGGGGAGGGCTGTAGTGTCCCAGATCTTTCGGATCCTTCGTTATGGGTCCCGGATCTAGTTTGTCAGGGTGTCCGACCCTGTTGTGTCCGAAATTTCGTTTCGGACATCTTTTGTGTTCGGATCGGCGCGATCCGGAGTCGTTTCGGAGGCCCGGAGTGTGTCCGTGGCTTTTCCGTGCGCGTTTTCCGATTTCCGCGTACCGGTTTCGGCGAATCCTTCGGAACCCTGTAGCGGGTGAACCGGGTCGTTCACCAGCCCGCGAGTGGTACCGTTGCGATCAGCGCGTCGAGACGGTCGAGGAGGTGCACTTTTCTATTTTTCGGTATTTATGGCATTTTTTGGATTTTCTATATATATCAATTCTTTTTCTTTTCCTTTTACCTTTTTCTTTTCTTCTTCTCCCTCCTTCCTTCAACCGTGAGAGCTCCCCCTTCCCCGCGGCCGATCTTCTTCTCCCCGGGCGACCGAGACGCGGCCCCTCTCACTCCGGCAACGGCGTGGCAGCGGCGGCGGCGGCAAGGCGGTCCCGGTGGCGTGCTTTTCGCGGCGGGAGGCGGGACGTTCGTGGGAGTAAAAGCTTCATCTTTGATTTCGGCGGTGATTCGGTGGATTTCGAGCTTCCTTGAGGTAGGGGGACGAATCCTTACCCTCTTTCTAGCATTCCCCGTGATTTCTAGGCCGTGGAGAGGCCGAGAGGGGCTAGATTCATGTCGGGAGGGTTAATTCCATGTTTGGGGTTTGAGCGCTGGATCCGTCGATTCGTGGAGTTTTTGATCGATTTGGGGGCTCTAGATGCATGCTAGGTTGTTGTGGGGTGATTTTCCATTATTTTCCCTTCACCAATGGGGGTGAATGGGCGTGGTTTTGTGATTTCCGGTCGTAGTTCGCGAACCGGGCTCGGCCCGATGTCGCGCTATAGTCCAGTGCCGCGTTCTTGATGAACGCGCCATGTCGTCCAAGTGTGTCTGTCAGAGAAGATGAACAGTAAGGCGGTGAGGAACGCGCTGGCTTTGGGTAGCGCGACATGGAAGATCGCGCTAGCTTTAGCTAGCGCGTTCTTCGGTGTCGCGCTAGGGATACCTAGCGCGACTATCCCCTCTCCTGAACCGTGTTTTTGCGGGTAGCGTGACCTCCGGTTGGGCGAGTGGCGGACCCGGTCGTGGCGTGTGGCCCTAGGGATGCCGTGGGCACCCAGTGAGAGCCACAGGGGCGCCCGGGGTTCCCCGGGGAGTCAGTTACCTCGGTAGGGGTGCCGCGTGACTTGAGGGACGGTTGGACCTCATGTGTGTCCCCGGCATCTGTGCCTATCGTATGGTCATCGTGAGTCTGTGCTAGTGTTCGGTCGGTGGTTTCCGTGGATTAGTCCTTACTTCCAGTGACCCTACCACTAGTCGTAGATTTCCCACGGCACGCGTGTGCTGGCTCGCCTGGGAGTGGCTGAGCGGCGTACCCGAGAGGCGGTGAGTAGGCTGGTTACCGCAGGGCCCCCACGTACTTTCGAGTCCGGGTTTAGGGGGAAATACCAGCTAGAGGACAGGCCTAGGGCGTACGGTCTGAGTGTGCACACGAGGCTGAGGGTTCGGACCCACGCTGACGAGCGTGACCTCAGCTAGTCCTTGTTTTACGGTTACTTCTGGTTACTGAGTGTGTCTGAGTCTCACGCCAGGAGCGTAGTAGCTAGACACTTGTGACGCGGTATAAGACGTCAGGGGACGCATCCGGTCGTTCTTCTAGTGGGTGGTGCTCCTGTTCACTGGCAGGCGTGGACTCGCGTTTTGTGGGACCGAGGTTCCGTAGTGCGGTACTGTTTGAGTAGACGGCTTTTTTTCGTTTATTTACTTCAGCTTGTCGGTTCTACCGTACTCTTGTTTGGTAGGGTTATCTTCTTCTTTCTCGTTTTCCGTGCGAGGTGGGGATTCGCGGGATCCCTACTGGGCCAATGAGATGAGGCTCACCCCTGCTCTTCAAGTGAGGCGGGGTCGACGGGAGGCGCGGCCGAGTTTCAGCGTGGTTCTTCTAGCCAGGGTTAGTTGTCAGTCTGCCAGAGCCGGGGGATGTCCCGCGTAGTTGTACTCCGGGGGATGCCCCGTGTAGTTGTACGCCGGGGGATGCCCCGTTTAGTTGTACTTTCTTTCCTGTTGACTGTACTTTCCTTTGGACATGAGACACTGTGGACCTTGTAGCAGTTTATTTATTTATATTATTATGTGCATTTTATTTTAGATTATTGTGCTATCTCTGTAGTCGTTGCATCTTCTCTTGTACCCCCACACCACTCCTTTCTACCCTTCCGAGTCTTCGGGCTCGTGGGTTGGCGGACCGAGATTCGAGACGCGCCGGTTCCTTTTCGGTACTCGGATCCTCGGGTCGTCACACTAATACTCGCTAATTATTCTGGGTATAAGGCTAATACATGAGAAACATGCCGTATATACTTTATATCTATTTGCTAAACATGCAATTGAGAGGGGTCTTGGGTTTGTATGTTTATGTTGTTATTCGTGTAAGTTCTTGAGATTTTAGTCTTTCTTAGTCATTTTCATACTTTTCAGATCTTCATTTCAATTTCATGTCTTCTGCAAACTTGTTCATCCTTAAGTGCTTTACATTTCCTTCTTCAACCTCTTTCTCTAATTCCTCTCCGTTTTTAAGTTATTGCATATTTTTCCACTTGCTGTCCTGGCACATTACTGTTCATCCGAGTTGATACCTTCTTTTGTTCCCAAGTTTTCATATCCTTCCAATCCTCTTTTCTCTCTGAGTTCTTCACAAAAGTTCTTCTTCTCTTGTAGATATAGATTTTCTTCTTCTACCACTTCCTCCAATTCTTCGTAATTTTTAAGTTATAATTAATTTTCTACGGTTCTATTTTCTACTCATTCACTGTTCACCTGCGCCTATAGATCTCGATTTTTCTCATTTTTCACTTTCTTCCTCTCATTTTCGCTCTCTACACTCTTCATAAAACTTCTTCATAACCCTCCAATCTACAACTTTCTCTTCTTTCACATATTCTCATTCTCTCTAGATTTCACGTTATTCTCCTTCTTAGAACCCCCTATTTTCAATATAATTTCATTGTGCTTTAACCTTGGACTTTTTCAACTTGGTCTTTTTCCACGTTTTTCATCCTCTTGGCTACAATTTCTTCCTTCACTATTTTCAGGTTTTAGTTTCTCTAATATAACATTTTTAACATGGTGGTTTCAGTTTCACAGAAATTGACATAATGACAGGCCCTTCACTAAAGCATGAACTATATCAAATCTGAGGTGGTCATTCAACGTAAGATGTGTTGGTAAATCAAGTAACATGGAGATTAGCCTAACATGTTATTAGGTTAGGTAGGCTAACAGATTAATTTAACTCTAATATAACATCTTTATCATAGTGTATATAGAATATGGTGTAGTCATTTAGCGTAAAACATGTCCGTAAAATAAGTAACATGAATATTTAGTTTATCATCTGATTAGATTAGGTAATCTAACTGATTAGCTAACATATTCTAACAGATTAGCTAATATTTTACTTGATCTATGTGAAAGCATGATAGAAATGGTTGTAAACATGATTTATTGCATGGAACATTGTATGGAGATGAGCTAATACTAATTTTTATCCTAGATTAGCTATCTTAGATTAACTAATGTTTAGTTAAAAGCTTGAGAACACCTACTGAAACATGATGTGTAACCACTAAATACCGCATGGAGATGAGACTAATCACTAATTTTACATGCTAATATAACCTAGATTAGCTATGGTTTGGTTAAAGCTCGAGATCACCTACCTTGTTGGAAGATCTCTAGTAGTAGTAGAACCCTTCTAGGTGACTGTGTAATCCTTGCAGAGCTTTGCCCCAACCTTAGCTAACCTAGAATGGGGGTAGCAAAGGATATGTTATAGGGTCTGGTATGACCGGATAGGGGGGCAAGATCTGGAATAATGGGGCTTTACAGCTTGTACAGGCTGGAGAGATAAGGGATAATGTTTGGACAGCCAATCCATGGCCCAGATCGTAAAGTCGGTCTCCCACATTCATACACGATCCCTCTTCAATGTGCACACTTTCAAAGTCTGTACATTCTCAAAGTCTATACATTGGCCTCCTCAAAGTCTATACATTGGCTTCACAAAGTCTGTACATCCTCTCCCTCTCAAAGTCTATCTGTACATCCTCTCCCTCTCAAAGTCTATACATTAGCTTCCATCACAAAGTCTGTACATCATCACAAGTCTACATTGGCTTCCATCACAAAGTCTATACATTGGCTTCTATTCCATCACAAAGTCTGTACATTGGCTTCCATCACAAAGTCTGTACATCATCACAAGTCTCCCTCTCAAAGTCTATACATTGGCTTCCATCACAAAGTCTGTACCCTCTCAAAGTCTATACATTGGCTTCACAAGTCTATACACCCTCTCAAAGTTTGCCCCAACCTTAGCTAACCTAGAATGGGGGTAGCAAAGGGTATGTTATAGGGTCTGGTATGACCGGATAGGGGGGCAAGATCTGGAATAATGGGGCTTTACAGCTTGTACAGGCTGGAGAGATAAGGGATAATGTTTGGACAGCCAATCCATGGCCCAGACCGTAAAGTCTGTCTCCCACATTCATACACGATCCCTCTTCAATGTGCACACTTTCAAAGTCTGTACATCCTCAAAATCTATACATTGGCCTCCTCAAAGTCTATACATTGGCTTCACAAAGTCTGTACATCCTCTCCCTCTCAAAGTCTATCTGTACATCCTCTCCCTCTCAAAGTCTATACATTGGCTTCCATCACAAAGTTTGTACATCATCACAAGTCTACATTGGCTTCCATCACAAAGTCTATACATTGGCTTCTATTCCATCACAAAGTCTGTACATTGGCTTCCATCACAAAGTCTGTACATCATCACAAGTCTCCCTCTCAAAGTCTATACATTGGCTTCCATCACAAAGTCTGTACCCTCTCAAAGTCTATACATTGGCTTCACAAGTCTGTACATCCTCTCCCTCTCAAAGTCTATACGTTGCAGCTCAAGTCTATACATTGGCCATTGGTGCATAGTCTATACATTGCTGCAACTCCAAGTCTATACATTGCAGCTCAAGTCTATACATTGGCCATTTGTGCAATTCAAAGTCTATACATTGCTGCGGTTACTGCGGTGGCTCAAAGTCTATACGTTGCTGCAGCCCACAACAAAGTCTCTACATTACTATTGCTAGCCTATTTACCAAGTCTGTACGTTGCTAGACTATAATGTATAATTAATTGGCACAAAACGTAAATGGTGGATGCTAGGATTTGAACCCTGGTCATTGGGTTGAAAGACAAGTTACTTAACCAACTACACTAGGAAGCCACTTGTTAACTAAATAATCTTTACATATGATAACTTCGTGTTCCAACTTCTTACTTAAGCTTCCTCTAGAGTTTATCTAATATATTTTTTTTATTTGGGAAATATTATTAATAAATAAATAAATATATATATATTTATACGGGGTGCTACACCCTCCCCCACTTAAAAGAATTTGGTCCCCAAATTCAATTACATTATACAGAAATAGGGAAGCTGTAAAGTTCTTACAATTAGAATAACTCGGGAAACCTTCTTTTCATAAATTCTTCAGCTTCTCAGGTAGCTTCTTGTTCTGAACATTGATTCCATTGGATTTTCACCATAGGGATCGTCTTGTTTCTTAGAACTCGGACTTCTCGGTCAAGGATCTTCAGTGGCTTCTGCTCGTAGGTAAGGTCCTTCTGTACCGCTATAACACTATGGTTAATGACATGGGAGGGATCGTGCACGTATTTCTTCAGCATAGAAGCATGAAATACGTTGTGCACTTCAGATAGTTGTGGAGGTAGGGCGATGTGATAAGCCACTTCGCCTACCCTTTCCAGTACTTCGAATGGACCGATAAACCTTGGTGTTAGTTTGCCTTTAACATCGAATCTTCTAATGCCTCGGCCGGGAGATACCTTGAGGAAAACATGATCTCCGACTTGAAATTCCACGTCTCGCCTTCTGTTATCGGCATAAGATTTCTGCCTTGAGTGTGCTATCATTAACCTTTCTCTAATGAGTTGTATCTTCTCAGTAGAATCTCGTACCATGTCTGGGCCTAGAATTTGTTTTTCACCGACTTCATCCCAGCATATGGGAGATCGGCAACTCTTGCCATATAATGCCTCGAAAGGTGCCATTCGTATACTGGCTTGATAGTTGTTGTTATATGCAAATTCGGCTAGTGGTAAGTGGTCATGCCAGCTTCCGCCGAAATCTATAATACATGCCCTTAACATATCTTCAACAACCTGATTTGTCCTTTCAGTCTGACCATCTGTCTGGGGATGGAAAGCAGTGCTGGAATTAAGTTTCGTCCCCAGAGAGTGTTGTAAACCCTTCCAAAAATGAGAGGTGAAGCGTGGGTCTCGGTCAGATACGATCGAGACGCGAACTCCATGCAATCTAACCATCTCCTTAATATACAGGGCAACAAGTACGTCGACTGACCATCAACTTTTGATGGGTAAGAAATGGGCCGATTTAGTTAACCGGTCGATAATTACCCAAATTCCATCATATCCGCCCCTAGACTTGGGCAAACCCATGATAAAGTCCATGCCAATATCTTCCCACTTCCACTTGGGAATATCCAGCGGATGTAGCTTTCCGGCGGGTTTTTGATGTTCCACCTTCACCTGTTGGCATGTGAGGCAACGAGACACAAAGTCTGCTACCTCCCTTTTCATGTTAGGCCACCAGAAAGTTCTTTTCAAGTCTTGGTACATCTTAGTGGCTCCAGGGTGGATTGTGTACCTCGATCTATGAGCTTCTTCAAGAATCTTCTTCTTCAATTCGGGACAGTCGGGCACACATGTCCGTTCATGAAATAGTAATCTGCCATCAGGTGCCAGCTTGAAATCCAGTCTCTCGTCCAGCTTGCTCTTTATCTCCACTAGCGAGGGATCCTCTTCTTGTAACTTCTTGATTTCAGGTAGCAAATCTGGATGTAGGCTCATATGAGATAGAATAATACACATGTTCTTCTCATCTGTGTTGATATCAAGCTTAGAGAATTTCTCCAGTAGTTTCCATTCTTGTATCATGCAGTTGGCCAATATTATTCTCGGCTTTCGACTAATGGCATCAGCTATGGAATTACCCTTACCAGGATGGTACTGTATAGTGAAGTCGAAATCTTTGAGATACTCGAGCCAACGTCTTTGCCGCATGTTCAGCTCCTTTTGGGAGAATAAGTACTTAAGACTTTTATGATCAGAGTACACAGTGAATTGTTCTCCGTAGAGATAGTGCCTCCAGATCTTTAAAGCGAATACTACTGCGGCCAGTTCTAAGTCGTGAACTGGGTAGTTCTCTTCATGTTTCTTCAATTGTCAGGAAGAGTATGCAATGACTCTCTCATTCTGCATCAATACACATCCGAGGCCAATACCAGAAGCATCGGTATATACCTCGTATTTTTCTCCTTCCATTGGTAATGATAAGACTGGAGCAGTGGTCAAGAGATCCTTCAAAGTTTGGAAACTCTTTTCATAGTCTTCCTTCCACTCATAAGGCACTTCCTTGCGGGTTAACCTGGTCAAGGGAACAACAATTTTGGAGAAGTTCTTTATAAAACGCTAGTAGTAACCAGCTAGACCCAAGAAGCTCCGAATCTCAGTTACATTTGTGGGTCGTTCCAAGTTCTTCACGGCTTCGACCTTTGATGGGTCAACAGCAATTCCGTTCTTCGAAATGATATTGCCTAAGAAGGATACTTCCTCGAGCCAAAACTCGCATTTGCTGAATTTGGCATATAGCTTGTTTCCCCTTAATATCTGTAATGCCTTCTTGAGGTGTTCTTCATGATTCTCTTCAGTCTTTGAATAGATCAGAATATCATCAATAAAGACCACAATAAATTGATCTAAATAGGGCCTGAATATGCTGTTCATTAACTGCATAAAAGCTGCGGGGGTATTTGTTAGTCCGAAAGACATAACAGTAAATTCGTAATGTCCATACCTGCTTCAGAATGTAGTTTTATGAATGTCTTCTTCTTTGATCTTCAATTGGTGGTAACCAGAACGAAGATCAATCTTGGAGAAATATAAAGCTTCAGATAGTTGATCGAACAGCTCATCAATCCTTGACAGTGGATACTTGTTCTTGATTGTAAGGTGATTTAGCTGCCGATAATCTATGCATAATCTCATCGATCCGTCCTTCTTTTTGACGAATAGCACGGGTGCTCCCCATGGGGAAGTACTCGGCCTGATGAAACCCTTGTTCAATAACTCCATTAGCTGCTCTTTTAGTTCCTTCAGCTCAGCAGGGGACATTCTGTATGGTGCCCTGGAAAAAGGACCAGCACCAGGGACAAGGTCGATTGTGAACGACACTTCCCTTTCCGGGGGTAAGCCGGTTAAATCTTCTGGAAAAACATCGGGAAAATCCCGAATTACACGGATGTCTTCAAGTTTAACCTTCTTGACTTCCGTGGCAGTCACGAATGCTATGAAAGCCATGCCTCCCTTATTCATAAGTTTACTAGCTCGGAGTGCTGATATAAGAAGTGATTTACTCCGAGGGCTATTGTAAACTAGCTCTGGGAAATCTACGAAAGTTACCTTGCCATGCCGGCAATCTACAGTTGCTTGGTATGTGGATAGCTAGTCGGCACCTAGTATGACATCATAACCCCTTATATCTAGGCATATCAGGTCAGCAGGTAAATTATTTCCCTTAATCATCACTTCACAGTTTGGATAGTGATAAGTGATATCAGACTCATTCCCAAGAGGTGTAGATATGACCAAATCTAACAGTTCATGTTTCTTAGAAAATGAAGCAGCAAAGTTCTTGGAAACGAATGAATGAGTTGCTCCAGTATCGAATAAAACTTGAGCAGTTTTTGAACAAATAGTGAGAGTACCTTCCACAATTTCACCTTTAGTGGGTTCCGTCTCTTGGAGAGCTTGCAGACGGCCTTGTTTCTTTACCGGATGCTTCTCGTCTTTGGTGTCTTGTTCCTTCATCAGTGGGCAGTCTGGGATTCGATGCTCTCGGCTCCCACATCGAAGACAAGCTCCTAACTTTCTCCAGCATTCCTCGGTCTTATGACCAGCTTTATCACAATACTTGCAAATCTCCTTTGATGGTGTGGTGGTGGAGAATGGCCTGTCATTCTTCTGGAATTTCTTCGCCTTAGAGGGCTCCCCTCCCATGAAGAATCGCTTCTTATTGAAGGATTGCTTGAATTTTTCTGGGCTTGTGACGGGTTCCTTCTTGTCTCTTCCTCGGATTCTCTCAGATAATTCGGTGGCGTCTTCCAGTAGTTGAGCACGCCGAACCATCTCCGAATAGACTTGGATGTCCATCGGGGCAAGTTGTGTGATATAATGGGGCCGAAGCCCGTTGAGGAATCTTCTCGCCTTCATCTTTTCCGTACACACCAAGTGGGGTGCATAACTAGATAATCTGGAGAATTGGGCCTCATACTCGGCCAATTTCAAGCCCCGTTGTTTTAGAACGGCGAATTTCGTGGCTTTCTTTTCCTGGATATGATCGGAGAAGTACTGGTTGTTAAAATGCTCCGTGAATTCATCCCATGTGACATGGTATTCTAGCAGTGTTGCTTCTATGGATTCCCACCAGCATCAAGCGTCCCGCTCTAGTTGGAATATGGCAAGTAAAACCTTCTCTTCATCCGCGCATTACATCACACGGAAGATTCGTTCCATCTCCTTTAGCCAATTCTCGGCATCCTCGGGGTCGGACGAACCCGTGAACCTCGGTGGGTTCATGTTACGGAAACTTCGGTGGAGATCTCCCGCTCCACGATTTGCTCCGCCTTGGGCCACTTGCTGTAGTGCCTGTGTGAGGCCTTACACGGTGCGCTGCATCTTGCGCCATTGTGCGCTTTCCGCAGCCATGATCCTACAAAAGAGTTAAGTATGATAAAGATCGGATTTACTTGTAAGGTCGAAAGTCATTGTAGAACTTAACCCAATGGCTCTATCCATCTCACCGGGTAAGGTATATCTATCCTTGAACTTGAGTTTTACCTATCCTTGGACTCAAGTTTTTACGTAGATTTAAATTTCTAACCATTTATTTTTCTAGTTCCCTAGGTTTGAAAACCTAGGCTCTGATACCACGAAGACTGTCACGTCCCGAGCGCGGAAGATTACCCGAAGGCGTGACACATCTATATAGATCGTGTCAATCATGTAAATATCAGAGTGTGCAAATAACTAAGATTTAACTCGAAATTAATACAAATAGTACGAGCTGACAATTGTCACAACTAATCAAAGGACAAATACATATGTTTCCAAAGTCCAACGACTAGGCTTCAAATCTTAAGCAGTTCTAATCAAGTTGACTAAAACAAATGACATAGATGAATTGATACAACTGACATAAGTGAACTAATACAATAACACAAAGGATATGACAATTTGATAACTTCACTCTAACAGTCATCACTCAGTCTCATTCCCTTCCGAGTGTTGGTTGACATCCAAATCACCTGAAAATATTAGAAAATAACTAGATGAGCGAATCGCTCAGTAGGAATTACATCTCAAGATTTAACAGGCTTTAAGTGGTTTACAAGTTCAATTAATGTCAGTAAAGCTATGCATGTAGATGAGTAGATATCAAGGATTGTAAAAATCAACAAGAGCAGTGAAGGAATAACAAGTGAGAGTATAAGGATTCCAACTTCAATGCAGCAATAGCAAGAGATTCAAGCAAGTAATAACTGAAATTAACAAAATCTTTCCAAGAGAGTAAGAACTCATGTCAAGCAAGTAATAGAAAGTAATATAAATTCAAGCATGAAAATTGGAATTGACTATTTATCAATTTCATTCAAGCAAAAACTTTACCCTTCTGCGGGTCTCAAGTCAAATCAATCAAGTAATATCACAAGAATGAGTGGAATGTCTAAAGCCTAGCAAGCAAGTACTCAGGTGCAATGCCAAACACCGTGGTCAATAAACTCCCATGGGCACAAGTACCTTCGGGTGCTCCTCCCAGGACCAGACCGGGCCCTATATGCACAACATTAATCATTTTTGTCGACATCCACTCTCATTTATAGCCAATATGGAATTTTAAGGTTTGGCCAGTATGATATATAAGGTGGAATAATGGAATGGAATCCAAGGGCGCATTGATGTGTAGGGATGAACTAGGAGTGGAAACCAGTAACGTTTGATACACGGAAAAAAACTAGATAAGAGAGGTGCCTTATGGGCCACCTGACAAGTTTAGAAACGACACGCTCACTGTGGGATGCCCTTCCTGGGAACTATACAGGGTTTAGAGGACCCTATCAGGAGTTAAATGGCATCTCTCAGGCTGCCATCTATTAGTGGAGATGGCAAAAGTGAAAGCCTAACTATCACGTTAACGTAATGAGCCAGCTGTGTCGACTCAGCAGTCCATCGTGTCAACGCGGTGAACAAGCTGGGTCGACCCTGCAGTTCATCGCGTCAACCCTGCGAACAGGCTGGGTCGACCCTGTGAACAGGCTGGGTCGACCCGACAGTTCATCGCGTCAACCCTGCGAACAGGCTGGGTCGACCCTGCAGTTCATCGCGTCGACCCTGCAGTTCATCGCGTCAACCCTGCGAACAGGCTGGGTCGACCCTGCAGTTCATCGCGTCAACCCTGTGAACAGGCTGGGTCGACCCTGCAGTTCATCGCGTCAACCCGGTGAACAGGCTGGGTCGACCCTGCAGTTCATCGCGTCAACGCAGTGAACAAGATGGGTAGACTCTGCAGTTCATATCTGCTCAAAATGGCTTAAGGTATTAATCTTTGATTAAGCTAGGGTTAACTGGACGATTAGTTTAACATCATGCAGTTAGAAGGCGCCCATGGGGCTGCCATCTCTTAGAAGAAGGCGCCCTTGGGTCTGCAACCTTCTATTAAATTTTAATAGGTTAGTTAAATGATAAAACTTGCGTTATACGGATATATCATATGGATATGAAGCTAATTCATACCAATTACCCTAGATTGAAGCTAATACATGCTAATCGTCTTGGGTATAAGATGAATACATGCTAATTATCTTAGGTATGAGGCTAATACATGCTAATCATCTTAAGTATGAAGCTAATACATGCTAATCAGCTTAGGTATGAAGCTAATATATGCTAATCATCCTAGATTTAAGCTAACCCATGCTAATTATTCTAGGTATTAGACTAATACTTGCTAATTATTCTGGGTATAAGACTAATACATAAGAAACATGCCGTATATACTTTATATCTATTTGCTAAACATGCAATTGAGAGGGGTCTTGGGTTTGTATGTTTATTTTGTTATTCGTGTAAGTTCTTGAGATTTTAGTCTTTCTTAGTCATTTTCATACTTTTCAGATCTTCATTTCAATTTCATGTCTTCTGCAAACTTGTTCATCCTTAAGTGCTTTACATTTCCTTCTTCAACCTCTTTCTCTAATTCCTCTCCGTTTTTAAGTTATTGCATGTTTTTCCACTTGCTGTCCTGGCACATTACAGTTCATCTGAGTTGATACCTTCTTTTGTTCCCCAGTTTTCATACCGTTCCAATCCTCTTTTCTCTCTGAGTTCTTCACAAAAGTTCTTCTTCTCTTGTAGATATAGATTTTCTTCTTCTACCACTTCCTCCAATTCTTCTTAATGTTTAAGTTATAATTAATTTTCTACGGTTCTGTTTTCTACTCAGTCACTGTTCACCTGCGCCTATAGATCTCGATTTTTCACATTTGTCACCTTCTTCCTCTCATTTTCGCTCTCTGCACTCTTCATAAAACTTCTTCCTAACCCTCCAATCTACAACTTTCACTTCTTTCACATATTTTCATTCTCTCTAGATTTTACGTTATTCTCCTTCTTAGAACCCCCTATTTTCAATATAATTTCATTGTGCTTTCAACTTGGACTTTTTCAACTTGGTCTTTTTCAACTTGGCCTTTTTCCACATTTTTCATCCTCTTGGCTACAATTTCTTCCTTCACTATTTTCAGGTTTTAGTTTCTCTAATATAACATTTTTAACATGGTGGTTTCAGTTTCACAAAAATTGACATAATGACGGGCCCTTCACTAAAGCATGAACTATATCAAATCTGAGGTGGTCATTCAACGTAAGATGTGTTGGTAAATCAAGTAACATGGAGATTAGCCTAACATGTTATTAGGTTAGGTAGGCTAACAGATTAATTTAACTCTAATATAACATCTTTATCATAGTGTATATAGAATATGGTGTAGTCATTTAGCGTAAAACATGTCCGTAAAACAAGTAACATGAATATTTAGTTTATCATCTGATTAGATTAGGTAATCTAACTGATTAGCTAACATATTCTAACAGATTAGCTAATATTTTACTTGATCTATGTGAAAGCATGATAGAAATGGTTGTAAACATGATTTATTGCATGGAACATTGTATGGAGATGAGCTAATACTAATTTTTATCCTAGATTAGCTATCTTAGATTAACTAATGTTTAGTTAAAAGCTTGAGAACACCTACTGAAACATGATGTGTAACCACTAAATACCGCATGGAGATAAGACTAATCACTAATTTTACATGCTAATATAACCTAGATTAGCTATGGTTTGGTTAAAGCTCGAGATCACCTACCTTGTTGGAAGATCTCTAGCAGTAGCAGAACCCTTCTAGGTGACTGTGTAATCCTTGCAGAGCTTTGCCCCAACCTTAGCTAACCTAGAATGGGGGTAGCAAAGGATATGTTATAGGGTCTGGTATGACCGGATAGGGGGGCAAGATCTGGAATAATGGGGCTTTACAGCTTGTACAGGCTGGAGAGATAAGGGATAATGTTTGGACAGCCAATCCATGGCCCAGATCGTAAAGTCTGTCTCCCACATTCATACACGATCCCTCTTCAATGTGCACACTTTCAAAGTCTGTACATCCTCAAAGTCTATACATTGGCCTCCTCAAAGTCTATACATTGGATTCACAAAGTCTGTACATCCTCTCCCTCTCAAAGTCTATCTGTACATCCTCTCCCTCTCAAAGTCTATACATTGGCTTCCATCACAAAGTCTGTACATTGGCTTCTATTCCATCACAAAGTCTGTACATTGGCTTCCATCACAAAGTCTATACATCATCACAAGTCTCCCTCTTAAAGTATATACATTGGGTTCCATCACAAAGTCTGTACCCTCTCAAAGTCTATACATTGGCTTCACAAGTCTGTACATCCTCTCCCTCTCAAAGTCTATACATTGGCTTCCATCACAAAGTCTGTACATCATCTCAAAGTCTATACGTTGCAGCTCATGTCTATACATTGGCCATTGGTGCAAAGTCTATACATTGGCCATTTGTGCAATTCAAAGTCTATACATTGCTGCGGTTACTACGGTGGCTCAAAGTCTATACGTTGCTGCAGCCCGCAACAAAGTCTCTACATTGCTAGCCTATTTACCAAGTCTGTACGTTGCTAGCCTATAATATATAATTAATTGGCACAAAAGGTAAATGGTGGATGCTAGGATTTGAACCCTGGTCATTGGGTTGAAAGGCAAGTTACTTAACCAACTACACTAGGAAACCACTTGTTAAGTGAATAATCTTTACATATGATAACTTCATGTTCCAACTTCTTACTTAAGCTTCCTCTAGAGTTTATCTAATATATTTTTTTTATTTGGGAAATATTATTAATAAATATATATATATATATATATATATATATATATATATTTATACGGGGTGCTACACGACACACACAATCGTCTGACTAGTCAGATCGAGCGCACCACTAGTCAGATCGAGCGCACCCATGGTTTCCTTGAAGCCTGAATAAATCGTCACCTAGGTGACTGGCACACCCTCGCGCTAATAAATCGAATAACTGAATAAACATACGAATAAACAAATAAAACAAGAAGTGTTCCCAAAAGTGCGTCCACAAGTTTGGCACGCCCGGTGGGACTGGACTTCCGTTCATCTCCTCGCCTGGACTAGGGGCCCTACGGCCTCCTTATGAAATTCTAAACTTTTTTACTTGCAATTGCAGGGATTATTTTTCGACGATCACAATGGCCGTCAGCTTCGGACCATTAGTCGTCGCGAGCCATGCCAACCATGGCTACCTCGCAGTGCCGATGAAATTCGGTGACTTTCCTCCGGTGGTGGGCTTCCCCAACTTCTTGGGGGTGGCCTTCGTCCGAGTGGCCCAAGCCCGTCGAAGCCGCATACCCGCCACGCGGAATTCCACCACCTGACCCGCTGTTGTTAGGTCGCCAACAACTACTGTCGACCGCACGCCGGTCAACACCGTGGGCTATTTCATCCACCACGTCCGTTTCGACATGGACTCGATTACCAAGAAGACGGTGTCCCGCCAAAGAAGGAGCCGAAAAAATGCTGCTGTTGCTACCCCCAAGGGTCAGATCTCCAACACCGGCAAGTCTGTTCTGGTCAGAGGCGTCAGAGTCTACCTGAACGGCCGTAGTGCCGAAGTGATCCCTGAGCGGATCATTCCAAACATCCTTGTGCGCAACTCCTTTCAAGCGCTAGGGAGAATAGAGAAAAAGGACGGCGGGGCAGCCCCCCGACTGAAGAATGGACCGGCCCCAAGGCCATGCAAGACCAAGAAAATTTGGGTGCCTAAGCCGACTCGGGGTCCGGTGACAACTCGGCCGAAGTCTGTCAAGGTTGACAAGCCTAGGAAGGATGAGAAGAAAAAGATGAAGACGAATGAGATGTCAGCAAGGGTGTCTCGCCAACCACTTGCCCGAGCCCACGGGCGACAAGCGAACACCTCTTTACATGTCGAGAGGCATAGCAAGGCTGTCAGAGAGGGTCAGCCCGCCTATGGGCCCCCAGCACAGACAAGGGTACCGCCACCAGCGGTTTACCCTGATTATGAAGAAGAAGACATCAACGGGCAAGGGTCCGAAGTTGGAGAAGTTCAACGGGCAAGGGTCTCCGCGGGAGGACATTGCCTACTACACTAATGTGATGGGTGACTTGGCGGCTGACGAGTCGTACCTGCTAAAACTCTTTGGGTCCACATTAATTGGACTCGCCTTTGAGTGGTACTCAAGCTTACAGCCCGAGTCTATCATTGATTGGCCCGATATGAAGAGAAAGTTCAAAGAAAGGTTCCACATTGTCGAAAGGGAGGTGACGGTGGCCGAACTATATGAAACCAGGTAGAGGAACGATGAGTCTGTTGGAACCCTGGTTTTGATAATGACATACTATGAATCATGTGTGTAGTGTAAATCATGATTCATGGTTCATTTGTGCCTGAATATGCCAAGGGTTCATATGATGTGTTGATACAGTTCATATGTGCTTGAATTTAATATGTTGTTAACCGTTGGTCAACGCATAGTCAACTCTTGCATCAGATTATGATTTGGTCAAATAATCATTTTTCACATAAGTACTATGTCAACATTCCTGTTTTGTCAAGTCTGAGTCAGTGCATTTGTTTCACTCTGCAAGTCTGCGTTAGTATGAGCTAGTCTGCACCTCTTGCCTACCCACAAGCAAGAGTCAACTCATAGAGTCGACACACTAGGCCGTGCCTAGTCTCATCAATCATCATATAGGTCGGTGCACATTGTGGTTTGTTCATTGTTAAGGTCGAAGCATGTTTTTCCATTGACGCAGAAGTCGGTACAGGTTCTACTTTAGTAGCATTGAGGTCGGTGCACATTTACCCCATGCATGCTATAAAGTCTGTGCATGTTTAGCATAAGGTCCAAGCATGTTTTTCACAACATGCGCAAGAAGGTTTGTGCAAGTCACTGTAGTAGTCGATGCACATTTGGCACTTTGCACACAGAGGTCTGTGCACAGGCAGTGAAGGTATGTGCATACGCCATCTAGAGTCTGTGCACATGCTTGAATAGGTCCAAGCAACTTTATACCTAGGGTCCGTGCACTTCACTTTAGCAAAGTCAGTGCACATTATGTTTAGGTCTGTGCATGTTCATATCAAGTCAGTGCATGTTTGAGGTCGATGCACATTTGCATTAGACTGATCTAAGGTCTGCACATTTCACTGTAGCAGGTCAGTGCATATCCATCACATGTTCATAGGAAGGTCGGTGCATCTTCTACTTTATGCATATAGGTCTGTGCATATATGCTCACTAAATCTGTGCATGTTCACGTAGAGGTCGGTGCAAGTTATGTTCTGAGCCAAGCAAGGTCTG
Source organism: Amorphophallus konjac (assembly GCA_022559845.1). Taxonomy (NCBI): domain Eukaryota; kingdom Viridiplantae; phylum Streptophyta; class Magnoliopsida; order Alismatales; family Araceae; genus Amorphophallus; species Amorphophallus konjac. The sequence goes on from CM040121.1 coordinate 261,524,386, forward strand.
TGCATATCATGCCTGTGTAGGATCGAAGGTCGGTGCATATATTTTGCTGTGAGACCAAGTCGGTGCAAGTTTGCCTATCTTCAAATAGCATCAGTGCACATTTGGTAATAGCCTTGTCAGCGTCGGTGCACATTTGGTGATAGGCTTGTTAGCGTCGATGCACATTCACTTCAGGCTCATTGCAAAGTCTGAGCACTTTTGCGTGTCTTCAAAGAACGTCGATGCACACTTACCTTAGGCTTGCTATAGGTCTGAGCACATTTTCTAGGACAAGTCAGAGCATATTTTCAAGGATAGCATCAGCTCGATGCACATCCTGCATCGTGCACACACAACTGAGTGCACATTGTGTGTAATGACGGTAGACAAGCGATTTGAGGTCCGAGCACATCTGCTAGGATAGGTCTGAGCACATTTCCTATGACACCATTCTGTCTGTGCTAATCCCAGTGTTTCACGTATGTCTAGTCTGTGCTATCCCAGTGGTTCACGCATGAAAAGTCTATGCTAGCATACATATGGCTTATGCATTCAGGTCATTGAGAGCACATGAGCTTGACATATTGAACATATATGTCCTATAACTCTTTGTCTTCATGGTTTCATTTATATTATAATATAATCACTCTCATAAACCATGAATCATATTGTCATTATTACAATTTTTCTTGATTATCAAGTGTTTGATTAAATACCATCTATCTGATAACAGGGACTTATGAATTGAACCAGGATCAAACAATTCAAGCCCAAGAAGCAGTAAAGCCCAACATCTTGATATAGTCACGTGCACTATGATTAGTGACTGACACGTGATCCGAGGGAAGGCGCATAGCAGAGGATTCTTCCATGTGGAAAGCAAAAGCTCAGTGATGCTAACACGTGGAAAGTATACTTTAAGAGTTATGGACACGTGGACACTAAAGGATCATATCTGAGCGAAAGGCCTTGGGCGGGAAACGTGATTTCCACGCGCCCATCGCTGGTTGCTTGTAAAAGAAGGCAGATCGCTCAACTTAAAGAAGATGAAGAACAAGAAGAAGTATAGAGAGAAGAAAGAGAAATGAGAAATCAAGAGAGATTGAGAGAGAGTGAGATCTGAGAGATAGGGTTGCAGAGAAGGAAAAGAGAAAGAGCGAGAAGCAACAGAGATGAGTAGAAAAGGGAGATTTAGAGAGCGGCAGAGAGCTAGCGAAAAAGAGAAGGAGAAAGAGAGGGAGAGGGAGATAGAATGAGAAGTACTGGTTCAAAGAGCTTGTGAGCAAGAAGCATTCATAAGTCCATATTTGAGGATTTTTCTGTTCTGTGTTCTTTGGATCAAATCCAAGACACAGTGCTCCTGTGTGAGCTTGTTTTTTTGGTTTTAATGTCAGCTTTCCGTTGCTAAAATTTATCATCTTTGTTTTCCATTCTACATACCTTTGCTGAAGTTGTGTATCAGCAGATGGCAAGCTGTGTCGCCCAGCGGATGGCAAGCTGTGATGTCCACCGGATGTAGGCAAGATGTGATGCCCAGCAGTTTCAAGCTGTGAGTCAGCAGGAATCCACACTCGGGTTGAGTGTGGGGTGGATGTAGGTCTGGAAGACCGAACCACCTAAAAGTCATATGTGCAGTGGTTTGTTTGGTTCTCTCTTAATTCCTTAGGTGTATGCTTAGGATCGTTACATATGGTTAGTTTAGATTACGTTGAAATTCACTGTGTGTTTTAGTTGTCTACGTTTTGATCTCTGCTAAGTATTTCAGTGAGGTCGTGCTAGCCCAGCATTGTATGAGAATCACATAGGAACATCTGAACAAGTGTTCGAGTGTAAGTCTCATTAGAATATCTGTTTAACTGAGCATATCTATTTTTAATTATGCAAGATTTATAAGTACAATTTTAATTGGGTAATTTTTAGGGGAGATTCATTCACCCCCCCTCTGAATCCAGTTTGCACCATCTAATAGACTTAACAATTAGTATCAGAGCGGGTCTCTGAATGTTCAGATTCAACGATCTGTAGAGGATCCAGCTATTTTTGGTGCTATACTGGTTTTGGGTGCATCTTTGATTTTGCTGAGTTTACTGTCTGGTTTGTGCTCGAACTGGACTAGAACTAGTCTCTGACTTCCAGATCCAACGATCTGCAGAAGGTACTGATTAGTCCGTTTCAGTGCTTTGCTATTCTAAGTTCAGTGCAGTTGGTGAGGACACACGGCGCTATCCTCGACGGAGCACCCGGCACACCGCTACCTCCTTGTGGCTCGGCGACGGCGGCACCTTCTAGTTATCTTTTCATCATCATGTTTAGGCCATGTTGGGCCTCAGTCTGGACTTGCTCAGGCCTTGTGGGCCTTGTCTTTTGGTCCCTGCGTGGACATCTTCTTGTTTAGGCACTTATTGGGCCATATAGTGGCCAATTGGGTTGCTTTGTGGGGTAATGGATCGTGTTATGGGGTCAGGGGCTTATTGGGGTTTGAAGCCCACTAAAAAAGGGCCCATTAGGGTTAGGGGGCGGCCCCCTCCCCAGCTAGAGGAGGAGGAGGCAGCCGCCCCCCCCCTTCCTAGTTCTACTAGGGAAGGTGGGGGGCGCTCCCCTCTCCCTTCCCCTTTCCCCCTCTCCTCCTTTCCCCAACTCCACCCCTTCCTTATCCCACTTAGAATCCTTTCCTATTTTCTAAGCTTGCTGAATTATGGGCCGCCTTTCTCTCCTTGGAGCTGGGCGCACCCCTCCCCTTCTAGTTAGATTAGGGTTTTCCCATCCCCTATAAGTAGTTCTCACATTGTACCGATTACAGTTTACACATGATTTTGAATACAAGTGAGTATTGTGCAAAGCTTTTTGCGCCCTTCTCTCTCTCTCTCTTTCTTCTCCTGCGACGGGAGAACGGCGGGGTGTGACGCCTCAGCCCTCGGTGGACTCCGGGGTTCCCTCTTATCCCCAACGGTTCGTGTGCGTGATTCCAGATTTCTGCCCCGACTTGTAGCAGAGCTCGCGCCCCCTTCTTGGACGAGTTTTGCCACGATCTATTTTCTGGAGATACGTCTGCGGATCAGCTTCGCGTCGGCGCCGGTTTTGCATCAATCGGAGATCGGCACTGCCCGTACCGATTTTCTCCGCCGACCTGCGCCAACACCACTTTCTCTGCTCGCCCAGCGGGGAGGCCCTGATTGCGAATTTTCCCCAGGCCTCCACGCTGTGTCTTTTGCGCTGGTTTCTTCAGGGTTCGTGGATCTCCGAGTTAACTTTCCAACGCCGCCGACGGCGTTGCGTTTCGACATCGTCACCGTCCGTGGCGGTCGATCTCGTGGGGTTGCGCCAGCGTGTCTGCCCAGTCCGCCCAGCGAACCAGTCCTGACTTTCAACGACTCCTGCGGCTCGCACCGGCGTCGTCTGCCAGCGCCATTTGTCCGAGGGCGACCTCTGCCAATCAGCTGTCACCACCAACCGGCCCGGACTTGTTCGGGCACCAGAAGGCCGATTTCCAGATTTTACCGACGGCGTGCGCAGTTCTGTGTCCACAGAACCTGATCTGACTTTCAGCAGCGCCCACGGTCACCACCGGCGGATCCAGCGCGCCCCCTTTGGCCGGAGCGTTCCTCCATCAGTCAGCGACGCGTCCTCTCTGACGGTGCTTCAAACGGGCGTCGTATCAGCCCGTGAGACCCCCTCCGCTCAGGCGCGCGCGACACCGATTTCGGCAGCGTTGCACCCGAACCTCCTCGCGGCCAACCCGTCACCGAGTGCGGCCCGTCAACCCGTGTCCGGCAGCCCCGAACGTATTGGTTGTAGCCTTTTACCTCCCTGCGAGGAGTGGGCCACTATTGGGTTGTATTTTATTGATCTCTGGTGTATCGGGGTTGTTGGTTCACGGCCGGGGTTCCTTCCCCACGCCTAGGCGTGGAGGTACGCGCTCCGACTCTCCTCCTTTTGCTTGCTCTTTTAGTATGTGATTGATTATGCCGCGTGAGAGAGGGTAGGTGCCTAGCCACTTATTGCCATCACCGCGGATCGTGAGTGAGAGCATCCATCCCTAGCACTAGTCGAGCACCGAGCTAGGACTCGACTCCCCTTGTCTTTGGAGGTCGACTATACGCCTAGACACGTGCGCTTCCCTCCTTGGGACGGCCGAGGTCGGAGTTTCTGTTGAGAGACGTCCCTCATTCTGTGGGATATCACGGTGGTCAGCCACTTGGCGACCCTTGAGCGTGCTACTGCCGGCCTCAGTTAGAGTCTTTTGTGAGTCTTAGTCCGTGTCGGTCCCCCGTCCCGCGTCAAATATGGTATCAGAGCCAGGTTACCAACTTGTCCTTACAGGTTGGGTCTTAGGGTCGTGTCTAGGTTTTGGACGTGTCTTGTTTGAGTCTTGCATCTCATTGCATTCGTGTCCCTCTAGGTCTTAGGGTGTCAGCCTACCCTTCCCTTAGTCTCCTTTGCATGCCCACTCGGGGTGGTTCGGATTACCATCGCCCGGACGCCATGGGTGACCAACACCCACCACAGGGACGCCCATCTCTAGAGGATCTGATTACCCAACTTATGACCCGTATGGACAGGTCCGACCAGTCCATCAAGGAGTTGACTGAGCATCTAGATGGCCGTCTGAGCATCTAGATGGCCGTCTGAAGATCATTGAGGATCGTGCCAGAGTGTCTGACTTAACCATCCAGGGCCTTGTTGGACGGATTGGGAGAGTTGATGAAGTGCCCCACCAGGACCCTCCTAGAGCCGATCGAGCCCCTCCAGTTGCTGCCGCTCAAGCCCCTCGGGCTCAGGAGCGACGTCCCCGAGCCCCCGACTTTGATGACTATGGGTCCGAGAATGATTTTGAGGGGAATGGGCACCAGTACCGTGGTCGTCGACCACATCAGGATGAGGATGATAGGATCCTTAGGACCGTCCGTGCCGATCCACCCACTTTTGAGGGGTCCCTTGACCCAAAAGTCTACATAGACTGGGAGAATAGCATGGATAGGTATTTCGAATGGGTTGAGATGTCTGAGCTTCGGCAAGTCCGATTTGCCAAGATGAAGCTCGTGGGGAGAGCCCAGACCTACTGGAGGAATGTCGAGAGCCTGATGTTGCAGAGGCAGGACCCACCCATAGAAACCTGGATTGACATGCGGCGTAAGCTCCGCGAGAAGTATGTCCCTCCTTCTTACCGCCAGAGGCTCATCGACCGATGGCAGACCCTTAGTCAGGGCGATCGGTCCGTGACCGAGTACATCGCCGAGTTTGACGAGTATTATTTGCGATGTGGAGTTGATGAGGAGAAGGGCATGCCTGTTTCGCGTTTTCGCCGTGGTTTGAGGCCCGAGTATCAGTATGAGCTCTACCGTCGCCAGGTAGACACTTTAGAGCTGGCTTACCAGGTTGCCCTAGAGTTAGAGCAATTTGAGTTGGAGTTTGGCCCCACCTTTCGTCAGGGGATGCCTAGTCAGCGGGGTCTTGACCCTCGCTCCACTTCCACCCAGTATGGTCGATATCCGGCGGCTCGGCCCGCGGAGCCCCTTCGCCAGGACCCCACTGGTCCCAGGCCTCGTCCACCCCTTCCTAGGGACCCGTTCCCTCCACCTCGCCAGCAGCCGCCCTACCCCCCCACACGCCCTACACTTCCACCTCCCGCGCACCCTGCGCGTTCTCAGCCTTTACTGCCCGCGCCCCGTCATGATGACAAGGGCAAGAGTCCTATGACCGCTGGAGCCTCATCCAGTGCGGGCGCACGTAATAATTGTTACCGGTGTGGCGGATTTGGCCACTTTGCTGATAGATGCCCCACTCGAGAGAGGAAGGCCCTTGTCATGGCAGACCCCACTTCCACTGAGTCCCCCACTGAGCCTATTCCTGTTAGTTATGAGGTAGACCAGGACTTGGTCGAGGAGTTCTTCGATGATCTGCTCGAAGGAGAGCAGGATGGTGCCCAGGATAGTCACTTTCAGGGTGACCCACAGTTAGGGGTAGTTAGGTGCATCCTAGCCCAGCCCCAGGTGAGTGACGACTGGCGTCGCACCACCATTTTTCACACCTTCTGCAGGCTTGGGGGTAAAGCTTGCAAGATTGTCATTGATAGCGGGAGTTGCATCAACGCCATATCTACTGGCACTGTTACCCGCCTTGGGTTGACCCCAGTTGACCACCCTGCCCCCTATAGGGTTTCGTGGGTCTACTCTACCTCCATTCCTGTTAGGCTCCGTTGCCTGGTGCCCCTTCAGTTCCAGACCTATCAGGATGAAATTTGGTGCGATGTTCTACCTATGGAGGTAGGTAACATTATTTTAGGGAGGCCGTGGTTGTTTGACATGGATGCCACCCTACAGGGCCATGCAAACACTTGCACATTTGATCACAACGGCCACAGGATCACCCTCCACCCAGCCCCACCTAGGGACCCTACTGTTAGGGGACCAGCCGGCCCTAGTGCCACGACCACCCCTCACCAGGGGAAGGTCAGCCCACCACCACCACCACCTCCGGTGTCAGTTTTCACCCCCTCTCCCACCCTCACCATAGAGGCCCCTCCGACTAGGAGGTTGATGATCATCAGTCCCCGAGAGATGGAGAGAGAGGTTGCTAGTGGTGTCCCTCTTTTAGCTGTGGTTGTCAGGGAGACGGGTGAGGTGGTCCCCAGTCTCGAGGGAGTGACAGACCCTCAGTTAGCTGAGATGTTGCGAGAGTTTGCTGATATTTTCCCGGAGGACCTTCCCGAAGGCCTTCCACCATTGCGTGACATTCAGCACGAGATTGATCTTGTCCCGGGCTCGTCCTTGCCCAATCTTCCACATTATAGGATGAGTCCCGCGGACCACGCTGAGCTACAGAGGCAGGTTGATGAGTTGATGAGTAGGGGTTCCCTTCGGGATAGCAAGAGTCCCTGTGCTGTTCCCGCCCTGCTAGCACCGAAGAAGGATGGCACATGGCGTATGTGCATCGATAGCCGTGCGATCAATAAAATCACGGTTAAGTATAGGTTTCCCATTCCCCGGCTAGATGACTTGCTTGATATGATGTCGGGAGCCACGATTTTCTCGAAGATCGATCTTAGGAGTGGCTATCACCAGGTGAGGATCAGACCAGGTGATGAGTGGAAGACTGCATTTAAGACCAAGGATGGTCTTTACGAGTGGTTGGTCATGCCCTTCGGGCTGACTAACGCCCCTAGCACCTTCATGCGGGTGATGACGCAGGTGTTGCGTCCTATGATTGGAGTGTTTGTGGTCGTCTACTTCGACGACATCTTGATTTATAGCCGCACTAGGGAGTTACACCTAGACCACCTTAGGCAGGTGTGTGTTGTTCTGAGACGGGAGAGCTTGTTTGCCAACCCTAAGAAGTGTAGCTTCATGACTGACCAGGTTTCTTTCTTAGGGTTCATTGTGTCCCGTGACGGAGTCTCCGCTGATCCGGAGAAGATCCGTGCCATAGTGGAGTGGCCCGAGCCCCGCTCACTCCACGATGTTAGGAGCTTTCATGGTCTGGCGACATTCTATCGCCGTTTCATTAGGGGGTTCAGTTCTATCACCGCCCCGATCACGGATTGCATCCGTAAGGGCGAGTTTACCTGGACGAAGGCTGCTGCCACAGCCTTCCAGACTATCAAGGATCGCATGACCCAGGCACCCGTTCTTACACTTCCTGACTTTTCTAAGGTGTTTGAGGTTACATGTGATGCCTCAGGTGTAGGCATAGGGGGAGTGCTTAGCCAGGAGTCCCACCCTATAGCCTTTTTCAGTGAGAAACTCAATGATGCCAAACTGCGTTACTCTACTTATGACAAGGAATTCTACGCAGTTGTCCAGGCTTTGCGCTATTGGAGGCACTATCTCCTCCACCAGGAGTTCGTGCTCTTTTCTGACCACGAGGCATTGAGATTTCTCCACACCCAAAAGAAGTTGAATGCCAGACATAGTAGATGGGTGGAATATTTGCAGGAGTTTACATTCGTTCTCAAGCACAAGGCAGGTGCTGGGAACAAGGTGGCCGATGCTCTTAGTCGGCGGGTGATGTTGATATCCACCATGAATGTTCAGGTGGTTGGTTTAGAGAAGTTGAAAGAGGCCTACATTGATTGCCCGGACTTCGGTCCCATCTATTCTGCCCTTCAGTCAGGACCGTCCCGTGAGTTTAGCGAGTATGTCCTTCAGGATGGTCACTTATTTCGAGGTGATAGGTTGTGCATCCCACGGACTTCAGTTCGTGATTTTCTTACGTGGGAGCTTCATGCAGGAGGTCTTGCCGGCCACTTCGGCCGAAACAAGACCATAGAGGCTGTTGAGCACCGTTTCTGCTGGCCCAGTTTGAAGAGGGATGTAGCCCGCATAGTTGCCCAGTGTCGTATTTGTGCCCTAGCGAAGCAGAGGAAACAGAACACTGGCCTTTATACCCCTCTACCTGTCCCTGATAACCCTTGGCAGGATATCAGCATGGACTTTGTGCTTGGTTTGCCCCGTACTGCACGGCGGCATGATTCTATTTTTGTTGTGGTTGACCGCTTCTCCAAGATGGCCTTGTTTATTCCTTGTTCCAAGACATCGGATGCCTCTAGAGTTGCCAGGTTGTTCTTCACCCACTGTGTGTCCAGGTTTGGGTTGCCGCGTACCATTGTTTCTGATAGGGATGTGCGTTTTACGAGCTATTTTTGGAAAACCCTTTGGCGGATGATGGGCACCCAGTTGAAGTTCTCCACCGCATACCACCCCCAGACTGACGGTCAGACAGAGGTAGTCAATAGAAGTCTAGGGGATCTTCTGAGGTGTTTAGTGCGTGATAGAGTTGGAGATTGGGACCTTGTCTTACCATTAGCAGAGTTTGCATATAATGATTCGGTCAATAGGTCTACAGGGTTGAGTCCATTTGAGATTGTCACTGGTCGTAGACCTAGGAAGCCGATTGATTTGATTCCCTCCCCCATTCAGTCCCGAGTCTCTGAGTCAGCTGAGTCTTTTGCGGAGCATATTAGACAGTTGCATGACCATGTCCGTCGTCATATAGAGGCCAGCAACGCATGTTACAAGGAGTTAGCTGACGCGCACAGACGCACACGTGAGTTCCGCGAGGGAGAGTACGTCATGGTCCGGGTTAGACCGGAACGGTTTCCTTCGGGAGCCGTAAAGAAGCTCCAAGACCGCGGTGCAGGACCATTCAGAGTGTTGAGGCGTATTGGGTCGAACGCGTATGAGATCGAGCTACCAGACGACTACGGGATCAGTTCGACGTTCAATGTCTCTGATCTGGTAGCTTATCGGGATCCCGCGGTGATACCCAGTGAGTTATTTGGGCCTGACCCTCCTGTTGTGAGTGATACACCTACTGAGAGTCCACCTCCTCCAGCCCCATTACAAAAACGCGAGCATATAGATTGCATACTGGATGAGCAGGTGACTACTACCAGGAGCGGAGCCTACCAACGCTTCTTAGTGCGCTGGAGAGGGCGCCCCGAGTCGGACAACACCTGGATTACACGTGGAGAGCTGGAGCGGATCGATCCGGACCTGCTGGAGCGGTACCTCAGCGACCGTGACCCTTACTCGACGGGGTCGAGTTCTTCCCACCCGGGGAGAATTGGTGAGGACACACGGCGCTATCCTCGACGGAGCACCCGGCACACCGCTACCTCCTTGTGGCTCGGCGACGGCGGCACCTTCTAGTTATCTTTTCATCATCATGTTTAGGCCATGTTGGGCCTCAGTCTGGACTTGCTCAGGCCTTGTGGGCCTTGTCTTTTGGTCCCTGCGTGGACATCTTCTTGTTTAGGCACTTATTGGGCCATATAGTGGCCAATTGGGTTGCTTTGTGGGGTAATGGATCGTGTTATGGGGTCAGGGGCTTATTGGGGTTTGAAGCCCACTAAAAAAGGGCCCATTAGGGTTAGGGGGCGGCCCCCTCCCCAGCTAGAGGAGGAGGAGGCAGCCGCCCCCCCCCCTTCCTAGTTCTACTAGGGAAGGTGGGGGGCGCTCCCCTCTCCCTTCCCCTTTCCCCCTCTCCTCCTTTCCCCAACTCCACCCCTTCCTTATCCCACTTAGAATCCTTTCCTATTTTCTAAGCTTGCTGAATTATGGGCCGCCTTTCTCTCCTTGGAGCTGGGCGCACCCCTCCCCTTCTAGTTAGATTAGGGTTTTCCCATCCCCTATAAGTAGTTCTCACATTGTACCGATTACAGTTTACACATGATTTTGAATACAAGTGAGTATTGTGCAAAGCTTTTTGCGCCCTTCTCTCTCTCTCTCTTTCTTCTCCTGCGACGGGAGAACGGCGGGGTGTGACGCCTCAGCCCTCGGTGGACTCCGGGGTTCCCTCTTATCCTCATCTTCTTCCTCAACGGTTCGTGTGCGTGATTCCAGATTTCTGCCCCGACTTGTAGCAGAGCTCGCGCCCCCTTCTTGGACGAGTTTTGCCACGATCTATTTTCTGGAGATACGTCTGCGGATCAGCTTCGCGTCGGCGCCGGTTTTGCATCAATCGGAGATCGGCACTGCCCGTACCGATTTTCTCCGCCGACCTGCGCCAACACCACTTTCTCTGCTCGCCCAGCGGGGAGGCCCTGATTGCGAATTTTCCCCAGGCCTCCACGCTGCGTCTTTTGCGCTGGTTTCTTCAGGGTTCGTGGATCTCCGAGTTAACTTTCCAACGCCGCCGACGGCGTTGCGTTTCGACATCGTCACCGTCCGTGGCGGTCGATCTCGTGGGGTTGCGCCAGCGTGTCTGCCCAGTCCGCCCAGCGAACCAGTCCTGACTTTCAACGACTCCTGCGGCTCGCACCGGCGTCGTCTGCCAGCGCCATTTGTCCGAGGGCGACCTCTGCCAATCAGCTGTCACCACCAACCGGCCCGGACTTGTTCGGGCACCAGAAGGCCGATTTCCAGATTTTACCGACGGCGTGCGCAGTTCTGTGTCCACAGAACCTGATCTGACTTTCAGCAGCGCCCACGGTCACCACCGGCGGATCCAGCGCGCCCCCTTTGGCCGGAGCGTTCCTCCATCAGTCAGCGACGCGTCCTCTCTGACGGTGCTTCAAACGGGCGTCGTATCAGCCCGTGAGACCCCCTCCGCTCAGGCGCGCGCGACACCGATTTCGGCAGCGTTGCACCCGAACCTCCTCGCGGCCAACCCGTCACCGAGTGCGGCCCGTCAACCCGTGTCCGGCAGCCCCGAACGTATTGGTTGTAGCCTTTTACCTCCCTGCGAGGAGTGGGCCACTATTGGGTTGTATTTTATTGATCTCTGGTGTATCGGGGTTGTTGGTTCACGGCCGGGGTTCCTTCCCCACGCCTAGGCGTGGAGGTACGCGCTCCGACTCTCCTCCTTTTGCTTGCTCTTTTAGTATGTGATTGATTATGCCGCGTGAGAGAGGGTAGGTGCCTAGCCACTTATTGCCATCACCGCGGATCGTGAGTGAGAGCATCCATCCCTAGCACTAGTCGAGCACCGAGCTAGGACTCGACTCCCCTTGTCTTTGGAGGTCGACTATACGCCTAGACACGTGCGCTTCCCTCCTTGGGACGGCCGAGGTCGGAGTTTCTGTTGAGAGACGTCTCTCATTCTGTGGGATATCACGGTGGTCAGCCACTTGGCGACCCTTGAGCGTGCTACTGCCGGCCTCAGTTAGAGTCTTTTGTGAGTCTTAGTCCGTGTCGGTCCCCCGTCCCGCGTCAGCAGTTGTCATCTTGTTTTCAGGTTTTTAGATATGAACTTATTCAATTGTTTTTCAATGGCATATTCTGTTATTTTTGATGGTTCTAACTTCAATAAATGGTTAGGAGGCCTATGTGTTCACCTGAACTCCATTGATCCAAATCTATGGAGTATTGTATCAAAAGGCCCACATAAAGTACCTCAAAATAAGACCATATGGTCTAGAGAGGATAGGATATAAGACAGTGAGAATGCTACTGTCTTTAATATTCTGAGAAATTCAGTTAACATTGAAAAGTTTCCATGTGTTGAAGGATGCAGGTCTGGAAAGGAGATAATGGACAAAATAAACAACATCTACGAGGAATAAGATGGAGTTTGCATGATGATTGATCACATAGATCAGACTGAAGAAACAGCATCCCAGGTAAGCACTGAATCAAATGATTTTTCTTATGATGAATTAGTTGAGATGTATGATGATTTGCTTGATAAGTATAAGAAAATCAAATCTGAGAATAAGAAATTAACGAAGAAGATTGACCAAGATAAATCTGACTTGTCTTGTGAAATATGTCCAAAATTGAGACAGTCATATGATACATGTTTGGCAGATGTTCACAAGCAAAAGGAACATATGATTATGATGAAAAATGAGAATGATGAATTATATTCAAAGATTTCTGAATTGGAGGATAAATTGAACTCATCGGATAATCATCAGAATTTGAATTCTGTGAATAATGAGAAATTGATAAAAGAGCTTGATCATGTTAATTTGAAACTGAGTGAACTGAAATCTGATAATAATGAACTTGTTGTTAAGAATTCTGAACTAGAAAATAAGCTGAAATCATTAGGAGGTGATCATGTCCTAATTAATGAACTAGTTCAGAATGAGCAATTGATAAAAGAAAATGAAGAACTAAAGCATCTGAACTCTGCTATGTCTGAAAGACTTCTAGTCTTAGAAAAAGGAAAAACTGTTTGTTCTGAAGATTCTGAAAAACTGAGCAATTTGGAACAAGAAATTGAGAAATATAAAACTGCAAACAAAGTGCTAAGTGAATGTGTTAATTATAGTGAACAGGAGATTGCCAGTTATGAATTACACATTGTTTCCCTAGAAAATAAAATTCATGATCTGAAAAACTCATCATCCAAATATGATAAAAATCAAGAAAAATAGAAAGAGGTTACTAAAGATGAGGATCATAAGAAGAAAGGCTGTAATTCTTAACTCAAGCAGGCTATGAGGAATAAACTTTACACCACTTTTGTGTGTAGCTTTGATTTAACTAATACATTTTTCTCCTCCTCAAAACAAGCGGCTACTCAAGAGAATCAGAAAAGGAAAATATTGAAAAAGAATGATGACAATCAGCATGCTAAGGAAGTTCAGGCCAACAAAATTATTTTCAAGAATGTCCAATGCTTTTACTATGGAAAGTTTGGTCATGAGATGGTTGATTGTTTTGTAATGAAGAAGGATGATTTGAATGTTGGTAGAATTCATGTTAGGAATTCTCAGGTTAAGAAATTATTTTCTGCTCAAAATAAAAGGACTGAGTGTTTTTAATGTCATGGAATTGGTCATCTTATGCATGATTGTAAACTAAAGGAACAAGATGATCTAAATGCAAATGCAACGCATGCTAGGAATTCTTATGAGAGGAATCATGCTTTTAAGAAGGGAATTCATTGTTTTCATTATGGTAGATTAGGCCACATTACTGCAAACTGTTAGCATGCTCAAGGGAAAAGAATTAATTCTAAACATATAAACTTCCCTAAAAATGAATTTGGTTTTAAAAGAAAAACATTTGCATGCTTTGAATATGGAAAACCTGGCCACCGAGCTTCTGAATGCTGGTTGGCAGGTTACGATAATGCACATAGAACTCATGCTCATGCTCATGTGCATAATAAGAATAAAAATTCTGTTGTTTCTTGCTTTTATTGTGGTCGAATTGGACATTTCATGTTTGATTGCAAATTGCTCAAATTTGATAATTTGAATGTTCTGAATTCTTGGAATACACCTAGAAGAGGTGTTACTTATCATGGAGGACCCAAGAATTCTTGGGTACGTCAATGTGCAAAATGAGACTCTGTCCCTGTAGGTGTGCCTTGAAGATTGAAAATAAAAAGGGGGAATCAAGGCACGAGGTCAGTTAAACCCCTTCTCATTATTCTTATTTTTTTTGTTGATTTTGCATTATCTAAGTGATTGTCGCATCTTTGGATTAGTTGATATTTTTTAGATTTGTGTTGCATGCATCCATGCATATGCACACTCATTTGCAGTTTGAAATTTGAATTGGATGTAATTGAAATGCATCTAGGATTGTTTTTGTTTGAAATGCATTATCATGTTTGAGGGCCGATTTCCATTTCTATTAATTCTGATACAGTAACCTTTGATTTCCTTTACATCTTCATCTAATCGAGTTATACGTACCATTAGACCAAGTATATCAAAAGTTGTGGTCGGAAGGTTTGGCTACGCCAATCTGAAACGCCATTCCTTGCGTGAGGGATCCTAAGATTTGTAACTCCGTCAAGTACTTGGTGAATGGTCCCTTAACTTTGCTAAGATGATGATTAATGAAATCATCTAAATACTGTAGTTCTGAACATGGTGCATTTAGAATCCTCATACAATGCATGTAAATAGGAGGAGTAAGTTAAGTCATTGAAAATCTATTAGGACTGCACTTGCATCACATTGACATGAATGACCCAAAGGTATATCAAATGAAAATTGCTAAAAGACAGATGCAATCTATCTGGAAGCTCTGACCATGTGTGAGGTGGTCTCTAGACCAAGTCCTCCGCCTAGTACCATGGGTAGTTTTGTACATAGGGCAGTCCAGTCATAAGACCCCATGCTTAACCTTCATTGCACATATTGCATAAAGTCAGGGGGAGTCTGTCAAACAAATTTTTGCAATTCATGTATGGTGGTTAAATGCATTCTCTAAAAAATAGTCAATGCATATGCATACATAGTTCATTGCATATCATCATTATTGAAAATACCAAAAAGATAGAGTGATTGCTCAATTTCATAAGAACATTTTGCTAAACTCTGAATGATGACTCTCTCCAAACACTGCAAGCCTGAACAAATTGATTATCTACTAATCTCTCTCATCATTCATAAATATGCTTAGTTACAATTCAACTGCAATTCTTTGAGAACACTGCTCCTGAACTTGCTGAAGGGGAGACTCATTTGAAACAATTCAGTGCTATCTTGTATCAACTAGATAGTATATAAAAAGATTTAGCTGGAAAGATAGGTCAGGCCCATCTTGAAGGTTAATTCTTGCGTGAATAGATTCTTGGATCCAATCTCCGCCAAGTACTGTTCCTAGTGTTGATTCTATTTGCCAGCTCACCTTAAAATCCAATTTTCTTTGCTGACATTTATGTCAAGTCTATGTCAAGCTAGTATGTCACTGATTTCAAATCACAAAACTCATTGAACATTGATCGTTGGCAAACATTAAACACTTGCATTGCTCCCAGATCACTGATTCCATATGATTTTCAAAAACTTCTAAATCAAGTGCTTTGTTGAACAATTCGTATCAAGCTTCATTGGCTGCTGCTGAATACTTCTTAGTGCTTTCCTAAATTTTTTTGACAGACTTGAAATTCAATTTACTGTTCTCCACACAAAATGCCTTGAAATCTCTGGTCATTGTGTTTGGAACCCTTATTATTCTTATTATTATTCTGAACTATCTGAACTTCAGGAAGACTTCAATCTATATACCTTGCTCATAAATCTGAAAAATCAATTCAATGAAGAATCTTCTATTATATAGATTCATGAATGTCTGAAAGATCAAATTGGTTTCAATTTAATGTATCCATTTAGGTTGGTTATAAATGTCTTGAAAATATCTAAATCAACTTTAATAAACCTTAACCAACTGGTTCATGATTAAGTCTTGTCAAATCTTCTGAAATCTGAAAATGTTAAAATCATGACTTTATTTGGCTGAAATACATGAAATCTATATTGTCTTTAAACATCTGAACTTTCTGAAAATGTCCAAGGGTCAAATATCATAAATCTTGCAAGAGTAATGACTTTGGTCACTGAGAAACACATGTCCAAAGGACTGCGTCATTGTTGACACCCATTTTTTGCCTATGAGTTGGGCTTAATGGGCCTTGATTTTGCTTGGTTTTGGGGTAAATGGGCTCGTTTACCCCATTTTGTTAATTTCAAACGTCCAGGCTGTATGCGGTCTAGCGATGGGCCGTTCAGTGATTGGGCGGTCTATTTGGAACCGTTTACAAGCTCAGAGCGATTTATTAGATATTTATTTGATTTTTTAAATTTCCACCGACAAGCGTTTGCACGGTCTCAGTTCAGCCGTTTACTGCCATTGAACTGCTTGGTTTTAGACCGTCCAATTCCCAGAGTCCTAAGCCGGTTGATTTTTCAGATAATTATCTATTTATCCTATTTTATTGGATTTATCACTGACACGGTTTACACGGCCTAGCATTGGACCGTGCCATTCATTGAGTGGTCTATCATTAGACCGTTTTATCCTAAAGAGTCCAGCGCCGTGATAGCCGGTCAGTTCGGTGGATAATTGGCTAATTTATTATTTTATTTATTTATCACCGACAGAGGTAAGCTGTCTAGCAATGGGCCGCGTATTAGTCTGGGCGGCCTATCGAACGACCGCGTACAGGCTTGATCGAGATCTGTGGAATATTTGGTTGTTCTCTCTCCATCCGTGGTTAAACCTCCACCTTCCTCTGCCATTTTCTCCGTGGTTTCTCCACCAAATGGGGTGCCATTTGATCTTGGTGGGAGATAGAAGTATTATCTACATATTTTGTTTTATTATCAGGCCCTAATTTTTAGTGGAAAATCCAATTTTGGGGTTGGACTTTCAGGGGTCTATAAATAGCACCTCTAGTCCAAGCTTGAAAGGGGAGAGATCCAACGTCGACGTCGAAGCTCTGCCGAATTCTTGAGCGAGCTGTAGCCAGGGAGGGAGGCTTTCTACATCCTTTTAAGCCTCCGGTTCAGGGAGTAGCCTTTCGTTTTGTGTTCTAGTCTAGGTGTTTAGTTACGAGTTCATCCATTGCATGATCATCTCCTCTATCTTCTTCCTATGTTTTTGCACTTGTCAACATCATTTCTACACCCTTACCATTGGTTTTTTTTTACACCCTATAGGGGTTTAAAAACCACCCCAGGTATCGCCCATTCCATGCCATTATGTTGATTTTCCGTTCTATTTTATAGTTGCTACACATTCCAGGGCTAATTTGGGTGTTATTTTCTTGTCCTCTACATTGTTTTACAGGTCAGCATCAGCACAACATGAGGCCCATCCCCTCTGGTCAGTCGAAAGGGGTGAAGGATCAAGTCCTACATCTTGGGGTTTGGCAGCATCGCACGGTCGTCATCTGTCCATCTACAAGGATACACGGCCCAGATCGGACTGTGCAACGCCTTCCTACGGCCTTCCTTGGACCATGCTGTCGCTAGTCCAGTCTTCGTCCCGCTTCCCTTTCCAGCGCTGTGAGCGGGCTATCGAGCGGCCGTGCCATCCATTGAGCGGTTCTTTCTGGATTGTGTACAACTGCCAGCGCTACACTTTGGGCGAGTGTCTTCTCCCTTTCCAAGGTACGTAGTACTCTTCGCTACCCCGTGTCTTGGTGGCGATCACGATCACACACACACCTCTCCACCCTTTCTTTCCTTCATTTTGATTGCCTTTACATCTTGACTTAGAAAGGTAAAGGAAGAGAAGGGGGGAAAACATGTCAACAGAGGTGTCTCAGTTAACTCTGCTTAAAATCATTGAAAAATAGGCAGAGCAATGGCTGATACACTGAGAAACATATCTCACTCATCAAATAAATGAGAAAAGGTATGTCATGAGGTGAAAAGTTAACTCTGTTTAATTTTAAAGCATGACTGTTAGTCACACTAAGTACTTAGGGATATTGGCGTCTAAACAATGTATATCCTCTAGCTACAAGGTGAGTACTGAACTAGATTGCTCATAAGATTTAATAGCAAAAGTTATCCACTTGATTAAATGAAAAATGTGAAAAAGAATACTAAGGATAAATTACTATAACCCTTGATAAAATCAAATGGTTTCATGATTGTTTAACCCCAATACTTATGAGTGTAATTCCTAAAGAAGTCATTGAAATTGATTAAGTAAGATGAAGGGAGGTTAATCAAGATGTTAATATGAATTTTTGGTTCATTTTTATTAAATATTGATTTTAGATATGAGTACAGAACTTTATTGTCAAACCATGTATACATCATCTTTAAAATATGCAGTCCAATAAAGTTCATTCATAAACCTTTATAATGGGAGACTTTGAAAAATTTCCTATAGTTGGATTTATGAAATTGGTATTCTCTTTGAAAATCTTGCTGAATGTGTTTAACTCTCACTGTTCTTGAGACTTTCAGAATGTGCTTAATTCTTTTGCTCTCATTTGATCTCATTGTTAAATCAATCCATCTTGACTGTCCAACCTTTGTCCAATCATTGAAATCAATCTGTATTGACTGTCCACTCTAAATGTCTCTATGGTTCACCACTTATTCATTTAATTAGACTCCATCTGCTCTGAAGATACAAAAAAGCATTTGTTCAGGGAGAAATCATGTTAGCATCCTTCATGTTCCCTTCTTTTTGCTGTTGTTAAAAGGGGGTTATTGTTGGTTGGTAATCATCTATTGATTCATTGCTGCAATGGTGGTAAAAAGGGGGAGAAACAGTCTGACTTTAATAGTTTCTGATAATCTAGTTGATATCCATGTGATCCTTTCTCTGATTTCTGACATACTTTACTTCTTCAGGGGGAGTAGGGTTATTATCTCTATTGCTTTTCAAAAGGGGAAGATAAATTCTGTAATTCATACTAGTCTGCATCTTACTTCATTCCTTCCCTTTTTGATGTTGTCAAAGGGGGAGAATACTTGTGAGTGTTAGTCATTAATTCTGTCTGACAGATGTTGCACTGCATTCATTTTCCATATGGGGAAAAGCATGTTACTTTTGCTACCATATAAGGGGAGAATATGTGAAGTCATGTGTCATATGTGGAGTTATATGTTACAGTTGATGTGTCCGTGTCTGAATGGAATCATCTTGCCTATGCATTAATTTGCATATGTTTGTTTTTGAAATGATTTTTTTTATAATGACAAAGGGGGAGAAATTGATATGAGTCATATGTTCTGTCTGGGAAGCTGTTTAGAAGATGCTGATTAGAACTTGTTTGAATGGAACTTGTTTGAATGAAATACTTGACTGAATGCTAGGAGTAATTGAGTTGTGTGAATAAGCACACATGACTCATAGTATTGTCATAATAAAAAAGGGGGAGAATGTTGGAACCCTGGTTTTGATAATGACATACTATGAATCATGTGTGTAGTGTAAATTATGATTCATGGTTCATTTGTGCCTGAATATGCCAAGGGTTCATATGATGTTAACTATTGGCCAACGCACAGTCAACTCTTGCATCAGATTATGATTTGGTCAAATAATCATTTTTCACATAAGTACTATGTCAGCATTCATGTTTTGTCAAGTCTGAGTCAGTGCATTTGTTTCAGTCTGCAAGTCTGCGTTAGTCTAAGCTAGTCTGCACCTCTTGCTTACCCACAAGCAAGAGTCGACTCATAGAGTCGACAAACTAGGCCGTGCATAGTCGCATCAGTCATCATATAGGTCGGTGCACATTGTGGTTTGTTCATTGTTAAGGTCAAAGCATGTTTTTCCATTGACGCAGAAGTCGGTGCAGGTTCTACCTTAGCAGCATTGAGGTTGGTGCACATTTACCCTATGCATGCTGTAAAGTCTGTGCATGTTTAGCATAAGGTCCGAGCATGTTTTTCACAACATGCACAACAAAGTCTTTGCAAGTCACTGTAGTAGTCGATGCACATTTGGCACTTTGCACACTGAGATCTGTGCACACGTAGTGAAGGTAAGTGCATATGCCATCAAGAGTCTGTGTACATGCTTGAATAGGTCCAAGCAAATTTATACCCAGGGTTCGTGCACTTCACTGTAGCAAAGTTAGTGCACATTATGTTCAGGTCTGTGCATGTTCATATCAAGTCAGTGCATGTTTGAGGTCGATGCACATTTGCATTAGACTGATCTAAGGTCTGCACATTTCACTATAGCACGTCAGTGCATATCTATCACATGTTCATAGGAAGGTCGGTGCATCTTCTACTTTATGCATATAGGTCTGTGCATATATGCTCACTAAATCTGTGCATGTTCACATAGAGGTCGGTGCAAGTTATGTTCTGAGCCAAGCAAGGTCTGTGCATATCATGCCTGTGTAGGACTGAAGGTCGGTGCATATATTTTGCTGCGAGACCAAGTCGGTGCAAGTTTGCCTGTCTTCAAATAGCGTCAGTGCACATTTGGTAATAGCCTTGTTAGCGTCGGTGCACATTTGGTGATAGGTTTTTTAGCGTCGATGCACATTCACTTCAGGCTCATTGCAAAGTTTGAGCACCTTTGCATGCCTTCAAAGAACGTCGATGCACACTTACCTTAGGCTTGCTATAGGTCTGAGCACATTTGCTAGGACAAGTCAGAGCATATTTTCTAGGATAGCATCAGGTCGATGCACATCATGCATCATGCACACACAACTCAGTGCACATTGTGTGTAATGACTGTAGACATGCGATTTGAGGTCCGAGCACATCTGCTAGGATAGGTCTGAGCACATTTGTTATGACACCAGTAACTCTGTGCTAAGCCCAATGTTTGACGTATGTCAAGTCTGTGCTAGCCCAGTGGTTCACACATGAAAAGTCTATGCTAGCATACATATGGCTTATGCATTCAGGTCATTGAGAGCACATGAGCTTGACATATTAAACATATATGTCTTGTAACTCTTTGTCTTCATGGTTTCATTTATATTATAATATAATCACTCTCATAAACCATGAATCATATTGTCATTATTACAGTTTTTCTTGATTATCAAGTGTTTGATTAAATACCCTCTATCTGATAACATGGACTTATGAATTGAACCGGGATCAAACAATTCAAGCCCAAGAAGCAGTAAAGCCCAGCATCTTGATACAGTCACGTGCACTATGATTAGTGACTGACACGTGATTCGAGGGAAGGCGCATAGTAGAGGATTCTGCCACGTGGAAAGCAAAAGCTCAGTGATGCTAACACGTGGAAAGTATACTTTAAGAGTTATGGACACGTGGACACTAAAGGATCAGATCTGAGTGAAAGGCCTTGGGCGGGAAACGTGATTTCCACGCTCCCATCGCTGGTTCCTTATAAAAGAAGGCAGATCGCTCAACTTAAGGAAGATGAATAACAAGCAGAAGTATAGAGAGCATAAAGAGAAATGAGAAATCAAGAGAGATTGAGAGAGAGTGAGATCTGAGAGATAGGGTTGCAGAGAAGGAAAAGAGAAAGAGCGAGAAGCAGCAGAGAAGAGTAGAAAAGGGAGATTGAGAGAGCGATAGAGAGCTAGCGAAAAAGAGAAAGGGAGAGAGCGAGAGCGAGAGATAGAATGAGAAGTACTGGTTCAAAGATCTCGTGAGCAAGAAGCATTCAGAAGTCCAGATTTGAGGATTTTCCTATTCTGTGTTCTTTGGATCAAATCCAAGACACAGTGCTCCTGTGTGAGCTTGTTTGTTTTGGTTTTAATCTCAACTTTCTGTTGCTGAATCTTATCATCTTTGTTTTCCATTCTACATACCTTTGCAGAAGCTGTGTATCAGCAGATGGCAAGTTGTGTCGTCCAGCGGATGGCAAGCTGTGATGCCCAGCGGATGTAGGCAAGCTGTGATGCCCAGTGGTTTCAAGCTGTGAGTCACCAGGAATCCACACTCGCGTTGAGTGTGGGGTGGATGTAGGTCTACAGGACCGAACCACCTAAAAGTCATCTGTGCAGTGGTTTGTTTGGTTGTCTCTTAATTCCTTAGGTGTATGCTTAGGATCGTAACATCTGGTTAGTTTAGATTACGTTGAAATTCACTGTGTGTTTTAGTTGTCTACGTTTTGATCTCTGTTGAGTATTTCGGTGAGGTCATTGCATGTGCTAGCCCAGCATTCTATGAGAATCACATAAGAACATCTGAACAAGTGTTCGAGTGTAAGTCTCATTAGAATATCTGTTTAACTGAGCATATCTGTTTTTAATTCCGCAAGATTTATAAATACAATTTTAATTGGGTAATTTTTAGGGGAGATTCATACCCCCCTCTGAATTCGGTTTGCACCATCTAATAGACTTAACAATTGGTATCAGAGAGGGTCTCTAAATGATCAGATCCAACGAACTGCAGAGGATCCTGCTATTTTTGGTGTTATACTGGTTTTGGGTGCATCTTTGAATTTGCTGAGTTTACTGTCTAGTCTGTGCTCGAACTGTACTAGAACCGGTCTCTGACTTCCAGATCCAACGATCTACAGAAGGTACTGATTAGTCCGTTTTAGTGCTTTGATATTCTAACTTCAGTGCAGTTGTCATCTTGTTTTCAGGTTTTTAGATATGAACTTATTCAATTATTTTTCAATGGCATTTTATGTTATTTTTGATGGTTCTAACTTCAATAAATGGTTAGGAGGCGTATGTGTTCACCTGAACTCCATTGAACTCCAAGGATCAGATCCGAGTGAAAGGCCTTGGGCGGGAAACGTGATTTCCACGCGCCCATCACTGGTTCCTTATAAAAGAAGGCAGATCGCTCAACTTAAAGAAGATGAAGAACAAGCAGAAGTATAGAGAGCAGAAAGAGAAATGAGAAATCAAGAGAGATTGAGAGAGAGTGAGATCTGAGAGATAGGGTTGCAGAGAAGGAAAAGAGAAAGAGCGAGAAGCAGCAGAGAAGAGTAGAAAAGGGAGATTGAGAGAGCGGCAACGAGCTAGCGAAAAAGAGAAGGAGAAAGAGAGGGAGATAGAATGAGAAGTATTGGTTCAAAGAGCTCGTGAGCAAGAAGCATTCACAAGTCCAAATTTGAGGATTTTCCTGTTCTGTGTTCTTTGGATCAAATCCAAGACACAGTGCTCCTGTGTGAGCTTGTTTTTTTGGTTTTAATGTCAGCTTTCCGTTGCTAAAATTTATCATCTTTGTTTTCTATTCTACATACCTTTGTTGAAGTTGTGTATCAGCAGATGGCAAGCTGTGTCGCCCAGCGGATGTCAAGCTGTGATGTCCAGCGGATGTAGGCAAGTTGTGATGCCCAGCGGTTTCAAGCTGTGAGTCAACAGGAATCCACACTCAGGTTGAGTGTGGGGTGGATGTAGGTCTGGATGACCGAACCACCTAAAAGTCATCTGTGCAGTGGTTTGTTTGGTTGTCTCTTAATTCCTTAGGTGTATGCTTAGGATCGTTACATCTGGTTAGTTTAGATTACGTTGAAATTCACTGTGTGTTTTAGTTGTCTACGTTTTGATCTCTGTTGAGTATTTTAGTGAGGTCATTACGTGTGCTAGCCCAGCATTCTATGAGAATCACATAAGAACATCTGAACAAGTGTTCGAGTGTAAGTCTCATTAGAATATCTGTTTAACTGAGCATATCTATTTTTAATTATGCAAGATTTATAAGTACAATTTGAATTGGGTAACTTTTAGGGGAGATTCATTCACCCCCCCCTCTGAATCCGGTTTGCACCATCTAATAGACTTAATAATTGGTATCAGAGCGGGTCTCTGAATGTTCAGATCCAACGATCTGCAGAGGATCCTGCTGTTTTTGGTGCTATACTGGTTTTGGGTGCATCTTTGATTTTGCTGAGTTTACTGTCTGGTCTATGCTCGAACTGTACTAGAACTGGTCTCTGACTTCCAGATCCAACGATCTGCAGAAGGTACTGATTAGTCCGTTTCAGTGCTTTGCTATTCTAAGTTCAGTGCAGTTGTCATCTTGTTTTCAGGTTTTTAGATATGAACTTATTCAATTGTTTTTCAATGGCATTTTCTGTTATTTTTGATGGTTCTAACTTCAATAAATGGTTAGGAGGCCTATGTGTTCACCTGAACTCCATTGATCCAAATCTATGGAGTACTGTATCAAAAGGCCCACATAAAGTACCTCAAAATAAGACCATATGGTCTAGAAAGGATAGGATAAAAGACAGTGAGAATGCTACTGTCTTTAATATTCTGAGAAATTCAGTTAACATTGAAAAGTGCCATTTGTTTTTCACCAACTTCATCCCAAGATATAGGAGATCGACAACTCCTGCCATACAGTGCCTCAAAAGGTGATATTTATATACTGGCTTGATAGCTGTTGTTATATGCAAATTAGGCTAGTGGTAAGTGGTCATGCCAGCTTCCGCCGAAGTCTATAATGCATGCTCTTAACATATCTTCCACAACTTGATTTTTCCATTAGGTCTGTGCATCTGTCTGGGGATGGAAAGCAGTGCTGTAGTTGAGTTTCATCCCTAGATAGTGTTGTAGACTCTTCCAGATATGAGAAGTGAAGTGCGGGTCTCGGTCAGATACGATCGAGACGGAAACTCCATGCAATCTAACCATCTCCTTAATATACAGGGCAGCAAGTACGTCGACTGACCATCGGCTTTTGATGGGTAAGCGATGGGCCGATTTAGTTAGCCGGTAGATAATTACCCAAATTCTATCATATCCACCCCTAGACTTGGGTAAACTTATGATAAAGTCCATGCCAATGTCTTCCCACTTTCACTTGGGAATATCTAGTGGATGTAGCATTCCGGCGGATTTTTGATATTCCGCCTTCACTTGTTGGCATGTGAGGCAACGAGATACAAAGCCTGCTACCTCACTTTTTATGTTGGGCCACAAGAAAGTTCTTTTCAAGTCTTGGTACATCTTAGTGGTTCAAGGGTGGATTGTGTACCTCGATCTATGAGCTTCTTCAAGAATCTTCTTCTTCAATTCGGGACAGTCGGGCACACATGTTCGTTCATGAAACAGTAATCTACCGTCAGGTGCCAGCTTGAAATCAAGTCTCTCGTCCAGCTCGTCTTTTATCTCCACTAGTGCGGGATCTTCTTCTTGCAGATTCTTGATTTCAGGCAGCAAGTCTGGATGTAGACTCATGTGGGATAGAATAATACACCTATTCTCCTCATTTGTGCTTATATCAAGCTCAACGAATTTCTCCAACAACTTCCATTCTTGTATCATATAGTTGGCCAATATTACTCTTGCTTTCGACTAAGGGCATCAGCTACGGAATTACCCTTGCCAGGATGGTATTGTATAGTGAAGTCGAAATCCATGAGATATTCGAGACAACGCCTTTGCCGCATGTTTAGCTCCTTTTGGGAGAATAAATACTTGAGGCTTTTATGATCAGAGTATACAGTGAATTGTTCTCCGTAGAGATAGTGCCTCCAGATCTTCAAGGCAAACACCACTGCGGCTAGTTCTAAGTCATGAACGGGGTAGTTCTCTTCATGTTTTTTGAGCTGTCGAGAAGAGTATGCAATGACTCTTCCGTTTTGCATCAATACACATCTGAGGCTGATGTGACACGACCTTGGACTTAAGCAAGCAAGCACATTCGCAATCTAAATGGGCCAATTTGGGCCGCCGCTCTCTCGTCGCTCACCCAAGCCCGGGGTAACTTGGCAATGCCAATGTGAGGTTGAGGGGTTGGGTCCTTGCTGGTAGAGGGCCAGCAAGGCCAAGACTTGATTCCCAATGGATGTGGAAGCCCAAGACAAGGGGGCCGACCAAGTGCCAAAGGCACCGGTTTCTCTCTTTTCCCACGGTGATCACTTATAGCACAAGAGCTTAAGGATCGGGCTCTCATTCACGGCCAGCGGAGTTTATGAACTAATATTGAAAGAACAAGTACAAATTAGAGCAAAGTTTGGAGCACTTACTTGACCGGTTTGAAGAAACCGGTCCCGCTCAGAGACGAGGGCGAGCGGGGAACCGTGGGTTCCCCACACGCCGCGCCGGGGTAGCTTGACCTGTTTAAGCTATTACAACACTACACCCCATGCAAGGGGGGGATCGTGGGGAAGGGAAGATGATAGTTACAATCAAAACTACCTCCACGCAGGGACGGGCCTTCAGCCGGCCAAGTGGGGTGGGGAAAATTAGGGCTAAAACGATGATGAAGTGAATATGCTGAATCTGCCTTCTCTCGGCAATTGTGGACAGATAGTCGGTACTGTGGCTGCAGAACGTGAACAGGAATTTTACCGAGGACGAGACCAGTGACAAAATCTTTGTTAATGGAACTGGAGTGCCTCTGAATTTTTTCGAATTCTTCTGGGGTCGCTGCTGGCCTGGGCAGGAGCTCGAACAGGGATGCTGATTCTCGGACTGACAGCAACTGGTTACTAACAGCAGAAAGAAGAGGTCGCCTCAGCCGCTCCCAAACTCCGAATCAGTTTCCGCCAGAGCTTCTGGAACCGTGGACAAGTCTTCTTTGCAACAGAACTGACGGGGAAGCCGAAAGATGCCGGAGAAGAGTAGGGGCCCCAGAACAGTGAGTGGGGGTCGGTGCAGACTGTGGGAAGTAGAGTCGCATGCCTGAGGATGAAAATTCGTAAATTCTGTTTCCGGATGCCGAACGGAGTTCCACTTCTTGATTCTAAAAATAGACAAGAAGGGGAAGAACTTTGTAGAAGACCTCATGGCCTGACTCCTCCGGGGTTTGTCGTGGTGAAGCTTTCTCTCCGGATCAGGATCTCTGCAGAGCTAGCCCCTGGTTTCCAACCGCTGGTTCCAGAGGATGCCCCGACAGCTCCCGAACTCAGAATCGAGCACCGTCAGAGTCGTTGGAATCGTGGACAAGTCCTCTTCGCAGAAAAACTAACGGGGAAGGCAACTGATGTTGGAGAAGATCAGGGGACGCAGAACAATGGTGACTGGTCGAAGCAGACTGTGGGCAGCAGGGCCGCGTAGCTGAGGGAGAAAAAGGATAACTCCTGCCACAGGATGCCGAATGGAACTCCACTTCGTGATTCTAAAAGTAGACAGAAGGAAGAAGAACTTTTCAGAAGAGCTCTTGGGCTGATTCCTGTGAGGTTCGTCGTGGCAGAGCTTCTAATCCGGTTCTGGTACTCAGCCGGGGCAGCTCTGCGCAGTTGTGGGAGAATGGACCTCCTGGATGGCTCGGAGATCGGAAGAAGATGAAATCACTTCTGTTGCGAAGGATACTGGTAGACGCTTCCGACGATGGCTCTTGGGTCATCAAACTCTTCCGGAGAAAGTTGTGGTGGCCGCTGCAAGTTGCTGGTTCATCTGTAACCTCTGGACAGCAAACTGCAACTTCGAAGTAGCTTCCAATGACCAAGAAAGAAGAAGGGGAAGGGGGTAGATGAGTGTGGGAGTGACCCCTGGTTGTAAGGGGGACTTGGAGGGGGTGTTCTAAGGTGTGGGAGGTGGAGAATAAGGTCTGGAAGAGGGTCCAAGAGATGGTGCTAGTGGGGGCTGCGAATTTGGTTGGAATGGAGAGAGGGAAAGGATATTTGAAAATAGGTTTAAGGGTGGGGTTATTTTTTTGTCTTGGGAATGGGGGGGTTGTGTTGGGGAAGGGAAGGGGTGCTTGGGGTAGTGGGAAGGGTGCTTGGGAAAGTGGGAGGGGTAGTTGGGGGTTGGATGGTGAGGAGAGGATTGGTGGAGGGGGTCTTGGGAAGGGGTGGAGCATTGATGAGGGTTGTGGGGAATGGGAAGAGGCTTAAATGGGGTAGGTGGGGAGTGGAGGTGGTTGGGAAGGGAGGAGAGAGAAGAAAATTTGAATTTGGGTGTTGAGGAGAGAGAAAGTGGAGTGAAAAAGAGAGATTAAGAGAGGGAAGGGTGGGGAATTTCTCCCCTAGGGTTTCTCACCTAAAAAATGGAATCTCTCCACTAGATAAGAAGTGTAAACTCTCAAAATGGTAAGTTTTTTCATTCATTGATTCATTAAGTTGAAATGGGGTGGGGGAATGGGGTCCTATATATAGGAAACCCACATTTCTACAAAAGTCCCTGACAATTGACTCAATGACAAATAACCGAGGGGGTAGGGGAGAGCCCTTGGGCGAAGCCCAATGAGTTGGGCCCAATAGCTAACTAGACAACCTAATGACACTCAAACTTAGGGAAATGAACACAAGACCTAGGAACATGACTCAAATAAAAGGGAAAATACATCAAATGACTCAAATAAAAATTACATAGGACTCAAAATTAAATGACTAGACCATGCCGGATGCAACCGGGACGTGGAGACGAGCTGTGAACGTGGGCATGGGAGGTGATGTCGCCATCATACTCCCGGGGTGCGGAGAACTCGACTCTGTCGAGTAAGTGTCCTTCCCTCCTTGGAGGGTGTAGAAGTGGTACTGCCCTCAAGTCTTCCGAACGAGACCAATCCATCCACCTGTCGAGATAGCGCTCGTATACCTTGCTCCTGGTGGTAGTGACATGTTCATCCAATATTCGTTCAATGCGCTCACGCTGGGCTCTCCAGGCTGGTGGACTCTCCTCACGGGTGGGTGCTCTCTCAATGGAGGGAATAGGCTCAGTATCCTCACTAGGTACCACCGTGGGTCCCTTGTATGGCACTAGGTCGGCGACACTGAATGTGGGACTTACCCCATATTCCTCAGGGAGATCTAACTCATAGGCATTTGCACCAATGCGCCTCAGGACCTGGAAGGGACCAGCCCCACGTGGCCTCAATTTGGAGATGGCTCTCGGGGAGAGCCTCTCCGTCCTTACCATCACAAAGTCACCCTCATGGAATTCTTGGTGACGTCGATGAGAGTCGGCTCGCCTTTTATAAGTCACATTCTTCTTGCTAATGTGCTTGCGGATCTCTTTATGCAATGTTGTGAATGCAGACATTCTAGGGGTGATGGGTGGACCTGGGCAACCAAAAGTAGACCTATCGTGTAATGATGCAGTGTAGACTTTGGTTAGTCTAGGTGGGCCGGGGCACCCGTAGGTGGCCCTCTCATGCAAATTGGTGATAAATATTGGGGGACCCGGACATCCATAGATGTCTTTGACATGCTTAAGACCCATGATGAATGAAGGTGGACCATGACATCCGAATATGGACCACTCATACTTTCTACTTGACATGTGGGTGATATGAATGAATGGACCCAACATAGTGTTCATGCCAAGGGGTATGGTAAGCCTAGACACATACATGCTTTTCCCAAAGGTGACTTCCATGTGTATAGGTGTGGGACAACCTTTGAACTCCCATTGGAAAGGATCGAATGGATCTAAGAAGGTGGTCATCATGGGGTGGGGCACAACCTTATTACCTAGGGATATGTGGTCTAAGGTCATGGCTCTCAAGGTGTAACCCGGGTCTAGGATGGGGTGGATTGGGTCAAACATGGTGGGTTGGGATAGGGAAAGGTGGGTGGTGGATAAGGTGGTTGGGTCCCATAGTTTCTTTGACCCCCATTGGAAGGGATCAAAGGGATCATAAAAAGGGTTATCGAGGGGGAGGGGCCCTATGTCCTCAAGATCCTCAAGTGGTGATGGGTCATCCTCCTCTAATGAGATAATTGGGCTGAAGTTCTTTGTGAGTGGGTCGGCCATGAGGGGAGGGCTTGACTTTCCACCCGATATAAGAAGCTCCAAATTGAGGAGAAGGTCGGGCTCATCGGGTGTGGGGAGGAATAGAAGGAGGTCGCTAGTATAGCAACCAATGGTGCAAACCGAGGTGATAGACCTGACACAAAGGTGTAGGAGGTCAAGGCTCCTAGATTGGTGAGCCATGGGGGTCAACAAGCTGGTCAACTCATATTGCCAAGCTAAGACATGGAGAAGGTCCTTTAAGGTTTCCACTTGGTAGGATGTTTGGATTATGGTGTGATAGGAGGAGATGTGCATTATGGGAAGGTTTTCCTTTATGGGAAGGCAATCGTGGGCCATGATCTCTCTTATTGGGCTCTTCTTTAGCCAACTAATAAGGGACTCTTCCAAGATGAATTCGGCCTTATCTAGAGGGGGTGGTGGAGGGTGAAGATCCTCGTGCGAGGTTTCCTCTTCAATTGGGGCATGGGTGCTCTCCATGGAGGGGATAGGTTCCCGAGAGGTATTTGTCTTCATGTGGTAAAGTGGGTGGACTACTTCTTCCAAAGCTAATGGAGTGGGAAGGTTCTTTGATGGTGGGGTGATGATGGTCGGAGTATGGTGTACCCGGGGTGGTGAACAAGGGCGGGATTCCCGCGGGTGGGAGAATACAAGGTTGTTGAATTTAAAGGTTCCCGAAAGGTGTGGTGGATGCACTAGGTAATTCCGACGTGTTGGGTCGATGTCGGCATTCCTTTCATCTAACCATTTCTTACCTAGGATTATACATGGACCCGCCAATGTTCCCTTTTGACACCAATCCCCATCCAAATACTTAGTTTTCCCGAACCATTTATGGAATTCAATAAAGACTTGGTCTCCATTGTGCACAATTTGTCCGGTCCTACAAAGAGAGGTAATGATATCGGGGGACACCCAATTTTCAGATTCTAGGTCAATGAAATCAATTTCTACGGGCTCTCCATTAGGTAAGCATGCATAGGATATGATTGGGAGAGGGGCCATGTGACCCAAGACTCAATGTTAACAATGATGGGTTTGACAATGCACGGTTCGGACAAGAATGCAAGCATGCCCTAGGACTTGACTTGTAGAGACAAGTCAATGACTTGCTCTGATACCAATTGATGTGACACGACCTTGGACTTAAGCAAGCAAGCACATTCGCAATCTAAATGGGCCAATTTGGGCCGCCGCTCTCTCGTCGCTCACCCAAGCCCGGGGTAACTTGGCAATGCCAATGTGAGGTTGAGGGGTTGGGCCCTTACTGGTAGAGGGCCAGCAAGGCCAAGACTTGATTCCCAATGGATGTGGAAGCCCAAGACAATGGGGCCGACCAAGTGCCAAAGGCACCGG
Organism: Amorphophallus konjac; assembly: GCA_022559845.1. Classification (NCBI taxonomy): domain Eukaryota; kingdom Viridiplantae; phylum Streptophyta; class Magnoliopsida; order Alismatales; family Araceae; genus Amorphophallus; species Amorphophallus konjac. The sequence goes on from CM040121.1 coordinate 261,554,932, forward strand.
TTTCTCTCTTTTCCCACGGTGATCACTTATAGCACAAGAGCTTAAGGATCGGGCTCTCATTCACGGCCAGCGGAGTTTATGAACTAATATTGAAAGAACAAGCACAAATTAGAGCAAAGTTTGGAGCACTTACTAGACCGGTTTGAAGAAACCGGTCCCGCTTGGAGACGAGGGCGAGCGGGGAAGCGTGGGTTCCCCACACGCCGCGCCGGGGTAGCTTGACATGTTTAAGCTATTACAACACTACACCCCATCCAAGGGGGGGATCGTGGGGAAGGGAAGATGATAGTTACAATCAAAACTACCTCCACGCAGGGAGGGGCCTTCAGCCGGCCAAGCGGGGTGGGGAAAACTAGGGCTAAAACGATGATGAAGTGAATATGCTGAATCTGCCTTCTCTCGGCAATTGTAGACAGACAGTCGGTACTGTGGCTGCAAAACGTGAACATGAATTTTTCCGAGGGCGAGACCAGTGGAAAAATATTTGTTAATGGAACTGGAGTGCCTCTGAATTTTTTTGAATTCTTCTGGGGTCCCTGCTGGCCTGGGCAGGAGCTCGAACATGGATGCTGATTCTCAGACTGACAGCAACTGGTTACTAACAGCAGGAAGAAGAGGTTGCCTCAGCCACTCCCGAACTCCGAATCAGGTGCCGCCAGAGCCACTGGAACCGTGGATGAGTCTTATTTGCAACAGAACTGACGGGGAAGCCGAAAGATGCCGGAGAAGAGCAGGGGACCCAGAACAGTGAGTGGGGGTCGGTGCAGACTGTGGGAAGTAGAGTCGCACGCCTGAGGATGAAAATTTGTAACTTCTGTTTCCGGATGCCGAACGGAGTTCCGCTTCTTGATTCTAAAAATAGACAAGAAGGGGAAGAACTTTGTAGAAGACCTCGTGGCCTGACTCCTTCGGGGTTTGTCGTGGTGAAGCTTTCTCTCTGGATCAGGATCTCTGCAGAGCTAGCCCCTGGTTTCCAACCACTGGTTGCAGAGGATGCCCCGACAGCTCCTGAACTCGGAATCGAGCACCGTCAGAGTCATTGGAATTGTGGATGAGTTCTCTTCGTAGCAAAACTGACAGGGAAGCCAACCGATGTTGGAGAAGATCAGGGGACGCAGAACAATGGTGACTGGTCGAAGCAGACTGTGGGCAGCAGGGCCGCATAGCTGAGGGAGAAAAAGGATAACTCCTGCCACAGGATGCCGAATGGAACTCTGCTTTGTGATTATGAAATTAGACAGAAGGAAGAAGAACTTTACAGAAGAGGTCTTGGGCTGATTCCTCTGAGGTTCGTCGTGGCAGAGCTTCTAATCCGGTTCTGGTACTCAGCCGGGGCAGCTCTGTGCAGTTGTGGGAGAATGGACCTCCTGGACGGCTCGGAGATCAGAAGAAGATGAAACCACTTCTGTTGCGAAGGAGACTGGTAGACGCTTCCGACGATGGCTCTTGGGTCTTCAAACTCATCCGGAGGAAGTCGTGGTGGCCACTGCAAGTTGCTGGTTCATCTATAACCTCTGGACAGCAAACTGCAACTTCGAAGTATCTTCCAATGACCAAGAAAGAAGAAGGGGAAGGGGGTAGATGAGTGTGGGAGTGACCCCTGGTTGTAAGGGGGTCTTGGAGGGGGTGTTCTAAGGTGTGGGAGGTGGAGAATAAGGTCTGGAAGAGGTTCCAAGAGATGGTGGTAGTGGGGGCTGCGAATTTGGTTGGAATGGAGAGAGGGAAAGGATATTCGAAAATAGGTTTAAGGGTGGGGTTAATTTTTTGTCTTGGGAATGGGGGGATTGTGTTGGGGAAGGGAAGGGGTGCTTGGGGTAGTGGGAAGGGTGCTTGGGAAAGTGGGAGGGGTAGTTTGGGGTTGGATGGTGAGGAGAGGATTGGTGGAGCGGGTCTTGGGAAGGGGTGGAGTATTGATGAGGGTTGTGGGGAATGGGAAGAGGCTTAAATGGGGTAGGTGGGGAGTGGAGGTGGTTGGGAAGGGACGAGAGAGAAGAAAATTCGAATTTGGGTGTTGAGGAGAGAGAAAGTGGAGTGAAAAAGAGAGATTAAGAGAGGGAAGGGTGGGGAATCTCTCCCCTAGAGTTTCTCACCCAAAAAATAGAATCTCTCCACTAGATAAGAAGTGTAAACTCTCAAAATGGCAAGTTTTTTCATTCATTGATTCATTAAGTTGAAATGGGGGGGGGGGAATGGGGTCCTATATATAGGAAACTCACATTTCTACAAAAGTCCCTGACAATTAACTCAATGACAAATAACCGAGGGGGTAGGGGAGAGCCCTTGGGCGAAGCCCAATGAGTTGGGCCCAATAGCTAACTAGACAACCTAATGACACTTAAACTTAGGGAAATGAACACAAGACCTAGGAACATGACTCAAATAAAAGGGAAAATACATCAAATGACTCAAATAAAAATTACATAGGACTCAAAATTAAATGACTAGACCATGCCGGATGCAACCGGGACGTGGAGACGAGCTGTGAACGTGGGCATGAGAGGTGATGTCCCCATCAGAGGCCAATACCAGAAGCATCAGTATATACCTCATATTTCTCCCCTTCAATTGGTAATGATAAGACTGGAGCAGTGGTCAAGAGATCCTTCAAAACTTGGAGACTCTTTTCACAGTCTTCATTCCACTCATAAGACACTTCCTTGCGGGTTAACCTGGTCAGAGGAACAACAATCTTAGAGAAGTCCTTGATAAAATGCCGGTAGTAACCAGCTAGACCCAAGAAGCTTCAAATCTCCATTACATTTGTGGGTCATTCCTAGTTCTTTACGGCTTCGACTTTTGACGAGTCAATTGTAATTCCGTTCTTTGAAATAATATGGCCTAAGAAGGATACTTCCTCGAGCCAGAACTAACACTTGCTGAATTTGGCATATAGTTTGTTTTCCCTCAATATCTGCAGCGCCTTCTTGAGATATTCTTCATGGTCTTCCTCAGACTTTGAGTAAATCAAAATATCATCGATCAAGAGCATGATAAATTGGTCTAAGTAAGACCTGAATATGCTGTTCGTTAACTGCATAAAAGCTGCGGGGGCATTCATTAGTCCGAAAGACATAACAGTAAATTCGTAATGCCCATATCTGCTCCGGAATGTAGTTTTATGAATGTCTTATTCTTTGATCTTCAGTTGGTGGTAACCAGAACGAAGATCAATCTTGGAGAAATGTGAAGCTCCAGATAATTGATCAAACAGCTCATCGATTCTCGGCAGCGGGTACTTGTTCTTGATTGTAAGGTGATTTAGCTGCCGATAATCAATGCATAGTCTCATCGATCCGTCCTTCTTTTGACGAACAGCACGGGTGCTCCCCATGGAGAAGTACTTGGCCTGATGAAACCCTTTTATAAAAACTCCATTAGCTACTCTTTTAGCTCCTTCAGCTCAGCAGGGGACATTCTGTACGGTGCCTTGGAAACAGGACCAGCACCAGGGACAAGGTCGATTGTGAACGACACTTCCCTTTCTGGGGGTAAGCCGGGCAATTCTTCTGGAAAGACATCGGGAAAATCCCGAATTACACGAATGTCTCCAAGTTTAATCTCCTCGACTTCCGTGGCAGTCACGAATGCTATGAAAGCCACACATCCCTTACTCATAAGTTTACTAGCTCGGAGGGCTGATATAAGAGGTGATTTACTCTGAGGGTTAGTGTAAACCGGCTCTGGGAAATCCATGAAAGTTACCTTGCCATGCCGGCAATCTATAGTTGCTTGATATGTGGATAACCAGTCAGCACATAGTATGACATCATAACCCTTCATATGTAGGCATATCAGGTCAACAGGTAAATTGCTTCCCTTAATCATCACTTCACAATTTGGATAGTGATAAGTGATATCAGACTCGTTCCCAAGAGGTGTAGATATGACCAAATCTAACAGTTCATGTTTCTTAGAAAATGAAGTAGCAAATTTCTTAGGAAATGAATGAATGAGTTGCTTCGGTATCAAATAAAACTTGAGCAGTTTTAGAACAAATAGTGAGAGTACCTTCCACAATTTCACCTTCTGTGGGCTTAATCTCTCGAAGAGCTTGTATACTGCCTTGTTTCTTTACCGGACGCTTCTCGTCTTTGGTCTCTTGCTCCTTCATCAGTGGGCAGTCTGGGATTCGATGCTCTCGGCTCCCACATCGAAGACAAGCTCCTAACTTTCTCCAGCATTCCTCGGTCTTATGACCAACTTTATCACAATACTTGCAAATATCCTTAGAGGGTGTGGCAGTGGAGAATGGCCTGACATTCTTCTGGAATTTCTTTGCCTTGGAGGGCTCCCCTCCCATGAAAAACCTTTTCTTGTTGAATGATTGTTTGAATTTTCCCGGGCTTGTGACAGGCTCCTTCTTGTCTCTTCTTCGGATTCTCTTAGATAATTCGGTGGCGTCTTCTAGCAGTTGGGCACGCCGAACCATCTTCGAATAGACTTGGATGTCCATCAGTGCAAGTTGTGTAATATAGTGGGGTCGAAGCCCGTTGAGGAACCTTCTCGCCTTCATCTTTTCCGTACACACCAAGTGAGGTGCATACTTCGATAATCTTGAAAACTGGGCCACATACTCGGCCACTTTCAATCCCCGTTATTTTAGAACGGTGAATTTCGCGGCCTTCTTCTCCTGGATATGGTCGGAGAAGTACTTGTTGTTGAAATGCTCCGTGAACGCATCCCATGTGACATGGTCTTCTGGCAGTGTTGCTTCTATGGGTTCCCACCAACATCGAGCGTCCCGCTCCAGTTGGAATACGGCCAGTAAAACCTTCTCCTCGTCCACACATTGCATAACACAGAAGATTCGTTCCATCTCCTTTAACCAGATCTCGGCATCGTTGGGATCTGATGATCCCGTGAACCTTGGTGGGTTCATGTTACGGAAACTCTTGTGGAGATCACCAGCTCCACGGTTGGCACTACCTTGCGCTACTTGCTGTAGCGCCTGTGTAAGGCCTTGCACGGTGCGTTGCATCTCGCGCCATTGTGCTCTTTCAGCAGCCATGATCCTACAAAAGAGTTTAAGTATGATAAAGATCGGGTTTACTTGTAAGGTCAAAAGTCATTATAGAACTTAACCCATGGTTCTATCTATCTCACCGGGTAAGGTATATCTATCCTTGGACTCGGGTTTTACCTATATTTCAATCATGACCGCAAATTTTTTCCTAACCTCTTATTTCTTCTAGTTTCCTAGGTTTGAAAACATAAGCTCTGATACCACGAAGACTGTCACGCCCTAAGCACGGAAGATACTCGGATACGTGACACGTCTATATAGATCGTGTCATTAGAGCACTAATTTTTTTGACATACATAATTACGGAGTGCACAAAAGACTAATAAAATCTAATAATCCCAATAGTCCAAGTGATGATTATTTGATTAACCAAAGGAATTAAAAGATAGTCCATGACAAGTTCAAATTTAAAAAAAATACAAACATTAGGCTACATGCCTTAGCAAAGTTTATACCACTAACTGACATAGCTGGGAGTACAAGGTGGACTCAAATAAATTCAAAAGATGCGACTAGCTAATGATAGGCGAACACTCTTCACTCGGTTTCAAACCCATTCTTACGGATGTCGCTATCCGAATTACCTGAAAATGTTAGGAAGCAACTGGATGAGCGAATCGCTTAGTAGGAATTACATCTCAAGTTCGAGCAATCTTTAAGTGATTTACAGTTTACACGTATTATCAATATAGCTATGCATGATGTATGAGTAAGAAATCAGGTATACAGGTAAATCTATGCATGATGAACAAGTAAGAGATCAGGAACTGTATAAAGAGAGTATAACAAGATTTCAAGTATTTGACAAGCAGTATTTCAAGAATTCATAGATGTAGATGCCACTTCGGGGCATGTAGGGATTCATGTATAACTATGAACGTAGGTGCAAGAATGAACTCATGTACAAGTATATCTCAGGTACGAACAAGTAAAAATTCAATTCAAGCAAGTAGTGTCAAGTACGTATCAGTAGAATTGGCTATTTCAATCAAGCAAGTATTTTGCCTTTTCTCGGGCCACAAGTCAAGTATTGCCCATTCCGGGCCACGCAAGTCAAGTCAAGTAAGTAAAGAGAGAGTAGGGGTGGAGTGTCTCAAGTCAAGCAAGTGCTTCGGTACAATGCCAAACACCGTGGTCAATAAACTCTCATGGGCACAAGTACCTTCGGGTGCTCCTCCCAGGACCAAATCGGGCCCTATACGCACAATATTTCATGTATTACTTTTGACATCCACTCTCATTTATAGCCAATGTGGAATTTCAAGAAATTAAGAAACGTAGTATTACAGACGAGATTAACTAGTCATTTGGTTATGGAGGACTCTAGAGGTGGCCCCTACAGGCTCAAGAGGTGGCTCCCGTCGTGTAGCACTTTGCACCGTACGGCCTCAAGAGGTGGCTCTCACAACGTAACACTTTGCCCCGCATGGCACTTAGCTCCAAGACTCTCAAATGGTAGTTTAAGAGGTTCAATGTTTTGACCATGTAGAATATACACAAAGTAGAGTTTCATGGAATGGAGTTCAAGAACTCATGATATGTAAGAAAATGGACTAGGGTTGTGGTTGTACAAATCACGAGACATATCAAGATCAGAAGCTGTAATCACTGAATTGGCGCCTGGGGTAGAGCCGCTGTTTCAGGGGAATTGGCGCCTGGGGGAGGACCCCCTATTCAGGCAATTGGCGCCTGGGGGAGGACCCCCTTTTTAATGAATTGGCGCCTTCTCAGGAAGTCTTCAATTCAGAAATTGGCGACTTCTTGGCTGCCACTATTCAAGTAATTGGCATGTCTTTCAAGATTTTTAATTTTCAATATATATATATATATATATATATATATATATATATATATATATATATATATATATATATATGGAATTGGCGCCTATCCAGAGAGTCTTCAATTAATTGAAGACTTGCTGGCTGCCACCAATTGATGAATTGGTGCCCTGGCTTGGGACGCCAATTTCATTGGGTGATTTTTACCCAGCAGATACGTTTTGTGACTTAAAGCACTGTTCATTTCGGAAAAGTTTCTCAAAAATATAAATTACTGACATGAACTGGTAGTGTAAATCCTTGGGAGTTTAGAAACGTGTTCAGGCATAATTATTGGGTTTTCATTCCACAGATATGAATTTTCTAATGTTGTATCTTTTAATTTCTCATAAAATAGAATTGGCGCCCCTGTGAGTAGTCTTCATTTAATTGAAGACTCCTCGGGATGTCACTAATTGATGTACAGGTTCAACTAATTGACGACACTACGTAGGGTCACCAATTGAGTTATTTTTCAAGTGGGTTATGCTTCGTATCAGAATGGTACGTTCTGTGACACAATTTACTATTCATTTTTCCAAAGTTTCTCCGAATCAGAATTCGAGGACATGGACAGGTAGAGAAAAATCTAAGGGTCACAGAAGTATATTCAGGCAAAATTTTTAGGGTTCAGTTTCATAGTTATGGATTTTTGAATGTGTTGATTTACTAATTACTGGAAATTTCAAAAAAATGGAATTGACGTCAGTACACATGGTCTTCAATTAATTGGCGACCATGCGTGAAGTCTTCAATTTTATAATTGGCGCCCTAGTCAGGGGCGCCATTTACAGGTGGGTGGTTCACTATTCATCAATATAAAAGTGTTCTGAATCAGGAAGTAAGGGTACGGGCAGGTAGAGAAAAATGTCAAGATCACAGAAACATATTCATGTAGAGTTTTTATGGTTTAATTCAATAGTTATGGATTTTTGAATGCGTTGAATTAATAATTACTGGAAATTATGGAAATGGAAATGACGACACTGTGAAGTGTCTTTATTTAATTAGAGCCCTGGCTGGGGACGCCCCTTAGGGAATTGGCGCCCTGGTCAGGGGTGCTATTCACTTGAGGGTTGGGCTTTCCGAGATTTTAAAACTCAGGTAGCAGAGGTTCTATACTAAGGCTAAAACACGATTATTAAGACTGTAAAACTAGTGTAATAAGATATGTTCAAAACTCATGAAATCATGATAACCGATTTTGTTTAAAACTCATAAAATCATGATAACAGATGGTGTATAAAATCATATATGATAGGTGTAACATGATATTAAAATATGTGTAACATGGTATATACATGGTCATTTCTTGATCACGGTAATGCCAGGTAATATAGCATGGATAATGAGTTAATCTAACTCTAAGCATGTGTAAGTTAACCTATTTAGCTACTAGTTAGGCAAGGACTTGAGAACACCTACCTTTTGACGTGAATTACGAGGTTCAGAATAAAGAAGCCACAGCATGACGTAGACTTCGGGAAGAAGACGCTCCTTTAGCACTGATAACGACAATAGCCTCTGCCAGTGCTACGGAGGGGAATACTTATAGGATGGGTTTAATGCCTTGCGGGTTCGGTTAGGGACAAGATGTGCTTTGCCAGCTAAATGGTGTTGTTCGTGTCTCAACCTTCTAGAAACACAAATGAAATGATGACCTTGTAAGGGGACGTCAAATAATCTAGGTTGTCCTATTCATATAAATGACGTCTCTGCATGAGGACGTCTATTCTTGTTTTTAGATACGTGAAATAATGCAGTGGAATGGTGGCCCCCAAGGGTCAATTGACGTCTCTTCACAAAGCCTTCAATTTGTTGAATGGCGCCCTGGTAAGGGGCGCCAATTTGCTTGGTGGTGGACAAGGTGGAAACCCACTACGTACTACCCATGTGCCATGTGTTAAAAGTTGTCTTGTACATTTATACAATGACCCTCTCATGGTTTAGTTCTTTATGCAAGACCTTTCATATAAGATTCTTTTAGGAAAAGTGACTACGTACTATGCATAAAGTGATGGGTTGTACGTTTATATACTAGTCCCCATAAGGTTTGGTTCTTTTCATAAAGCCCTCATGATTCTTTATGGCATAAAGTAAGGTTGGCTCATATATTTATATTATAGTCCTCATGAGGTTGGGTTCTTTATGTAAGGCCTTCCTGTATGATTTCTTTTTAGGAAGAATTTTTGAATTTACTCAATGGTTTTTATCGGGGGTGCTACAATCTAGCTGAAAGAATATGTCCCTTGGGAACATTTTGAGTCCCTAGAATTAACAGAAGAGGTTGGAACTGAAGTTGGGGAACCCGGCATATGGGATGAACCTCCAAAGGAGCAGCCATCTGCTATGAAGAAAAAGAAGAAGAAATCCAAGAATAAAAGAAAAGGCCTTGCCGTATCTTGCAATACCCTTGCGGCCCTATCTGAAACGGTCCGAATCTCTGAAGAGGAGGACGAAGAGATATGCCTCGCACCAGCAGAGGTGAACCAAGCTGAAGCTTCCACCTCTAAGCATGCTACTTGGTCTGGAAGAAAATGGGGGCATCTCCTCCAGGCTAACCACAACATCATGTTACGTGGTGAACAACCATACCAGGTTCCCCAGCCTGAACTCAAAGGTACAGAAATTCCTCCTCCACTAGGGCTTTACTCGGAGTGTGCAAGCAGCCAGGGGGTCCCCTCCTTTGCCGAATTTCTATCCTCTCGAGAGGGTAAACGACTCCGTCCACAACAACAATGGAGGGTCAAGGGTGCTCCTACCTTACCCTCAGCAGCCTCTTCTCCAAAAAATAAAGACAACGCGAGCATTCCAAGCTTCGCCGAATTTGTGCAAGGGAAAGAGCCGGCCGGACCGGCGCAACAAGTTCGGGTGCAACCTGAAGAAAAAGATGAAGATGAACCGCCTCCTGAGCCAGCTCCTCGAGAGCACTTTGAGGGCAACTATAAAAGATCCGAAGAACTAAGGCTGACCAACATCAAAACCACCAGCAGAATAGTGAAGCAGCTGAAGAGAATCCCTGCAAGCTTTTCCGTCTAGGATATACTCTCCCTCGACGAAGAAACAAGACAAGTCGTTATCACGGCCTTACAAATCCTGGCATCCTTTGAGAGCTATTTTGCCGAGGCAAAGTCAGGGGTGGCTATGACATTCGCGGAGGAAGACATGCTTCTGCCCTCCGTCGACCTCAATAGACCGCTCTACATGAGAGGGCAGCTGAATGGCAAGCCAATAGGTAGAATCTTGATTGACCCAGGGGCTGCAGTAAACATACTCCCCTATCGGGTATATCAGAAGTACTACTTTGATGTGCACCTGATCGAGGTCAGTGATATGAGAATTGCTGGCTTCAACCAGAAGTTTGAAGTCCCCATGGGCGTGGCAGAGTTTGAACTCTCACTCGGCGACTTCACTACCAAAGTGCAATTCCACGTGATAAACTCTGATACGTCATACAAGGCGCTAGTGGGCCGGCCATGGCTGCATAAAAATCAGGTGGTGGCCTCCACCCTCCACTAATGCATAAAGTACCCTCGAAATGGGAAAGAAGAAAGAGTGTTCGCCGACTTACACCCTTTCGAGGTGTTCGAGTGCCACTTGTCAGATGCGTCTCTATATCTAGAGAAGCCGAAGAAGCCCAACCCTCCAGCTCAGGATAGGGGAAGAAGAAAATAGAATCCGGTGACTGGTTTCCTCTGCCGCCGCCCGACTATGTGGCTCCCCCTGAGGTGTCGCTCATATCTGAGGAAGAAGGAGACCTCAGAGCACTCCAACTCAACATTTACCCTGAATCGGGGGCACTAAAACTCGAAGAGCTACTTGGGGATGTCAAGGTCGCACCAGGAGTCACCAAACCTGTAGCTGATGCAGACTGTCAAACAGTCAAAGTATTGAAAACCCTAGAGGTCCCTAATCCTTATGGCCAACCCATCATGCTCTATGTGGCCAAGGAGCAGCCCGCAAAGGGGTACGATGATTGCCAATTCCCCGAAGAGATGCTTGATCCATCTGTCCCAATTATGGGACTCCCTTACATCACTGGCCGTGCGATCAAGCTAGCCAGAAAACAACAAATTTCCTTTTGTCAACCTTCCAGTCAAAAGAAGATGTTCAAAGAATTGTGGGAGCCACCAAACATGGATAGAAGACTACTACAGATTACTCAGCACCCGAGGCTATGTTTCTCTATTGAAGACTGCCAAGAAATTGACATGATTTCCATCTACACTGTAACAAGTGAAGACTCACCGGGGGCAATCTATGATGAATACATAGGAGACTATAAAATAGCCGAGCCATCGGCTGAATTGAAGGGTTTGGGCCCGCCTCGGCCACGAGCGCATAGTGATCATGGAGCTGTTGCTCCGTGCAGATGCTGGGAGTCCCTCTCAGCGCAAGCAACTACAATTCCCAGCAACAACTCACAAGAGTCAAAAGCTGAAGAAAGTCATCCTGCCCTTGAGGGTGCTCCACCCATAAGCCATCATCTAGGGTGCACATAGCATACACTGTTGACACCAGAGCTGATCATTCAGCCCAATCAACCTCTGACTGGCTCAGAACAGGGCAAATCTGAAGTCCCGCCGTTAGGCGAAATAAGACAATAATACATCTACGAGGCCCTCGAAGTCGAAGAAGATTATGAAGGCTTCATCGACCTACAGCCGGCTCCTTCGGAAATAGAAGATGGCGGCCAAGCCACTATTGAAGAATTAGTCAAAATAAACCTCGGCACGAAGGATGATCCTAGGCCGACCTTCCTTAGTGCCCTCCTGCTACCCGAAGATAGGGGGGCATACATAAAGCTGCTTCAGGAATTCCAAGATTGCTTCGCTTGGAATTACAAAGAAATGCCAGGCCTTATCATTACAATTGCCCATCATATCCTGGCCATTGACCCTAAAGTCGAGCCGGTGAAACAATCGCTCCCGCGAATGAGGCCCGAATTGATAAGTCAGATCTGCAAGGAGGTCGACAAGCTGATAGATGTTGACTTCGTGGCGGAGAACCAATATACTACCTGGCTGGCCAATATTGTGCCTGTCAAGAAGAAAAATGGCCAGATCCGGATCTGTGTGGATTTCTGGGACCTGAATAAAGCATGTCCGAAGGATGATTTTTCTGTGCCAATCCCCGAAGTAATGATCGATGCCACTACCGGCCATGAGGCCTTGTCGTTCATGGACGGATCGTCTGGCTACAATCAGATCTAGATAGCTGAGCATGACAGAATACACACAACTTTCTGATCACCTAAAGGGATTTTCCATTACAAACGGATGCCCTTCGGCCTCAAGAATGCTGGCGCCACCTACCAAAGGGCGATGACAAAAATATTCGACGAGTTGCTCTACAGCAAAGTTGAATGCTATATCGATGACTTGGTCGTCAAGACAAAGAAGAGGAAGGACCACCTAGCTGACCTCAGAATTATATTTGAAAGGCTGCGGCTGCATGAACTAAAGATGAATCCGATCAAGTGCACTTTTGGCGTCTCCAACGGAAAATTCCTGGTCTTTGTTGTCAGATATCGGGGGATTGAGATAGACCCCGCAAAAATTAAAGCTATCCAGGAGCTGCCTCTTCCTAGGAGCCTGCATCCGTTGAACTGGAAGTACCCTCACTTCGGGTCGCCATCTAGCATGAATTGGTCAAAGACGACCGAACAAATGCAGAACGAAGACTGGAAGAGCTCTCCGACCTAGAAGGGAAGCGACTTCAGGCTCAGTAGAATATACAGGTCTACCAGGCCCGCATAGCCCGCGCCTTCGACAAGCTTGTCAAGGGGCGTGAATCCAAGAATGGTGACCCCTTGATGGTCAAAAGAAGAGAGATCATGGCTGCCAACCATAAAGGCAAGCTGAATGAAAACTGGCTTGGGCCCTATGTTGTTAAAAAAATTTACGAAGGAGGTGCGTATGTGGTTATCAACCATAGGGGGGAAAACCAATTCCCGCCCCTTAATGGAAGACATTTGAAACTGCCCTAGTTCGATGAATGATTAAAACCTGTGCCTCATGCGGAACAATAATGTTCCTTAGATCTCCCGTGAGACTATGCAATATCCATTCAAAAAAAAGAAAAAAAAGAAAAAAAAGAAAAAAAAAGAAGAAAAGAAAGAAAAAAAGAGAAAAGAAAGAAAAAGAGAAAGAAAAAAGAAGAGAGAAAAAAAGGAAAATAAATAAAAAAAAGGGGAAGAGAAAGAAAAAAAACATGTCAAAGTCTTTGGGGGACGTCAATGCATCAAGTCCCACCGACGTATAAAACTTCTAACTTGGATCTTCCGTCCAGGCTGGTAAACAAAAAAAACTCTCGCTTTCGCTTGGACCTTCCGTCCCAGTCAATCAATAAAAAGACCTCCTTCCTTCGACCCAGATCCTCCATCTGGATTTGGTGAACAAAAAGACCCCCTTTCTTGCTTTGACACTAAGCCCATGTCAATGAATAAACCACGTCGGTCTCCGACTCCCTGTCGGTGTCGATGAATAAGCCGGTGGCTCGGACCTTCCGTCTAAAGCCATGAACTAAAAGACCCCTTGCTTTGGCACTAACCTCGTGCCAATGAATAAACCACCTCAATATTATAATTTCCAGTCCAACTGATGAATAAACCGGTGGCTTGAACCTTCCGTCCAAGTCAATGAACAAAAAGACCCTCTATGCTTGGCTCAGACCTTCCGTCCGAAGCCATGAACAAAAAGACCATTCTACTCTGGATTGGACCTTTAATCTGGCTAGAGAACAAAAAGACCCCTCATACAGTCAGCAACCCTGGCGTAGTAAAGAATAAAAAGAACCCCCCTTGCTTGGCTTGAACCTTCCGTCCAAGTCAATGAACAAAAAGACCCTCTATGTTTGGCTCGGACCTTCCATCCAAGTCCATGAATAAAAAAAAACTCTCTTTGCTTGGCTTGAACCTTCCGTCCAAGTCGATGAACAAAAGACCCATTATGCTTGGCTTGGACCTTCCGTCCAAGTCCATGAATAAAAAGACTCTCTTTGCTTGGCTTGGACCTTCCGTCCAAGTCAATGAACAAAAAGACCCTCTATGCTTTGCTCGGACCTTCCGTCTAAGTCCATGAATAAAAAAACTCTCTTTGCTTGGCTTGGACCTTCCGTCCAAGTCGATGAACAAAAAGACCCTCTATGCTTGGCTCGGACCTTCCGTCCAAGTCAATGAACGAAAGACCCCTTGCTTTGGCACTAACCCCGTGCCAATGAATAAACCATGTCAATGCCCGACACCCTATCGACACTGGCGAATAAACCCTTGGCTTCGAATGTTTCACCCGAATACACCAATTAGCGCACAAATCCCTCCTGTTCCATCGGGTCCCTCTCAAAAGCCTTCGGCTTGGACGTCCCCGTCTGAGTCAATGAATAAACAACTCGCTTTAACCCATCACGAATCACCAACGCCCCCCTTGGGATTGGCCTCATCTAGGCCGCTTAGGCCTTTTGCCTAGGACGGCGCATAAACCCTTTCTCCTTGCTTCGGTATTAACCTCATAATGATGACTAAAACCCCACTCAGGCTGACATCTCGGTCCACGTGCATTCGCGGTGAAGCGGTCCCCTCATCCCTTCGCTGAAGGAGTGAGCGCTTTCCTGCGAATTCACGCCAGACCAACAGTCTACTGGCTTGGAAGAGAAGATATCCTATTAAAGGACTCTACACCTGCGGGCCCCACGCACTCATCCCTCGCTTGCACCACCCGCGACTGGGGGGAATATGTGGATGTCAAAAAGATGATCATAGGGCATGCACGTCCCGACACCCCAGGAGCAAGTCGAAGATGGAAAAGGCAGAACAAACTCCATACCTCCTCCAAGCAGGATAAATACATACCTGGGGGTCCGCGAACCAGCAAGGAAGCCCCCCACACAGAAAACATGGCCACGGCTCCCTAATTGGCAGTGTCGAAGGCCAAATCAAGAAAAACCCAAGAATTCGGACAAGGGTTTGACATGCATCGGAAATTGCTCAAAGTCCTGAACAGGGACTCAGAGGCTTCGAATTAAACACCCCGGAGGCAGTGCATCACAACTAAAGCATTACGGAAGGGCAAGTGTTCGTCTGAATCGACGTGAAGCCGAGACGAGATCTCTTGACACTTAAACTGATGCGGCGTTGCCCATCCTACACCTAAACCGGCGCACCCCTCCAAGGGCCATCAATCGGCGTGCCCCTCCTTTGGCCATCAGACCGACGCGCCCCTAGTGGGGACACTCAAATGGCATGCTAGCATTTGGGTTTAAACCGGCGCGCCTACCCCCCGCGATGGTTTAACCCACTGCCATCCCATCCGCCAGCTGATGCTCTATTTTCACATCAGTATTGGGCACAGAGAGCATTCAATGTTGTGAAGCTTGTCTCCACCTCCGTTCGGTAGCGTAGTGGCAGCAATGGCGAAGTAACTATCGACGGTGGCAGCAGCAGTAGACCTCCCGGCAGATCTGCGAATATCCCATCCTCGGACGAACGACAGCGTACGTCGCGAAGCAGCAGAAGCCAACGCAGCAGGTCAACTCCCGACGTTGCTGCGAACGGGGCAGAGGTGGCGGGAACTCTCCCCAATGGCCATTCTATAAAAGGCAAGCCCAGGTGAAAAAAAAAGGGGATGCGAGGGGATGCGAGGTTGGCAAGGGAGAGAGAGGCCAGCCGAAGAGAAGAAAAAGCTCTGTTCCCCCCGGCGCCTGCGAGGTAAAGGAAAGAGAGTGAGAGAAGAGGGGTGAGCTTGGGGGGAAGGAGCTTGTGCTCTGCTCCCCTCCCATCGATGTATCTACTTTCCCCGTTTTGCTATTTTCCTCTGTTATGGGGTGGTCTCCCCCTCATGTATTTTGTCCCCCTGCGCTTATGAATGAATGAAAAGAAAAGCTCTTGTAACGCATTGCATTTTATCTCGGTGTCTTCCTCTCTCCTCCTCCATTTCCTAATCATCTAGGGCCCTTCGAAGCCTACCTCTCTATGGCATGATCTTCGAAGGAACCCGTTCAAAAGGGTGAACATTCATAGCCTTCTATGGCAAACATCCATCCCTGGGTAACTCCTCTTGAGCTGCGGCCCGTGAATTGCTAGAACCCCTTGAAGGCAGGTCCTCGGGCTTCTACAATCAACTACGGGTCATCAGACTGCCGTCTGGCTACTCCGAACTTTGGGGGTCATATCAAAATATTATGTTTAACGATCCCCCATTTCCTATGGCAAACCTCAGTCTGGGGGAGGTGCTGTCCAATTCTCGCCAGAATGGCAAGTGATAAGAGCAAAGAACGTATGAATATGAGGTGTGAATGAACAGACTAAACCTTCTGAGGATGAAACGCGTGTGCTTGAATCCTTCTGAACCAAGCATAAATTGAACTTTTGAGTTTTGAAACTTTCATGTAATAACCCTCTGAATGAAACATTGAAGGCCTCTTGTTGGTGCACCTTGGCAGGGGAGAATAAAACATCTAACCCCTCTCGTTAACTTATCTGGCCGAATGAACACACACTGGAGAGGGGGATTTCTGTAGCCCATCAAAGAACGGCCGAACCAGGTCCAGTAAGACCAAACGAGGCCCAACTCATCTAAGTGACCACCCCGCAGGGCCCACTTAGCATAAAATCCCAATAAGATCACTCGGGATCAAGCACTTCTTCGGTGGCCATTAGGCTCGGAAGGCCCGAGCGTCGGTCCGGTCGGAGGAAGACCCAAGCCCGACCTATCCCCCTCACCGGGATAAAGGCTAGCGTCCTGCGCCCACTCCGACCGAGCCTCATCCGAGCTATGCTTATCGCCCGGATAGGGCTGGCACTCTTCATGCCTGGGTCGATCGACGATTACTTATCTACGCTGCCGTTGAGAGCCCTTTATGAGCAGGAGTTCTCAAAAATAAGGGATCCACGAATCCTAAAGGCTATAAAGTGCCTACGATGAGGACGTAAAGAGCCCACATCGAGGATGTAACCCCCGCCTGAAACTCCTCAGCTTACGGGACTCATGGGGCTAGCGCACTATATAAACTGGGGACTCCCTCCAGCGAAAGGTAAGGCCAACACACGCCTAAAACTCCCTGAGCAGGAGCCACTTCACCACCTTGGTAGAGAGGGATCTCGTGCACCTCCTTCCTCCTCCTTTTGTAACTTCCACCACTACTCTACTGACTTAGGCATCTGAGGGTTTTCCCTAGGGAACCACCCCTGGGCCCTCTGATCCGTTTCCCTTCCTTGCAGTTCACTGATCGGTGATCATCCCCCCAACTCAGGACTAGAGCGAGATCGCCCCTCTTCATCTGGCACGTCTGTGGGAAATGATCAAAGAGCCAGCATAGTGTGAAGAAGTACTGGGAGGAGATCCATCGGCGATAGAGGGAAGGCCATGGTGGCGGGGGGAGAAGGCCCTTCTCAGGCCGCGTATGACCCCCCCTCCAACGCCAGCACCCCAACCGACGAACCACCTCCACCCGCGGCAGTAGGGCAACCATCCAACGAGGGTGCTGACGCTTTCCAAGCCCTCAACGTAAAATTGGATGTCCTCGTGGAACTCATGAAGACCCAGGCGGCCAGGGAAGGAAGGTCACGCGTCCCTCCGGAAAGCCCTCTCCGTGGAAATGCGTCCCAACACACTGCCGGAGGTCGCTTCACCCTCCGAGGACGGCAGCTTATTCGCAACAGGTCAAGAGGACCTTCACACTCCTCTCCTCCGGAGCAAGAGGCCTCCTCCATGCCGAAACGGGGAAAACCCGGGGCACGCCATCCGCACCCGGAGACCGAAGTCCCCAGGGAGCGCCAGGACAGCCTGCCATCGCGTCCCCCTAGCCCCACGGCGCAACGACAGCCGGAGTTATCCCTCTATCTGTGAGAGTTTGAGAGGCGCTTCGCAGAGCAGGAGCGCACCTTACGCGCCTTGCAGAAGACCTCCCCAGCAGAGGACGAGGAGAAATCCCCGTTCTCCGACTACATCTTAAAGGTAGAGGTATCTCCCAGAATCCCCATTCCAACCTTCAAGTCTTACGGCGGCCAGGGTGACCCGGCCAACCACTTCGACAGCTTCGACGCCCTAATGACTCTTCACAGGGCATCCACCACCATTAAATGCCGAGCTTTCGTGACCACCCTGGTCCAAGGCGCCCAAGCATGGTTCCGGGCCCTTGCCCCCGGATCCATTCGAGACTTCAAGCAGTTTGGGCGAGTATTTAAGGAGAGTTTCACCGGCAACAGCCCCCCTAGGTCTGTAGCGGGGCTGTTGGCTCTCAAACAGGTGCAAGGGGAGAAACTCCGGGCCTACATCAACCGATTTAAGTCGGAAGCCCTGAGAATCCACCGCCTTGATGTAGCCTCGGCCATAACCGCGCTGACCGAAGGCACCCGAGATGAAAACCTCCACCGCGAACTTGTCCTCCACCCTCCCTCGACCCTGGCTGAGCTAGTGACTCTGGCCTTACGCCATGCTGAGTGCGAAGAAGTTCTCAGCGCATGCCGAGGTGCAATCGGCTCGGGTCGGGAGGGGGACAAGAAGCGAGCACCCGAGTCAAGCTCGGGCCAAGGAAAAAGGCGGAATCGAGATGGGGAGCACAAAGAATCGTCCCGAAAGTACGAGCGGTACACTCCCTTAACCGCTCTCGTTGGGTCCCATAGTGCAAGAATATGGATCTAGAGGGGGGGTGAATAGATCCTTCTACTAAAAATTATGTCCAATTAAAAACACAAACTAGCACACAGCAGAATTAACAAGATTGATAAGATTGATGACTTTAATCTAAACAGATTTAAACTTAATTCACTCAATCTCACCGAGCTCACATGATTGCATAAATAGATAAGATAGTGAATCACACAATCACAAAGATCAAACCACAAGACACGTGAATTTTTAAGGTGGTTCGGGACCACGACGAGCTCCCTGCGTCCACCCCTCACCAAACCGGTGAGGCTTCACTACACGCTACAAATTGTAGCAACACGGGGATGAACCCAAACACCACATACACTGCTTCCGCAGCAAACCACACACGAGGCCTTGCCTCAAATTGCTGCCACAGCAGCACGCACACACACACACACACACACACACACACACACACACACACACACACACACACACACACACACACACACACACACACACACACACACACACACACACACACACACACACACACACACACACCGCTGGGGAACACACCCTGCACAAATACCTCACACGGAGACACAACTCCGTCCACACACACGTAGGACAATGCCTACACAACCACACGGGAGAAAACTCCCAACCACACACGCGGATATACTCTGCACAAATCGACACACATATGACAACACACACACTCAGAGACCCCTTTCTCCGAACACCCACACAAAGTATTCTTGTATATGAAATGATGACAAATATATACTATGAACTCCCAAAACAAATTCTATAGATGGAGACTAGAAAGATGCATTAAGTATAAGGCTCCCCCTTCTTCAACAAAATCTGTTTCTCCTTGGCTCTTTGACGGATGATCATTATCTTGACATCATCTTCTTCTTCTCCTCTAGATGCTCCTCTTTTCCTTCTTCCACTAGCTCCAGATCCTCACGGTGGTAGATCATATCCTCCTTGCAAGAGCTTCACTTCGTTTCCCCCTTTTTCTTCACCTATATGAAAGAACATATGAGCATTACCATTGTTGTATCATAAAAATCGCAGCTCATATATGTATGCAAGAGAGAGTGAACAAAGAACATGTAAAACAAGTTCAAGGAGATGATGTTTATAGAAAATATCTAAAACAGAACTAAGAGCAACTGGAGAAGTAAAAGCAAACGGATTTTTCAGTGGATAGAGTTCCCCCTTTTTATTTCATCGAATAGGCTTAAGCTTTTCTACAGGATGAAGAACGTTCTTGAAGGAAGATGAATGATTCTTTGCAAAAATGAAGATGTAACTTGATTTCCCATGTAGCTTCGAGTAGAGGATCGATTTAAGACTTGAAACCGCCTTCTTCCCTTCACATACAAGCTCAGAACAACGTGGAAGAAGCCATGGAGCTGCTCCCTGCGACCTGCACTCATAAGGGTTGGAAAACACACCCAAATTTTAGATCTAGCTTAATTTCTTAGGGTTTACAACCCAATAAGATGTATATAAGCTTCTAGGACGGTCAAGGAACACCCTAGGGACAAGATCCATGGATTAGGGAGAGATATAGGGTAGTTGGAATGGACTGGTTGGACTTTCGAAGTAAGGACATGAAAGTCATTTTTTACCCCACCGCACAGGTGTCGACACCTGGTGCCCAGGTGTTTACAGAAAGCCGAAAATAGAGTGCTGGACACTGGGTGTCGACACCTGGTGTGCTGGCCTGCTGCCAGGACTAGTGTAGGATTTTTGGATGCAGATGTCGACTCCTGGTGTCGAAACCTGGTGTCGACACCTGGTGTCGACACTTGCACCTGCAAAAAGCCCAGAGACCCATAAGCTAAAAATGAAAGCTCCAACTTCACTCTGAGTTTTGGGATGATGAAAGAGGGTTGAGAGGCGTTCTTCTAACCTGCAAAACATAAAGAGAAAATTAGTTTTGCTTCAATGTTAATCTCATAAACCAACCCATTTCATTGCAACATCTTTAATGGAATTTCGGTGACTTGGGAAAGTGTTTTCCCTTTGCCATTCCAAGAATGAAAGACTGATGAGTAAAATGCCATTGCAAGAGTGAAGGAGGAATGAGATACCCATTTAAATCCACGTAGCAACACTTACCTCATTATTTTACCTGAGCTCACATTGTCCTTAATTACTTGTTCTTTTGTTGAATCGTTCATGTAAGAATCATGGAGTTCCAGTGTTTAATCACCATTGTATGATAAACAAATTTGGAGTTCAAAATGTATAGAACTAATCCACTCAAAAACATGATCGAGACACATTGCATTCATCAAGAAAAAACTCATCAAGCCACACATCATTACCTTGGGGGCAAACAATTATATTTGCATCTCAATCAATCACTCAGCATTACCGAAGTACGCATGAATAACATGATGCTCAATATGACATTTATCTAAGTATGTTTTCCATAAAATCTTTCTCATTGAATACAAAGCAATCTCACATGAAGATATGAAGCCAAGCAACAAAGTCATTTTGTAATCATCAAAATCACATACACAACAATCTCCCCCATTTTGATGATGACAAAATATTATGCTATAATGCTCTCTCCCCCTTGGACATAATCAGAAATGGGGAGCATGACGGGGAATCCAGAATGGCAAGAACCTATGGACACTGGGATTATGAAGAGAACCAATATGCATAATATGCATGAACTGTGGACAATGTGGACAAAGTGCATAACTGTAAAATGTAAATATGGACAATGTGGACATGCAGAATGCAAGATGACAAAACGATATGCAAAGGCTCACAAGTTGCAGCAATTGGAAATTGTGTATGGCATGACAATAATGAGCAAGCAAACAAGCACTCAAACACCCATAGAAATGTATTGACTCATGCAAGTCCTGATGACTTAAGCAGATAAGATCACATGTAAAGCTCCCCCTTTGACATTGACACATTAAATGATTGGCTTTGATTTTCAAATTTTTAGAATTTTAGTTTTCTTGTGAAATGCATGAAACATGATGTATGAAAATGATGAGACATGAAATGCATACAATGTAATCAAGCAGATATCTATATATACATGCTGCATAACTCCTCCATTTTATTTAGAGTGAATAGATAGGTCTACGAAAAGTGCAAGTGAGTCATTAAGATCTGAGTGCTCATGATTACACCGAGAGGATTGTGCAGATAAATAGGAGAAGATGTACCGCAGGTCATGCAATTAATCAAATTTTCAGAATACATATCAAATCAAATTACCATGTGTAAGTGAGTAACATGAGTATGAATTTTAGCCATATGGATAACTAGATTTTCAATTAAACACAATAGTAACTGCACAGACTGCATTTCAATCTAGAGAACAGCGTATTGGAGTCTTCGCTCTGCCTCAATCAAATTAATCATCAGAAATTTTCATACTGACAATCTGAATTTTTCCAAGAAGGATCATGTTCAAATAATTCCTTTTTACGCGAGGAGACACATGGAGCTCATGCTAGAATCGTCGGTTACTCAGAATACGGAACCTTGTCACCTCATTTTGAACAGAGGTACTTTAGTCAACACTTTTCAGAAATGAACCACATCACGTCTCAGGTGACATGTGTCCAATTTACTCAGTGAGACTAAGCATTGCTCTGCCTTACATTTCAACTAATTTTTTTATGTAGAGGTAGATAACTTTTTCCTCAACTGTCTCTTATCGTCCATGCAGCAAGTTGAATTACTTTAGAGTGTTGAAATGAAACTCTTATATCCTTATGAATAACACTCAGTTTCACATTTTGGTGCATGAAGTGTGCGAATTTGATTTAACATGTATGGAGAAAATTTAACTCAAAACAAGATAGTGTAACTCCCCTTATGTAAATGCAATAAGCTTGAACTGCTCCGCCTGGGAGTTTGACATTAAGCACACTTGTTAAGACTCAGATGCAACATTATTTAGCAATAGAGTATTCGGTCTTAGAAGTTTCAAAGAAGGGGTTGAATAGTATATAATAACATGCAAGCATACAATGGAGATATGCATATATGCAATGCAAAATGTAAAGGTATGCAATCTCAGTTCTTGAAAGGTTGGCTCCAAAGATATGATGCCATTGTTGAAAGTATTCATTTTGGCATTTATGTAATATGGAATATTCAAAATGATGCATTCTAAAATATGCACTATATGTATACTGAAAATGTTAACTATGCATTAAGACACACGATGAGGTTCATCTTCCAAGAGCACTATGTGAATGATATGCAGAGAATGATATGTAAATATGTAATGTGATGTAAGATTTCAGATTTCACATAACACTCTATATGCAACTAATGCAACTGATGCATGACATGCATTACCAATTGTTAAAATGTGAGGACACAATTTTATTTTGAAAAGAGAATTCAGAAAATTCATGCAAAGCATCAAAATCATCACATGTGAACTTTTCTTGGAAACAGTAGTGCTTTTATCCAGAAAGATGAGTGGCACATTGGTAAATATCATGGAACATTGATCAACTTCAGTCCTCAAGATGTTCAGCCACAAAAATAACATCATCAAGCTGAGAGAATGGAAAAACATCATTTTCAAAATTTTCAGCATACAAAACTCCCCCTTAATCAATGCATGATTTCAGAAAATTCATTTAACTTGGATGCCATATGCATAGATGATTCATGGTACCGGGCGGAGGCACATTCTCAGGCATGGTGATAGCTTTCAGACATGCTTGACCTGCCCTTCCACATGTCACCATTTTATATATCATGTAGTCATTTAAATGATGATCAGAAAAATACAATGCAATCCCATATGACATCGGGGGTTTAACAAATTCATGAGCTTTGAAAAATAGTTTCAAATTCATTGTCTGTCAAGATATGGCACTAGCATCAAGACCAAAGAGCTTCAAACAGACACTTTATTTTCTCACCTTTTCTTTGAGTTACCTTTATTGACATCCTCAAATTCTTCGCTTTATTCCGCTTGTTGTCATCTTCATCAACAAGCTCCAATTCTCAATGGAAGTAATTCAAATCTGGCATTGAAGTCCTCTTGAGCTCCTTTCTTTCTCTCCTGTAAGAAATATAACAATATTAGCTAAAGGAGTTTCATTGAGACCCCAAATTCGCATCTTATAGATAACATCATGTAAGGATATGAAAATACCAAGAACCCCATGTCAAAACCCTTTCAAAACTCCTCTAGGATAAGAAGAGAAACCCTAAGGATAATGGGGTAAAATCTCAAACCAATCGGGCCTCAAGATGGGCATTTCGAAACCCAAATTTGCAGACCTGTTCCAGATCTGCCAGATCAGGTGTCGACACCAACTTCAGCACGTTCTGCCTTTTAACAAACATTCACACCCAGTGTGTAGCTGTCAACACCTGGTGTCAACACCAACTGAGGAACATGCAAAACTGCCTAAGACAGTTAAACAGAGCCCAGAAATGCTATACATGAATTAAGCTCAATCTAGGCACATGGAGATACATTCAAACATTGAATTCTTACCATGATTTTAAGGATTGATGGTCATAATCAAACCTGCACTGTAAAGAGCTCAATTCATGTGAATATTAAGCCAATGCATATGAAGAAACTAACTTTAAGGCTTTTCATCACATATGACTCTCTCTCTCTCTCAACCTGCAGTATCAAAGACTCAATTTCATATTAATCTCAATTCAATATAAATGAGAAGGCCAATTTTAATGCTTTTCTTCCACAAGACAAACTCCTATGAGCTGTAAGTATATATGATGAGTTGCAGCTATCAATGCAAGTGATTCACTCAAGCTGACATGAGTCCAAAGTTCAGTTCAGAAATTTCAAGTTTAGCCCAATAGTGTAAAGAGTCCAGACTAAACACATGAAGAACCCAGGTCGATCCATGTGTAGTACAAGTCAATGCACAAGAAGAACCAAGTCTAAGCATAAGTGTAGACAAGGTTGATGCACATAAAACGCACAAGATTGCCTCTTCAAACCTGCATGTTAGGGATTTAAGTTCCAACAGCATGAACTGAGAATTCACACAATCAATGTGCACAAACATGAACAACCAACTTACAAATCAGTGGCAATTCAAGAACAAACCCATGTTAACCAAGGCATCACACCAGAACTGGCCAAGTCGACTTAAAACCTTCCTCTTGGCCTGAAGGTAATCCTACAACAAAGTTCTCATTTGGTTGTTTTGGGTGCCCAAATCTTCTTGGGTCCCGAATGGTTAGTTGCACCTCTAGAGGGTGCCTTCCACAGTTTTTGGGTATGCATATCATCAAAATACATTAAGGAGCAATCATGCATGGTATGCCCTAACTTTCCACAATAATGACAACATATTGAAGACTTCACAGAATTCTTATAAACATGATAATCAGATTTCTATGATTTAGTATGAATGTTATCATTATAAGCATGGAAATTTCTCTTCTTCACAACATGATGAGCATGAAATTTCTGTGGGTTGGCGAAAGTATAATTATTTTGACTTTGAAATTCTTTCTTTCATTTGCTTGCCAACACTGTGACACACGGTGTCCTAGCTTTCCACATTTAAAACAAACAACCCTTTTTCTTTTGGAAACAAGTTCATTTTTGCATGCTTTCAAATCATCCGATTTCATAACGAAACAATCATTCATCAAATGACCATGCTTATCACAATAATGACAATTGACATTTGCTGATTTTGAAGCATGGTTTTGGTGACTTTTGTGAGTATGAATCCTATTGCTTCTAGGTTGAGCCCGAGTCTTGGGATTTGATTTCTCAACACAAGAAGCATTTGACATATTTGAGGAACATGAAGCATGCACAAAAGATGTTTGAGTCTTTAGCCCAAAGGCTTTCTTTTTTGTGGGTTCATACCCAAGACCTTCTCTTTGAAAATTTACCTTGGTCCTCAAAATCTTGTTCAAATTTTCTTCCCCATTCACAAACTTAGACAAAGAAGCATTCAGATCAAGAATTTCTTTTTCAAGTGATGAAATATGCAATTCATAGGAAATGATCTCATTGTCACAGGAAATGACTTTTTCATTCAATTGGGCATTGATGGTTTTGTAGCTCTCCATCATTTGTTCTAGCACATGCATCTTTTCACAATCATCAATAGCCAGACTTTTTCCTTTTTCAAAAGCAAGTAATTTTTTAGACATGGTTGTATTTAGATGCTTCATTTCTTCATTTTCAGATTTTAACAAAGTATTTCCTTTTTCAAGAAACTTCATGATGCCTTCAAGTAGAGATATCTGAATCAAAATAGTACTGTTTTCCTTTTTAAGTTCTTCATTTTCATTTACAAGTTTATCATTCATAATCAGTTCATTGCAAATATCCTGATCAATAGAGTTTGATTCCATTTTGTTTCTTAGACCTTTTTCAGTTTTCTCCAATTGATCGATTTTGTTCTTAAGGGCAACATTTTCATTTCTCAAACAAGCAATGGTTTCTTTGTGACATTCAACATCATGCTCTAAAAGTTCATTCAAGTTGTCAAGCTCAGAACACTTATCACAAGGTCTATTTTTATGGAGCATATTTTCATATTTCTTTTTCAATTTTCTATTTTCTGACTTGATTTTCTTATATTACTTTTCCAACTCATCATAAGTATCAACAAGATCATCAAGAGTAAATTCTTCAGAATCTGAATTTACCTCTTCTGTAATTTCATCACTTTGTTGATCAGCATCATTGGCCATGAGATATTTTTGCCTTTCCTTTTCTTGAGCTTTGATCAACCGGTCCATAAGCTCCTTTGCCGTCCTACAATAAGATACAAATGGATACTTGTTAGTATTTACAGAAGCTTTCAATAAACTCAAAGCAGTAACATTATCATGATGCATCATTTTATTCTGATTAGACCACTTGGTCTCATCTAGAGGTAATATGTGTGGACCATGATAAATCAATTTCCAAAGACTAGGATTACTAGAATTGATCACCACACACAGTTTGCCTAGCCATGAATTAAAATCCGAACCAGTGAAGATTGGCAAACAATTCATTGAGATATGTTAAGCAGAAAAATTCATGATTGTAGAATGCACTAGGATCACTCTATAGATCGCAAGATCCAGGGACAACAGAGCCTCGCTCTGATACCAATTGTTAGGTCCTGTAGTGCAAGAATACGGATCTAGAGGGGGGTGAATAGATCCTTCTACTAAAAACTATGTCCAATTAAAAACACAAACTAGCACACAGCGGAATTAACAAGATTGATAAGATTGATGAATTTAATCCAAACAGATTTAAACTTAATTCACTCAATCTCACCGAGCTCACACGATTGCATAAACAGATAAGATAGTGAATCACACAATCACAAAGATCAAACCACAAGACACGGAAATTTTTAAGGTGGTTCGGGACCACGACGGGCTCCCTACGTCCACCCCTCACCAAACCGGTGAGGCTTCACTACACGCTACAAAATGTAGCAACACGGGAACGAACCCCAACACCACACACGCTGCTTCCGCAGAAAACCACACAAGAGGTTTTGCCTCAAATTGCTGCCACAGCAGCACGCACACACACACACACACACACACACACACACACACACACACACACACACACACACACACACACACACACACACACACACACACACACACACACACACACACACACACACACACACACACACACACACACACACCGCTGGGGAACACACCCCGCACAAATACCTCGCACGGAGACACAACTCCGTCCACACACAAGTAGGACAATGCCTACACAACCACACGGGAGAAAACTCCCAACCACACACGCGGATATACTATGCACAAATCGACACACATATGACAACACACACACTTGGAGACCCCTTTCTCCGAACACCCACACAAAGTATTCTTGTATATGAAATGATGACAAATATATACTATGAACTCCCAAAACTAATTCTATCGATGGAGACTAGAAAGATGCATTAAGTATAAGGCTCCCCCTTCTTCAACAAAATCTATTTCTCCTTGGCTCTTTGACGGATGATCATTATCTTGACATCATCTTCTTCTTCTCCTCGAGATGCTCCTCTTTTCCTTCTTCCACTAGCTCCAGATCCTCACGGTGGTAGATCATATCCTCCTTGCAAGAGCTTCACTTCGTTTCCCCCTTTTTCTTCACCTATACGAAAGAACATATGAGCATTACCATTGTTGTATCATAAAAATCGCAGCTCATATATGTATGAAAGAGAGAGTGAACAAAGAACATGTAAAACAAGTTCAAGGAGATGATGTTTATAGCAAATATCTAAAACAGAACTAAGAGCAACTGGAGAACTAAAAGCAAACGGATTTTTCAGTCGATAGAGCTCCCACTTTTTATTTCATCGAATAGGCTTAAGCTTTTCTATAGGATGAAGAACGTTCTTGAAGGAAGATGAATGATTCTTTGTAAAAATAAAGTTGTAACTTGATTTCCCACGTAGCTTCGAGTAGAGGATTGATTGGAGACTTGAAACCACCTTCTTCCCTTCACATACAAGCTCAGAACAACGTGGAAGAAGCCATGGAGCTGCTCCCTGTGACCTGCACTCATAAGGGTTAGAAAACACGCCCAAATTTCAGATCTAGCTTAATTTCTTAGGGTTTACAACCCAATAAGATGTATATAAGCTTCTAGGACGGTCAAGAAACACCCTAGGGACAAGATCCACGAATTAGGGAGAGATATAGGGCAGTTGGAATGGACTGGTTGGACTTTCGAAGCAAGGACATGAAAGTCATTTTTCACGGTGCGGCACAGGTGTCGACACCTGGTGTCGACACCTGGTGCCCAGGTGTTTACAGAAAGCCAGGAATAGAGTGCTGGACACTGGGTGTCGACACCTGGTGTTCTGGCCTGCTGCCAGGACCAGCGTAGGATTTCTGGATGCAGATGTCGACTCCTGGTGTCGACACCTGGTGTGTTCCAACCTGCAAAAAGCCCAGAGACCCATAAGTTAAAAATGAAAGCTCCAACTTCACCGTGAGTTTTGGGATGATGAAAGAGGGTTGTGAGGCGTTTTTCCAACCTGCAAAACGTAAAGAGAAAATTAGTTTTGCTCTAATGTTAATCTCACAAACCAACCCATTTCATTTCACCGTCTTTAATGGAATTTTGGTGACTTGGGAAAGTGTTTTCCCTTTGCCATTCCAAGAGTGAAAGACTGATGAGTAAAATGCCATTCCAAGAGTGAAGGAGGAACGAGATACCCATTTAAATCCACGTAGCAACACTTACCTCATTATTTTACCTGAGTTCACATTATCCTTAATTGCTTGTTCTTTTGTTGAATCGTTCATGTAAGAATCATGGAGTTCCAGTGTTTAATCACCATTGTATGATAAACAAATTTGGAGTTCAAAATGTACAGAACTAATCCACTCAAAAACGTGATCGAGACACATTGCATTCATCAAGAAAAAACTCATCAAACCACACATCATTACCTTGGGGGCAAACAATTGTATTTCCATCTCAATCAATCACTCAGCATTACCGAAGTACGCATGAATAACATGATGCTCAATATGACATTTATCCAAGCATATTTTCCATAAAATCTTTCTCATTGAATACAAAGCAATCTCACATGAAGATATGAAGCCAAGCAACAAAGTCATTTTGTAATCATCAAAATCACATACACAACAGCTCTGGTGTACGAGATATACAAAGACATCAAAGGCTCAGGCCTCCTCCGCCAACCCGAGCCGATGAGGTCGAAGAGCCGCAATCGCGGAAGACATTGCCTGTTCCACAGCGACAACGGGCATCACACCGGCGATTGCCACCAGCTCCAGGATGAGATCGAGCGCCTCGTCTGCTAGGGACACCTATCCCGGTTCGTGGCTGGGCATAAGGAAGACCGATGCGCCCCAGAGAAAATGGACAATGCCCCTCGCGGGGTCTGTTGAGTCCCAAATGTGGCAATCAAGAGGGGGGGGTGAATTGATTGGCTAATAAAATTTTACTTCTCTTAAGAAAACAATGTTGATTAAACAAACAACCATTAATACTCGTACGAACAGGATCACACTCGTGAATGCGTGCGGAATGTGTTTGAATAGCTATTGTAGTGATCTCTCAACTCACAGTGAAACCCACTCGTCAAGAATCAAAAAATCCACAGCACATGAGACACACGGATTTTTTAGGTGGTTCGGTTACACAGCCGTGTCCCCTACGTCCACCCCTCACACTTGAGGATTAAAGCTTCACTAACGAGTGAATCACACACACACGCTGTTTAGAACAGCAAACATACACACACACACACACACACACACACACACACACACACACACACACACACACACACACACACACACACACACACACACACACACACACACACACACATGGCTTCTGATCTGGTAGCCAAACGCGCACATACACACACGCGCGTTCGTGTTTCCGAACATGAACACCACACACAAGAATCTAAAGTTATGTTTACACAAATATTCAAGATCAAGCTAAATGATTCAGAATAAGAAGTTTATAAAGTGATTTATCCTGATCGGTGCTCCCCCTATCACTTCAGCGAATTTCGTCGAACACTTGGTGCAGCCCGATGATTATTCTTGACGATTGTGCTCGGATGTGGTACGATCTTGAACTCCACGCAGCCAACCAGAAGGATGTCGATTTGGAGGCTTGAATCCCTCTTCTTTCCTTCACTTTCACGTACACAACAAGGTGGAAGAAGAGTTGTGGTTGCTGGTTACGACCTGCAATCACAAGGGTTAGAGTAAAAAAACCAAAATCAGAAGATATGAATTTCTCTTAGGGTTTTCATCTCAATGGGATGATATATAGGCTAAGGACGGTCAAGGGATGTCTAGGGGACAAGATCCACTCATCAAGGAGTGGTTTAGGGATAGCCACACAAATGTGGTTTGACATTAAGCTCGCATGGATAAGAGTCCACAATCACGGCGCCGCCCAGACCAGAAAGGGTCGACCCTTGGGGTCGACCCTCGTGAGGTGCCAGATGGGCCAGACAGCATGGGTCGATCCTTGGGGTCGACCCTTCCAAGAACCCGTGCAAGTTTAATTAATCCTGGCAACAGGGGTCGACCCAAGGGTCAACCCTCGCTGGAGCCTAAACATGAAGAGCAGAAAGGGTCAACCCTTGGGATCGACCCATGATGAAACCCGTTCTGGAAATAAAATTCCACATGCAGGGGTCGACCCTTGGGGTCGACCCATTTGGTTGGGACCCTGCCTGGCAGCAATGGGTCGACCCTTGGGGTCGACCCTTTTTCCTACACTTCCTAATATAAAGATATAATAAAGCTAAGTCCAGGGGGTTCAAGTTGGGAGATTAAAACATGAATGCTCCACATCTAGAAATAAGTTCTAACAGAGTAATTGAGGAGTTAGGATCGATCTCACCAATTGTCCTTCAGTCGTTGAGGAGCTTTGGCCATATTGTTTTGTCCTGTCAAAAATAAAGTCTGAATTATTTCCACATTTTGCACATTGAAACCAAAATACTTACAATGAGTTGGTGTTCTTGAGCCTTCTTAAATACCATGTCTTCAAGTGATGTGTTCATTTCCAGAGCGTAGTTATGCTCATTTTCAGTTCATACAAAACCATTTGATCATCATCAAAAACCATAAGTTATATACATGAGGAGGGGGTTCAACAATCTCCCCCTTTTTGATGATGACAAAATACTATTTCACAAAAAAAATGGAAACCACATTGTAAAGCATTCACCATTCCATAATCATGAGTCAATCCATCAGTTCAAGGACATGGTCAAAATAAATCCAAATATAAGATTGATCATCATGTGGCATATTCCCAAAGTTTTCTTGCCGACAATTAGTGGAAAATGAACAAGGTCTGTAATGCAAATAACAAGATGCAATGCATGAAAACTAAAAGGAAATGCAACAGGCCTAATGAACTAGAAAAATGATAAAGGCACACATTCATGCAAGCACACATCACACACTAACATATAGTAGCCGGGGCACATATAGGTCAAGAGTTCTCCCCCTTTGACATCATCAAAAAGGAGGGGGTGAAAGAGGAATAGCAAAAGTGCCAAGCTAGAGGAGCAACGCTGTTTAGTCATCATCGTCATCCGGAGTGGAGGAACTAGGAGGACGCCTTATATATGCTAAGATTTCATCAAGCATATGGGCTTGGTCGGCCAAGGCGTCGGTGACAAACTGAGAGTGCTCCTGGTGAGAGAGTTTCAGATCAGAAAGCTCTTGTTGCATAGCCTCCATAGTCTTCCCATACCTGTCTAACCGGTCATCAATTGAATCCAAACGGTCCATGAGTAGTTGTGCCTCCTCAGAAGGCATTCCTGCTGCAGGAACATGAGCATCTTCAGCCTGATCTTCATTGCCATCCTCATTATCTTCTGAACTGTCTGTTGGTACTGCCCTTTTCATTTGACGAACTAACATGCCATCTTTCTTTTCAAACCCCATGTGGTGACAAATAGATTGAAAGGTGTAGATGTCCGCTTCACGGATAGTTTGAGATGCTTCTTTTGACAAATCAATATCCATATAAGTAAAGATGGCTGTCAAGGCCGCAACATATGGCAGAGTGCGGTGCTTGTGCATCATGCTTGAACATATGTGATCAAGAATAATGTGTGGAAATTTAATGGGAATTCCACCGAATAAGCAGTAAAACAAGAACATATGTTTCTCCGTAACCTTGTCATGGCCTCCTCCACGTGGCAATAAAATTGTTGTAATCATTCGGTGCAATATATGTTGCATAGGAGGGAAGTGGTTTGCATTTAATCCGACGACCGACCGGTCACCCATTTCTTCAGAAGTCATAAAGCGGTAAACAGTGGCATCCGGAACTTCTACATCACCAAATGCATACCCTTCATTTGACAAGTCAAAGGCAAGTCCCAACAAGTGTGGTGATAAAACAATTTCCTGTCCATTAACCGTTGTAACTGGAACATCACCCGAAATACCCAAATTGCTATAAAATTGGTGTACCAAATTGGGGTAAATGCGGCGATGTGCAGACATGAAGGTTTCCAAATTCGGTTGGCTGCAAATTAGATCAACTAGTCCACTAAGATGGCGGGTGAGATTTACAAAGTTTACCGCCCGGGGACGAAGAACAGTGCGGTCCAAGACCTGGCTTGCTGGCGGAGCTGCAGCCGCCTTAGGTCGACGCCCACGGGCTGAGCTCGATGCTTCTCCTCGCTGAGAAGAACACCTCTTCGGGGCCATCTAAAACATATACCGAATGAATTACTTGATGCGGTATAGATCGAGATGGTTCAACAAGAGAGGAATGCTATATACGTAAGCCAAAAGATCCTCCACATACACCAAGAGCATACCTCAAGTGTTGGAAGAGAAAGGAATGACGCCCAGAGCCGCAAGATGAAGGATTCGTGCGGATGGCCACCGGAGGAACCGCGACTAGGGCTTGAAGATGTTGATTCAAGAGTGGGTGTTTAGGGCTTCAAGAGGTGGTGGCTTGGCTTTGAAGGGGTTTGGAGAGGTGATTTATGCATTGGGGGGGTCCAACTTAGGGTTGGGTGCCGCATTCGCGAGCGGCACGGCGCGGCGATCGCCCGGCCGGTTTGGGTCGACCCAATGGGTCGACCCATTCTACTCTCCACCCCGGACAAAAACCGGGTTCGCGAGGGTCGACCCTTGGGGTCGACCCATTTCCTGGAACTGCGAGGGTCGACCCTTGGGGTCGACCCATTTCCTGGTTTTTAGCAAAAGTAGACCAAAAAGATGGGAAGATCAATGAAAGTTCGGCTCGAGTCCCCAATGACATGAATTCATGGAAATCAAGAATATGAATAAATTATGGGTTGAAATCAATTGGGGAGATGTTTGTGAAAAAAAATACTAAGAATATATAAGACGTTTATGGTCCACTTAACCGGATTTCTGATTTTGAACAAATTAGCTCCTTTGTTGGCAAAATAATTGTATCCAAGGTGATTTTGGCCATAGAAGTAACAATGAACATGGGTGAATACAATATACATAGTAGAAATGCAGAAGCACACCAAAGTGATTGTTTACACATTTTGATTTTTCTTTTGTTTTTCACACAACATGATGCATATGCATGACAAGGGATATACTATATGCATGGAACTTGATGCAATTACATGGAATGCAGTGACCTATTTACATGGATGCACATGACTATTATTCAGACTTGTCTATCCTAAAAACCCCTAGTTCTCTTCTAAATGATGTGGACTTGTCTTCACTAAGAGGTTTGGTGAAAATGTCGGCAATTTGACGATCTGTCTCAATAAAGCTGATATTAATATCACCCTTGCTTACATGATCTCTAATGAAATGATGTCTAATTCAATATTCTTGGTGCGAGAGTGATGAACTGGGTTTTTGGACAGGTTTATGGCTAATGTGTTGTCACAAAGAATTGAGGTGTTTTTAAAGGATATGCCATAATCAATCATTTGCTGTTGGATCCATAACACCTGGGCAACACAACTACTGACAGCCACATACTCGGCTTCGGCTGTTGATAATGCCACTGAATTTTTTTTCTTGGAGGCTCATGAAACCACGCATCCTCCAAGAAACTGGCAATACCCGCTGGTGCTTTTCAGATCCATCTTACAGCCCGCGTAATCGGCGTCAGAATAAGCAACTAGTTCAAAACATGAATTACGTGGAAACCACAATCCTAAGTTAACTGAACCAGCAACATATCTAAAAATCCATTTTGCAGCCGACATATGTGATTCCTTTGGATTTGACTGAAATCTTGCACAAAGGCAAACAACAAACTGAATGTCGGGCCTGCTGGCAGTTAAATACAATAGTGAACCTATCATGCTTCTAAAGAGTTTTTGGTCCACTGATTTACTTGTCTCATCTTGATCATTTTTTATTGAGGTGGACATAGGAGTTGGTTGTGGTTTTGTTGAAGTCAAATTGAACTTTTTCAGCAACTCCATTGCATACTTCTTTTGATGTATGAACAGCCCATCTATCGTTTGATTTACCTGCAATCCCAAGAAAAATGTTAGCTCTCCCATAAGACTCATTTCAAACTCACTTTACATTAATTTTGCAAAGTCTTTGCTGAGAGCATTATTAGTGGAGCCAAAAATAATATCATCAACATAAACTTGAACAATTAAGATTTCCTTACCATTCAATTTTGTAAAGAGGGTTTGATCAACATTACCTCGTTTGAATTCATTTTGAATGAGGAAATCACTTAACCGTTCATACCATGCACGTGGTGCTTGTTTCAGACCGTAAAGTGCCTTGTCCAGCTTGTACACATGGTCTGTATGCTCTGTGTCTTCAAACCCCGGTGGTTGCTCCACATACACGTCCTCCTGGATATAGCCATTCAAAAATGCACTCTTAACATCCATTTGAAATAATTTGATATTGTGACAACATGCAAATGTTAAGAGAACCCTCACTGCCTCAAGTCTTTCTACTGGAGCAAAAGACTCATCAAAGTCAATTCCTAACTCTTGGCTATAGCCTTTGGCTACTAACCTGGCCTTATTCCTAGTTACCACTCCTTGATCGTTTGTTTTGTTTCAGAAAACCCATTTCGTTCCGATCACGGAGTGATTCTTAGGGTATGGAACAAGGAACCATACTTTGTTCCTTTGGAACTGATGTAGTTCCTCTTGCATGGCCATGATCCATGACTCATGATTCAAGGCTTCTTCTATGGAGTGAGGTTCAAATTGAGAAAGCAAGGCTATGTAATCCTGATTTTCAACTTCCCTGAAAGAGGCTCGTGTCCGTATTCCTTCTTCTACATTGCCCATCACATTATCCGGCGGATGGTCCTTTGGAAAGGTCCATTGCATTGGTAGCTACTGTTCAACTTGAATTTCCTGATTAGCATCATCTTCTTGTGGTTCTTCTTCTTCTTGTTTCTCAGTTTTTCTTTCTTTCTTCCCGATATCTCCAACATCCAACTCATCATCCTGCAAGATAGATTTTTCATTAGTTCTATTTTGAGATGATTCATCAATAATGACATGGGGGCTTTCCTCAACTACAAGAGTTCTCAAGTTGTACACTCGATATGCTCTTGCGCTAAGTGAGTACCCAAGAAGTATACCTTTGTCACTTTTGGGATCAAATTTTTCCAGGTCTATCTTACCATTGTTATGAATGTAACAGGTTGAGCCAAATGGTCTAAGATATGAAATGTTTGGCTTCTTACCTCGGTACAGCTCATAGGGGGTTTTCTTCAACAACAGTCTTACCACGGCACGGTTGATTATGTAGCAGGCTATGTTCACTGCTTCAGCACAAAAGTACCTCGGAAGATTATTCTCATTTAGCATGGTTCTTGCCATTTCGATCAGTGTACTATTCTTCCTTTCAACAACGCCATTTTGTTAGGGGGTTCTTGGTGCGGAGAAGTCGTGAGTGTAGCCTTGAGCCCTGCAAAAATTGCTGAACTCATGGTTATCAAATTCCCTACCATGATCACTCCGCACGGTTTTGATGCAAAACCCCTTTTCATTTTGAAACACCCTGCAAAATGCTTCAAATTCCGTCAGGACATCATTTTTATGAGAAATGAAGTAAACCCAACAGAATCTTGAGTAATCATCCACAATTACAAAACCATATAATTTACCACCCAAGCTGTGTGTTCTGCTTGGTCCAAAGAGATCAATGTGGATGATTTCAAGAGGTCTCGATGTGGTCACAACATTCTTGCTCTTGAATGATGTCCTTGTTTGTTTCCCCATGCTACACGCCCCACACACTCCATCATCGACGGCCTTCAACTTGGGCAGTCCAATAACCAAATCATTTCTAGATAATTTTAGCAAAACATTGAAACTAGCATGCCCAAGCCGGCGATGCCAGAGCCAAGCATCATCATTGTTCCTTGCAACTAAACATAAATTCTCATGAGAGGCATCATTCAAGTCTATCATATAGACATTGTTATTCCTGAAACCAATGAACTTTATCTCATGAGTATTTCTGTTCAAAACAGTGCAGTGGTTAGAATCAAAAATCACATTGCATCCTTTATCACAAAGTTGGCTTATGCTTAAGAGATTATGATGCAAACCTTTCACAAGCAATACATTTTCAATGGTATGATTTTGAATCTTACCTATCTTACCTTCTCCAATGATTTTACCTTTGTCCTTACCACCGAATGCTACCGTCCCACCATCCTTTTCATGCAGGTCCACAAACCATTCCTTGTTTCCCGTCATATGCCGAGAGCAACCACTGTCCAAATACCATTTGTTCCCTTGAGCTCTCGAGTAGACCTGCAATTTAACCAAAGTGCTTATGGAGATTTTGGTACCCAAGCAAGCTTGGGTCCATGATGGTTAGAGGCATGATGCATATATGATCTATTTCTGAATCCAGCAGAATTTTCTTCATCATATTTCAGAATTCTACAATCATACATGTCATGACCCATTTTTCCACAATAGAAACATGATGTAAAACCAACCTTGGACCTATTTGCAAGCATTCAAGTTTGAGCAGTGGACTCACACTAGCGAGCTCACCCATATGGCGCACACTAGTACCCGATGGCGACTAGGCGATGTTGGAGAGGGTCCGAGGCGGGACCTTTAGGCTCCAATGGTTGGCTAGCTTGGGAAGAATCCCAAATGGGCCTAGGATGCCCAAATCATGGGCGGCCAACACACCAAGGGTGTGGGTTAAGTGGATTCACTCTCAACTTGCCCGCGGTGGTCACTCACGGTACTAGCAATTTGAGCCGAGCTCTCACTCTCCGTCCGACGAAGCAATAGCAATAATACTAAGCTAAGCAAGTGATTAAACCAGTCAAGAGAGGGTCCGAGGCTCACCTAGCCAGCGTGAATACGCCGACTCCGGCCGGAGACGGGGGCGAGCGGGGAGGCGAGGGTATGCACCCGCACGCCGCGTCGATTGAAGCTTCAAACCTGCGACTTAATAATGACATGAACTACACCCCATGTAAGGGGGGGAGATCTCGGGGTGGGGGTTATGTGAATTACAGCCAAAACTACCTCCGCGCAGGGTGGGGCCTTCAGCCGGCCAAGCGGGGTGGGGAATTATGAAGAAAACTGGACGTTCGGATTGATGCCGGTTCTGCCAATCTTCAGAATGACTGGACAGGGGTGTGGTGATGATGCCGCCACAAATTCCACAGAGCCCAGAACTTGATGAGACTTGCGCCAAAAGCTTCCCAACGGACCAAGGATGATCTTTGAATTTTTGCTGAGCTTGGTAAAATCGTTGCTGGCCGGGGCAGAGTCTAGAACCGGACTGACTGGTTTTGCCTCTGTCTGGTGCAGAACAATGTGGCCTGTTGCAGAGGGTGCCACGAT
This sequence comes from Amorphophallus konjac, assembly GCA_022559845.1. Taxonomy (NCBI): domain Eukaryota; kingdom Viridiplantae; phylum Streptophyta; class Magnoliopsida; order Alismatales; family Araceae; genus Amorphophallus; species Amorphophallus konjac. The sequence continues at coordinate 261,592,727 of CM040121.1, forward strand.
CTCTAACAAACTCTGCTTGAGACGAGACCTGAACCGTTGGAACCTTGGTCGAGTCTTCTTTCTGTCGGCGCCAACGGCGGGGTCGGCAGATGTGCGAGAAGACCCGGGCGATCAGATGAGTAGAGGGGTGTCGGTTCTGGATCCTGTAAACTGACCTGACACACTTGGAGTAGCAAATTCGTAACTTTAGATGCCAATGTCCATGTGCAGCTCTGATTCTTGAGGATGAAAGAGGACTTGAGAGGGAAGAATTCTTCTGAAGAACACTTGATCTGAATCCCAAAAGGTTCACCGTGGCCGAGCTCCCACTCTCGCTCTGGTTCTCTGCCTGGGGTCTTCTGCACAGTCGAGGGAGATCGGCTCCTGTGGACAGCTCCGACTTCGCATGTCGACGAAACCACCTCGCCTTGAAAGATCTCTGGATGACCTTTCCAGAGATGTAGGCCTTGACACCTGGAGGACCAGGGAGCGGCCGGACCCGATGCAATCTTCAGGACCCAACTCTGCTGCCTGCGACCTGCTATCTGAAACTGCAAACTAGCAAGAATAAAGGGAGTGGAAGGGGGTTAGCTAGGCTTGTGAATGATGGCTGAAGGTTTAGGGAGAGGGGGAGGACGTGGCTAGGGCTCCAGGAGGTCAGGAGTGGCAGTGGTGAAAGGAGATGGGGGGATGGAACTGCTAGAGGTGGAGATGGGGGAGTGGGTGTGCACAAGAGAGAGGGTGAGAAGAGAGGAGGGGGAGGAGGGCGACCAGACCAAGGGGGGGTCTGGTTTGGGTCGACCTAGGGTGTGGGAGGGATGGGAGAGGGGAGGGAAATTTGAATTTGGGCTTTGGGAGGGGTTAATTCAGCCTTGGGAAGGTGGAGAGGTGCCTAGGGAAGTGGTGGTGGTTGGGACGTAGGGTTTAGATTGGTGGAGGGTTGTTGGGACTAGATGGAGAGTAAAGGAGGGTTGTGGGAAGTTGTGGGGAGTTATTGGAGGTAGGTGGGGGTTGGAAGTGATTGAGAGGGGGGAGGAGAGAGAGAATGGGGCGAATTCTTCCCCTTGAGAGAGAGAGAGAGAGATAAAGAGAGAGAGAGAGATATTGAGAGAGCAGGCTAGAGGGATTTGGAGTATATCTGGAATTCAATATTCATGCATAAGTTGTTACAAATGAGAGAGGGGTGGGGCTATTTATAGACTCCACACTTTTCCTAAGACCAAACTGACCCTGACAAACTAACTAATGACCAAACAGTCTAAGGGAGGGGCGCCCCTGGGCCTAGCCCAATGAATTGGGCCCATTAACTTATCAAACCAACATAATGACTCAATACTCAGGAAAATGACTCAACAACCTAGGTACATGACTCAAATAAAGGGAAAATTACATGATATTGACTCAAAAAAAATGTGAAGATTACATGACTAGACTCAGAAATACATGACTAACATAGTGGCGCTTGCCGACGAACAATCCGAGTCCGGAGAAAATGTGGAGGGGCAAGGGATGCCCTCATCATACCCCCGAGGTGGGGAAAACTCGACCCCGTCGAGTATGGGTCCACCAGGAAGTAGTATATCGAACTGCGGCTCTGGGTGATCCACGATCTCCATACTCAACCCGCGACCATAGTCGGGGAACGGCGCTTCAGCTTGACAAAGTGGCTCGGTCATACCCTCATGCTGGCGATGGGATCTTGCTTGCCTAGTATTGCTGCTGTGTGCTCACGTCGGGCTCTCAGGCTATTTGTGGTGGCACTCCGAGGGTGTCTCTCACAAGGGTAGGTGTAAGCTCGAGGCACTCACTAGGATCCACCGCGGTGCCCTTAGAGGGTGCTGGATCCGCCACATGAGAAATGGGGAGAATCCCAAAACCCTTTTGAAAGTTCAACCCATAAGCCAGGTTGCCAAAGCCACTCGAAACTTGACAAGGTCCAAGTCCTCGTGCCCTCAATTTGGAGGTGACCCTAAAGTAGAGCCACTCCAAAGCCATCATCACCAAGTTATCAACTTGGAACTCAAAGTGGTGCTTAGGAGTTTGTGCTTGCTTCTTGTGAATCCCACCGCTTGTTGCTTGATACTTGCTTGAATGCATATGCCATGCACTATGATGCAATGTGAGTTGACAATATATGGTATGAAAAGATGGTCCAGGACAACCACATATAGACCTATCATGCATTGATGTTATGAAGATTTTGAAGGATTTGGGAGCACCGGGGCATCCATAGGTGTCCCTCTTACAAGTGAGTGTGATGAATGTTGGAGGACCCGGACACCCATGTAGACTCCTAGCATACATAAGACCAATGGTGAATTGGGGAGGACCGTTACACCCAAATAGGGACCACTCATGCTTCCTACTTGACATGTGGGTGATGTGAATGAATGGACCCGTCTTTCTAATCATGCCAAGTGGTGTGTGGTGCCAAGACTTATGCACTCCTATCCTAGAGATGACTTCTATGTGCATGGGTATGGGGTGGCCCTTGAGCTTCCACTCGTATGGATCAAAGGGATCTAAGAAGGGGAAAATCATGGAGTGGGGCAACTCATCAATCCCAAGGTGTATGTTGCCGAAGGTCAAGGCTCCAATGGTGTAACCCGAGTCTAGGAAGGGAGCGGTTTGGTTCATCATGGGTGGTAAGGGTAGGGTAAGGTGGGTGGTGAATAAGGTAAGTGGGTCACATGGAGATCTAGGTTCCCATAGGAAAGGGTCGAAGGGATCATGGTAAGGGTCACCTAGATAGGGGTACTCCATGTCCTCAAGATCCTCGAATGGTGAGTCATCCTCCTCAATAAGCGGGCCAAGGTTGCTAATGGGTTGGCCGATCAAAGCACTTGGGATCTCAATGGTTGGGGAGTGGACTAGGATAGGTTCTTCTCCATGGGAAGAAGGAGGATGATCTCACTAGTAACTTGGCCATTAGTGTAGATGGAAGTGATGGAGCCAATGGTTGGATATGCTAGGCTAATGGTGTTAGTCATGGACGGCCTCATGGCTAGCATATTGGTCAAGTGAATTTGCCAATGTAGGTAGTTCACTAAGTTTCCCAAATCTTCCACACAATAGGAAGTTTGATAAGTGACATGTGGCTGAATGGGAATGATTTGGGATTGATATCCCATGGGTAGGTGGCATGGTTGTGAACTAGGAATGGTGAGACCTTACTTGAGCCATTGGAGTATGGACTTATCTATGGTGAGGTTGGGTGTCTCTAGAGGAGCCAGGCTAGAGGTGTGTGAGTTGTTTGGCCTTTGGATTTCCTCTATGTTGGGAGGTGGATTCGGATGGGCATCCTTCCCCACTTGGGTAGGTGTGTGGGTAGCAACTTCTATTGCTAATGGAGTAGGGGGGTCTATGGTGGGTGGTTTGGTGATAGCTAGTGTATGACACACCCGGGGTGGTGAACAAGCATGGGCTTGGGTTGGGATAGGAAGGGGAAGTAGAGGAGGCCTAGGTTGGGGAAAGATTGGTGTAGGAAGTGGGAGGTGGGTTGGGTGAGGGGTTTTGGGTTGATTTGTTTTGGGAGATGTGTCCCTTTTTGGGGACGATGGTGGGTTTGTGGTGGTGGTCAAGGGGGCTTGTGGGGTACGGGTTTGGTGAGGGGTTTTGGGTTTGGGGGTGGTGGCCATTATGGGCCTAGGTGGAGGGGTGGACGCGGTGTCCACTTGATTTTTAATGGTGAGGGTTGGATAAGTGGTGGTCACCATGGAGGGAATTGGGTCGGTTAGGGGTCTCTTGTCCTTGGGATCGTTTGGGGTGAAAGTGGGGGCTAAATGGGCTTGACTAGTGTAGGTTAGGGAAGGGGGGTTTGGTTGGGGTGTGGGGGCCCTCATGGGGTTAGGTGGCGAGGTGGAGGCCTTGGACACTTGGGTTCTAGTGGTAAGGGTTTGGACGGGTGGGGTTGAGGGAGTGGGAGTGCTCCTTGGGCTTTGGTAACCTGGGTAGGAAGGGGACATATATTTTGCCCTAAGTTGTTCCTTCATGTCCTTCCAAGTGGTGATGGGAGTTTCTCTTCTAAGTACCTTTAGCCCGACAATTTGCATCCAATAAGTTTCTACCCGTTTGGTAAGTTGCATTTTGGCAACCCATGCCTTTTCATCCCCGGACATAGGATACCAAGTGAAGTATTGATCCATTGTAGCTTCCCAATCTAAATATTCTCTAGGAGAGGTTCCATCAAAGGTGGGAAGTGGGAAAGGGACCATCCTATCGTCCGTCCTTGGGGCGGGCCTATTTTCTCCAAGTTGGTTGAGTCGGCCCGATATGTTATCAAGCCGCTCATTAGCATAGGTCAAGGCTTTCATGAAGTAGTTGACATGGCCCAGGAAGTTATGGGTGTTAGTGGTAGGCATCTCTTGGTGGCTTGGACTTATGGAGTGGGCCGATTGGTAAGGTCGATATGAGGTGGCCATATTAGGGGATAAAAGTGATGCACTTGAAGACTCTAAATGCATAGACATGCCCTAGGACCAACTTGATAGAGACAAGTTGTGAACTTGCTCTGATACCACTTGATGTAAAACCAACCTTGGACCTATTTGCAAGCATTCAAGTTTGAGCAGCGGACTCACACTAGCGAGCACACCCGTATGGCGCACACTAGTACCCGATGGCGACTAGGCGATGTTGGAGAGGGTCCGAGGCGGGACCTTTAGGCTCCAATGGTTGGCTAGCTTGGGAAGAACCCAAAATGGGCCTAGGATGTCCAAATCATGGGCGGCCAACACACCAAGGGTGTGGGTTAAGTGGATTCACTCTCAACTTGCCCGCGGTGGTCACTCACGGTACTAGCAATTTGAGCCGAGCTCTCACTCTCCGTCCGACGAAGCAATAGCAATAATACTAAGCTAAGCAAGTGATTAAACCAGTCAAGAGAGGGTCCGAGGCTCACCTAGCAGCGTGAAGACGCCGACTCCGGCCGGAGACGGGGGCGAGCGGGGAGGCGAGGGTATGCACCCGCACGCCGCGTCGATTGAAGCTTCAAACCTGCGACTTAATAATGACATGAACTACACCCCATGCAAGGGGGGGGGATCTCGGGGTGGGGGTTATGTGAATTACAGCCAAAACTACCTCCGCGCAGGGAGGGGCCTTCAGCCGGCCAAGCGGGGTGGGGAATTATGAAGAAAACTCGACGTTCGGATTGATGCCGGTTCTGCCAATCTTCAGAATGACTGGACAGGGGTGCGGTGATGATGCCGCCACAAATTCCACAGAGCTCAGAACTTGATGAGACTTGCGCCAAAAGCTTGCCAACGGACCAAGGATGATCTCTGAATTTTTTCTGAGCTTGGTAAAGTCGTTGCTGGCCGGGGCAGAGTCTGGAACCGGACTGACTGGTTCTGCCTCTGTCTGGTGCAGAACAATGTGGCTGTTGCAGAGAGTGCCACGATCTCTACCAAACTCTGATTGAGACAAGACCTGAACCGTTGAACCGTGGTCGAGTCTTCTTTCTGTCGGCGCCGACGGCGGGGTCGAAGATGTCGGAGAGATCCGGGGTGATCAGATGAGTAGAGGGGTGTCGGTTCTGGATCCTGTAAACTGACCTGACACACTTGGAGTAGAAAATTCGTAACTTTAGATGCCAATGTCCAAGTGCAGCTCTGCATTCTGAGGATGAAAGAGACTTGAGAGGGAAGAATTCTTCTGAAGAACACTTGATCTGAATCCCAAAAGGTTCGCCGTGGCCGAGCTCTCACTCTCGCTCTGGTTCTCTGCCTGGGGTCTTCTGCGCAGTCGAGGGAGATCGGCTCCTGTGGACAGCTCCGACCTCGGATGTCGACGAAAACACCTCGCCTTGAAAGCTCTCTGGATGACCTTTCCAGAGATGTAGGCCTTGACACCTGGAGGACCAGGGAGCGGCCGGACCCGATGCAATCTTCAGGACCCAACTCTGCTGCCTGCGACCTGCTATCTGAAACTGCAAACTAGCAAGAATAAAGGGAGTGGAAGGGGGTTAGCTAGGCTTGTGAATGATGGCTGAAGGTTTAGGGAGAGCGGGAGGACGTGGCTAGGGCTCCAGGAGGTCAGAGTGGCAGTGGTGGAAGGAGAGGGGGGGATGGAACTGCTAGAGGTGGAGATGGGGGAGTGGGTGTGCACAAGAGAGAGGGTGAGAAGAGAGGAGGGGGAGGAGGGCGACCAGACCAAGGGGGGTCTGGTTTGGGTCGACCTAGGGTGTGGGAGGGATGGGAGAGGGGAGGGAAATTCGAATTTGGGCTTTGGGAGGGGTTAATTCAGCCTTGGGAAGGTGGAGAGGTGCCTAGGGAAGTGGTGGTGGTTGGGAAGTAGGGTTTAGATTGGTGGAGGGTTGTTGGGACTAGATGGAGAGTAAAGGAGGGTTGTGGGAAGTTGTGGGGAGTTATTGGAGGTAGGTGGGGGTTGGAAGTGATTGAGAGGGGGGAGGAGAGAGAGAATGGGGCGAATTCTTCCCCTTGAGAGAGAGAGAGAGAGAGATAAAGAGAGAGAGAGATATTGAGAGAGAAGGCTAGAGGGATTTGGAGTATATCTGGAAGTCAATATTCATGCATAAGTCTTACAAATGAGAGAGGGGTGGGGCTATTTATAGACTCCACACTTTTCCTAAGACCAAACTGACCCTGACAAGCTAACTAATGACCAAACAGTCCAAGGGAGGGGCGCCCCTGGGCCTAGCCCAATGAATTGGGCCCATTAACCTATCAAACCAACATAATGACTCAAGACTTAGGAAAATGACTCAACAACCTAGGTACATGACTCAAATAAAGGGAAAATTACATGATATTGACTCAAAGAAAATGTGAAGATTACATGACTAGACTCAGAAATACATGACTAACATAGTGGCGCTTGCCGACGAACAATCTGAGTCCGGAGAAAATGTGGAGGGGCAAGGGATGCCCTCATCATACCCCCGGGGTGTGGAAAACTCGACCCCGTCGAGTATGGGTCCACCAGGGAAGTAGTATATCGAACTGCGGCTCTAGGCGATCCACGATCTCCATACTCAACCCGCGACCATAGTCAGGGAACTGACGCTTCAGCTCGACAAAGTGGCTCGGTCATACCCTCATGCTGGCGATGGGATCTTGCTTGCCTAGTATTGCCGCTGTGTGCTCACGTCGGGCTCTCAGGCTATTTGTGGTGGCACTCCGAGGGTGTCTCTCACAAGGGTAGGTGTAAGCTCGAGGCACTCACTAGGATCCACCGCAGTGCCCTTAGAGGGTGCTGGATCCGCCACATGAGAAATGGGGAGAATCCCAAAACCCTTTTGAAAGTTCAACCCATAAGCTAGGTTGCCAAAGCCACTCGAACTTGGCAAGGTCCAAGTCCTCGTGCCCTCAATTTGGAGGTGACCCTAAAGTAGAGCCACTCCAAAGCCATCATCGCCAAGTTATCAACTTGGAACTCAAAGTGGTGCTTAGGAGTTTGTGCTTGCTTCTTGTGAATCCCACCGCTTGTTGCTTGATACTTGCTTGAATGCATATGCCATGCACTATGATGCAATGTGAGTTGACAATGTATGGTATGAAAAGGTGGTCCAGGACAACCACATATAGACCTATCATGCATTGATGTTATGAAGATTTTGAAGGATTTGGGAGGACCGGGGCATCCATAGGTGTCCCTCTTACAAGTGAGTGTGATGAATGTTGGAGGACCCGGACACCCATGTTGACTCCTAGCATACATAAGACCAATGGTGAATTGGGGAGGACCGTTACACCCAAATAGGGACCACTCATGCTTCCTACTTGACATGTGGGTGATGTGAATGAATGGACCCGTCTTTCTAATCATGCCAAGTGGTGTGTGGTGCCAAGACTTATGCACTCCTATCCTAGAGATGACTTCTATGTGCATGGGTATGGGGTGGCCCTTGAGCTTCCACTCGTATGGATCAAAGGGATCTAAGAAGGGGAAAATCATGGAGTGGGGCAACTCATCAATCCCAAGGTGTATGTTGCCGAAGGTCAAGGCTCCCATGGTGTAACCCGAGTCTAGGAGGGAGGGGTTTGGTTCATCATGGGTGGTAAGGGTAGGGTAAGGTGGGTGGTGAATAAGGTAAGTGGGTCACATGGAGATCTAGGTTCCCATAGGAAAGGGTCGAAGGGATCATGGTAAGGGTCACCTAGATAGGGGTACTCCATGTCCTCAAGATCCTCGAATGGTGAGTCATCCTCCTCAATAAGTGGGCCAAGGTTGCTAATGGGTTGGCCGATCAAAGCACTTGGGATCTCAATGGTTGGGGAGTGGACTAGGATAGGTTCTTCCTCCATGGGAAGAAGGAGGAGGATCTCACTAGTAACTTGGCCATTAGTGTAAATGGAAGTGATGGAGCCAATGGTTAGATATGCTAGGCTAATGGTGTTAGTCATGGACGGCCTCATGGCTAGCATATTGGTCAAGTGAATTTGCCAATGTAGGTAGTTCACTAAGTTTCCCAAATCTTCACACAATAGGAAGTTTGATAAGTGACATGTGGCTGAATGGGAATGATTTGGGATTGATATCCCACGGGTAGGTGACATGGTTGTGAACTAGGAATGGTGAGACCTTTCTTGAGCCATTGGAGTATGGACTTATCTAAGGTGAGGTTGGGTGTCTCTAGAGGAGCTAGGCTAGAGGGGTGTGAGTTGTTTGGCCTTTGGATTTCCTCTATGTTGGGAGGTGGATTCGGATGGGCATCCTTCTCTACTTGGGTAGGTGTGTGGGTAGAAACTTCTATTGCTAATGGAGTAGGGGGATCTATGGTGGGTGGTTTGGTGATAGCTAGCGTATGACACACCCGGGGTGGTGAACAAGCATGGGCTTGGGTTGGGATAGGAAGGGGAAGTAGAGGAGGCCTAGGTTGGGGAAAGATTGATGTAGGAAGTGGGAGGTGGGTTGGGTGAGGGGTTTTGGGTTGATTTATTTTGGGAGATGTGTCCCTTTTTGGGGACGATGGTGGGTTTGTGGTGGTGGTCAAGGGGGCTTGTGGGGTACGGGTTTGGTGAGGGGTTTTGGGTTTGGGGGTGGTGGCCATTATGGGCCTAGGTGGAGGGGTGGACGCGGTGTCCACTTGATTTTTAATGGTGAGGGTTGGATAAGTGGTGGTCACCATGGAGGGAATTGGGTCGGTTAGGGGTCTCTTGTCCTTGGGATCGTTTGGGATGGAAGTGGGGGCTAAAGGTGCTTGACTAGTGTAGGTTAGGGAAGGGGGGTTTGGTTGGGGTGTGGGGGCCCTCATGGGGTTAGGTGGGGAGGTGGAGGCCTTGGACACTTGGGTTCTAGTGGTAAGGGTTTGGACAGGTGGGGTTGAGGGAGTGAGAGTGCTCCTTGGGCTTTGGTAACCGAGGTAGGAATGGGACATATATTTTACCCTAAGTTGTTCCTTCATGTCCTTCAAAGTGGTGATGGGAGTTTCCCTTCTAAGTACCTTTAGCCCGACAATTTGCATCCAATAAATTTCTGCCCGTTTGGTAAGTTACATTTTGGCAACCCATGCCTTTTCATCCTCGGACATAGGATACCAAGTGAAGTATTGATCCATTGTAGCTTCCCAATCTAAATATTCTCTAGGAGAGGTTCCATCAAAGGTGGGAAGTGGGAAAGGGACCATCCTATCGTCCATCCTTGGGGCGTGCCTATTTTCTCCAAGTTGGTTGAGTCTGCCCGATATGTTATCAAGCCGCTCATTAGCATAGGTCAAGGCTTTCATGAAGTAGTTGACATGGCCCGGGAAGTTATGGGTGTTAGTGGTAGGCATCTCTTGGTGGCTTGGACTTATGGAGTGGGCCGATTGGTAAGGTCGATATGAGGTGGCCATATTAGGGGACAAAAGTGATGCACTTGAAGACTCTAAATGCATAGACATACCCTAGGACCAACTTGATAGAGACAAGTTATGAACTTGCTCTGATACCACTTGATGTAAAACCAACCTTGGACCTATTTACAAGCATTCAAGTTTGAGCAGCGGACTCACACTAGCGAGCTCACCCGTATGGCGCACACTAGTACCCGATGGCGACTAGGCGATGTTGGAGAGGGTCCGAGGCGGGACCTTTAGGCTCCAATGGTTGGCTAGCTTGGGAAGAACCCCAAATGGGCCTAGGATGCCCAAATCATGGGCGGCCAACACACCAAGGGTGTGGGTTAAGTGGATTCACTCTCAACTTGCCCGCGGTGGTCACTCACGGTACTAGCAATTTGAGCCGAGCTCTCACTCTCCGTCCGACGAAGCAATAGCAATAATACGAAGCTAAGCAAGTGATTAAACCAGTCAAGAGAGGGTCTGAGGCTCACCTATCCAGCGTGAAGACGCCGACTCCGGCCGGAGACGGGGGCGAGCGGGGAGGCGAGGGTATGCACCCGCACGCTGCGTCGATTGAAGCTTCAAACCTGCGTCTTAATAATGACATGAACTACACCCCATGCAAGGGAGGGGGATCTCGGGGTGGGGGTTATGTGAATTACAGCCAAAACTACCTCCGCGCATGGAGGGGCCTTCAGCCGGCCATGCGGGGTGGGGAATTATGAAGAAAACTCGACGTTCGGATTGATGCCGGTTCTGCCAATCTTCAGAATGACTGGACAGGGGTGCGGTGATGATGCCGCCACAAATTCCACAGAGCTCAGAACTTGATGAGACTTATGCCAAAAGCTTCCCAATGGACCAAGGATGATCTCTGAAGTTTTACTGAGCTTGGTAAAATCGTTGCTGGCCGGGGCAGAGTCTGGAACCGGACTGACTGGTTCTGCCTCTGTCTGGTGCAGAACAATGTGGCCTGTTGCAGAGGGTGCCACGATCTCTACCAAACTCTGATTGAGACGAGACCTGAACCGTTGGAGCCGTGGTTGAGTATTCTTTCTGTCGGCGCCAACGGCGGGGTCGGAAGATGTCGGAGAAGACCGGGGTGATCAGATGAGTAGAGGGGTGTCGGTTCTGGATCTTGTAAACTGACCTGACACACTTGGCGTAGAAAATTCGTAACTTTAGATGCCAATGTCCAAATGCAGCTCTGCTTCTTGAGGATGAAAGAGGACTTGAGAGGGAAGAATTCTTCTGAAGAACACTTGATCTGAATCCCAAAAGGTTCGCCGTGGCCGAGCTCTCACTCTCGCTCTTGTTCTCTGCCTGGGGTCTTCTGCGCAGTCGAGGGAGATAGGCTGCTGTGGATAGCTCCGACCTCGGATGTCGACAAAACCACCTCGCCTTGAAATCTCTCTGGATGACCTTTCTAGAGATGTAGGCCTTGACACTTGGAGGACTAGGGAGCGGCTGGACCCGATGCAGTCTTCAGGACCCAACTCCACTGCCTGCGACCTGCTATCTGAAACTGCGAACTAGCAAGAATAAAGGGAGTGGAAGGCGGTTAGCTAGGCTTGTGAATGATGGCTGAAGGTTTAGGGAGAGGGGGAGGACGTGGCTAGGGCTCCAGGAGGTCAGGAGTGGCAGTGGTGGAAGGAGAGGGGGGGATGGAACTGCTGGAGGTGGAGATGGGGGAGTGGGTGTGCACAAGAGAGAGGGTGAGAAGAGAGGAGGGGGAGGAGGGCGACCAGACCAAGGGGGGGTCTGGTTTGGGTCGACCTAGGGTGTGGGAGGGATGGGAGAGGGGAGGGAAATTTGAATTTTGGCTTTGGGAGGGGTTAATTCAGCCTTGGGAAGGTGGAGAGGTGCCTAGGGAAGTGGTGGTGGTTGGGAAGTAGGGTTTAGATTGGTGGAGGGTTGTTGGGACTAGATGGAGAGTAAAGGAGGGTTGTGAGAAGTTGTGGGGAGTTATTGGAGGTAGGTGGGGGTTGGAAGTGATTGAGAGGGGGGGAGGAGAGAGAGAATGGGGCGAGTTTTTCCCTTTGAGAGAGAGAGAGAGAGAGAGATAAAGAGAGAGAGAGAGATATTGAGAGAGAAGGCTAGAGGGATTTGGAGTATATCTGGAATTCAATATTCATGTATAAGTTGTTACAAATGAGAGAGGGGTGGGGCTATTTATAGACTCCACACTTTTCCTAAGACCAAACTGACCCTGACAAACTAACTAATGACCAAACAGTCTAAGGGAGGGGCGCCCCTGGGCCTAGCCCAATGAATTGGGCCCATTAACCTATCAAACCAACATAATGACTCAATACTTAGGAAAATGACTCAACAACCTAGGTACATGACTCAAATAAAGGGAAAATTACATGATATTGACTCAAAGAAAATGTGAAGATTACATGACTAGACTCAGAAATACATGACTAACATAGTGGCGCTTGCCGACGAACAATCCGAGTCCGGAGAAAATGTGGAGGGGCAAGGGATGCCCTCATCAAAACAAGTGATGGCCCTATCTCTTTTTCTCCTTCGACCAACATTTGAAAATGAGTTACTCATGTGTTTCTTTGGTTTGGAGAATGCTGAACTTATGGGGGCCCAATGGGTTGTTTGAACTTTTGATTTTTCAAGGATGGCAAGAGCATCCTTTAGCTCTTTTATTTGAGCCATTTGAGATTGGCTTTGTTCTTCAGCCTTTACTTTGGCTTCATTGCAAGTAATGCTTTCAAGCTTTTCTTGTTCCATATCATTTTTCAATTCTTCATGTATTTTCAGAAATGTGGATTGTTCTTCTCTCATGCATGAAATCTCTTCTTCAAACAGTTCAATTTTGGATGCAAGAATTTCATTTTCATGCTTCATGTTTTCATTTTCTGATTTTAAAGCATGGCACTCTTCACATGATTTTTTAGTATGCACAAAATGATCAATTTTCTTTTTCAAATTTCTGTTTTCAGATTTGAATCTTTTACATTTTTCATATAAAGATTCATATGCAATTTGCCATTGTTCACAAATAAGAGTTTCAGTTTCAGAATCTACCTTATCTCCTTCGTCGTCACTGGCCATGAGACATAGATTCTGGACTAGCTCATCTAATCCATCTTCATTTCCGGATTCCTCCTGATCTTCATCACTCCATGTGGCCATCATGGCCTTGGACTTCCTGAACTTGCCTTTCTTCACCTTCTTGATGAGATCGGGGCACTCACCCCACATATGGCCGGGTTTCTTGCATTCATAGCAAATCACTTCTTCTTTCTTGTTACTTTCTCCTCTGTTTGGTCCTTGCCTTCTTGGTCCCTTCCTGAACTGACCACCAAAGTTTCTTGTCCTTTTGACGAACCTTCTTGCTCTTTGTGTGATCATGGCAACCAGTTTCTCATCTTCAGTGTTGCCAATGGAATCATTGTCACTGCCCTCTGAATCTTGTGGATTCACTCTTAGGGCCAATGGTGTGACAATTTTCTTTTTCTTGTGATCCTCCTCGCTCCTTTTGATGTTTATTTCATATGTCATCAGCGAGCCGATCAACTCATCCAGAGTTAGAGTGCTGAGATCCTTGGAGTCTTCAATTACAGTGGCTTTTGTATGCCACTGTGGAGAGAGGGATCTTAGAACTTTTCTGACAAGCTCCTTGTTGGAATACTCCTTGCCAAGTCCCTTTAGTCCATTTGTAATTTCCGTCAATCTAGCAAACATGTCGAAAATGGACTCATCTTGCTTCATTGCAAATAGCTCGTAGTCCCGGACTAAAAGATTGGCTTTGGTTTCCATTACTTACGACGTTCCTTCATAGATAAGTCGTAGCTTGTTCCACATCTCATGTGCAGAGGAACACGTAGATATACGTGAGTATTCATTAGGATGAACAGCACATTGAATTATATTCATAGCTTTAAAATTCGCTGAACGCTTCCTAATATCTTCTTCATCCCGTTCATTCTCATTTTTAGATATAACATATGGACCCCTACTTATGACACGCCAAACATCGTAGTCCTGGGCACGTAGGAAAACATACATTCTATTTTTCCAGTATGGATAGTTTGATCCATCAAAGAACGGAGGTCTTTGAATAGAATGCCCTTCGGGCATCATCCCCTTGTTTGCCATATAATGGGATCTAGCTCTTACGACCGTGTGGTCGAGATTAAACAGAGACCAAGGCTCTGATACCAATTGTTGAGTCCCAAATGTGGCAATCAAGAGGGGAGGGGTGAATTGATTGGCTAATAAAATTTTACTTCTCTTAAGAAAACAATGTTGATTAAACAAACAACCACTAATACTCACACGAACAGGATCACACTTGTGAATGCGTGCGGAATGTGTTTGAATAGCTGTTGTAGTGATCTCTCAACTCACCGTGAAACCCACTCATCAAGAATCGGAAAATCCACAGGTGGTTCGGTTACACAGCCGTGTCCCCTACGTCCACCCCTCACACTTGAGGATTAAAGCTTCACTAACGAGTGAATCACACACACACGCTGTTTAGAACAGCAAACACACACACACACACACACACACACACACACACACACCCACACACACACACACACACACACACACACACACACACACACACACACACGGCTTCCGATCTGGTAGCCAAATGCGCACATGCGCACATACATACACGCGTGTTCGTGTTTCCGAACACGAACACCACACACAAGAATCTAAAGTTATGTTTACACAAATATTCAAGATCAAGCTAAATGATTCAGAATGAGAAGTTTAGAAAGTGATTTATCCTGATCGGTGGTCCCCCTATCACTTCAGTGAATTTCGTCGAACACTTGGTGCAGCCCGATGATTGTTCTTGACGATTGTGCTCGGATGTGGTACGATCTTGAACTCCACGCAGCCAACCAGCAGGATGTTGATTTGGAGTCTTGAATCCCTCTTCTTTCTTTCACTTTCACGTACACAACAAGGTGGAAGAAGAGTTGTGGCTGCTGGTTGCGACCTGCACTCACAAGGGTTAGAGCAAAAAAACCAAAATCACAAGATACGAATTTCTCTTAGGGTTTTCATCTCAATGGGATGATATATAGGCTAAGGGCGGTCAAGGGATGTCTAGGGGACAATATCCACTCATCAAGGAGTGGTTTAGGGACAGCCACACAAGTGTGGTTTGACATTAAGCTCACATGGACAAGAGTCCACAATCACGGCACCGCCCAGACAAGAAAGGGTCGACCCTCGTGAGGGGCCAGATGGGCCAGGCAGCATGGGTCGACCCTTGGGGTCGACCCTTCCAAGAACCCGTGCGGGTTTAATTAATCCTGGCAACAGGGGTCGACCCAAGGGTCGACCCTCACTGGAGCCTAAACATGAAGAGCAGAAAGGGTCGACCCTTGGGGTCGACCCATGATGAAACCCGTTCTGGAAATAAAATTCCACATGCATGGGTCGACCCTTGGGGTCGACCCATGATGAAACCCGTTCTGGAAATAAAATTCCACATGCATGGGTCGACCCTTGGGGTCGACCCATTTGGTTGGGACCCTGCCTGGCAGCAATGGGTCAACCCTTGGGGTCGACCCTTTTTCCTGCACTTCCTAATATGAAGATATAATAAAGCTAAGTCCAGGGGGTTCAAGTTGGGTGATTAAAATATGAATGCTCCACATCTAGAAATAAGTTCTAACAGAGTAATTGAGGAGTTAGGATCGATCTCACCAATCGTCCTTCAGTCGTTGAGGAGCTTTGGCCATATTGTTTTGTTCTGTCAAAAACAAAGTCTGAATTATTTCCACATTTTGCACATTGAAACCAAAATACTCACAATGAGTTGCTGTTCTTGAGCCTTCTTAAATACCATGTCTTCAAGTGATGTGTTCATTTCCAGAGCGTAGTTATGCTCATTTTTAGTTCATACAAAACAATTTGATCATCATCAAAAACCATAAGTCATATACATGAGGAGGGGGTTCAACAGGGTCCACATCAATGTCATCGCTGGAGGAGCTGCATCAGGAGGAGACAGTGGCCGAGGAAGGAAGCGTCATGCTGAGCGGGCGAGCCGAGCCATTGAGCCTCCCAAGGCCCCGCCAAGTGAGCCCCAGGTCATAGTCTTCTCCGACCAAGACCTAGAAGGGCTGACCACCCCCCATGACGACGCCCTAGTCATATCGGCCATAATAAACCATTGTAACGTAGATAGGATTCTAGTTGACAATGGAAGTGCCCCTGATGTATTATCTTATGAGTGTTTCCTTAAGATGGGGGAGAATCCGTCTAAACTCCGACCGATCTGACCCTCCTTTGCGGGTTCAATGGCCAGGTTACTTATCCTGAGGGAGCCCTAAGCCTGCTAGTTACTCTCGGCACCCCACCCAAAACCGTTATGGTTATGGTGGACTTCATAGTGATCAAGGGTATGATAGCATACAACGTAATCTTCGGCCGAGGGATCTTTAGCCGAACGAAAGCGGTGCCCTCTACCTATCACCAAAAGATGAAGTTCCCAACTAAAAATAGGGTGGGGGAAGTCCGGGGCAACCAGACGATGGCCAAAAGGTGCTATAATATCTCGGTTGAAGCCACAAGGCCGGAGGGGAAGAACAAGGGCCCCCGAGAAGTCAAGGAAAAACCCATAACATCCGAGCCTGGAGGTGAGTTGTTAACGGTTTTCCTAAACGATGACCCGACCCTAGGAGTAAAGATTGGAGCCGACCTACCATCTGAGGTTCAACAACAATACAAAGAATTTCTTTCCGGCCCGCACAACAATGCAGAAGGAAGCACGAGCCAGAGAAGCAGGCGATCATCAAGGAGCAAGTCACCAAGTGGTAAAAGACTGGTCTTTTTGGATCGGTCCTGTACCCGACGTGGCTGGCTAACGTCGTCCTGGTGCCAAAAGCTTCAGGAAAGTGGCGAATGTGCATGGACTTCACTGACTTGAACAAAGCCACACCAAAGGACTGCTATCCATTGCCGAGTATCGACCAACTGGTTGACTCAACCTTGGGCAACGAGATACGCAGCTTCCTGGATGCCTATTCAGGTTACCACCAGATCAGAATGGATCCAGAAGACATCAAGAAAACCGCCTTCATCACCGACTTCGGCGTATACTGCTACACCCGGATGCCTTTCGGGTTGAAGAACGCTGGAGCCACCTACCAGAGACTAGTCAATCATATGTTCGAGGGAAAGCTCGGCTAGAACGTCGAGGCCTATATTGACGACATGCTCGTCAAGACCCCCAAGGCCGAGGACCACTTCACCAACCTAGTAGAGACCTTCGACACCCTCCTGAGGTACAATATGAAGCTCAACCCCATCAGGTGTGCCTTCGGACTAAGGTCCGAGAAATTGTTGGGTTTCTTAGTCACCCAGCGTGGGATCGAGGCCAACCCCGACAAGGTCCAGGCCATCCTAGACATGCGCCCACCCACCAGCACCAAGGACGTTCAACGCCTTATTGGACGCATTACTGCGCTTAGCAGATTCTTGTCCCGTGCGGCCGAATGATGCCTACCCTTCTTCAAACTGTTGAGGGGGCCAAAACTGGCATCTGTTACGTTCGCATGGGATGAAGAATGCCAAAGAGCGTTCGCCAAGCTTAAAGAGTTCATGGCTTCGCCCCCAGTGCTATCCAAGCCTGTCCCAGGTGAATCCTTGCATCTCTACCTCTTGGCAACTCCATCCACAGTTAGCTCGGTCCTAGTCAGAAATGACTCAAGAGTCAAGAGACCAGTCTACTACACAAGCAAGGTGCTCAGCGAGGCTGAAAGAAGGTACCCCGCAACCGAGAAACTCGTGCTAGCGTTGGTTACCTCGGCTAAGCGCCTTCGACCCTATTTCCAAGGGCACTCCATCATTGTGCTAACCAGCAAACCACTGAAGAGGATCCTCGCCCACCCTGAAGCCTCGGGACGCCTCATCAAGTCGGCCATCATGCTCGGGGCCTACAATATATCGTACCGGCCCCGCTCGGCTATCAAAGGACAGGCGCTCGCCGACTTCATCGCCGAGAGCACCATTTCGGTCGAAGAAAAATCTCCGTCCGCACCCAGGCCAACTTGGGAATTGTTCGTCGACGGATCCTCCAAATCGGCCGGGAGCGGCGTCGGGATCATCCTGAAGTCCCCCGAAGGAGCAGAGCTGCAATACGCCTTGAAGTTCAACTTCCAGGCATCCAATAATGCCTACGAGTATGAAGCCCGTATCTCGGGAGCCCACATGGCCCGGCGGTTGGGGGCTGAGCGAGTCAGAATTCACACTGACTCCCAATTGGTCGCTAGCCAGATCAACGGCGATTACGAAGCTCGGGAAGCACCGATGGTCAAATACCTCCAGCTGGTCAGAACCGTGGCACAACAGTTTGAGAGTTTTGAGGTAGTCCGAATAGCTCGGGAGGAAAACTCCTGAGCGGACGCCCTCTCTGGGCTGGCCTCTTCTCTTGACCCCGAAGGTACTCGATCGGTCCTTCTCGAAGAGCTAGAGCGACCGAGCATTGATTCGGAGCTCATGGCTGTTGACTCGGCCTCCCCAAGCGACTGGCGTA
Organism: Amorphophallus konjac; assembly: GCA_022559845.1. Classification (NCBI taxonomy): domain Eukaryota; kingdom Viridiplantae; phylum Streptophyta; class Magnoliopsida; order Alismatales; family Araceae; genus Amorphophallus; species Amorphophallus konjac. The sequence goes on from CM040121.1 coordinate 261,611,017, forward strand.
CCCCCTATCTGTCGTGGCTCCAAGACTCTCAGGAGCCTCCTGATCCTCAGGAAGCCCGGATATTGAAGTACCAAGCTCCACGATTCGTCATTCTTGACGGCACTTTATACCGCAGGTCCTTCCCCGGTCCCCTCCTGAAGTGCATCAGTACTGACAAAGCCAACCGAGCGATCAAAGAGGTTCACAAAGGCCTGTGCGGAGCGCATCTAGGAGGATGGTCGCTCGCCAGGATCTTACTTCGGCAGGGTTACTGGTGGCCCACTCTGCAGCGCGACTGCTTGACCTACGTACAACAGTGTGATCGATGCCAGCGATTTGATCACTTGGTCCATCAGCCTGCAACGGAGCTGGTCACCCTAGCCGAGCCTTATCCTTTCGCTCGGTAGGGGATCGACATCCTTGGGCCGTTCCCTACGGCTCAGGCCCATAAGAAGTTCGTCATCGTCGCCATCGACTACTTCACCAAGTGGATCGAGGCCGAAGCCACAGCTAGAATCACCGAGACAGTCATCTGGAGTTTCGTCTGGAAATCGATCATCTGTCGCTACGGCATCCCCTGGGTGATAGTGAGCGATAATGGCCGGCAATTTGATTCTCGTTATTTTCGAGACAGATGTGCCGACCTAAGCATTCGCAATCACTTCACTTCGGTCACCCACCCTCAGGCTAACAGGCTGGTCGAAAATGCCAATAAGACTATCTTAAAAGGCATCAAGACCAGGCTCAGCAAAGCCAAGGGCAGCTGGCTCGAGGAATTGCCATGCGTACTTTGGTCCCACAGAAAGACTCCCAGAATGGCAACCGGTGAAATCCCCTTTCAGCTGGTGTACGGCACCGAGGCCGTGATCCCGTTGGAGATTGCCAATCCCTCCCTCCGAGTCATCTATTTCTCGCCCGAGGCAAACGACCAGAAACTACTCGAAAACCTCGACCTAGCGGATGATCTCCGAGAGATTGCCAGCATCCGAGCAATGGAATATCAACGCCGCCTCACTCGATACTACAATGCCAAAGTCCGAAATAGACACTTTCAACTGGGAGACTTCGTTCTTAGGAAAGCCGAAGCCTGTCGACCACTTGAGGCGGTGGGCAAGTTATCCCCTAATTGGGAAGGCCCCTACCGAGTGGTCGAGACGCTCTGGAAAGGAGCATACCGGCTATCTACTATGGAAGGAGAACCCATCCCTCGGACGTGGAACGCGGCTACACTACGCAAGTTCTATTTTTGAACACCGAGCGTTGTGTAAGCAATATGAAATAAAATTAAAGTTTCCTTCCTCTTTTATTCAAACAACTTGCTTGTACATCAGAAAGGCCGAAGCCAAGACAATACATGTCAAAAAAAAGCCAAAATCCATCTGGCGCTGCCGTACGAGCCCATCGCTCGGCTGACTCAATTAGCCTTCCTGCGTCCAGCCACTGACTCTGCCTCGTGCAGAAACAGGCTCGGATAAAGGATAGTCGACCCCGTCGGCTCGGGTAACGCGGAACGAAGGTGACAGAGGTGGATGAAGAGGAAGAGGGAGGGAATATGAGTGAAGGCCCCCTCTCTGCCAACTCTTTGGAAGGAGGAGAGTGCAGGCACCCTCCGAAGAGTGAAAAGGGGTAGGAGAAAAAGAAACCAGCAGAGCTGGACGAGGAGGCATGGGAAAGCCCAGAAAGGAGGGAGCTTAATTGGTTTCCTCTTCCCCTCGGGATGGAGTCGGCGGGTCAGGGACAACAGTTCGACATGCCTCCGCATGTCGAACCTTCTTCCCGAGTAACCTCCCCGCTAGCGCCGCCAGAATTAATAAAAGAAGGTGACGTGCTTCCACACGTCGAACCCCCTTTAAACCTGCCCACCGGCCGTCGAACCCCCTTCAAACTCGAAGCAGCAAGGACTCTCTGCCCTCCATCGTCGGCAGCTTCATCTTCCAGAATGTCTTCCATGCTTCAAATTCGACGGCACAACGCTTCCTGAAGAAGGAGAGAGGAAAGGCTGTCAGAGAGAACCCTAAGCGATGGAGAGGGAGAGACGCCCTTCAGACCTTTTATAGGCGAAGGGAGGTTACTTGCCTTAAATGATTCTCCCCTCGAAAACACGGTAAAGGGACTTCTCCCTATGAACAATCACCTCAGACTCCTCGGTTCCATCCCAGCGGGACACACAAAGCGGCTGGGCAGTTAAAGCATGAGAAAATAGAAAGACACCCTATCAGACACCCGCCCAACCATCATGCGAGATCCACGCAGAAAGTATCAGCACTTTCCAACTACTGCGGATACGCTGGTCAAACTACGGTAATTGCGGTACAAAAGAGTTAAGTCTTCATCATAACGCTACTGCCTTACGTTTTTTCCTTTACACAACAAGAGAAGTTTTTTCTTCAAAAAAGGAAAAACATACAAGGAGAAAAAGAAAAACAGATACATTAGGCCTTTGGCCCATCCTGAGGCTCGAAAGTGGAAGGTTCGGATGGTCTGCCCCCAGCACCCTCGGCGATGGCCGACCCTGGCACTGACCCCACCGGCGTGGGAACTGCCTCGGTTGCGTGCCCTCCCGAGGCATCCGGAGTTGGCGACCCCTCGGACGAAGAGACCCCTGGTCTCCTTCCTCCGATGCCGAACCAGAGGAACCGGAGGATGAAAAATCTGAGTCATAGCATTGCCCGGACGGAAAATTGATTATCTCGAACGCCTGTCCCTCCGCATAAGAGATGGCCCGGTCATAGCCTTGCTTGAACCCTTTGCGGATGCCCCGGGGATGTGCTGACTCATAGTAAATGAGGGCAGCCTCCTTAAGGTCGACCCGGTAGGCCTCCGAGCGTCTGTATTGCTCGAGTGACTCCGCCCCAGCCGATTCCACCCTACCAGCGAGTTCGGCCTTCTCCCGCTCCGCCTCGGCCAACCTCCACTCTGCCTCGGCTGACCGCTTCTCCGCCTCGGCTCAATCAGCCTCGGCCTCCCGCCGAAGGCGCATGGCTTCCTCTACCCAACCCAATAGCTCGACGCGCTCGGCCTCCCACTGGCTGTCTTGCTCGGTACAGGTCACGCGGTCCTCCTCCAGAAGTCGGCTCTTCCTCTCGAGCGACTCGCGGGCCCGAGCCAGTTGCTCAGTCAGCGACCGGGCATCCGCCTGGCTCACCCTCACTAGCTCCTTGACTGTAGAGAGCTCCCGTCAAAGCCCGTCACACTCCTTGGTGAGCTGAGCCACCTTCCTGTCAGACCCACCAAGGGTCCAGGCAAGGGTTGCCCGCTCTGACTCTGACCGAGCGTAAGCTTCAGCCAGAGTGGCCCCCATCTGGGCCAAGATCAAGCCACCCTCCATAACCAGCTCGAGGGCCGCGGGCGGGGAGCGTTGCATGTCTCCTCCCTTCACCACCTTCGTAGCTATGCTGCAACATCTCTGATACAGAGGGCCCTGGATGCCCAGCCTCTCCAGAGCCGATGAAATAGGGCCCCCCCCTTCGAGCGGTATCCCCTTGGGAGCCCCGCCGGCCAGCCCGAATCGAGCCCCTGCTTCATCCGCCCCTCTTGCCTCGGTTCGTTGAGGCTGTGTCGCCGCTCCTCGGGACCCCCCGACCTCGATCGGCTCTGCCCCTGCGCCGCCACATGGAGCGTCGCCCGCGTCGATCGACGCCCCAGTGTCGACCGTGGTCCTAGAGTCGCCCGCTTCAACCCCGCCCCCTCGGTTCCTGCTGAGGGGAGAGCCGATCCAGTGCCATTGCCACCAGCAGAAGCGGCCCCGACCTCCTCGACTCCTGCTGAGGGGAGAGCCGATCCAACGCCGCCACCCCCAAAAGTGGCCCTGGCCTCCTCGGCCCCCTCTCGCTCGGCGGATGGGGGAGCCGGCCCAACAGAGTCGGCCCTATCTCGCTCGGAAGAGGGGAGACCCGCCGAGCCAGAGTCATCTTCGACAGTGGAGATAGACTCGGCCTTCATGGCGTCCCGTATCATGCCCTCCACAGGATCTTTGCGCTTGGACCCCCGCGGCCTGGAAGACCCCTCCTGGGCCATCCCCTTTCCCTTATCTCGGGCTCGGGAGCGCCCCTCGGGAGCTCACGACTCGTCGGTAGCCGAGTCATCGCCGAGATCGATCACCTCCCATTTGGCCGCTGGCTCCTCCTCCATAGCCGGCCGCCTGGCGTCTGCGCAGAAGAAGATATGGTCAGGAAAAAAAAATGGTCTCATCGTCCGACGAAGAAGCTGATTCGTGACGTTCTAACCTGTCAGCCGTAACTGCGTGAGAAGGCACCGCTCAATGTTCTCCGGAGTAACTAGCTCCTCCGTGGACTGGCAATGCTTCAGCAAAATGGCCGCATACTCTTCCATATCCGAAGAGAACTCGTCCTGCCTCGGAGGGATGTCGGATGAAAATTGGGGATTACGGGACACCTCCAACTCTCCTCCACTGAAAAAATCCCCACCCAGAAGAACTGAGTCTTCCATCCCTTGTGGCAAGAGTCCTTTGCGGCTAAGGAGACAGCTCCTGTTCCATCTCGCCTGGATGAAATAGAAGCCCTTCCCGGCTAAGGAATGCGCCTTCAACTCGAAAAAATAATGGAAGAGGTCCAAGGAAGGTGGAACCCCGCATTGGCGGCAGAGGATGCGAAAGGCGGAGAGAAGAAGATAAGAGTTGGCTACCAACTGTATGGGAGCAAACTTAAAGAAATCAAGAAGCTTAAGAAGAAAGGGCTCGAAGGGAAGGCGGAACCCACCCTTCCATGACAGAAGGAAGGAGCAGATATGGCCCGTACGAGAATCCAAGCTCGTCTCGTGCGAGGCAGCCGCGGCGAAGAAAAACTAATAGGGCAGGCGAAACTAGTGCTCCAGCCGTTTCACCTCCGCCTCCCACAGCTCGCTGTAGTTTGGAGCCGGTGGTATCACCATCGCCCTCGCCTCAGGCTCACCCTCCCACTCTTCGACCTCCGGACGCTGGTCCGGCATGGAGTCTGAAGAGGAACTTGAAGAGAAATGCTCCCGAGACTCCGAAGATTCTAGAGGGAGAGGAAGCTGTCAAACCGCCTCCACGGTTATCTCCGCCAACTCTGCGAACGCCACTGCAAGCCTCTTCTCTTATGTCGTGTCCTCAAGACGCATCAAAGAGCCCCAAAAAGAAAGCACGAAGGAGAGCAAAACCCTAAAATGGAGGGAGTCTGGAACGACAACAAGCGCACAACGCCTATATTTCCACGCAGAAGGCGGCACGTCATTCCGACCTCCGAGAAAAGGGGGTCCCTTCATTTCAAATCCGTAAGGATTATCATTATTACGGGCCCAGGTGACCACGACACGTGGCTTCTTAACACCACCAGATCTCACCCACCCGAGCCACGCTGGTCCAAAACCCTAACAGCTACTCTTCCGAGCCTACCAAGGCTCGAGAGTAGGAGGGGGACAAGTGGAGATGGGGATTTCTGTAGCCCATCAAAGAGCGGCCGAACCAGGTCCAGCAAGACCAAACAAGGCCCAACTCATCTAAGTGACCGCCCCACAGGGCCCACTTAGCATAAAAGCCCAATAAGATCACTCGGGATCAAGCACTTCCTCGGCGACCATTAGGCTCGGAAGGCCCGAGCGTCGGTCCGGTCGGAGGAAGACCCAAGCCCGACCTATCCCCCTCGCCGAGAAAAAGGCTAGCGTCCCGCGCCCACTCCGACCGAGCCTCATCCGAGCTATGCTTATCGCCCGGATAGGGCTGGCACTCTTCATGCTTGGGTCGACCAACGATTGCTTATCCACGCTGCCGTTGAGAGCCCTTTATGAGCAGGAGTTCACAAAAATAAGGGATCCATGAATCCTCAAGGCTATAAATTGCCCACGATGAGGATGTAAAGAGCCCACGTCGAGGACGTAACCCCCGCCTGAAACTCCTCAGCTTACGGGACTCATGAGGCTAGCGCACTATTTAAACCGGGGACTCCCTCCAGTGAAAGGTATGACCGACACATGCCTAAAACTCCCTGAGTAGGAACCACTTCACCACCTTGGTGGAGAGGGATCTTGTGCCCCTCCTTCCTCCTCCTTTCGTAACTTCTACCACTGCTCTATTGACTTAGGCATCGGAGGGTTTTCCCCAGGGAATCGCCCCTGGGCCCCCTGATCTGTTTCCCTTCCTTGCAGTTCACTGATCGGTGATCATCCCCCCAGCTCAGGACTAGCTCGAGATCGCACCTCTTCAAACACCAATAAAGAAAAAGAGCTGAACATAACAGAACTTGTGCCTCAATCCGACGCACTCCGAATCCGGCGCGCACTAAACTGGCGCTCCTTCCCCACGCCGCTTTCATCCCACACTCATAAATCCCTCCAACCCCTTTGGCTCTGATCTGGCGCACCCCTTCCACGCCGATTCAATCCCTCACTCAAAACCCATTTCCACCCTTGGACTCGAAGCCGGCGCGCTCTTCTTATTGTTCCCAAATCTGACGCTCCCCTACTTGCCCATTGAAACCGACGTGTCCTATGCTTCATCTAAACGGGTGTGCCTTCCAAATAGAAGAAAGTAATTAACCAAATAAAAGCAAAGACATGAAACTAATAAATAAAAAAAATAAATTAACCACCTGTGTGTAAACAAACAATGAAGTTTGACAATTGGAATAACGATAATGAAAATGCTATAACCACGCATACCTCGGGACCCTCGCTCCTCCGGACTGAGTGTGAAGAAAAAAAAAGCAACGATGCCCCGCTGAAGTTGGACATGGATCTCGAGAGCCCTTCCCGATATGGCCACGATCTGAAATCATCTCGGGCCCATAGTTCGTTAACTTTACCCATCTCGGGCGGGATCCAATCCCGCATCCGCATTAAACTTGCCGTATCTGCGGCAGACATTTGTACAGCTTTATCGCCGTCCTCTACGATACAAATTCGGACTTCCGTCTGAACAAGAAATGGTCCGCAAATGACCGACATATACGTATCTACGAACGTTTATGCCCCAATGTAGGGTTTGTTTAAACGCAATCCGAGACTTCATTCTCGCCCCGCTATTATGAATTTTAGGCCGTAGGGCCCCTTTTTCCAGCGATTAATCAAGGGTTTTCCCCTCTCCGAGGGGATGTAATTAACGTCGTGACCTTTATGGCACGGTGGGTTCTTAGTCCCGACATGACACACACAATCGTCTGACTAGTCAGATCGAGCGCACCCAGGGCTTCCTTAAAGCCTAAATAAATCGTCACCTAGGTGACTGGCACGCCCTCGCACTAATAAACCGAATAAGCGAATAAACATATGAATAAACAAATAAAAAAAGAAGTGTTCCCAAAAGTGCATCCACAACGACTGCCAGAGGTACCTAGCAGCCATTTACCTTACCGCTAAAGACACCAAGTGACCCTGCCATGACCGCAAGGCTCCAGAAGGTTTCACTGCGTCGACACTTTCTTTCTTCATGCGTCGACTCTGTCCATAAAATGGTCTGGACATGACCGCATGAGTCCCTAAACGGTCCAGTAAACGACCGCCTTATCGTTGATTTTGTCTAACCCAAGGTTTGACCTTTGGGTTGGGTTTCTATAAGTTCTTAGATGGTCTAATGATTGCTTGGAACTTAACACTTGTCAAATAAGGTATTAATAACTTATGGAAAGTAAAGAATATGCCATTATGCTACCGATTTTTCTCCTTGGCATAACCTTGTTCTAAGTGCATTTTGAACTCTCATATTCTTATTTGGTGCATTTCTTACCTTGATATTTGTTATCATGGACCCATAGTTTGAACTTGTTACATTATTGGCCACATTTATAATCCTCGTGGTAGTAGCTTGATTTATAATTTGAAGATGCAAGAGCGGGCACAGAGAGTGTCCAAGGGCTCTACTATAGTCCCCTCGACAGATGACCGGAAACATACCATAAATCATGGGGTATGATGAACACTGGCGTCACATTGCGCTGGGAGTACTTTTTTTTATAAACGAGTGAAGATCCACGAAGCAATCTTGTAAAATTACATGCTTGCTAGTACATTCTCATTACATGACTTTCTAGTGCATAGCCTTTATGGTTATGAAAAAGTGAAATCTTGTTCATGAAAGTCCAAAATTACACTCATGTTATATTCTTGCTAAATCATATTTCTAGTCTTCTAATATCTCACCTTGATCATATCTTGTTACTTTGGTTTATTCACATGTTTCATCGTATGTTCATGATGTATCTTTACTTTAGAGCTAAAATGTTAATTACTTAAACATTGCCTTCATGTTGATATGAAGATACCTACTGGGTATGTATGCTCATTCCCTACTTTTCCAATCTTTTTCAAAAAATTCTAGCAGATCGGATTTAGACTATTCAAGTGATAGATCCGAGAGTGGTTAAAGAAGGAGCAAAGCCTTATATTGTCATTAGTTGGTAGTCAAGAGTCCTTATGTAATTTTCTATTTTTATTGAGCCTAGTTAGTCAATGAGTCAGGGGTCATCTTATGTACTTTTAATCATTATTAAATAAATCAAAAATTTTGTCTGAATATTGTGCATTCATTTCTTATGTGTGAATGTGTTGGCGCTCTGATTATATTACTCGCTTGAGGCGTACTAGTCGACTGTTCATGTTTCTCGAATATCTTCCACTGTACATAAATCTCGGGACGTGACAGTTAAGTGGTATCAGAGTGTAGGTCTTAGGACTTACTTACTCCCAGGAAAATGTCATGTCATAGGCTAAGTCTAAGGTTTAAGGACCCCTACTTATGAAACAAGGAAAGAAATTTCAAACCCATGAGAGAAATTGGGTAGAACCCGGGATGAGATAGTAATTAGAAATTATGTCTAGGATTAACCCCACCAATTTCATTGGAGTTGACAAATTTATTACTCTTCTCAGGTACCTCATTGTTATAATGCTCATCCTGTTGATTGGGGTGGAATGCAACAAACTGTTGCGGGTCTCACCCAGGCCTTGCAAAATATGGCGCAAGCCGACGCAAAAGCTGGTGCTGGCGATCTGCACTGCAACTTTTGGAGTCTAAACCCTCCGCGATTTTTTGGTTCTTCCAACCCAGACGAAGCTAAAAACTGGATAGATGAAATGAACCGTATACTCGAGGTCATGCAATGTGCCGACCAAGAGAAGGTTCATCTCGCCACGTTCCAACTCAACAAGGATGCACGTACTTGGTGAAAGTCTATTCCAGCACTATCCGAAAATGCACCACACACTTGGGAGGGATTCCTCACCCTCTTCCGAGCAAAGTACTTCTCCGAACATGTCAAGGAGAGGAACGCGGCAGAGTTCGTTTCTCTACGTCAAGGCATGATGACGGTGGCGGAATATGAATTACAATTCTCTTGCCTAACACCTTATGCTCAACATTTAGTGAGCACGGATCTTCTCAAAGCTAATCGTTTCATGGACGGGCTGCGGCCTATCTTCATCCAGCAACTTGGCCCACAAAATATTCAGACCTATGTAGAGATGGTCCAACGGGCACACTTGTGTGAATGGACCTTGGAGAAGGTCGATAAACTCAAAGGCAAAGGGGAGGAGCCGAGCCGAAAGTCTGATCGGCGAGGAAGAAAAGAGGAGAAGTTCAGCATCACAGAACCTTACAAATCCCGTGATAGTAAGAAGAGATCTCGAAACGGGTGTGGTAGTGGCTACCACAAGAATAAAAAGGCGAAAGAGGAAGATAAACAAGTCATGGCGGCTTACACGTTCTGCGAGAAATTTGGCCACGCGACAGAGGAATGTTGGAAGCGTCTCGGCGCTTGCTTAAGATGTGGCAGCCTGGAGCACCGAATGCCGGATAGCCCCCTTGATGGAGGCATCACCCACGATTCCCTTTGGCTCGGGTCCACTTCTTCACATTCAGGAGCTGGTTGAGTTTGGGCCTCACTCTATTAAGGCCCCTTACCATTTTGTAGTTTTCCTTTGTGTCATTTTGATGTATTTTCATTTTATTGGAGTCATTTCCCTAGGTCTAGCACTTACTTTCCTATGTTTTTGTATCATCATGCTGTCTAATGAGGCTATTGGGCCCAATTCGTTGGGCTAGGCCCATTGGCGCCCCCACCCACCCCCTTGGTTATTTGTAGTTGCTTATTTTGTCAGGGACTTATTGTAAAGAGTGGGTTGCCTATAAATAGGACCCCACTCCCCCTCATTTGAAGTTAATGAATGAATGAGTTAAAATTGCCATTTGAGTTCAAATTGGAGTGATTCCTCTAGTTTTTGGGTGAGATACCCTAGGGGAGAGATTCCCCACCTATTCCCCTCTTAATCTCTCTATTTCACCCCTCTTTCTCTCTCCTCCAACCCCAATTTCAAATTTTCTTCTCTCTCCTCCCCTCCCCAACCACCTCCACTAGCTACCCACCTCATTCAATACCCCTCCACTTCCCCAAGTTGCCATTACTCCACTCCCATTGTCCCAAGGAGGCATCTCTCACTTTCCAACACAATCCCACCCATTCCCACACAATCTCCCCTAGTTCCCACACAATCCCCCACTCCCAAGACCATTTCAAATTTGAAATCCATCTCCCTCCACTTCTTTTGGCCACCCCCCCTCTCTCCCCCATAGCTAGGTCCGCCCCCCTCCTCTATTCTCCACTCCACCTCTCACACCATCTCCTCACCCTACCCTAACTGCAACCTGTGACCCCAGCCCTCTTCCTCCTCACTCCCCATCACCATTAGCCCCCTCCATCACCCCACAAGAACCCCCCTTCACCATTAGGCCGCCCTACATCAACCCTCCACCAAAAGAAGCCCCTCTCCCTCTCCTTTCAATTTCAGGTTGTTGCAGTGCAGGCCTGCAGATCAGCACCGAGTTGTAGCATCGTCCACGTCTTCATCTTGGAGCTTCTGGGGGCGTGGCCTACATCACTGGAAAGGCCCCTCTGTCTTCTTCACAGGCGAGGTGGAACCAACTCGTTCTGAGGTCGGGGCCAGCCGTAGGAGCCGTTCTCCCACGATTGCGTAGAGAGGTCTTTATCCTGGACAAGAACTGGAAAGAACATTGTTCCACGACGTACCCCAGCGGATTCAGGCTGAATCTCCTTCATCAAATTTCTCCCCCTGCCAGTCCTCTTCCAAGATCAAGAAACAGAACCTCGTTCGGCCACCGGAGGAAGGAGTTACAAATTTTCTCCCCCGAGCTCTCCAGTCCTTTCTTCTGCAGTCTGCTCCGACCAGTGCCCACTCTTCAGGGTACACCGACCGCTCTCGACCTCTGATTGCAGCCCCGTCGCCTCCTGCTGAAAGCTACTTCGACCAAGAAGACGTCGCCACTAGTTTCGTGCCGTTCGGAGCTTGGGAGTGCGAACGGTGATCTCTGCAACCTGCTGTTTCAGTCCAGGTAGAGCCTGCGGCCAGATAGAGAGGTCTCCTCCCAGCTGCTGGTGCTGCTACCTCCGACCCACTGAGCATCCCCAAAAATTCTGGAGTCAACCTATTCAAGTCAGGAAGCTTTAGGAGGTGGTCTCGCTCAATTTGGATTCCGGACGAGTCCGTGGCGACCACAACATCATCACCCTGTCCTGCAGGCCAGAACAAGGCTCATATCGCGCCGGACGCCACTTAGTGATTGAGAGCTTTTCTCCCCTCCCCGCTTGGCCGGCTGAAGACCCCACCCTGCGTGGTGGTAGTTTTGGTTGTAACACTTTAACCCCCACCCCAAGATCCCCCTCCTGCGTGAGGTGTAGTCTTGTACTTCTTTGGGCAGGTCAAGCGACACCGCCGCGGCGTGTGGGGGAGCCACCGCCTCCCCGCTCGCCCTCGTCTCCGACCGGGACCGGTTTCTCAAACCGGTCGAGTAAGTGTCTCATCCTAGCTCATTAGTGTTGCTCTTTCAATATTTACTTCATGTGCCGCTGAATTTGTGAGGGAGCGCCCGATCCTCAAGTCCATGACTTAGAGTGGTCGCCGTGGGGTAGTGTGAACCGGTGCCTTTGCGCACTTTGTCGGCCCCAATTGAATTGGGCATCCAACCCTTGGGAGTCAAACCTTGGCCTTGCTGGCCCTCTACCAGCAAGGGCCCATTCCCATACTTCACACTTGGCATCGCCAAGTCACTCCGGGTATAGAGTGCGACGGGAGAGCGGTGGCCCATTAAGGCCCATTTGAATGCTATTTGTGATTGCTTGCCTAAGTCCGAGGTTGTGTCACGTCAAGTGGTATCAGAGCAAGTACTTGACTTGTCTCTATCAAGTCTAAGTCCTAGGACCTTTGCATAGTGTGTCCAACCACTTTGGCCCTTTGTCTTGCATGTCCACCCGTAGTGGTGCTAGCTATCAACCCGGTTCATCATCTTCGGCTCTACCAATGGATCCCAATCCTCACCAACTCAACCAAGATGTTCCTAGGGAGGAACCCCAAGGCCCCATGGATAGGGTAGATGCTGCCCTCACAACCATCCTTGCCCAACTAGAGTCCCTTACCAACCGAATTGCTCGGTTAGAAGACCAAGAGTTCCGCCCAAGGAACAACGAGCCTAGAATTCCCCCTCCGCATGATGAGCCTCATAGGGAAGATCCTCACCCAAGGATCAATGAGCCAAGAGCCCCTCCACCACATGGTGAGTTCCCTAGGAATAGTTTTCCCCTAAGGAACCAAGGCCCAAGAGTCCACCCTCCACATGTAGAGCCTCATAGGGATGAGTTCCACCCAAGGAACAACGGCCCAAGAGCCCATCACCCACATGCTGAATTTTATAGGGAGGATATGGACCATGACCATTATTATGACTATGAGAGGCCTCGCCCCCATCAAAACCATGACCGGCGTCCACGGGATGATCCAGATGACCCCCTTTTAAGGATGATCAAGGTAGAGGCCCCAAATTTTGATGGTTCACATGAACCTAGTGTTTACCTAGAATGGGAGACCGCCATGGACCAATACTTTGAATGGTACCCCATGTCCGACCAAAGGAGAGTTAGATTGGCTAAGATGCATCTCACTAAGTTGGCCAAAACTTATTGGCTAAACCAAGAGGGTCTAAGACGGGTTAGGCGGGAAGAGCCTATTGACACTTGGGCGGATATGAAAAACCAACTTAGGAACAAATACCTCCCCCGAACCTACCACCAAATGCTCCTAGATGAATGGCAAAGCCTCACCCAAGAAGGGAAGACCGTGGTAGAGTACATTAAAAAATTTGACTCCTATCTTTTAAAGTGTGGAGTCCATGAGGATCCGGACGTCACCTTATCCCGCTTTAGGAATGGGCTTCAAAGCCACATCAAGAGGGAACTATTCATGAGAGACGTTGACAACCTTGAGCTAGCTTACCAAGTAGCTACAAATGTGGAAAGGTTTTCTAGGAGTTCCCGATTTATCACTCCCCGACCAACCGATCCCAAAAACTTGGGACCACGTCCCATTCCACCCACTCCCATGAGAGCTCCTAGCCCAAGTGAGAATGCCCCTTTAAGGTCCTACAATCCTCCCCCACCCATCACTCCAAACAAGCCCGCTCCTAGTCATCCTCTCCCACGGAAGGATGACAACCCCAAAGGACCAAGTGTAGGAGCCACCCCGGGAAGAGGGCGCCAACAATGCTATAGGTGTCAAGGGTTTGGTCATTTTGCGGGACAATGTCAATCTAAGGGGTTATCTAGTTTGCTTATTGAGGAAGAAGTCCAACCCCAAAAGGAACAAGAAAATGACGTTGATGAACATGAAGCCTCACTAGATTGGGAAGAGGAGTATGAAGCCCAATATCTAGAGTCGGGTCTAGATCACTCCACTCCTTCAAACAACTCCCATCTAGGAGTCATTAGGTGCATCCTCACCCAACCTCAAGAAGAGGATTGGCGTCGGACCTCAATCTTCCACACCTTTATCAATATAGAGAACCATGTGAGGAAAGTGATCTTGAATAGTGATAGTTGTGTTAATGCCGTGTCACCCGACACCGTCAAGCTCCTTGGGCTTACTCTCACTCCCCACCCAAGTCCATATCGGGTCTCATGGATCAACAACAACTCCATCCCGGTCAACACCCAATGCTTAGTGCCTCTCACTTTCTCTTCCTACCATGGCCAAATATGGTGTGACGTCATACCCATGGAAGTGGGTAGCATCCTTTTAGGAAGACCTTGGCTCTATGATGTGGATGCCACCATTTTAGGGAGAAGCAACATATGCACCTTTGAGCATGAGGGTAAGACTATCCGTCTTAACCCCTCCCCACCTCGACCCATGCCCAAGAAGGACCCTCTCCCTCAAGGATCACACCCCACCACTCCACAAGTCTTGGGGAACTCCACCCCTCCAACCCAAGCCCTTATCCAAACCCCAAAACAAAGTAGAACCACGGGGTTGATCAAAGGTCTTCATCTCATCACTAGGAAAGAGCTTGAAGAGGAAATTGCTCAAGGGGTGCCATTGTGTACGGTAGTCATCTGCTTAGGGGAACCTACCCCTTCTAACCCCCATCCCATAGAGATCCAACAACTTTTGGAAGAATTCCATGATGTGTTCCCGGAAGAGCTCCCGGACCAACTCCCTCCCATGCGTGATGTGCAACACGCAATCGATCTAGTACCGGGAGCCACCCTTCCAAACCTTCCTCATTATCGCCTCAATCCCACGGAACATGCCGAACTTAGGAGGCAAATAGAGGAACTCATTAGGAAGGGCTTCATCCACATTAGTAAGAGTCCATGTGCCGTCCCGGCCCTCCTTACCCCCAAGAAAGATGGATCATGGCGGATGTGTGTGGATAGCCGGGCCATTAACAAGATTACCGTCAAGTATAGGTTCCCCATCCCTAGACTTGATGACATGTTGGATATGCTAGCCGGAGCCACCATCTTCTCTAAGATAGATCTCAAGAGTGGCTACCACCAAGTTAGGGTAAGGCCCGGGGATGAGTGGAAAACGGCCTTCAAGACTAAGGATGGTCTCTTTGAGTGGTTAGTCATGCCATTTGGACTTTCTAATGCCCCAAGTACTTTCATGCGTCTTATGACGGAGGTACTTAGGCCTTTCATTGGGAATTTTCTAGTGGTATATTTTGATGATATTCTCATCTATAGCCAAACTCATGAGGCCCACCTTGACCACCTTAGGAAAGTTTGCACCGTCCTCCGGCAAGAAAGCCTATTTGCCAACCTAGGAAAGTGTCATTTCATGACCACTTCCATCACCTTCCTAGGATTTGTGGTGTCAACCAAAGGAGTCTCCATGGACCCCGACAAGGTCCAAGCTATTCTTGATTGGCCGGAGCCCCACACCCTTCATGAGGTTAAGAGTTTCTATGGGTTGGCCACATTCTATAGGAGATTCATTCGAGGGTTTAGCACTATCACCGGCCCAATAACTGATTGTCTTAAGAAGGGAACCTTTGTTTGGACCAAAGCCGCCTCTAAAGCCTTCCTTGAGCTTAAGGAAAAGTTGACCCAAGCCCCGGTCCTATGCCTTCCCGATTTCTCCAAAGTTTTTGAGGTCACTTGTGATGTATCCGGGACAGGGATAGGAGGGATTCTTAGTCAAGAGGGACACCCGGTCGCCTACTTTAGTGAGAAGCTATGTGATGCTAGGACTAGATACTCCACCTATGACAAGGAGTTCTATGCCGTGGTCCAATCCCTCCGACACTGGAGACATTACTTGCTTCCCAAAGAGTTTGTCATCTTTTCCGACCATGAGGCCCTCAAATACCTCAATTCCCAATAAAAGTTGAATGCCCGACATGCCCGATGGGTTGAGTTCATCCAATCCTACACCTTTGTCATCAAACACAAGGCCGGGAGTGAGAATAAGGCCGCGGATGCCCTTAGTAGGAAGATGTCCTTGTTATCCACTATCCAAGTGGAAGTGATTGGTTTTGATAAGGTCAAGGACGAGTACCCTGGTTGCCCCGACTTTGGGCAAATCTATGCCAACTTGACCACTCATTCTAGCAAGGAGCATGAGGGATTTATTTTAGAGGATGGGTTCCTCTTCAAGGGGCCAAGGCTTTGCATTCCCCGGACCTCTCTTCGAGATTTCTTGGTTTGGGAATTACA
Source organism: Amorphophallus konjac (assembly GCA_022559845.1). Lineage (NCBI taxonomy): Eukaryota > Viridiplantae > Streptophyta > Magnoliopsida > Alismatales > Araceae > Amorphophallus > Amorphophallus konjac. The sequence continues at coordinate 261,626,970 of CM040121.1, forward strand.
TGCCGGAGGGTTAGCCGGTCATTTTGGGGTCCACAAAACCATTGCCTTAATTGAGGGTCAATTTTATTGGCCGAGCCTCAAGAGAGATGTAGGCAAAATAGTGGGTCAATGTCGCACGTGTGCTTCGGCCAAGCAGGTGAAGCAAAACACCGGCCTATACACCCCACTTCCCATTCCCGACCGACCATGGCAAGATTTGAGCATGGACTTTGTGCTAGGCTTACCCAAGACCTCTAGGAAGCATGACTCCATCTATGTGGTGGTTGATAGATTTTCCAAAATGGCCCACTTCATCCCATGCTCCAAAACATCCGATGCCTCCCATGTAGCCCGATTATTCTTTGATGAGGTAGTCCGCCTCCATGGGCTGCCCAAGACCATAGTCTCCGATAGGGATGTCAAATTCACTAACTATTTTTGGAAGACTCTTTGGCACATGATGGGTACCCTCCTCAAATTCTCCACTGCCTACCACCCCCAAACGGATGGCCAAACTGAAGTGGTCAACCGGAGTCTAGGGAACCTCCTTAGGAGTCTTGTTGAGGATCGGCCAGGAAATTGGGATCTCATCTTACCACAGGCTGAGTTTGCATACAACAATTCCATCAATAAGTCAATAGGGATGAGTCCATTTGAAGCCGTGCATGGGTACAAACCAAGAAAGCCATCCGACCTCATTCCCCTTCCCCAGCATGCTAGAGTGTCCATTTCTGCCGAGTCTTTTGCACAACATATTAGGCAATTGCATGAGAAAATTCGCAAGCACATTAGCATGAAAAATGAGGCTTATAAAAAGTTGGCCGACTCTCACCGGCGTCACTTAGAGTTCCAAGTGGGTGAATTTGTGATGGTAAGGACGGAGAGGCTCTCCCCAGGAGCCAACTCCAAGTTGAGGCCACGTGGGACTGGGCCCTTCTAGGTCTTGAGGCGCATTGGTGTAAATACTTATGAGTTAGATCTCCCTGAGGATTATGGGGTAAGTCCTACATTCAATGTCGCCGACTTAGTGCCATACAAGGGCCCCACGGTGGGACCTAGTGAGGAGATTGAGCCTACTTCTTCCTTTGAGAGAGTACCCACCCATGAGGAGAGTCCACTAGCCAAGAGAGCTCAGCGCGATCGCATTGAACGAATATTGGATGAGCAGGTCACTACCACCCGGAGCAAGATATATGAGCGCTATCTCGTCAGGTGGAAGGATCGGCCTCCGTCGGAAGACTCATGGGTGAGTCGGGAGGACCTCCAGCGATTGGATCCGGACCTCCTCGAGTGGTACCTTAGTCGGATGGATCCTTACTCGACGGAGTCGAGCTCTTCGCGGCCTAGGGGATTTGATGGAGGCATCACCCACGATTCCCTTTGGCTCGGGTCCACTTCTTCACATTCAGGAGCTGGTTGAGTTTGGGCCTCACTCTATTAAGGCCCCTTATCCATTTTGTAGTTTTCCTTTGTGTCATTTTGATGTATTTTCATTTTATTGGAGTCATTTCCCTAGGTCTAGCACTTACTTTCCTATGTTTTTGTATCATCATGCTGTCTAATGAGGCTATTGGGCCCAATTCGTTGGGCTAGGCCCATTGGCGCCCCCACCCCCCCCTTGGTTATTTGTAGTTGCTTATTTTGTCAGGGACTTATTGTAAAGAGTGGGTTGCCTATAATAAGGACCCCACTCCCCCTCATTTGAAGTTAATGAATGAATGAGTTAAAATTGCCATTTGAGTTCAAATTGGAGTGATTCCTCTAGTTTTTGGGTGAGAGACCCTAGGGGAGAGATTCCCCACCTATTCCCCTCTTAATCTCTCTATTTCACCCCTCTTTCTCTCTCCTCCAACCCCAATTTCAAATTTTCTTCTCTCTCCTCCCCTCCCCAACCACCTCCACTAGCTACCCACCTCATTCAATACCCCTCCACTTCCCCAAGTTGCCATTACTCCACTCCCATTGTCCCAAGGAGGCATCTCCCACTTTCCAACATAATCCCACCCATTCCCACACAATCTCCCCTAGTTACCACACAATCCCCCACTCCCAAGACCATTTCAAATTTGAAATCCATCTCCCTCCACTTCTTTTGGCCACCCCCCCCTCTCTCCCCCATAGCTAGGTCCGCCCCCCTCCTCTATTCTCCACTCCACCTCTCACACCATCTCCTCACCCTACCCTAACTGCAACCTGTGACCCCAGCCCTCTTCCTCCTCACTCCCCATCACCATTAGCCCCCTCCATCACCCCACAAGAACCCCCCTTCACCATTAGGCCGCCCTACATCAACCCTCCACCAAAAGAAGCCCCTCTCCCTCTCCTTTCAATTTCAGGTTGTTGCAGTGCAGGCCTGCAGATCAGCACCAAGTTGCAGCATCGTCCATGTCTTCATCTTGGAGCTTCTGGGGGCCTGGCCTACATCACTGGAAAGGCCCCTCTGTCTTCTTCGCAGGCGAGGTGGAACCAACTCGTTCTGAGGTCGGGGCCAGCCGTAGGAGCCGTTCTCCCACGATTGCGCAGAGAGGTCTTCATCCTGGACCAAAACCAGAAAGATCATTGTGCCACGATGTACCCCAGCGGATTCAGGCTGAAGCCCCTTCATCAAAGTTCTCCCCCTGCCAGTCCTCTTCCAAGATCAAGAAACAGAACCTCGTTCGGCCACCGGAGGAAGGAGTTACAAATTTTCTCCCCCGAGCTCTCCAGTCCTTTCTTCTGCAGTCTGCTCCGACCAGTGCCCACTCTTCAGGGTACACCGACCGCTCTCGACCTCTGATTGCAGCTCCGTTGCCTCCTGCTGAAAGCTACTTCGACCACGAAGACGTCGCCACCAGTTTCGTGCTGTTTGGAGCTTGGGAGTGCGAACGGTGATCTCTGCAACCTGCTGTTCCAGTCCAGGTAGAGCCTGCGGCCAGACAGAGAGATCTCCTCCCAGCTGCTGGTGCTGCTACCTCCGACCCACTGAGTATCCCCAAAAATTCTGGAGTCAACCTCTTCAAGTCAGGAAGCTTTAGGAGGTGGTCTCGCTCAATTTGGAGTCCGTACGAGTCCGTGGCGACCACAACATCATCACCCTGTCCTGCAGGCCAGAACAAGGCTCATATCGCGCCGGACGCCACTTAGTGATTGAGAGCTTTTCTCCCCTCCCCGCTTGGCCGGCTGAAGACCCCACCCTGCGTTGTGGTAGTTTTGGTTGTAACACTTTAACCCCCACCCCAAGATCCCCCTCCTGCGTGAGGTGTAGTCTTGTACTTCTTTGGGCAGGTCAAGCGACACCGCCGCGGCGTGTGGGGGAGCCACCGCCTCCCCGCTCGCCCTCGTCTCCGACCGGGACCGGTTTCCTCAAACCGGTCGAGTAAGTGTCTCATCCTAGCTCATTAGTGTTGCTCTTTCAATATTTACTTCATGTGCCGCTGAATTTGTGAGGGAGCGCCCGATCCTCAAGTCCATGACTTAGAGTGGTCGCCGTGGGGTAGTGTGAACCGGTGCCTTTGCGCACTTTGTCGGCCCCAATTGAATTGGGCATCCAACCCTTGGGAGTCAAACCTTGGCCTTGCTGGCCCTCTACCAGCAAGGGCCCATTCCCATACTTCACACTTGGCATCGCCAAGTCACTCCGGGTATAGAGTGCGACGGGAGAGCGGTGGCCCATTAAGGCCCATTTGAATGCTATTTGTGATTGCTTGCCTAAGTCCGAGGTTGTGTCACGTCACCCCTCATGAAGAATCAATCTTCCAGCGGTGGACGCAAGCGACATGCTCGTCTTAACGCTGTTATGGATAATGATGAAGCACCCAAGGATGATGGGCTAATGGAAGGTACCATTCAAATCTATTCCCATCCTGCATTCATGTTTTTTGATACTGGTGCTTCTCATTCCTTTATATCTACTGCTTTTGTAAAAACCTTGCCAGTTTCATCAATTCCTCTACCTTCGGACCTAGCTATCACTACACCCTTAGGTCCCGGAACTAAACTTACAACCCACTACCCCGAAAGTGAGGTAATGGTGGAAGGTCATAATCTTCCTGCAAATCTCGTATGCCTTGACATGGAAGGCTACAATGCTATTCTAGGTGTAGATTGGCTTGTAGACCATGACGCCTATATAAATTGTCGCAATAGGAGAATCTCTTTTCGAAAACCAGGTCTTCCACGATTTTCTTTCCTTGGTATCAAGTACCGAAAGCATCCTACCATTATTTCATCCCTTCACGCTTGCAAACGCATTTCACAAGGATGTGAAGCTTTTCTTGCCTCCGTAATCATCACTGAGTCCAAGAAAATCACCTTAGAAGATATTCCCATTGTGAATGAGTTTCCCAATGTGTTCCCATCGGATTTACCTGATTTACCACCCGAAAGGGAAGTAAACTTCTCCATTGAACTCATTCCTGGAGCAGCACCCATTTCAATAGCTCCCTACAAGATGTCCCCTACAGAACTCAAAGAATTGAAGAAACAACTTCAGGAGTTATTAGACAAGGGCTTCATTTGACCTAGCACATCCCCTTGGGGTGCGCCAGTTTTATTTATCAAGAAGTAGGATGGATCTCTCAGGCTATGTATCGACTACCGGCGACTAAATCAACTTACTATCAAGAACAAATATCCGTTGCCACGTATCGATGAGCTCTTTGATCAAATTTCGGGAGCGGAATATTTCTCCAGGATAGACCTTAGGTCGAGTTATCATCAGCTCAAGATCAAAGACGAAGACATATACAAGACTGCTTTCCGGAGCAGATATGGGCACTATGAATTCGTAGTAATGCCGTTCGGGTTAACTAATGCCCCGGCAGTGTCACGCCCCGAGCCTTTATTACAGCGGACGACTCGCTCGGGAAGCGCAAACAGCCGGCATGGTAAGCCTCTTGCAAGTAAGGATGACCAGAGCGCAATACAATCACACATAAATGCAATTGCACAGAATTTAATCAAACTCCAACTTTATTTCATAAATGATCAATACTCGAAATACAACCACTTTCCATCATCTTTCATTCTACTAGACTCAAGAAATAGGAAAATTACATTGACTCAATCTAGACATTATAGACTTCCTAAGTCTTTGCTCATCTTTAATCACTCTCGGATCCGCTACTTGAATAATCCGAATCCGAACCCGACTCACTTTCATTTTCTGAAAAAGATTGGAAATAGGTAATGAGCACACTTGTCCAGTAGGTATCTTCGCATCAACATGAAGGCACTATTAAAGTGATTAATATTTTTGCTCTAAAGAAATAAGGTAAAATCATGCAATGCGATGATCACGCGATTAAATCAAAGTAACAAGACAATCATATAAGATGGAAAGAGAACAAGAATGAACTAGCAAGAATAGAACAAGAACATGATATTTGCCTTTCATGAACAAGAATATATCGAGAATGTACTAGCAAGCCACATATTCATCACTTTAGCATCCTATGTTTATGAGCAAGTGCTTCGTGAATTTCTGTGGAATATCAAGCAAGAATGTCATGTCGTGTCGTGGATCTTCACTTATTTATAGAAATAGTACTCCCAGCGTAATGCGTTGCCAGTAGCATCATACCCCATGGTTTATAAAATAGTATATTTTCGGTAATCAGCCGAGGGGACTAGCATAGAGCCCTTGAACACAATCAGTGCTCGATCGCATCTTCAGGTATAAATTAAGCTACTTTCACGCATGTAACAGTAAAGTATGGCCAAAAATATAACAATTCCAAATAATGAAAATCAATGAATGAGCGCTTCAATTTGAATATATGAGATCAAGAATGACTTAGACTATGCTATGCTTATGGAAATAAATCGGCAGCATACCAGTATATTCTCTTAACTTTCATTCATTATATTAAGTCTATTAAGCAAAATGATAGATTCTAGATCATCAAGGTTTATCTAGAAACATTGAAATGTCAACCTTGGGTTGAGATATTCAAGTCATGTGACGGTCATTCACTGGGCCGTTACATTGTGTGACGGTCTAGTATAGGACCGTTACATTTGTCTGAATCCAGAATCAAGAATTCAACCTCAGATGAATGTGACGGTCGTATATTGGGCCGTTACATGAGCCTGACGGTCCAATACAAGGCCGTTACATTACTAGAATCAGAAAACAACGATAGTGTATTCTAGCTAATGGGTTTTAATGGTACAACCAACTCGGCGTCCTAGTGGGAATCCCAGGCTCGTGGAGAATTATGGAGGCCTTGAAGTAAGATTTCCTAGCCCATTGGAAGGAATATCCAATAGAGAGGTCCTCATGTCCAAGATTGTGTTCCTATAGTGCAAAGTGTGAACTAATGGTCAACATACCGGAGTATGTGCCATGTACTTATAGAAACGACTCTATAAACAGGAAAAGAATATATATATAGACATATATCGATGCGAAACCATGATAAAAACTCTATTGATACATCATTCAAAATCATGTTTCAAATTACAAAACTATAGAGTTTTGGGTTCATGAAATTAATATAACTCAAAGTAATAGTGAGATATCAAAACATGCATTTGCTATCATGAGCGCTTAAATAATCTCGAAGTCACGTAATTCGGTTTAAAACTTAGGTAACCAGGCTTAATAATAAGTAATATTGACAAATCATATTCTGTCTAGGGTTGATAGAACATAACCTCTGACGGTCTAGAAGTGGGGCGTCACAGTGATTGTGACGGTCAGAGAACAGCCGTTACACTTATGTAACGCGTCTGTATTGGTGCGTCAGAGTTAACAGAGTAACTCATACCACAGAGACTGTGACGGCTCATAGTAAGGCCGTTACATGAATGTGACGGTCCTACTGTGATGTGTCAGAGTGTCTGCTAACATAAATCAATATGAAACATAAGAGATTAACTCACATCATGTCTATAATCAAAACACCATGAGTTTCTAGGCATGATAAAGAAGGATAGGCTATCTACATGCATAGGTGACCATGAATAGATGAATAACATGTTTCAAGTTCTCAATTTAGGGTTATGAGATGCATGTAATGCATGGAACTAGTAAAACATGAAATTGATGCTCTACTATACATGAAATTCAATCAAACCAGAGGGCTTATAGTCCTATCAAGTTGTTTTTGCCATTCATGAGATAACCTACCTCTTGTCTAGGCTTCAAACTTCCAATTATGGTCTGAACACCGAACCCTAGTTCCCTTCTTCCTGTGATTTTTCAGCAAATTCTTTGGGCTCTAACTCCATGACCTCTTGACCTAAAGACGTGAAATTTGGAGAGGAGTTAGTCTAAAGTATTGTAAACAAATACTTCTAAAGAACTTACCAATGATTACACCTCCTTACCTTGATTCCTTGCGAGCCAAAAGTAAGGGTCGCACAGTTCAGAACTAGGTCCTATTTATACGGTTTTGAAGAATATTTCGATTCTAGAGTCCTTTATTTGCTAAAACCTTATCTCTAAGAGTCCTTAGTAATGTTATAACTCTTCCTACGTTGATCTCTAGTGGATAAGAGTCCAAAGTTTTGATCTTTGTACTTGTTCTTTCCTTCACGGAACTAACAGGATGTAACGGTCTAATGCAGGTGCGTTAGAGGCATGTAATGGTCTCACGATAGACCGTTACATTTATTATTCCCAGAGTTCAACATGAATCAAACTCTTCAGCTTACGGAATTCACAGAGTGTAATGGTCGTGGACCCATGCGTTACAAGCATGTGACGGTCGCACGATAGACCGTTACATTCAACGTATATAGAGTTTTAAATAAATAAAACTCTTTTATTCATTTTCCTATATTATTATTTATATAATTCATTTTTATCCTTAAATAAGCTAAGTAACCTTCTAGAATATGGGCCAAACTTAATGGTTTTGGGCCTTAAACCCTTTTAGATGATGTGTAAATAGGCTTGGTTAATTATTCAACCTAATTGGGCCTTTATAAATTATAGAAAATTATTTATATAAAATTCTGGGGCACTACAGGTAGCATTTATGCAACTTATGAATAATGTCTTCAGGCCATATCTTGACCAATTTACGGTCGTCTTCATCGATGATATTCTTATATACTCAAAGACTAAGGAGGAGCACGAAGAGCACTTGAGAATAGCCTTGCAAACCTTAAGAGAGCATCAACTCTTCGCAAAGCTTAGCAAGTGCGAGTTATGGCTAAAGGTGGTCTCTTTCCTTAGCCATATTATTTCAAAGGAAGGTATCGTTGTCGATCCTTTTAAGGTAGAAGCTGTTAAAGATTGGAGCTGGCCAACGACCATGTCCGAAGTTAGAAGTTTTCTGGGTCTAGCTGGTTATTATAGGCGATTCATTAAAGATTTCTCTAAAATCGCCATCCCTTTGACTAGACTTACAAGAAAGGAGAACCCTTTTATATGGTCAAAGGATTGTGAAGAAAGCTTCCAAACTCTTAAAAATTATCTCACTACGGCCCCTATCTTGGCACTACCTGTTGAGGGTGGTGGCTTTGAAGTCTATACTGGTGCATCTGGCATTGGCCTAGGATGCGTTCTCATGCAAAATGGAAAGGTGATTTGCTATTCATCATCCAGGCAAATAAAGCATCACGAAGAAAACTACCTTGTGCATGATCTGGAACTAGATGCGGTTATATTCACCTTGAAAATTTGGTGACACTACCTCTATGGGGAGAAGTTCACTATATTTTCAGATCATAAAAGATTGAAATACCTCTTCACCCAAAAGGAATTAAACATGAGACAACGCAGATGGTTGGAGTATCTCAAAGACTTCGACTTTACTATCCAATATCATCCAGGCAAAGCAAATGTTGTAGCTGACGCTCTCAACAGAAGACCAATGGCAACTCTAGCAAGCCTCAGGAAAGGTACGACTTGTCTTATCAAGGATTTTGCTCATTTAAATCTCGATGTTGATAAAGAAGAGGAAGGATGTATGATTGCAAATATAAGGTCACAACCTACATTGATTAAAGATCTAGTCAAATTATAATAAAATGATCCCACATTGATGGAGATCAAGGCAAATATTGATCAAAGGCCGGAATTCTCCATTTCAACTGATGGAAGACTATTGTTTAAGTATCTAATCTGTGTGCCGAATCATGTTGACACTAAGGAATTGATCATGGAAGAAGCTCATAAATCAAGGTATGCTATTCACCCTGGTGCTACCAAGATGTACCAAGACTTAAAAAGAATTTACTGGTGGCCCAATATGAAAAGAGAAGTAGCAGACTTTGTATCTCGCTGCCTCACTTGTCAGCAAGTAAAGGTAGAACATTTGAAGTCCAGCGGGAAACTACACCCCTTGGATATTTCTGAGTGAAAATGAGAAAGTATAGGTATGGATTTCATCATGGGTTTGCCAAAGAAGAGAGGTGGACACGATGGTATTTTGGTGATTATAGACCGATTGACTAAATCTGCACATTTTCTATCAATTAAAAGTCGATGGTCTATAGATGTATTAGCAGCACTATACATGAGGGAAATTGTCAGATTACATGGAGTCCTTGTCACTATTATATCTGATCGAGACCCTCGATTGACATCATAATTCTGGAAGGGTCTACAACATTCATTAGGGACCCGACTCAACTTTAGCACTGTGTTCCATCCACAAACTGATGGTCAAATTGAAAGGACAAATCAGGTGGTGGGGGATATGCTCAGGGCTTGTGCTATTGATTTTGGAGGGATTTGGCACGACCACTTGCCCTTAGTGGAATTCACCTACAACAATAGCTACCAAACTAGTATACAAATGGCACCGTTCGAGACACTGTATGGAAGAAGCTGTTGCTCACCTATATGTTGGAATGAAGTAGGAGAAAGGTAATTTCTCGGCCCCGACATCATCAGGGATACTACCTAGAAGATAAAACTTATTCGGGAGAGACCACTACAAGAAAAATCGCGGATAGCGACCGACCTAGCGGTCGCTATTCAGTCGTAGATCGGTCGCAAATCTGCATTGCGACCGAACAGAGACTATCTAGCGACCGAACATGTCGGTCGCTATATACTAGTCGCTATATGGCGACCGACATAATTCGGTCGCAGTATCAGTCGTTACCAGAGACCGATTATAATCGGTCGCCTGATCGGTCGCCAATTAAATCGGTCTCAATTCGGTCGCTATTCGGTCTCTAATTATGTTGTATTTTTAAAAATAAAATTAACCTACCGGATTTATCCGGTCTCAATTCGGTCGCTAGTCGGTCGCCAAGTATAATTATTTAATAAAAGAAATATAACGTATAGTCGCTATTCGGTCGCAATTCAGTCTCCATGCGGTCGCTAATTTTGCATTATTTTTTTTTAAAAATTTATTTAAACTGATAAATAAATTACCTGATAAATAACAAATTCATAACATAAATATAAAATCAACTACACAGACAACAATATCGACAAATCTCAAATTCATCACATACAAACACCTGATAAATAACAATTTCATAAAACAATAATAAATCAACTACACGGATCACAATCTCCACGAACCTCAAATTACACACAATTAAAATAAAATCACAAATTAATCATACATCCATAATAATAAAATGACAACATACACAACTAAAATAAAATCACAAATCCTCCACATATGTCTCATCCTGGTCGTCGTCTCGTCCAACATCATCCTGGTCGTCGTCTCGTCCAACATCTCGCGACGGATGATCCTGTATATCATTTAAAAAAATTATAATCAAATCCTTAATAAAGAAATCAAGCATTAACAAGACTTAATAAAGAAATCAAGCATTAACAAGAGTATGCCAATAGTTTAAGCCAGCTCATTTTCATATATATAAATACACACACACAATATAAGTTCAAATTTCATCTTGTATTTTAAAAATGAAGTTTGAGCGCCGAGCTCAAACCGGGCATCCGATTTGGATTCCGTCAGTTCTGACAAGTCACTTTCATCTCCCCGGTCGTATTGGAATGATCGGCACGGCCATCCGACCGGTATTTCGAATTTTAGACCCCGGGACCCGTCCTAACAGTTCATTTGAACTAAGTGTATTTTAAAAATGAAGTTTGAGCGCCGAGCTCAAACCGGGCATCCGATTTGGATTCCGTCAGTTCTGACAAGTCACTTTCATCTCCCCGGTCGTATTGGAATGATCGGCACGGCCATCCGACCGGTATTTCAGATTTTAGAACCAAATGCCCCGTCCTAACAGTTCATTTGAACTAAGTGTATTTTAAAAATGAAGTTTGAGCGCCGAGCTCAAACCGGGCATCCGATTTGGATTCCGTCAGTTCTGACAAGTCACTTTCATCTCCCCGGTCGTATTGGAATGATCGGCACGGCCATCCGACCGGTATTTCGAATTTTAGACCCCCGGACCCGTCCTAACAGTTCATTTGAACTAAGTGTATTTTAAAAATGAAGTTTGAGCGCCGAGCTCAAACCGGGCATCCGATTTGGATTCCGTCAGTTCTGACAAGTCACTTTCATCTCCCCGGTCGTATTGGAATGATCGGCACGACCATCCGACCGGTATTTCAGATTTTAGAACCAAATGCCCCGTCCTAACAGTTCATTTGAACTAAGTGTATTTTAAAAATGAAGTTTGAGCGCCGAGCTCAAACCGGGCATCCGATTTGGATTCCGTCAGTTCTGACAAGTCACTTTCATCTCCCCGGTCGTATTGGAATGATCGGCACGGCCATCCGACCGGTATTTCGAATTTTAGACCCCCGGACCCGTCCTAACAGTTCATTTGAACTAAGTGTATTTTAAAAATGAAGTTTGAGCGCCGAGCTCAAACCGGGCATCCGATTTGGATTCCGTCAGTTCTGACAAGTCACTTTCATATCCCCGGTCGTATTGGAATGATCGGCACGGCCATCCGACCGGTATTTCAGATTTTAGAACCAAATGCCCCGTCCTAACAGTTCATTTGAACTAAGTGTATTTTAAAAATGAAGTTTGAGCGCCGAGCTCAAACCGGGCATCCGATTTGGATTCCGTCAGTTCTGACAAGTCACTTTCATCTCCCCGGTCGTATTGGAATGATCGGCACGACCATCCGACCGGTATTTCAGATTTTAGAACCAAATGCCCCGTCCTAACAGTTCATTTGAACTAAGTGTATTTTAAAAATGAAGTTTGAGCGCCGAGCTCAAACCGGGCATCCGATTTGGATTCCGTCAGTTCTGACAAGTCACTTTCATCTCCCCGGTCGTATTGGAATGATCGGCACGGCCATCCGACCGGTATTTCGAATTTTAGACCCCCGGACCCGTCCTAACAGTTCATTTGAACTAAGTGTATTTTAAAAATGAAGTTTGAGCGCCGAGCTCAAACCGGGCATCCGATTTGGATTCCGTCAGTTCTGACAAGTCACTTTCATCTCCCCGGTCGTATTGGAATGATCGGCACGGCCATCCGACCGGTATTTCAGATTTTAGAACCAAATGCCCCGTCCTAACAGTTCATTTGAACTAAGTGTATTTTAAAAATGAAGTTTGAGCGCCGAGCTCAAACCGGGCATCCGATTTGGATTCCGTCAGTTCTGACAAGTCACTTTCATCTCCCCGGTCGTATTGGAATGATCGGCACGGCCATCCGACCGGTATTTCGAATTTTAGACCCCCGGACCCGTCCTAACAGTTCATTTGAACTAAGTGTATTTTAAAAATGAAGTTTGAGCGCCGAGCTCAAACCGGGCATCCGATTTGGATTCCGTCAGTTCTGACAAGTCACTTTCATCTCCCCGGTCGTATTGGAATGATCGGCACGGCCATCCGACCGGTATTTCAGATTTTAGAACCAAATGCCCCGTCCTAACAGTTCATTTGAACTAAGTGTATTTTAAAAATGAAGTTTGAGCGCCGAGCTCAAACCGGGCATCCGATTTGGATTCCGTCAGTTCTGACAAGTCACTTTCATCTCCCCGGTCGTATTGGAATGATCGGCACGGCCATCCGACCGGTATTTCGAATTTTAGACCCCCGGACCCGTCCTAACAGTTCATTTGAACTAAGTGTATTTTAAAAATGAAGTTTGAGCGCCGAGCTCAAACCGGGCATCCGATTTGGATTCCGTCAGTTCTGACAAGTCACTTTCATCTCCCCGGTCGTATTGGAATGATCGGCACGACCATCCGACCGGTATTTCAGATTTTAGAACCAAATGCCCCGTCCTAACAGTTCATTTGAACTAAGTGTATTTTAAAAATGAAGTTTGAGCGCCGAGCTCAAACCGGGCATCCGATTTGGATTCCGTCAGTTCTGACAAGTCACTTTCATCTCCCCGGTCGTATTGGAATGATCGGCACGGCCATCCGACCGGTATTTCGAATTTTAGACCCAATGACCCGTCCTAACAGTTCATTTGAACTAAGTGTATTTTAAAAATGAAGTTTGAGCGCCGAGCTCAAACCGGGCATCCGATTTGGATTCCGTCAGTTCTGACAAGTCACTTTCATATCCCCGGTCGTATTGGAATGATCGGCACGGCCATCCGACCGGTATTTCAGATTTTAGAACCAAATGCCCCGTCCTAACAGTTCATTTGAACTAAGTGTATTTTAAAAATGAAGTTTGAGCGCCGAGCTCAAACCGGGCATCCGATTTGGATTCCGTCAGTTCTGACAAGTCACTTTCATCTCCCCGGTCGTATTGGAATGACCAATAGTTAATCCGTGTAGTCAGAAAGAAGGGATAATGATGATCGATCCAAAGTGATAGGGAAGTTTAACTGGTTCAGAATGGATAGCATACTCCCATGCGTTGATGCATATAAAACCAGTCTGTTTGAATCTACAAAGCAATCATCACACATTGACAGTTTAATTGGATCTACACAAAGCAATCATCATGGAATTGTGTCATTTAAGTCTACAAATAATGCCGACACACTTGATGATAACTCCTCAATAAATCAGACACCAATGAGTAAAGCTTGACATGATCGCTCTCCATGCACATAATGCCATTTGTGGAGCTATTAGGGGTGCTTTCGCCTTTCAGTAGGACTATATCAAACGGCAGAATAGAATTAACAACGAGCTTCTGTATAAACAGAGCAGTGGCATCCCTGCAAACCTTTTGAGAGTTGAGTCGAATGCTTATGGTAGGTTGAGTGCTTGTGGTACAAATTTATACTAAACCGAGGAGCAAAATTTAGCAATCTTAAGTTAATGGCTAAGCATGTGAAGTTCATAACAATCCAATGTCTAATCATCTATATTACTATAATTTAACGGAGGGGTACATTTCATAATTTGCAGCAATATTCCAGCAGGTATCCAATATCTAAACATCTCTATATCTATCATCATGTCTCCAAGAGATGAGAAAAGTAGACTTCAAGAGCAGGCATTAGAATTACAGAACCCTTCCGGGAGGAAAAGAACAAGAAAGAAAGGTGAAGAACGTTAACCATTCTTATAGCAATAAAAATCCGGTCGTGCAAGCAATTCCCATTTTTCTATTCACACCTTCATTGATCAGAATATATGTTACTAGCTTCCAATTCCAGTATGACGCACGTACGATTTAGTCAGAGACTGACAGCAACCTGCCAAAGAAACGTGCTAAGCACTTCTTCCGCACCTCAAACCTCTGACAATCTTATCTTATTAATCAAGCGGGACCATGCACTCCCCTTATGCACGCAACAAAACTAATCAAAGAAACGAAACTCCAAAAAAACCAAATAAAAAAAATCCAGGGATAGCAGACCTCTTGGCGGAAGAACCACCCGACGCATCCGCCGCCGCCGGCTTCTCGTCCCTGTTCTTCGCCGCCGATCACAAGTCGTATTGGAATGACCGGCACGGCCATCCGACCGGTATTTCAAATTTTAACTACTCTACGGTACATCCATGAACGATCTTCAGACATTTTCCCTATGCAAATGAAATGTAAACACACAAAACTTTAACATGTTTAACAAAATAAAAACTCCAACCCTTTCCTCACATCGTCCATCTCTGCCATTTTAAATAGGAAGGAAATATCATTTAGATTTTCACTTTTTAACCCATCTGTGAAGGTTTGATCGCACGATTAATTACTATATGTGTTGTGTTATTTGCTAAAAATTTCGGCAGCATCTCCTCACACCTCTCCGATATACCACAAAATATTTATTGATTAAGAAATTTTCTTAAACACTTACTAATAAGTGGTTAAGAAAATAATCAAAATCAATAAAGGTATATCAGAGAGGAATGAGAAGACGCATCCAGCCAAAATTTTTAACAAACAACACAAACACATATAGTAATTAACCACCTAAGTGCGATCAAACATTCACAGACTGTCCAAACGGGACAATTCAAGACTTTGAGTTAGATATACACATTCTCATCATTCAAAATGAGAACGTGCACATCAATCCCAAAGTCTTGAACGGGTAGATTGATTGACACGGGCTTAACACGCTCTCCTAAGATACGTGCAATGTTAGGTTGCACCCACGCATCTCAGCTAACATACAACACCCAACTAATTAAATATTGACAAGATACTAACACATTCTAAAAACATAGCAATAACATGTGAAATTGACAATACATGTACACAATGAAAACATGAATTTTATTGTAACATCCAACACATTCAGTTAATTTTCTTGGTCGGCTGTACCATCCCAACCTTATGAGTTTGATAGGGTACTGTTTGGAGGATGACCACCGGCTGCTGGTGTATGAGTTCATGCCACGGGGAAGCCTGGAGAACCATCTTTTTAGGAGTATGTCTGTTTCGATTATTCTCTGCACCGTTTGGTTTGCTGACTCATTTAGGCACCTGTTTTCTTAAAGAAAAAAAATTGCAATGCGCAGTGGCCTCACCTTTTACCCAATGGTTACCTACGTAGTTCTTTTGAATCAGTTTTTGAACCCCACAATGTCGATTCTGCAGGGGGTTCATACTTCCAGCCTCTCTCCTGGAACCTTAGGATGAAGGTTGCTCTTGGAGCCGCAAAGGGGCTGGCCTTTCTGCATGGTGCTGAAACAAAGGTTATATATCGGGATTTTAAGACATCAAATGTGCTTCTTGATTCAGTAAGTGGAGACCCTTGTCTTATAGTTGATGGATGATATGTTTTCTTGATTAACGTTCCCCGTCATGATGTTCTGCCTCTCAAATCCCTTCTTTGCAAACCTACAAAATTATAATGCCAAGCTTTCCGACTTTGGCTTGGCAAAAGATGGACCAACTGGTAACAAGAGCCATGTGTCAACTAGGGTCATGGGAACATACGGATATGCTGCTCCTGAGTACCTTGCAACAGGTAAACCTTTGGTTCCAAACTGCTTGTATGTCCCTCCATCTTTTTGTCTTTAGGTGTTCCATTTTCAAGTGCTGATCAGTGTGTCTCAGATTTTTGGATGGCATTTGTCTTGCTTTTTTTTTTCTCTGTGGGTAACAAGATGCCATTTTCTCTTCGTAAATGAGAAAATTGTGCCGAAATGACACGAGGAGTCGGCAAATAATTCGGATTAAAACAGAAACTGAGTTGGTAAGGGACCTTGAATAAAACATAGATTACCCATGAATTTCTCCTTGAATAAAGTGTTGACAGCTCAGGAATATTTGATCTGGAGAGTGATAGTATTGTCCATTGGCATGATTAAGATTCTCTAGTGTAATATTTGATTGTCATCTCCGAGATATTTTTGGAGTGAATTAGGGGCGGGTATATCACCCCGACTGACCCACTCCTAACCCACCTCGGGTGATTTATTTCACCCCTTTTTAAGAATTCACATACCCTAACTTTATCTCTAACCGACTCCGATTAAGAAAAAAAAACGAACTAAATAAGAATAACTCGTCTCACCCTAATTAATCTATCGTAATCGGATTTACTTCTTTATCAAAGTGGCCCTACGAAATTAGTCCATCGCTTGCGGGTCGTGACAAAGTGCCTTCAAACGTTAAGATTGCGTTTGAGAACGCAGATAGAAAAAGAGGCCATGGAATGATTATTTAAGCCTCAGTCTTTAAATAAAACTCTAGTGACACGTATTACATCTGTTGAATTTTTACACTATTTTTGGTTCTCATAAGAATGATGGGGTCATATGTAGAGTTCATCTTGTACCTTTGCTTTAAAATTCTCATAATCCAATGTTTGGATTTGTTGGTTCTCAAGTTCTTGGATTTTGGGTTTGCTACAGTTTTAAATCGAAAAATAAGAATTGGGGAAAATACATGACACAATAAATGGACTGCATATTGAAGCCAGAACATTAATAACGGACCGGACAAACTAAAAAGATAATCTTATAATATTTCACACTATTTTACAGGAGAACAAATGATATGTGGACACCATCTCAAGAGTCTTAAATAAATCAGGTTCATTGCACGAGCATAGCCCCTCCCCCGGAGCCCCTCCACCGGAGCCCCTCCCCCTCCACCGGAGCCCCTCCCCCTGCGCAGCCCCCCCTCCACCGGAGCCCCTCCCCCTGCGCAACCCCCTCCCCTCCACCGGAGCCCCCTCCCCCTCACCCCTGCGGAGCCCCCTCCCCTCCACCGGAGCCCATCCCCCTGCGCAGCCCCCCCTCCACCGGAGCCCCTCCCCCTGCGCAGCCCCCTCCCCTCCACCGGAGCCCCCTCCCCCTCACCCCACCGGAGCCCCTCCCCCTGCGCAGCCCCCTCCCGTCCACCGGAGCCCCCTCCCCCTCACCCCTGCGGAGCCCCCTCCCCTCCACCGGAGCCCCTCCACCGGAGCCCCTCCCCCTCCACCGGAGCCCCTCCCCCTGCGCAGCCCCCCCTCCACCGGAGCCCCTCCCCCTGCGCAACCCCCTCCCCTCCACCGGAGCCCCCTCCCCCTCACCCCTGCGGAGCCCCCTCCCCTCCACCGGAGCCCATCCCCCTGCGCAGCCCCCCCTCCACCGGAGCCCCTCCCCCTGCGCAGCCCCCTCCCCTCCACCGGAGCCCCCTCCCCCTCACCCCACCGGAGCCCCTCCCCCTGCGCAGCCCCCTCCCGTCCACCGGAGCCCCCTCCCCCTCACCCCTGCGGAGCCCCCTCCCCTCCACCGGAGCCCCTCCCCCTCCCCTGCGCAGCCCCCTCCCCCTCCCCTGCGGAGCCCCCTCCCCCTCACCCGAGCTCCACCCCCCCTCCCAGACCAACCTCCCCCGCCACCCCCTCCCACCGAAACCCCCCTCACTGGAACCCCTCCAAGAAGAAAAAAAATGAGAAATAGGGCATGGTCGATGGCCGGCGGGGAGGGAGAGGGGGGGGGAGAGAGGCGCGGGGCTGGAGGGAGAGGAGAGGGGGGGGAGATCGAGAGGGAGAGGACTTACCAGACCGAGGAGGGTGACGACGAGGACGACGGGGACCGACGAGGTCGACGGCGAGGATGGTGCGGGGCTGGCCGAGACAGCGAGCTCCGGCGTCCGTCCACCACCACGCCGCTCGCCACGCCCGTGGCCGCAAGGCAGAGGGGGGGGGGGGGAGGGCGAGGGGGCCGGAGGGGGAGGGGAGAGCTCCGGTGGAGGAAGGTTATCAATGCAGGGGGGAGATGGTCGCGCTGTAAATGCAGTCATATCAGCGACCGATTAGAGACCGAAATATATTCGGTCGCAACATCGGTCTCCAATTCGGTCGATTTTGAAAAAAAAGAGACCGGAATAAATTCGAGCTAAATATAGCGACCGATTGGAGACCGAAATAAATTCGGTCGCCAAAACGGTGTCAGATATGCGACCGATTATTTCGGTCGCCGAATTGGTCTCTATTTGGGACCGACTAGCGACCGATTTAATCGGTCTCTAATTCGGTCGCTATAGCCACTTTTTCTTGTAGTGGACTCCAGATGGCTCAAGATAGGTAAAAATCATATGTTGATAATAGAAGGTCCGATATAGAATTCCAAGTAGGAGATCATGTATTCCTTAAGGTTTCTACGGGTCGAGGTATTCGAAGGTTCGGCATCAAAGGCAAGCTCACTCCGAGATTCATTGGCCCCTTTGAAATTCTTGAAAGGGTTGGTGAAGTCACATATCGAATAGCTTTACCCCCTTAATTGGCTGGAGTCCATGATGTATTTCATGTCTTAATGCTCAAAAGGTACGTCTCCGATCCATTCCATGTCTTAACTTATGACAACCTGGAGATTAAAAAGGATTTGATGTGTGAGAAAAAGTCAATCAAAATAATTGAACGAGATGTATGTCAACTTTGGAATAAAACTATTCCCATGGTCAAATGGAGCAAATCTTGTCCACATGAAGCAACATGGGAAACCGAAGATGCCATATGCAAAAGATTTCTAGAGATATTTGAATTTAAGTACACTCTCCTTAGCAAATATTATTACAATAAATTTGGGGACCAAATTCTATTAAGTGGGGGAGGGTGTAACGCCTGAGAATTTTCTAAGAATTTTTTAGGATTAAAATATAATTATTTGGCATTTTTAAAGGATAGTGGATGATTAAGAAGAATTAGAGATTTATTAACTCCATTTAAAGGCCCTATATTTACCAAGGGCTAAGCCCAACTTAGATAGGCCCAAAGACCCAATTTCAAGGCCTTTTGACCCAAGCCCATTAATAGAAACATAATTTAGGTAAATTACCGATTTAAAGTGGGATATATACATCAATTAGGGGATAAATGGGGTGATAATACAAACATCCAAAAATTTCAGATTTAATGAAGCCTGGCGGTCTATCGCGCGACCGCCAGACCCACCCTAGCGGTCCGGCTATGACCACTAAGTAACCCAGTTCCGTGAATGGAAGAAAACTTGAAAAGCATGGATCTTTGGCGAAGTAATCACCTTGGATCGAAGCTACCTGGCATAGATGACTCTTTAGAAGTCTCTAGGGATTAACTTTACTCCAATTTAAGACTCTAGGTTCGATCTAATCCCTTAAACCTAGGCGAATCCTATAAATAGACCCTAACTTCGACTCATGCGAACCCTAATATTGGCTCGCGTATTTTCGTGCTAGAAGCCCTAGCCGTTGGAGAGTTAGAGCCTCTGCAAGTCGCTGGATCGCAACGGTCTGCACAGGAACCAGAACGTCGGTTCAGTGAAGATCAGGAAAATAGAAGCCATAATCGAGGTATTTAGCAATTAGTCCTTTAGAACTTTCTGTCCTCCTTCATACCTTCTATCCACCCTCCAATTTTCATGGATTTAGGTCAAGAGGATCGGGAGATAGAGGGACGGGAAGTTTTTGGTTTGGCACAGAACGTGCAGAACTAGGGTCTACTTCCAGTCAAAAATCTAAAGTATAGGGAACGAATCAAAGGTAGGTTATCTCATGAAAAGGCTAAATTAACGTGTTAGGAATAAAAGCCATCTCTTTCCTCCTATTTTCATTAATTGCACATAACGAATTTCATGTTTTATTATGACTGCGCATATATGGTTAACTTAGCATGCATAGTTCATACCTTTAATAATGAAAATAATAAATCATGACTACACATGCGTCTCCATGTCTTAATATGATGTTATGAAGCCTTATTTACCTGTTGGCACATTATACTATGCATCTATCTACCTTAGATTAGCGTATATTTCGATTTTATAACCGTTTACAGTAGACAGGAAGAAACGGTCTTCCTGAGACCGCCAGAGTTCCTTAGTGGTCCTACGATAGACCGCTAGGCCCTATCAAACGGTCCTCAAGTGACCGCTAGATTTTCCTAAATTCTATATTTATGTTAACCTAAAACACAATGTAGATTAACCCTATTTATCATATGATAAACCTAGATAATTAGACTCTATTCATGTTTAAAGCACTCATAAACTTGGATATGTTTCATGGTTTCATGCACTTAGCCGTTATTTTAAATATAAGTTAGTTTCATGCCAAAATAATATATTCTTGTATTAAATGCATATTTGAAAGTGATAGATGAACTTGTTTCACTATTGGTTGATCGCTATTTATCATGATCCTTCTTATCTAGAGTGTTTTCTTAAGTACATGGCACGTATTCTGGTATGATGTTATTAGATACACTTTACATATTAAGCACACAATCTTGGACTTGTGATCCTCTCCGTTGGATATTCCTTCCACCGGACTAGGTGATATTGTTTCAAGACCTCCGTAAGTCTCCGCGAGCCTGGGATTCCCACTAGGACGCTGAGCTGGTTGTACCCTAAAAAAACCCAATTGTCTAGAAGGCAATTTACCGATGTTTTATGTGTTCTTGACCTTAGCGGCCTGATGGATGACCGCCAGAGGTACCTAGCGGCCATTTACCTGACCGCTAAAGACCCCTAGTGGCCCTACCATGACTGCAAGTCTCCAGAAGGTTTCACTGTGTTGACACTTTCTTTCTTCATGCGTCGACTCTGTCCATAAAACGGTCTAGACATGACCGCATGAGTCTCTAAACGGTCCAGTAAACGACCGCCTTATCCCTGATTTTGTCTAACCCGAGGTTTGACCTTTGGGTTGGGTTTCTATAAATTCCTAGATGGTCTAATGATTGCTTGGAACTTAACACTTGTCAAATAAGGTATTAATAACTTATGGAAAGTAAAGAATATGTCGTTATGCTGTCGATTTTTCTCCCTGGCATAACCTTGTTCTAAGTCCATTTTGAACTCTCATATTCTTATTTGGTGCATTTCTTACCTTGATATTTGTTATCATGGACCCATAGTTTGAACTTGTTACATCATTGGCCACATTTATATTTCTCGTGGAAGTAGCTTGATTTATAATTTGAAGATGCAAGAGCGGGCACAGATAGTGTCCAAGGGCTCCACTCTAGTCCCCTCGACTGATGGCCGAAAATATACTATAAACCATGGGGTATGATGAACACTGGCGTCGTATTGCACTGGGAATACTTTTTTATAAACGAGTGAAGATCCACGAGACAATCTTATAAAATTACATGGTTGCTAGTACATTCTCGTTACATGACTTTCTAGTGCATAGCCTTTATGGTTATGAAAAAGTGAATTCTTGTTCATGAAAGGCCAGAATTACACTCATGTTATATTCTTGATAAATCATATTTCTAGTGTTCTCATGTCTCACCTTGATCATGTATTGTTACTTTGGTTTATTTGTTGGGTCCCACGTAGTGCAATCAGATCTAGAAGGGGGGGTTGAATAGATCCTTTCAAGAATAATGGCCTATTTAAATATAAAACTCTTAGCTACCAAAAACATATACCACTCCCATGAAATGAATGAAACCATTAGGCAGAATGCGCAGCGGAATTAAAACGGAATGGCTTAAGAGGAAATGGCGGTCTAAAGACTACACAGGCAGACCTGTGTAAACACGGTGTTTGCTTGGAGCCCCACCAAGTCAATCTGGAGTGTATGCTCTAGTGATCACCCAAAGTGTGTGTAGGTGCACGCACAATGATCCTCATTTGCAGGAGGATACTTGATGCGCTCGACACCCGTCGTTTAAAAATGCCGTGCCACACAATTTCAATATTTATAAAATCGCACTCACTCACTTAAATGGATTTGAAAACACGAGTAAAGTGGTAAGAACGGGTCGATCCCACGAGGAGGAAATATTTTAAATTAAACTTACTTGGAAACTTACTTGTATTTGAGAAAATTCGAGTTTGAGTAAGCTTAAAATAAAAGAAAGCAAAATGCATGAAATTAAATCTAGATAAAGGAACAAGTGAAGAAATGAGTTGAGGAATCGAAAGAGTGACGCCGTCCACACCGTGTCGAGTCTTTGATCGTCGCCCCGCATAGGTGTAACGCCGCAATGAGAGGACCGAAGAAGAAACTCCGCATTGGGATGTTTTAGATGAAAATAGAAGGGTGGATGGAAGAAGAACACAGAGAAAACTATAATGAAAATAGGGTGAGTTAAGGAGAGAAATAACTTTAAAACTAGATAGAATTAGAAGAAGTGACAGAAGAGAATGTTGAAGATTGGAGGGTTAGGAAGAAGTTTTATGAAGAGTGCAAAAATAGAAAATGAGAGGAATAAGGTGAAAGACGTGAAAAATCGAGATCTATTGGCGCGGATGAACAGTGACTGATCGAAAAATAGAACTGTGGAAAATTAATTATAACTTTGAAACGAAGAAGAATTGGAGGAAGTAGTAGAAGAAGAAAATGAAGATCTACGAGAGAGGAACAACGTTTATGAAGAACTTAGATAGAAAAGAGGACTGGAAGGGCATAAAAACGGAGAAACAAAAGAAGGTATCAACTCAGATGAACAGTAATGTGCCAGGACAGCAAGTGGAAAAACGTGCAATAGCTTAAAAACAGAGATGATTTAGAGGAAGAGGTAGAAAGAGAAAATGTAGAACTTTGAAAACTGAAGAAGTTTACATAAGACAGTAAGTTGAAAGGAAGAATATAAAAATATGTAAAGGGCTAAGAAAGACTAAAATCTCAAAAACTTACATTAATAACAAAATAAACATACAACCCCAAAACTCACAACCTACGTAACCCATCTTCTAAGGCCAAGAGAACCCCCTTTAATCTCAACAACAAGGCCCCTTTTATAGGGCCAAAACATAACCCATTTCCCATGTGAACACCTTGACCTTTACTTGCCATTTTCTTGAAAATCAAGGCCCATCATCCTCTTTCTCTACTCACTTTCAAACTGCAAGTTTAGTTGGCCACTTTTGTTGAAGATACTACCAACCTTGCTTCTCTCTCTCTTTTCCTCACTTTCTTCGTCGGCAGCCGCATGTGTTGAAGCCTCTGCCTTTGCGTTTGACCGCCCAGCTGAGCACGTGGAGAAGAGGCCCACTAGCAAGCCGTTTGTGCATGTTGTGACCTTGGCCTTGTCAACAGCCCATCGCCCACCTTTACGTGAATGCTGCCAACCTTGGTGTGAAGAAACCTTTGAAGCATTTGCTGTTGCCCTGTTGGCTTATTGCCATGGCGAAGCTTTTGAAGAGGCTTATTGCCATGGCGAAGCTTGTGAAGAGACAAAGTGGACCCATTTGCATGCGTTGTTAGAAGACCCGCCACCTTATCTTGCATGAAGTGGAGCCTCTTATTGTCATGTGAAGTGAAGTGGAGCCATGAAGCCTATCTAGCTTGTGCCTTCACTGTGCATGCATTTGGCCCACCTGAATGTGTGTTCAGGTGAAGACTTTCATGCCATACACTCATATGTATTATATATATATATAAAATATATATATATAATACATATATATAATAAATATATATATAGTACACACATATATATAATCCATATATATATAATACACACACATATATAATACATATATATATACCCATATATATAATACATATATATATATAATACATATATACATAATACATATATATATAATGCACATATATCTAATACATATGAGTGTATATATATATTTATTGAATGATCAATATATTATTATTATTATTTTTCTTTTTTAAATAATCCCATGGGCCTTTAGATGTGGGAATGGATTTTGACCCATTTGTCTTCTTATTTATTTTCTTTTCATTCTCCTTGTCGTGATCTTCCTTTGTGCCTGTAAAATAGAATCAAAAATTAATTAAATCAGGCAATTAAGCATTGGAGAGGGGGATTTCTGTAGCACAATTAAGAGCTGCCAGACTAGGCCCATCAGGACCGAACGAGGCTCAGCTCATCCAAGTGACAGCCCTTTAGGGCCCACTTCGGCAAAAAAACCCAATGAAGATCACTCGGGATCCCATCCTTCCTCGGCGGCCCTTAGGCTCGGAAGACTCGAACGTCAGGACGGAGGAAGACCCACGCCCGAGCCATCCCTCCAACGGGATAAGGGTCAAGCGCTCCACGCCCACTCCGATCTGACTGCATCCGAGCTATGCCAATCGCCCGGACAGGGCTGGCACTTCTCATGCTTGGATCGACTGACAAGTGTTTATCCATGCAGCCGTTGAAAGACCTTTATGAGCAGGAGTTCAGGGGGATAAGGGAGCCACGATCCCCCAAGGTCATGAAGAGCCCACGACGAGGACGTAACGATCCCATGATGAAGACGTAACGATCCCATGATGAGGACGTAACTCCCACCTAAAACTCCTCAGCTTATGGGACTCATCCGGGGAGCTCGCTATATAAACCAGGGACTCCCTCCGGCGGCAGGTAAGGCAGATACAAGCCTAACACTTCCTGAGTAGGAACCACTTCACCATCTTGGTGTTGGGGGATCTCGCGCATTTCTTTCTACCTCCCTCAATACCTTCCACCAACGCTCTACTGACTTCAGCATAAGAGGGTTTCCCTAGGGAACCATCCCTGGGCCTCCTGATTTGTTTCCCTTTCTCTGCAGTTCACTATCCGGTGATCATCCTCCGAGCTCAGGACCAGCGCAAGATCACGCCCCTTCATCTGGCGCCGTCTGTGGGAAACGACCAAAGAGCCAGTATGGTGAGAAGAAGTTCAGGGAAGAGGTCCGCCGGTGACAGGGGAAAGGCCACGGTGGCGGTGGGGGAAGGCCCCTCACAAGCCTCCCAAAACCCCCCCTCCGGTGCCAGCACTCCCGCCGACGGACCGCCCCCTCCGCCTGTGGTCGGGCTGCCGCCCCCTCCTCCCACGGCGGTAGGGCTGCCGCTCAACGGCGGCACCGACTCCTTCCAAGCCCTCAACGCGAAACTGGACGTCCTTGTGGAACTCATGAGGACCCAGGCGGCCAGGGATGGAAGGTCATGCGCCCCTCCGGAGAGCCCTCCCTATGAGAACGTGTCCCAACACACCACCGGAGGCCGCTTCACCCTCCGAGGACAGCAGCTCATCCGTAACAAAGTAGGAGGACCCTCGCAAGCCCCCCCTCCGGAGCAAGAGGCTTCCTCCACGCTGAAGCGGGGCAGGCATGGGGCACGCCATCCCCTCCCGGAGATCGAAGTCCCCAGGGAGCGCCAGGATAGCCTGCCTTCACGCCCCCTCAGCCCTACGGCGCAGCGGCAGCCGGAACTATCCCTCCAACTGTGAGAATTCGAGAGGCGTTTCGCAGAGCAGGAGCGCGCCCTGCGAGCCCTACAGAAGACCTCTCCACCAGAGGATGAGGAGAGATCCCCGTTCTCCAACCATATCTTGAAGGCAGAGGTATCTCCCCGAACCTCCATCCCGACCTTCAAGCCGTACGACGGCCAGGGCGACCCGGCCGACCACTTCGATAGCTTCGACGCTCTGATGACCCCTCACAGCGCATCCGATGCCATCAAGTGCCGAGCCTTCGCGACCACCCTGGTCCAAGGCGCCCAAGCATGGTTCCGGGCCCTCGCCCCCAGATCCATCTGAGACTTCAAGAAGTTCAGGCGAGTATTCAAGGAGAGTTTCAACGGTAGCGGCCCCCCAAGGTCGGTAGCGGGGCTTTTGGCCCTCAAACAGGCGCAAGGGGAAAAACTTCGGGCTTACATCCTCTGATTCAAATCGGAAGCCCTGAGGATCCCCCACCTGGACGTTGCCTCGGCCATAACCGCACTGACCGGGAGCACCCGCGACGAGAACCTCCGCCGCGAGCTTGTCCTCCACCCTCCCTCGACCCTTGCTGCGCTAGTGACTCTAGCATTGCGCCACGCCGAGTGTGAGGAAGTGCTCAGTGCATGCCGAGAAGCAACAGGCTCGGGTCGGGAGGGAGACAAGAAGCAGGCACCCGAGCCAAGCTCGGGCCCAGGGAAAAGGCAGAATCGAGACGGGGAACACAAGGAACCGTCACGGAGGTATGAGCGGTACACTATCCTAACCGCTCCAGTATACGAGATTTATGAAGACATCAAAGGCTAAGGCCTCCTCCGCCAACCCGAGCCAATGAAGTCAAAGAACCGCAGTCGCAGCAAGCATTGCCTGTTCCACAGCGACCACGTGCATCATATCGGCGACTGCCACCAGCTCCAGGACGAGATCGAGCGTCTCGTTCGTCAGGGGCACCTGTCCTGGTTCGTGGCCGGGCACCAGGAAGACCGAGGCACCCCAGAGGAGATCGACAAGGTCCCCCGAGGGGTCCACATCAACGTCATCGCCGAAGGAGCTGCATCAGGAGGAGACAGTGGTCGGGGAAGGAAGCATCATGCTGAGCGGGCGAGCCGAGCCATCGAGGCTCCCAGGGCCTCGCCAAGCGAACCCCAGGTCCTAATCTTCTCCGACCAAGACCTGGAGGGGCTGAGCACCCCGCACGACGACACCCTAGTGATATCGGCCACAATAAGCCATTGTAACGTAGACAGGATTCTGGTTGACAATGGAAGTGCCCCTGATGTATTATCCTACGAATGTTTCCTTAAAATGGGGGAGGATCCGTCTAAACTCCGCCCGTTCCGGACCCCCCTGTGCGGGTTCAATGGCTAGGCCACCTGATGGGGACATCACCTCCCATGCCCACGTTCACAGCTCGTCTCCTCGCCCCGGTTGCATCCGGCATGGTTTAGTCATTTAATTTTAAGTCCTATGTAATTTTATTTGAGTCATTTGATGTATTTTCCCTTTTATTTGAGTCATGTTCCTAGGTCTTACATTTATTTTCCTAAGTTTGAGTGTCATTAGATTGTGTAATGTGCTATTGGGCCCAATTCTTCGGGCTTGGCCCATGAGCCCCCCCTACCCCTTCGGTTATTTGTTATTGAGTCTTTTGTAAGGGACTTATTGTAAAATGTGGGTTTCCTATATATAGGGCCCTATTTCCTTCATTTGGAGGTAATGAATCAATGAATGAAAAAAACTTACCATTTTGAGAGTTTACACTCCTTATCTAGTGGAGAGATTCCATTTTTTAGGTGAGAAACCCTAGGGGAGAGATTCCCCACCCTTCCCTCTCTTAATCTCTCTTTTTCACTCCACTTTCTCCCTCCTCAACACCCAAATTCGAATTTTCTTCTCTCTCCTCCCCCTCTCAACCACTTCCAACCCCCACCTACCTCCATTAACTCCCCACAACTTCCCACAACCCCTCTTTAATCCTCACCTAGTCCCAAGGAAGTTCCACCACTCAAAACCCCACCCTCCAACCACCACCTACCCCTTTCACTTCCCTAAGCATATCTCCACCTTCTCAAAGCTGAATTAACTCATTCCAAAGCCCAAATTCGAATCTCCCCATCCCTCCTTGCTCCCTAGGTCGCACCCCTCCTCTCCCCTCAAGCCAAGTTCACCCCCCTCCTCTCTTCTCCACTCCAGCTTTGTGTGCAGGCCGACCTGCAGATTAGCACTCTGTTGCAGCGACATCCACGACTGCATCCTGATTCTGCTGGTGGCGTGGCCCAACTTTATGGAAAGGCCTCCCTGTGCTCTTCGCAGGCGAGGTGGAATCACTCCATTCTGAGTTCGTGGCCGTCCGTGAAGGCTGTTCTTCCCCGACTGCGCAGAACCTCTCAGACCAAAATCCAGAGCGCCAGAGAAGACTCTCCCACGATGAACCTTGAAGGAATCAGCCTTCAGGGTCTTCTACAAAGATCTTCCTCCCCCTGTCAGCGTCCAGGAACAGAAGGCGGAGCTCCGTTCAGAATCCGACAATCAGAGATATTAATTTTATACCACAACCACGCCGGTCTGCCTCCTCACAGTCTGCCCCGACCACCGTCTACTTCGCTGGACACCCAGCTCATCTCCGACATCAGAAGACTTCCCCGTTTGTTTTGCTGCAAAGTAGACTCGTCAATGATTCCAACGAGTCCAGCGGTACCAGATTTGGAGCTCAGGAGCAACCGTGACCGCTTCTGCAACCTGCTGTTTCAGACTGAGCTCGGCTAGAGACCAGAGCTGCATCCATCTTCCAGTCGCCGGAGCAGTCAGCCCCCAGATCAGAACGTCGTCCAAAAATTCAGGCTGCACCCCTCTCCGGTTAGCAATCTTTTGGCGCAAGTATCATCAGATTCTGAGCTCGGTGGATTTATTGGCTGCATCAACATCGACTCCATGTCCAGAATTACAGAAGCTAGACAGAATCGGCGAAGCTCGGAAACTCGGTTTCCTTTGCATCTCTCCCCACCCCGCTTGACCGGCTGAAGGCCCCTCCCTGTGTGGAGGTAGTTTTGAATGTATTAAGCATAACCCCCACCCCAAGATCACCCCTCCTGCGTGAGGAGTAGTGCTGTACCGTTTGTAATTTTAGGTCAAGCTACACCACCGCGGCGTGTGGGGATCCACCGCCTCCCCGCTCGCCCTCGTCTCCGAGCGGGACCGGTTTCTTCAAACCGGTCGAGTAAGTGCTCTAAACCCTTGCTCATTGTGCTTGTCTTTCAATGTTTGTTTCTTAGCTCCGCTGGTTGTGCGAGAGAGAGCCCGATCCTCAAGCCCCGTTGCCTTGAGTGATCACCGTGGGAAGAGTGAAACCGGTGCCCTTGGCACTTTGTCGGCCCCATTGAATTGGGTTCCACATCCTTTTGGGAATCAAGCCTTGGCCTTGCTGGCCCTCTACCAGCAAGGGCCCAACCCCACATCTTCACCTTGGCATTGCCAAGTTACCCCGGGCTTGGGTGAGCGACGAGAGAGCGGCGGCCCAAATTGGCCCATTTAGAATGCGAATGTGCTTGCTTGCTTAAGTCCAAGATTGTGTCACATCAAGTGGTATCAGAGCAAGTTCACAACTTGTCTCTCCACAAGTTGGTCCTAGGGCATGTTTATGCATTTAGAGTCCTCGGTTGCATCTCCCATGTCCACTAGAATGGCCACTTCATACCCGTCATATTCATCCCCATTAACTTTCCCAAGAAGCCCAAATCCTCATGGAAGCTCCATTGCCAACAAAGTGGGTAGCAATACCTCTATCATAGAAGCCCTACCTAATGTCCTTAATCGGCTTGAAGATATCATGTCTCGACTCGACCGACTTGAAGGAAATAGCCGTGCACCAAGAGTGAATGAGAGTGACCTTTGGGGAAATCTAGAAACCATATTTTTAGAACACTTGAAAATTAAAACCCCCGCCTTTGATGGATCCAACAGCCCAAGCCTTTACATAGATTGGGAGATTTCCCTAGACCAATTCTTTAAAAGTTGCCCCTTGAACGATGAAAGGAGAATGAGGCTAGCCAAGGCACACCTCTCCAAACAAGCTAAAACTCATTGGTTAGTTGTGGAAGGTTTAAGAAGGATCTGCAGGGAGGCCCCCATTAGCACTTGGGATGAGATGAAGGTCGAGCTTAGGAAAACCTACACTCTCCAACCCTCTCCCTCCTACTCAAATCACAAAAGCCCAAGGAGTACTTCAACTCCTTCATCCCCACCCGGTCAATCCAAGACCCCAATCACCCATTCCCTACCACTTCCCATCTCTCCCACCCCAACCACTACATTTACACCCCACCTCCAAGTCCACACCACAACCATAGGCCCCCATACCCAATTGGACCCCATGGCCAACTCTCCACCTAGGCCCATGGTAACCCCCACCACTACCTCTCCATCACCCCCAAAAAGAGACACTCCTCCCAAAACAAATCAACCCAAACCCCTTCAACCCACCCATCTTCCTCTCCCTACCCCAATCCAACTCCCCCCAAAGCCTCCACTACTACCCTCACCTATCCTAACCCAAGTTTCCCACTACCTACCACCCCGGATACACCATGCCCCAATCATCACCACACCCTCAAAAGCCCCTCTCACCTCCTTGGAAGAAGAACCCATACCCCACCCCATAGTGGTGAACACTCCAAACCCACTCTCCACCTTGGAGGAAAGCCAAGCCCAAATTGAAGAAGAAACAACACATGAGGGTCTTCACCTTATATCACCCTCTCTAGTTGGGACCAAGCTCATCTTAGGAGAACCCATTGTTAGTTGGCTAAAGGAGAGCCCAATTGGAGAGATCCGGGCCCATGTTTTCCCTCCCATAGAACAAGACCTTCCCTTAGTGCCCTTCTTCTCCTATCACACCACAATCCAAGCATCCTATCAAGTGGAGACCTTAGAGGACCTTCTCAAGGGCATAGTATGGCAATTAGAGATGACTAGCATGTTGACCCCTATGGTAGAACAACCTAGGAGCCTTAGCCTCCTACACCTATGCATAGGGTCTATCACCTCGGTTTGCACCATTGGTTACTACACTAGCGACCTCCTTCTATTCCTCCCTACACCCGATGAGCCCAACCTTCTCCTCGATTTAGAGCTTCTTATCTCGGGTAGAAAGCCAAGCCCTCCACTCATGGCCGACCCACTTGTCAAGAACATTGGCCCAACTATCATGGAGAAGGATGACTTAGCACCTTTTAAGGATCTTGAGGACATGGAGTTCCTCCCCCTAGATGACCCATTTTATGATCCATATGATCCATTCCAATGGGAGTCAAGGGACTCATATGACCCAACTATCTTACCAACCACCCACCCTTTCCTACCCTCACCCACCATATTGGGCCAAACCCACCTCATCCATGACTCGGGTTATACCTTGGGAGCCATGACCTTGGGCCATATATCCCTAGGTAATCAGATTGTACCCCACCCCATGATGACTACCTTCTTAGATCCATTCGATCCTTTCCAATGGGAGTTCAAAGGTTGTCCCACACCTATACACATGGAAGTCACCTTTGGGAAAAGCATGCATGTGTCTAGGCTTACCATACCCCTTGGCATGAACACTATGTTGGGTCCATTCATTCATATCACCCACATGTCAAGTAGAAAGTATGAGTGGTCCACATTCGGATGTCATGGTCCTCCTTCATTCATCATGGATCTTAAGCATGTCAAAAGCATCTACGGATGTCCGGGTCCCCCCCACATTCATCACCACTTTGCATGATAGGTTCACCTACGGGTGCCCCGGCCCACCTAGGCCCACCAAAGTCTACATGACAACATTGCATGATAAGTCCACATATGGTTGCCCCGGCCCTCCAAAATCCATCAAAGGCTTCTTGGCATCAAAGCATGATCGGTCTACTTTTGGTTGCCCAGGTCCACCCATCACCCCTAGAATGTCAACATTCACGAAATTGCATGAAAGCCTTTGCAAGCACATAAGCAAAAAGAATGAGGCTTATAAGAGGCGGGCCGACTCTCATCGGCGTCACCGAGACTTCCATGAGGGTGACTTTGTGATGGTAAGGACGGAGAGGCTCTCCCCGGGAGCCAACTCTAAACTGAGGCCACGTGGGGCTGGTCCCTTCCAGGTCTTGAGGCGCATCGGTGCAAATACCTACGAGTTAGATCTCCCTGAGGAGTATGCAATAAGTCCCACATTCAATGTGGCCGACCTAGTGTCATATAAGGGACCCACGGTGGTACCTAGTGAGGAGATTGAGCCCACTTCTTCCCTTGAGAGAGCACCCACCCGTGAAGAGAGATCACCAGCCAAGAGAGCCCAGCGTGAACAAATTGAACAAATATTGGATGAACAAGTCACTACCACTCGGAGCAAGGTATACGAGCGCTATCTCGAAAGGTGGATGGATCGGACTCGTTCGGAAGACTTGAGGGCAGTACCACTTCTACACCCTCCAAGGAGGGAATGACACTTACTCGACGGAGTCGAGTTCTCCGCACCCCGGGAGTATGATGGGGACATCACCTCCCATGCCCACGTTCACAGCTCGTCTCCTCGCCCCGGTTGCATCCGGCATGGTTTAGTCATTTAATTTTAAGTCCTATGTAATTTTATTTGAGTCATTTGATGTATTTTCCCTTTTATTTGAGTCATGTTCCTAGGTCTTGCATTTATTTTCCTAAGTTTGAGTGTCATTAGATTGTGTAATGTGCTATTGGGCCCAATTCTTCGGGCTTGGCCCATGAGCCCCCCCTACCCCTTCGGTTATTTGTTATTGAGTCTTTTGTAAGGGACTTATTGTAAAATGTGGGTTTCCTATATATAGGGCCCCATTTCCTTCATTTGGAGGTAATGAATCAATGAATGAAAAAACTTGCCATTTTGAGAGTTTACACTCCTTATCTAGTGGAGAGATTCCATTTTTTGGGTGAGAAACCCTAGGGGAGAGATTCCCCACCCTTCCCTCTCTTAATCTCTCTTTTTCACTCCACTTTCTCTCTCCTCAACACCCAAATTCAAATTTTCTTCTCTCTCCTCCCTTCCCAACCACCACTCTCCCACCTACCTCCATTAACTCCCCACAACTTCCCACAACCCCTCTTTAATCCTCACCTAGTCCCAAGGAAGTTCCACCACTCAAAACCCCACCCTCCAACCACCA
This sequence comes from Amorphophallus konjac, assembly GCA_022559845.1. Taxonomy (NCBI): domain Eukaryota; kingdom Viridiplantae; phylum Streptophyta; class Magnoliopsida; order Alismatales; family Araceae; genus Amorphophallus; species Amorphophallus konjac. Next base: position 261,659,971 of record CM040121.1, read on the forward strand.
CCTACCCCTTTCACTTCCCTAAGCATATCTCCACCTTCCCAAGGCTGAATTAACTCATTCCAAAGCCCAAATTTGAATCTCCCCATCCCTCCTTGCTCCCTAGGTCGCACCCCTCCTCTCCCCTCAAGCCAAGTTCGCCCCCCTCCTCTCTTCTCCACTCCAGCTTTGTGTGCAGGCCGACCTGCAGATTAGCACTCTGTTGCAGCGACGTCCATGACTGCATCCTGGTTCTGCTGGTGGCGTGGCCTAACTTTCTGGAAAGGCCTCCCTGTGCTCTTCGCAGACGAGGTGGAATCACTCCATTCTGAGTTCGTGGCCGTCCGTGAAGGCTGTTCTTCCCCGACTGCGCAGAACCTCTTAGACCAAAAGCCAGAGCGGCAGAGAAGACTCTCCCACGACGAACCTTGAAGGAATCAGCCTTCAGGGTCTTCTACAAAGATCTTCCTCCCCCTGTCAGCGTCCAGGAACAGAAGGCGGAGCTCTGTTCAGCATCCGACAATCAGAGATATTAATTTTCTACCACAAACACGCCGGTCTGCCTCCTCACAGTCTGCCCCGACCACCGTCTACTTCTCTGGACACGCAGCTCATCTCTGACATCAGAAGACTTCCCTGTTTGTTTTGCTGCAAAGTAGACTCGGCAACGATTCCAACAAGTCCAGCGGTGCCAGATTTGGAGCTCAGGAGCAACCGTGACTGCTTCTGCAACCTGCTGTTTCAGAATAAGCTCTGCCAGAGACCAGAGCTGCATCCATCTTCCAGTCGCCGGAGCAGTCAGCCCCCAGATCGGAACGTCGTCCAAAAATTCAGGCTGCACCCCTCTCCGGTTAGCAATCTTTTGGCGCAAGTCTCATCAGATTCTGAGCTCGGTGGATTTATTGGCTGCATCAACATCGACTCCCTGTCCAGAATTACAGAAGCTAGATAGAATCGGCGAAGCTCGGAAACTCGGTTTCCTTTGCATCTCTCCCCACCCCGCTTGGCCGGCTGAAGGCCCCTCCCTGTGTGGAGGTAGTTTTGAATGTATTAAGCATAACCCCCACCCCAAGATCACCCCTCCTGCGTGAGGAGTAGTGCTGTACCGTTTGTAATTTCAGGTCAAGCTACACCGCCGCGGCGTGTGGGGATCCACCGCCTCCCCGCTCGCCCTCGTCTCCGAGCGGGACCGATTTCTTCAAACCGGTCGAGTAAGTGCTCTAAACCCTTGCTCATTGTGCTTGTCTTTCAATGTTTGTTTCTTAGCTCCGCTGGTTGTGCGAGAGAGAGCCCGATCCTCAAGCCCCGTTGCCTTGAGTGATCACCGTGGGAAGAGTGAAACCGGTGCCCTTGGCACTTTGTCGGCCCCATTGAATTGGGTTCCACATCCTTTTGGGAATCAAGCCTTGGCCTTGCTGGCCCTCTACCAGCAAGGGCCCAACCCCACATCTTCACCTTGGCATTGCCAAGTTACCCCGGGCTTGGGTGAGCGACGAGAGAGCGGCGGCCCAAATTGGCCCATTTAGAATGCGAATGTGCTTGCTTGCTTAAGTCCAAGATTGTGTCACATCACCACCTATCCCGAGGGAGCCCTAAGCCTGTCGGTTACTCTTGGCATCCCACCCAAAACCGTTACGGTCATGGTGGACTTCATAGTGATCAAAGGTATGATAGCATACAACGCAATCTTCGGCCGAGGAATCCTTAGCCAAACGAAAGCGGTGCCTTCTACCTATCACCAAAAGATGAAGTTCCCCACCAAAAATGGATTGGGGGAAGTCCGAGGTAACCAGGCAATGGCCCGAAGGTGATACAATATCTCAGTTTAAGCCACAAGGCCGACGGGAAACACAAGGGCCCCCGGGAAGTCGAGGAAAAATCCGTAATCGCCGAACCTGGAGGCGAATTGCTAGCGGTTTTCCTAAACGAAGACCCGACCCTAGGAGTAAAGATCAGAGCCGACCTAACATCTGAGGTTCAACAGAAATACAAAGAGTTCCTTTCCGCGTACATCCGGGTCTTTGCATGGTCTGATGATCAACTCCCCGAGATACCGGAAGAGACGGTGGTGCATAAACTCAACCTCGACCTAACCATGAAGCCCGTGCAACAACGCAGAAGGAAGCATGCGCCAGAGAAGCAGACGATTATCAAGGAGCAGGTCACCAAGGGGTAGAAGACTGGCCTTTTTAGACCGGTCGTATACCCGACGTGGCTAGCTAACGTCGTCCTGGTGCCGAAAGCTTCCGGAAAGTGGCGGATGTGCGTGGACTTCATCGACCTGAACAAGGCTACTCCAAAGTATTGCTATCCCTTACCGAGCATCGACCAACTGGTTGATTCAACCTCGGGCAATGAGATACTCAGCTTCCTGGATACCTACTCAGGTTACCACCAGATCAGAATGCACCCCGAAGACATCGAGAAGACCGCCTTTATCATCGACTTCGGCGTACACTGTTACACCCGGATGCCTTTCGGGTTGAAGAATGCCGGAGCCACGTACCAAAGGCTAGTCAACCATATGTTCGAGGGACAGCTCAGTCAGAACGTCGAGGCCTATATTGACGACATGCTCGTGAAGACCCCCAAGGCTGAGGACCACTTCACCGACCTAGCAGAAACTTTTGACACCCTCCTGAAGTACAACATGAAGCTCAACCCCGCCAAGTGCACCTTCAGAGTAAAGTCCGGGAAATTCTTGGGCTTCTTAGTCACTCAGGGTGGGATCTAGGCCAACCCCGATAAGGTCCAGGCCATCCTGGACATGCGCCCACCCACCTGCATCAAAGATGTTCACCGCCTTTCCGGGCGTGTTGCTGCGCTCAGCAGATTCCTGTCCCGCGCGGCTTAACGATGCCTACCCTTCTTCAAACTGTTGAGAGGGCCCAAAATGGCATCTGCCACATTCGCGTGGGATGAGGAATGCCAAAGAGCGTTCATCGAGCTTAAGGAGTTCCTGGCTTCGCCCCTAGTGCTTTCCAAGCCCGTCCCAGGGGAAGCCTTGTATCTCTATCTCTCGGCAACTCCATTCACAGTTAGCTCGGTCCTCGTCAAAAATGACTCGGGAATCGAGAGACCGATCTACTACACAAGCAAGGTGCTCAGGGAGGCTGAGAAAAGGTACCCCGCAACTGAGAAACTCATGCTAGCGTTGGTTACCTCGGCCAAGCGCCTCCGACCCTATTTCCAAGGGCACTCCATCACCGTGCTGACCGGTGAACCATTGAAGAAGATCCTCGCTCACCCTGAAGCCTCGGGATGCCTCGTCAAGTGGGCCATCATGCTTGGGGCCTACGATATATCGTATCGGCCTCGCTCGGCTATCAAAGGCCAGGCGCTCGCCAACTTCATCGCCGAGAGCACCATCCCGACTGAAGAAAGATCTCCGTCTGCACCCGGGCCGACCTGGGAACTGTTCGTCGACGGATCTTCAAATTCAGCCGGAAGCGGTGCCGGCATCCTCCTGAAGTCCCCCGAAGGAGCACAGCTACAGTACGCTACAGTACGTCCTGAAGTTCAACTTCCAAGCATCCAACAACGCTTCCGAGTATGAGGCCCTCATATCGGGAGCCCACATGGCCCGGAGGTTAGGGGCTGAGCGAGTCAGAATTCACACCGACTCCCAACTGGTCGCTAGCCAGGTCAACGGCGATTATGAAGCTCGGGAGGCACCGATGATCAAATACCTCCAACTAGTCAAGACTGTGGCACAACAGTTCGAGAGTTTTGAGGTAGTCCGAATAGCTCGGGAGGAAAACTCCCGAGCGGACGCCCTCTCTCGGCTGGCCTCCTCTCTTGACCCCGAGGGTACTCGATCGGTCCTTCTCGAAGAGCTAGAGCGCCCGAGCATTGATTCGGAGCTCCTAGCTGTTGACTCAGCCTCCCCAAGCGACTGGCGTACCCCCTACCTGTCGTGGCTCCAAGACTCCTAGGAGCCTCCCGAACCTCGGGAAGCCCGAAGGTAGAAATACCAAGCTCGACGATTCGTCACTCTGGATGACGCACTTTACCTGAGATCCTTCTTTGGCCCTCTTTTGAAGTGCCTCGGTGCCGACGAAGCCAACCGAGCGATCGAAGAAGTTAACGAAGGCCTGTGCGGAGCGCATTTAGGGGGAAGGTCGCTCGCCAAGATCTTGCTACGGCGAGGTTATTGGTGGCCCACCCTACAACGTGACTGCTCAGCCTACACACAACGTTGTGACCGTTGCCAGCGATTCGACCACTTGGTCCATCAGCTAGCAATGGAGCTTATCACCCTAGCCGAGCCTTATCCTTTCGCTCGCTGGGGAATCGACATCCTCGGGCCATTCCCCATGGCCCAGGCCCAGAAGAAGTTCATTATCGTCGCCATCGACTACTTCACAAAGTGGATCGAGGCCGAAGCCACTGCAAGGATCACCAAGCCAGTCGTCTGGAATTTCATCTGGAAGTCGATCATCTGTCGCTACGGCATCCCCCGGGTGATAGTGAGCGATAATGGTCGACAATTTGATTCTTGGTATTTCTGAGATAGATGCGCCGACCTCAATATTCGCAATCACTTCACTTCGGTCGCCCACCCTCAGGCTAACGGGCTGGTCGAAAATGCCAACAAGACTATCTTAAAAGGCATCAAGACTAGGCTCGGCAAAGCCAAAGGCAGCTGGCTCGAGGAATTACCGAACGTACTCTGGTCGCACAGAACGACTCCCAGAACGGAAACCGGTGAAAGCCCTTTTCAGCTGGTATACGGTACCGAGGCCGTGATCCCGTTGGAGATTGGCAACCCCTCTCTCCGAGTCATCTACTTCCCGTCCGAGACAAACGACCAGAAACTGCTCGAAAATCTCGACTTAGCAGATGAAATCCGGGAGATTGCCAGCATCAGAGCAACAGAGTACCAACGCCACCTCACTCAATACTACAATGCCAAAGTCCAAGACAGACACTTCCAGCCGGGAGACTTCATCCTCAGGAAAGTAGAAGCCTCTCGACCACTTGAGGCGGCGGGCAAGTTATCCCCTAACTGGGAAGGCCCCTACCGAGTGGTTGAGACGCTCGGAAAAGGAGCATACCATCTATCCATGATGGAAGGAGAGCCCATCCCTCGGACCTGGAACGCAACTATATTACGCAAGTTCTACTTCTGAGTACTGAGTATTGTGCAAACGACATGAGATAAAACAAAAAGCTCCTTTCTTTTTATTCAAACAACCCGTTTGTACATCAGGAAGGCCGAAGCCAATAGAATACTTGTCAAAAAAGCAAAAGATCCATCTAGCGCCGTTGTATGAGCCCATCGCTCGGCTGACTCGGATGACCTCCCTGTGTCCAGCCACTGACTCTGCCTAGTGTAGAAACTGGCTCGGATAAAGGATAGTTGACCCCGTTGGCTCGGGCAGCTCGAGATAAAGGTGACAGAGGGATTAAGAAAGAGAAGGCTACCTTCCAAGTTGAAGTTGGAAGAGAAGGAAAAGAGGGAATGCATATGAAAGTATCTTCCCCGCTAAACTGCCAACTCCTTGGAAGAAAGAGAGTGCAGGCACCCTCCGAATAGTGAAAGAAATGAGGACCAGAGCAGAAGAGGGAAAAAGAGGCTGCCAGACAGAAAAAGAAACCAGCAAAGCTGGATGAGGAGGCAGGGGAAGGCCCGGAAGGGATGGAGCTTAGTTGGCTTCCTCCTCCCATCCGTGAAGCGAGCAGGGAGGGACGAACGATAGGGATGCCTAATTCCCCCTTCCGTCAACCATCTCGCCCCCCTGCAAACGACGCCGGAACTGATAAAAAGAAGATGACGTGCCTCCACACGTCGGACCTTCTTCAAACCCATCCGCCGGTCGTCGGACCTCCTTCAAACCCGAAGCAGCAAGGACTCTCTGCCCTCCGTCATCGACAGCTTCATCTTTTGGGGCGTCTTCCATGCTCCAAATATAACGGCACAACGCTACGTGAAGAAAGAATGAAGAAAGACTGTCAGGGAAAACCCTAAGCGGTGGAGAGGAAGGGACGCCCTTCAGACCTTTAATAGGCGAAGGGAGGCTATTTGCCTTAAATGATTCTCTCCTTGAAAACACGCCAAAGGGATCTCTCCCTACGAACGGTCACCTCAAACTTCTCATTTCCGCCCCAGCGGGACACACGAAGCGGCCAGGCATTTAAAGCGTGAGAAAATGGAAAGACACTCTGTCAGACGCTCACCTAACCATTATGCGAGATCCACGCAAAAAATATCGGTTCTTTCCAACCACTACAGATACGCTGAACAGAATACGGCAATGGCGATATGGAACAGATATGTCTTCATCACAATGCTATTGCCTTATTTATCTCTACACAAAAAGGGAGTCTTTTTCTTCAAAAAGGGAAAAGGTATGCAAAAAGAAGAAGCGAAACAGATACATCAGGCCTCTGGCCCACCTTGAAGACCGGTAGTAGAGGGCTCGAGCGGTCTGCCCCCGGTAGCCTCGGCGACGGCCGACCCTGGCACCGACCCCACCGATGTGGGAACTGCCTCGGTTGTGTGCCCTCTCGAGACATCCGGAGTTGGCAACCCCTCGGTGATGAGCCCTCGAGATCCTCTTCATCCTGCGCCGAAACAGAGGAACTAGAGGATGACAAGTCCGAGTCATAACATTGACCGGACGGAGAGTCAACAACTCCGGACGCCTGCTCCTCGGCGTAAGAAATGGCCCGGTTGTAGCCCTGCTGGAACCCCTTGCGGATGCCCCGGCGAAGTCCTAGCTCGTAGTAGGGGAGGGCAGCCTCCTTAAGGTCGAACCGGTAAGCCTCTGAGCTCTTGTATTGCTCGAGAGCCTCCGCCCCGGCCGATCCCACCCTACCGACGAGCCCGGTCTCCCTCTGCTCTGCCTCGACTGCCTTCCGCTCGGCCTCAGCAGTCCGCCCTTCGACTGCCGCCACCTGCTCTCCGCCTCAGCTCAATCAGCCTCGGCCTCCCGCCGAAGACGCTCGGCGTCCTCCGCGCGGTCTACTAGCTCGGCATGCTCGGTCTCCCACCGGTAGTCCAGCTCAACGCGTGCTAAGGGCTCCTCTTCGAGAAGCTGGTTCTTCCTCTCGAGCGATTCACGGGCCTTGGCTAGCTGCTCAGCTAGCGCCCGGGTCTCCACTTGGCTCGATCGTACCAGCTCCCTGATTGAGGAAAGCTCCCGCCGAACCCCGTCACGCTCCTCGACGAGCCGAGTCAACCTCCTGTCCCACCCACCGAGGGTCCAGGCCAGGTTCGCTCGCTCCCACTCCGATCGAGCGTATGCTTCTGCCAGAACTGCCCCCATCTGGGCCAGGGCCAAGCCGCCCTCCATAACCCCGGCGAGAGCCGTGGACGGGGAGTGCTGCCTACCTCCCCCCCTCACCTTCACGGATATACCATGACACACCTGGTGCAAGGGGCATGAGATACCCAGCCTCCCCAAGGCCGCCGGAATGGAGAACCCCCCATCGCTCGGTGCCCCACCGTATGGCCCGGATCGAGCCCCAGCCTCGGCCGCCCGTCGCGCCCCGGCCGGATTTTCCTGCGGCCTCTCAACATGGATCGACTCGGCACTGGCATCACCACCTGGAGCTTTAGCCTCGGCCGTGATCACAACATCCCCAACTCCGGCCATGGCCCCCTCGGCTCCGACCGAGGGGAGAGCCGGGTCGGCCCCGCTACCGGTTGCAGGAGCACCCTCGGCCCCCTCGGTCCCGGCCAAAGGAGGAACCGAGCCCGCATCATCGCCGCCCGTAGGGGCAGCCCCAACCTCCTCGGCCCCCTCTAGCTCGGATGGTGGGAGAGCCCGCCCGGTAGGGTCGGCCCCACTGTGCCGGCAGAGGGGTGAGCCGCGGTAGGGTCGCCTTCGACTAGGGGTACGGCCCCGACCTTCCTGGCCCGCTTTCTGGCCCTCACAGCGGCCCGAACTATACCCTCCACAGGGTCCTTGCGCTTGTGTCCCCGCGATCCGGAGGATTCGCCCCAGGCCACTCCCTTGTCCTTATCTTTGGTTCGGGAGCGACCCACGGGAGCAGTCGGTTCGTCGACAGTCGAGTCATCTCCAAGCTTGATCACCTCTGTGGCCTCCTTCAGAGGCTCCCACCAGGTGTCTGCACGAAGAAGAAGAAGAATTCAGGAAAAGAAAGATGACCCCCACATCCGAAGGAAAGTCTAAGCTGTGGCACCTGAGCCCGACGGGTGCAGCCGCGTGAGAAGACACAGCTCGATATTCTCTGGAGTAACCAGCTCTTCTGTGGATTGGCGGTGCTTCAGCAGGATAGCCGCATATTTCTCCACATGTGGAGGGAACTCATCCTGCCTGGGAGGGATTTCGGGTGGAAATTGGGGATTACTGGACACCTCCAGATTTCCTCCACCGAACAAATCCCACCCAGAAGAATTGAGTTTTCCACCCCTTATGCGAAGAATCCTTCGCAGCCAAGGAGATATAGCTCCTATTCCGCCTCGCCTGGATGAAATAGAAACCCTTCCCAGCCGAAGGATGTGCTTTCAACTCAAAGAAATAGTGAAGAGGTCCAAGGAAGAGGAACTCCACACTGGCGGCAGAGAATGCGGAAGGAGGAAAGAAGAGATAAGAGTTGGCTACCAACTGAATGTGCGCCAACAGAAAAAATTGAGAAGCTGAAGAACGAAAGGTTCGAAGGGAAGGCGGAACCCACCCTTCCACGACATAAGGAAAGTACAGATATGGCCTGTACGAGAGTCTAGGCTCATCTCGTATGGAGTAGCAGCGGCAAAACAGTACTTGTGGGGCAGGCGATATTGGTGCTCCAGCCTCCTCACATTCACCTCCCCCAGTTCACTGCAGTTGGGGACCGGCGCCCTCGCCACCGGCTCGTCCTCCCACTCCTCGACCTCTGGGCGCTGGCCCGCCATGGAGTCAGAAGAAGACTCTGAGGGAAGGCGGCCCCGAGACCCTGAAGATTCTGGGGGAGGAGGAAGCTGCCTGACTGCCTCCACGGTTATCGTCGCCAACTCCTCAAATGTCGCCGCAAGCCTCTGCTCCTCCGTCGTGCCCTCACGGCGCATCGAAAACCCCAAAAACAAGAACGAAGGACAGCCGAAACCCTAAAAGACGGAGGGAGTCTGGAATGACAACAAGCGCCCAACGCTTATAAACCCACGCGGAAGGCGGCGCGTCGTTCCGACCTCCGAGGAAAGGGGGCCCCTTCAGTTCAAAACCGTCAGGATCATCATTAACACAGGCACAGGTGACCATGACACGTGGCTTCCTAACACCGCCAGATCTCCACCCACCCGAGCCACGCCGATCCGAAACCCCAAACAGCTACTCGTCTGAGCTTCCTAAAGCTCGGGAGTAGGAGGGGGACAAGTGGAGAGGGGGATTTCTGTAGCCCAATTAAGAGCAGCCAGACTAGGCCCATCAGGACCGAACGAGGCTCAGCTCATCCAAGTGACAGCCCTCTAGGGCCCACTTCGGCAAAAAAGCCCAATGAAGATCACTCGGGATCCCATCCGTCCTCGGTGGCCCTTAGGCTCGGAAGGCCCGAACGTCAGGACGGAGGAAGACCCATACCCGAGCCATCCCTCCAACGGGATAAGGGCCAAGCGCTCCGTGGCCACTCCGATCTGACTATATCCGAGCTATGTCTATCGCCCGGACAGGGCTGGCACTTCTCATGCTTGGATCGACTGACAAGTGTTTATCCATGCAGCCGTTGAAAGTCCTTTATGAGCAGGAGTTCAGGGGGATAAGGGAGCCACGATCTCCCAAGGTCATGAAGAGCCCATGATGAGGACGTAACGATCCCATGATGAGGACGTAACGATCCCATGATGAGGACGTAACTCCCGCCTGAAACTCCTCAGCTTATGAGACTCATCCGGGGAGCTCGCTATACAAACCAGGGACTCCCTCCGACGACAGGTAAGGCAGATACATGCCTAACACTCCCTGAGCAAGAACCACTTCACCATCTTGGTATTGGGGGATCTCGCGCATTTCTTTCTACCTCCCTCAATACCTTCCACCAACGCTCTACTGACTTAAGCATCGAAGGGTTTCCCCAGGAAACCATCCCTGGGCCTCCTGATTCGTTTCCCTTTCTCTGTAGTTCACTATCCGGTGATCATCCTCCCAGCTCAGGACCAACGCGAGATCACGCCCCTTCAAGCATTTTGATCTGAAATTGAAATGAAGTGTGATAAATGCATAGTGATGCATATTAAAGCTCGTAAACGTGTGTTATAACCTTAATTAACATGTAAAATTACACACTTATCACACCCCCCAACCTACTCATTGCTAGTCCCTTAGTAATTCAAACAATTAAAAATTAAGGACCAACAAGAGTTTACAAAGTTCATACCATCATATCCAACTTTTCCTTCACAGAAATAACCAAAGATTAGGAATATGGAAGCATTAACACACACTATCATTGGATTTAGAAATTAAGGTACATGATCAAGAATTCAAATCAAAGTTCAATAGCACTAGTGCATGTGTAAATACTAAATCCACATTATGGACAATTGCATCCCCCATTTGCTATTCTCAACAAGTATCTTTCAACCCTGCACTTCTTAATCAGAGCATTAAGCATAATAGCTTTTTATCTACCTTATTGCTTCATCCCTTTGGGATCTTGTTATTTTTCTACACACATGATGCTGCACTACCCTTCACTGTTTAACACGAACCTCGACTCTTGCCTTAGGAGAAGCAGGCCCGGTTTCGCAGATCAATGTTCCCTTATCCTTTTGACGCGAACCTCAACACATCTTAGGTGAAGTAGGCCCGGTTACTCAGATTTGGGACATTTTTCATGGTGCCCTTTTTTTTTCAATTTTTTCTTTTCAATTGTGCTTTTGCACTAATTTTGATAGATAACTTGGCAGAAAGCTTATAAAAGATCTCTTCTTCAAGAAGTGTTGAATATTAGACAACATACCCAAAATAGTAGAAGGCTTGTCCTACTTGTTTCATTAGCGTGCAACATGATTTTTTTTCTAATAGTGCACATGGACTTTATAAAAGATTCTTATATCAGTTTTCCATGGCTAGATTAAATAGATTTTCCATCAACCTCATCCCAGTCTTTTCTATTCCAGAATTACTTTCAATGGAGGCATGAATCATGAAACTCAAAATGGGTTTATTTATTTTTGTTATGATTATTTTTCAGTTTTCAAAAAAATGAGGTTGTATATGAATGTAACATGTGCAACATGATTGTCATCCCCCAACTTAAATGACATTGTCCTCAATGGCATGAACAATGTAGACATGAAATTTGTGAAGGAACGGGACAACCTGATGGAAGTGAACTTCGACGGGCATCCTTGCTGACAAAAGGTGGTACTTGGCAGTAAAAGTGAGGCATAGGTGCAAGCAAGCTGCTCTCTCCCTCCAACGTATCCATTATTCACTCCTGGAAAATAAAAAGAAAATCATAATAAAAATTTGGGTTGCCTCCCAAGAAGCTATTTATTAGCACACGAAAATCACGAAAATTTTGGGTTGCCTCCCAAGAAGCGCTAAGTTTTATGTCTTCAGCCAGACACAAGGTAGATCACTAACCAACGGGTGGCATTCTGAATGAGCCACCATGTGATCTTGTCCTCCTTCAAATTCCAGCCCTCATACCATTGGAAGATAAGAGTAAGCATATACGGATTGGGGCTAGAAATATGTGGGTCTCGCACATTATTGATTTTAACTTTAACCATGTGTGTGAGCCGATTTTCATCTTTACGGATCTAGAAATGATCAATGGCCAATAATTTGTCAAGATCGAGGTGGAACCTTTGCATAATATCAACCCATTGGTCCCCTTGTCATGTATCTTCCCTCCTGACTAACCCTTTAGTAACTACTTCCTCCACTGGAACTGGGTCAGACACTGGTGGCTGATGAATAAGATTGTCATTATTAGCCACATTCCCTACAGTAATAGCCTCATGAGCATGAAGGGCACTAACCAATTTGTCTTCCTGATGGAGAGTCAAATCAAAGGTGAATATTATTGGCACATCCCCCTCAGGCCCTAGAATGTCATATTGAAGATGCTCAACTGGCAGGGGAATCAAAGTAGAAGGAAGCACGAGCCCAGAATCTAACTCATCCAATGTGGGATAGGGCTCAGGGGTCAGATCAAATGTGAATTTCTCAAATAAGACCCCTTCATCACACTCAGCACTCAATTGAAGATTATCAATCAAATGTTCCAATAATGAGGTGGGAAGATCAAATGTAAATACTTCCAGCTCAGCCCTTACATCATAGGTCAAATCAAATGTGAATTGCTCTATTAGGACCCCTTCATCACACTCATCACTCAACTGAAGATTATCAATCAAATTTTTCAAGACTGGGGTGGATAGATGAAATGTAAACTTTTTGAACAAGGCCCCATCATCATGTTCTTCAAATGGAGGAGGATATTTAGAATTTATTTTTATTAAATCACCAAGATTGTTGATTACAAAGCAATCCTCCTCGTCATGTATATCCTCAATTGAGTTGTGTGGGCCACTATTCTTCACAGTGATATTCTCAATCTCAAAACATTCATAGGAGGGGGCGACGATATCAATATGATCATTTTTATCCTTCAATCCGCCCCCTAATTCTGCCTCTTCCTCCATCATGGTATTACTTGTGCATTCCCCCTCACTCTCAGTATTGATATCTTGAGCCAGTATGACAGGCATCAGATCATCGTCATCATCAATCATGTATTGAGGGGGTTGGTTGAAGATTGAAGGAGGGCCATGGTAAGTAGACTGAGAGTACACGATTTGAGGTTCAAAGTAGTGGCCCGGTGAATCACCCATAGTATTGATGTTGCTATTGAAATTCGGGTGAGATTAGTTGGGCTAAAGTTGATTAGACGTGGGCTACTCGTGGGCTGCTTGGGGTGAAGATGTAGATAAATTGGCTTGAATTGGTTGGTCTGTCCAAGGCAAATTTAGATGATTACTCCAGCCAAGATTATAATCATCCGAAAGGGAATCACACTTGGGCTGAGAGAACCCTAAGTCATTTTGGACTTGAGCTTGGATGACCAGTGGGAGTTGGGTTATAGTAGGACAGTGACTCACATGGTCAGTGAGACTGGCACAGAAATCACATGCTTCCTTGTGAGTTTGGGTTGGATTTTCGGCCTGTCTGGAAAGTCCTACAGATTGTTTATGAGATGAGATTGAGACATGATTCATCAAATTTTCACTCAAAATTTCAAATAGATCATACGCCTCATCTTCATTCTTGTTCATGAACGCCCCTCCGCAACATGTATCCACCATTTGTCTATCAAGATCAGATAATCCCTCATAAAATACAACCATAATATGCCATTTGGATAACCCATAATGAGGACATTGACGTAACAAATCCTTCAACATTTCCCAAGATTCATGAAGTTAAGCTCTTGGAAGTTGAGTAAATCCCATAATCGCCCTTCTCATAGTGTTGGTTCGGACTATGGGGTAAAACTTTTTCAAAAATTCTAACTGCATAACCTCCCAAATCCTGATGATCTTACCAAAACTCTTTAACTAACATTTTGCCTTTTCTTTTAATGAGAATGGAAATAAAATCAACTTAAGGGCATCATCACTAAAATTTCAGATTTTGACCAGCCATCAAATTTCTTGAAAATCATCTAGATGCTCATAAGGATTTTCATTGGGTTGTCCATAAAAAGATGGGAGCATCTAGATGATATCGGGACTAATCTCATAATGATCCACCAGAATGTCAGGTAGTTCAATACAAGTGGATGGTTTATAAGTAGAAGGAATAAAGTGTTCCTTCATAGGCGTGGATTTTCCTCCAAGATTGATGGCCATGAAAAATAGGTTAGATCCCAGAACGATTTTTTTTAATTGTTTTTTCAATTTTTCAATTTTATTTTCTCTTTATTGATCTCCTTTTTTGTTTTATTCTTTTTTTGGTTTTTATTTATTTGTTTATTTTTTATTTTGGATTTTTTTGAGTTTTTTTTAAAAAAATTAGAAACCTTCCATGTATTTTTTTTTAAATTCTTTTTTTTTCTTTTTTTAAAATTAGAAAACCACAATTATTATTTTTTTTGATTTGATTTTTTTTATTTTAAAATACCACTAAGATGAAGAGAGAGAAGATGAGATTTTTTATTTTTATTTTATTTATTTTTTTAATTCTTTTTTTAATGCAAACACAAACAAGTTAACACAAATTACCTAATGACCTAGATGTGACTTAAACCTACAAATGTGATTTCACAAAATGACTAAAGTACAACTTAAATTCACCCTCAATATTTCCACCGGCCAGGTAAGGGTTGGGGTAGTGGGAGGCTCCCCTACTTTCATAGGGACCTAATTATGTCAAATCACTAGCCCGCTTAAGGCGTTTGCCGTCCGACCGTCTTGCCTTAGGCATCGGTTTCCACAAGAGGGTAAACTCAAATCATACTAAAATCACAGTGTGATCCTAGGGCCAATGTCTACTGACTTTTATTTAAGGCTTAGGTCATGCAGAGATGCAAGGAAAATGTGGTTTGTGGGCTAAGGAAGGGTGATGAAATCTCCACCTTATCTTATTTAGGGGTAGTGCCCTTAGAGTGTTTTGAAGAATGTGATGCAACAAACAGGTTCAAATAAGGAGTTTACAATGTAAATGCATGAACAATTATTTTTTTAAAACATAAATATGGAACAAAATTAATGCAACCTACAAGAGGCATGACGTAAAACATGATGTGTGATTTCTAATCTTGGAATGAAGATTTTATTTTTGGTGCAAGTGTTATTTTTTTTTAGTTAATGAAACTATCTAGCCAGCACAATTTTTTTTTGAGATTTTTCAATATAAAAGCTAGCAAAATACAGAAGATAAGTTAAATCACAAGAGGGAAGATTGATATACTTACTTGGATCGCGATTCCTCGTCCTTTATTTATTTATTTTTTTTAAATTTTTTGAGAGATTTTTTTTTAAATTTTCAATTGATGCAAATAAATAGAGAATAAACTAAAATGCATGAACAATATGCATCTACAATGAAAATATGATAGCATGAGATCAAAATATTTCTGTGATTTACTGTTTTCTATTTTTTCAGAGAAATTTTTTTTCAGATATTATTCCTTTTTTTGAATTTTTCAATAAGAGATGAATGAAAGAAGTTATAAAAAATAAAATAACAAAGGCATGAACATTTATTACAAAATGAAGGCTAAAATGATATTTTGTGTGTTCTGATTTTTCTGATTTTTATAGATTTTTCAGGAATTTTTCAGATTTTTTGAAGATTTTTCAAAAATCGGAAAAAAAAGAACATGTTCCTACGTTTCAGCCCTTTAGCGACACTTCACTGCTACAGTTCCAGACTTTCAGCGACGCTTTAATTTCTCGGAATTTCAGGTCCGATTTTCCTCTTTCTTTGATTTTCTGATTTTTTTTTCTTTTTCCTCTAAAATAAAAATAGAAAAAGTAATATATACAAATATACACATCAAACACAAGAATATCCAACTATAAAAATAATTTCCTCCCCGGCAACAGCGCCAAAAAATGATGCGCTCGACACCCGTCGTTTAAAAATGGCGTGCCACACAATTTTAATATTTATAAAACCGCACTCACTCACCTAAATTGATTTGAAAACACGAGTAAAGTGGTATGAACGGGTCGATCCCACGAGGAGGAAATATTTTAAATTAAACTTAGTTAGAAACTTACTTGTATTTAAGAAAATTCGAGTTTGAGTAAGCTTAAAATAAAAGAAAGCAAAATGCATGAAATTAAATCTAGCTAAAGGAACAAGGGAAGAAGTGAGTTGAGGAATCGAAAGAGTGACGCCGTCCACGTCGTGCCGAGTCTTTGATCGTCACCCCGCTTAGGTGTAACGCCGCCATGAGAGGACCGAAGAAGCAACTCTGCATTGGGATGTTTTAGATGAAAATAGAAGGGTGGATGGAAGAAGAACACAAAGAAAACTATAATGAAAATAGGGTGAGTTAAGGAGAGAAATAACTTTAAAACTAGATAGAATTAGAAGAAGTGACATAAGAGAATGTTGAAGATCGGAGGGTTAGGAAGAAGTTTTATGAAGAGTGCAAAGATAGAAAATGAGTGGAATAAGGTGAAAAATGTGAAAAATCGAGATCTATAGGCGCGGATGAACAGTGACTGATCAGAAAATAGAACTGTGGAAACTTAATTATAACTTTAAAATGAAGAAGAATTGGAGGAAGTGGTAGAAGAAGAAAATGCAGATCTACGAGAGGGGAACAACTTTCATGAAGAATTTAGATAGAAAAGAGGATTGGAAGGGCATGAAAACGGAGAAACAAAAGAAGGTATCAACTCGGATGAACAGTAATGTGCCAAGACAGCAAGTGGAAAAACGTGCAATAGCTTAAAAATAGAGATGATTTAGAGGAAGAGGTAGAAAGAGAAAATGTAGAACTTTGAAAATTGAAGAAATTTACAGAAGACAGTAAATTGAAAGGAAGAATATAAAAACATGTAAAGGGCTAAGAAAGACTAAATCTCAAGAACTTACATTAATAACAACATAAACATACAAACCCAAAACTCACAACCTACGTAACCCATCTTCTAAGGCCAAGAGAACCCCCTTTTGTCACGCCCCGAGCGCGGAAGATACCCGTAGATGCGTGACGAGTTTATATCAATCATGTCAATCAGAGTAGTAGTGTATTCGACACAAAGACAGAGTGCGCAAATATAAAGATAACCCAATCCATTTATTCCTTTAATAAGAATGTGTCTATTACAAACCCTTGCAAATACTAGACTCAATAAAAGAAAGGTACATTTCCGACTCAACAAAAATATAGAGAAAACAGGGCTGATGGACGCTTGAATAGCTCTAACTCTTTCACTCTTGACCTTCCCCGTCAGTTTGGGTCTCGTCATCGGACTTACCTGAAAAGTATGGAAACACTGAGTGAGCGAACGCTCAGTAGGAAATTATATCTCAAGAACTAGCAAGGGGTTTAAGTAATTACATCTTTCCATGAATGCGCTATAGCTATGCATGCTCGCATAAAACGACAAGATAGAGAGTATATCAACAAGATAACAAGGTGAACTATTCATGAACTTTCAAGTAATAGATGTTAGGATGTTCAAGCAAGTAATTTCATCATGTCATGTCGAGAACTTGGCTATCACGTTTCAAGCAAGCAAGTATATAATTTACCCTTTTTCGGGTCAAGCAAGTCTTGGCATGTCAAGTTGAGTCAAGTATGAGATTTTTGTGGAATGTCCAATCAAACTAGTCATGCACTTCGGTACAATCCCAATACCATTATCATTACAACTCCCATGGGCACTAGTACTTTTGGGTGCTCCTCCCAAGACCAGATCGGGCCCTATATGCGCAGGCATTGATCATGTATTTTGACATCCACTTGGTGTATAGCCAATATGGAGTTTCAAGGATAAAGAACTTGTATGAACTTAGAGGTAGATAGCATTTCAAGGATTTGAACATGACCATAATGATGATAATAACGGTGAAATCACGAGTATCGATAAAACTAGGAGATATTGGTTCCCTAACTTAGGTACCATGACAAGTAAGTGCCCGCAAGTAGACGGTCACTCTTTTAATATAGAATTGAGGTCCACAAGAACATCATAATAATGTTGATATAGAATTGGGGTCCACAAGAACATCTCAACAAAGACATGCTTTCCCCATTTATTTAGATACTTCTCATATTATACACATAGCATAACATGAGGGCCGGTATACCATGTTTCCTATAGAGTGACATGGCAAAAATAGTGTGATAGGTTTTTATGGTACAACCAGCTCAGTCGGCCTTGAGGGAATCCAAGGCTCGAGGAGTCTTACGGAGGTCTCTATGACTAACTCGCTAGTCAAAAAGAACGGAGTGTCCAATGGAGAGCTTGTATGTCACTGAGAGTTAGTGGGTAAACGATAAAACATCATGAAACATGGGACTATATTCACGGACTGGAATATAGTGTCGATATATATATATATATATATAATATACATATGAAACCCCCGGTTAACAGTAACAGTATAAAATAGTATCACAGGAAAATAGCGACTTAATCTAAGTCATTAATCATGGAATTAACGCCTTATACAGGTGCGTTTATTTACAAATTGACGGCTTGTTAAGCAGTCGTCCATTCTGTATTTCTATTTTTGCAGAATTTAGATAATATGGAATTTTAATAAAAACGCGCCCTGGACAGGGGCGTTACTTTTCAATTAGCGCCTTGTTCTGGGGCGTCAGTTCAATAAGAGACGACCTTCCTCAGGTCGTTAATTCAAGATATTCCAGGATTAATAGGAACATGGGTAATTTCAAGGATAATAAAATTTCAGAAAGAGGAATCACACTGTCAGGAAGAAAAAAATAGCAGGATTCGACAACTATGATCATGCATTAAATTAGAATCATGTTTTGATAAACATAAAAGTTTTAAACGTGGGTAATTTAATAACTAGATGAAATTGATGACTTAATGTAGGACGTCAAAACTGGAATTAGCGACCTGGGCATGGTCGTTTCTTTAAATTAGCGCCCTTGATAGGGTCGCTTCTTTTAAAATCCACAAAAAACCCTTTTAAAAACTATAATAAAAGTATATTCATGCATGCCATGATGGTATTTTGATGGAATTAAACTAGTATGTGTTACGTTCTTGAGAAAACCTACCTGATGAATGTTCTGGTGAAGGAACGTGAAGAAAGTTGAAGAGAGAACGATACTCTGTTCTAAACAGAGTGTTCTGATCACCGGAAGAAGAAGAAGATGATGAAGAACTCCACGTCCTTCAACTAGGCAGAAGAGTTACTACTTACGGCAGATTTCCTGCAGCAAAGACGATGAAGAATCATTAATATTCTTCATGATTATGACCGAAGGTAGGGAAGAAGAACATTACCTGTTATTTACGTATGCAGCAGTAGAGCTTCCTTCAGCCAAATAGCCTATTAGGGTTCGACAGGAAGGGTTATTTATAGGGTTTTTATGATCCTAATGGAGTTAGTATCGTATTGGAAGTAATGTTTCCCTCATAGAGTCCTTGCCATAATCAATCTCCCTCGTAGTTATCCAGAAACTTGCTCTGGATAGTCTCCTGGTTCGAACGAAACTCGAACGAAACACAAATGGAATTAACGCCTTACGTTAGGGCGTTAATTTAAATTGACGCTTTGGTTAATGTCATTTCTTATGTAAAACACGTCCATGTGGAGGGCGTCACGTTTACTTGCCATTTTTATTATTTTGGCCGTTTGGGAATTGACGACATCTGCTGTGGGCGTCCTTTCTGGAATTCGCGCCTTGTATAAGGGTGTTTATTTTTGAAGTAGCGCCTTGAATCAAGGCGTTATTTACATTTTGGTTTATTATTCACTTCTTTAAATCTTTTAATCTTATTTTGATCAATTGGGGTTTTTATTTCCTTTTATTTTTACCAGGGTTGCTACACCCTCCCCCACTTAAAAGAATTTGGTCCCCAAATTCAATCGCATATATTTATATATATATGGAGAGTCTAGAGTTATATACCTTTTTAGAATAAGTTCGAGAATCGTTTCCTCATATACTCCTCGGTCTCCCATGTGGCTTCGCGTTCTGAACATTTATTCCATTGCACCTTTAACATGGGGATAACTTTATTTCTTAATGTTCGTACCTCGCGATCAAGGATCTTCATGGGCTTTTGTTCATAAGTGAGATCCTTTTGAATCACCAGGTCTCCATGATCAATGATATGTGACGGATCATGCACATATTTCTTCAACATTGATATATGGAATACATTATGAACTTCAGACAATTGGGGAGGCAATGCGATGCGATAAGCAACCTCGCGAACTCTTTCCAGTATCTCAAAAGGTCCAATAAACCTTGGTGTAAGTTTTCCCTTAACACCAAATCTCCTTATTCCACGTCCAGGTGATATCTTGAGAAAGACGTGATCTCCGACTTGGAATTCGAGATTTCTTCTTCTTGTATCAGCATAAGTCTTTTGTCTAGACTGAGCTACTTGCAGTCTTTCTCTAATCAACTGTATCTTCTCGGTGATATCCCTTACCATATCTGGACCTAATAGTTGTTTCTCTCCAACTTCGTCCCAGCATAAGGGTGATCGGCAACTCCTTCCGTATAAGGCTTCGAAAGGTGCCATTTGTATACTTGCCTGGTAGCTATTATTGTATGCAAATCCAACTAGAGGCAAGTGATCATACCAGCTTCCTCCAAAGTCAATGATGCAAGCCCTGAGCATATCCTCAACCACCTGATCGGTTCTCTCGGTCTGACCGTCCGTTTGAGGATGAAAAGCTGTACTAAAGTTAAGTCTCGATCCCAACGAATGTTGTAGTCCTTTCCAAAAATGCGAAGTAAAACGGGGATCTCTGTCAGACACAATCGAGACAGGAATGCCATGTAATCTGACTATCTCTTTTATGTATAATGCAGCCAGAACATCAACTGACCATCGACTCTTGATTGGCAAGAAGTGCGCTGATTTGGTCAATCGATCAATGATATCCCATATTCCATCATATCCTCCTTTTGATTTAGTTAGACCCATGATGAAATCCATACCAATATCCTCCCACTTCCATTTGGGAATATCCAGAGGATGTAGCTTTTCGGCAGGCTTCTGGTGTTCAGCCTTAACTTGTTGGCAGGTGAGACAGCGAGACACAAAGTCCGTGACTTCTCTCTTCATATTGGGCCACCAAAAGGTCCTTTTCAAATCTTGGTACATCTTAGTTGATCCTAGATGAATCGTGTGCCTTGATCTGTGAGCTTCATCTAAGATTTTCTTCTTTAGCTCTGGGCAATTCGGTATACATGTTTTATTTCTGAACATCAATCTTCCATCTGGTGCTAATTTGAAATCAGGTTGTTCTTCCATTTTGCCCTTGATTTCCACTAATACGGGGTCACTACCTTGAAGTCCTTGTATTTCGGATAGCAAGTCTGGCTGTATGCTCATGTGGGATAAGGTGACACACCTACTGTCCTTGTCCATGCTTATATTAAGTCTAGAGAATTATTCTAGCAAATTCCACTCCTGAATCATACAATTGGCTAGTAGTGCTCTCGGCTTTCGACTGAGGGCATCGGCTACAGGATTACCCTTTCCATGATGATATTGTATAGTAAAGTCAAAGTCCTTAAGATATTCTAGCCAACGTCTTTGCCTCATATTCAATTCCTTCTGAGAGAAGAGGTACTTAAGACTTTTATGGTCAGAGTATACAAGAAACTGCACTCCATAAAGATAATGTCTCCATATTTTAAGTGCAAATATGACCGCAGCCAATTCTAGATCATGAACTGGGTAGTTCTCCTCGTGCTTCTTCAATTGACGCGAAGAGTAGGCTATATCCTTCCCTTGTTGCATTAAAACACATCCGAGGCCAATGCCAGATGCATCAGTGTACACTTCGAACTTTTCTCCTTCAATTGGTAGAGCTAAGACTGGGACAGTAGTCAAGTGATCCTTGAGAGCTTGGAAGCATCGTTCACAATCCTCGCTCCATTCATAGCGTATCTCCTTGCGAGTTAGCCTAGTGAGGGGTACTGCTATCTTGGAGAAATCCTTGATGAATCGCCGATAGTAGCCCGCAAGACCCAAGAAACTACGGATCTCGCTAGCATTGGTCGGTCTTTCCCAATTCCTTACAGCTTCAACCTTTGATGGATCTACGGATAAACCGTCTTTTGATATAACATGCCCCAAGAAAGCTAATTCTCTTAACCAAAATTCACATTTGCTGAGCTTTGCATATAACTGATTTATCTTCAATATTTGTAATGCTATTCTCAAATGCTCCTCATGCTCTTCCTTGGTCTTTGAATAGATCAGTATATCATCAATGAAAACCACTATGAATTGATCTAGATGAGGCCTGAATATACTATTCATCAACTGCATAAAGGCAGCAGGGGCATTTGTTAGTCCGAAAGGCATAACAACAAACTCATAATGGCCATACCTGCTTCTGAATGCGGTTTTATGAATGTCCTCATCCTTGATCCTTAGTTGGTGATAACCTGACCTGAGATCAATCTTTGAAAAATACATGGATCCAGATATTTGATCAAATAACTCATCGATTATCGGCAGTGGATACTTGTTCTTGATAGTGAGATGATTCAACTGTCGATAGTCGATGCATAACCTCATGGATCCAGCTTTCTTCTTTACAAATAGCACAGATGCTCCCCACGGGAAAGTGCTTGGTCTAATAAATCCCTTCTTGAGAAGTTCCATCAATTGCTCCTTCAGCTCCTTGAGTTCGGCAGGGGACATCCTATATGGTGCCTTAGAAACTGGTCCAGCACCAGGGACCAAGTCGATGGTGAAGGCCACTTCTCTTTGTGGGGGTAATCCAGCTAATTCCTCCGGAAACACGTCCGAAAATTCTTGCACAACTGGGATGTCTTCTAGCTTAGTCTCCTTAGTCTCCTTAATGGTGACAAAAGTAAGGAAAGATACACATCCTTTCCTTATTAGCTTGCTAGCTCGGAGAGCCGAAATGAGAGGTGACTTACTCCGACTCTTAGGGCTAGAATAGACTAGTTCTGGAAAGTCCTTGAAAGTAACTTTGCTGTTACGGCAATCCACAGTTGCCTGATACCTAGATAACTAGTCTGCTCCCAATATGACATCATATTCCTTTAGGTCTAAACATATGAGGTTGATAGGAAGATTTCTTCCTTTTACCAAGACTTCACAGTTTTGATAATGGTGAGTAATATCGGTTTCGTTTCCGAGAGGAGTAGATAAAAATATTTTCATCCATTCCGGTTCCATAGGTAGTGGGTCAGCAAACTTCTTGGAAATAAAAGAATGTGATGCACCCGTATCAAATAAGACATGTGCAGACTTGGAACAAACTTTCAGTGTACCTTCTACTAGTCCGCCTTCATCTTGTTCCGCCTCCTTAATAGCTTGGAGACGAGCATTCTTTGTTACCGGGCGCTTTCCGTCACCGGCTTCATCATTGAGTAGGGGACAGTCAGGAATCCGATGATCACGGCTCCCACAACGGAGACACGCTCCAAGTTTCCTGCAACATTCTTCGGCCCTGTGCTCGGCCTTATCACATTGCTTACATACCACCTTAGCAGGTGTGGTGGTGATGGAGAAAGGTTTGGTCTTTTTGAACTTTTGCTCCTGGGAGGGAATGCCTCCATTACTTGGCCTCTTCTTGAAATTAGGTTTGAAGGTGCCGGAGCTAGTAACATTCTCCTTCTTGTCTTTCCCACGGATCCTATCAGATAGTTCCGTGGCATCTTCTAGCAATTGCGCTCGTCGAACCATCTCCGAATAGACTTGTATGTCCATCCGTGCCAGTTGTGTGATATATTGGGGCCTGAGCCCATTAAGGAATCTTCGAGCTTTCATCTTCTCAGTACTAACTAAGTGTTTAGCGTACCGAGACAGCCTAGAGAACTGCGCTTCATATTCAGCCACCGACAAAGATCGTTGCTTAAGTGCGGCGAATTCAGCGGCTTTCTTCTCTTGAACTCGATCTGAGAAATATTTATTGTTGAAATGTTCAACGAACTCCTCCCAAGTAACGTGTCCTTGATCTAATGTGGCTTCTACCACCTCCCACCAGCATCGGACATCTCTTTCTAATTGAAATGTGGCTAACAGGACCTTCTCTTGGTCTGAGCATTGCATGACTCTAAAAACACGTTCCGTCTCTCGGATCCAGTGTTCGACATCATCTGGATCAGTGGATCCCATGAACTTAGGAGGGTTCATGTTCTTGAAGCTTTGGTGGAGATTTCCTGCTCCACGATGTGCACCTCCTTGTGCCACTTGTTGAAGTGCCTGGGTCATGCCTTGGAGAGTGCGTTGCATGTTGCGCCATTGAGCACGTTCGGCAGCCATTGTCCTACAATTACCATGGCTATTAGTATGTGATTGCGATTAAAGATCTTTAATTCTATTTTGACTTTAACCCTTGGTTCTACCCAATCTCACTGGTTAGAGGATCAGACTTATCCTTGGACTTGGATTTCCTAGGAATTGAATACCCTAGGCTCTGATACCACAAAAATTGTCACGCCCCGAGCGCGGAAGATACCTGTAGATGCGTGACGAGTTTATATCAATCATGTCAATCAGAGTAGTAGTGTATTCGACACAAAGACAGAGTGCGCAAATATAAAGATAACCCAATCCATTTATTCCTTTAATAAGAATGTGTCTATTACAAACCCTTACAAATACTAGACTCAATAAAAGAAAGGTACATTTCCGACTCAACAAAAATATAGAGAAAATAGGGCTGATGGACGCTTGAATAGCTCTAACTCTTTCACTCTTGACCTTCCCCGTCAGTTTGGGTCTCGTCATCGGACTTACCTGAAAAGTATGGAAACACTGAGTGAGCGAACACTCAGTAGAAAATTATATCTCAAGAACTAGCAAGGGGTTTAAGTAATTACATCTTTCCATGAATGCGCTATAGCTATGCATGCTCGCATAAAACGACAAGATAGAGAGTATATCAACAAGATAACAAGGTGAACTATTCATGAACTTTCAAGTAATAGATGTCAGGATGTTCAAGCAAGTAATTTCATCATGTCATGTCGAGAACTTGGCTATCACGTTTCAAGCAAGCAAGTATATAATTTACCCTTTTTCGGGTCAAGTAAGTCTTGGCATGTCAAGTTGAGTCAAGTACGAGATTTTTGTGGAATGTCCAATCAAACTAGTCATGCACTTCGGTACAATGCCAATACCATTATCATTACAACTCCCATGGGCACTAGTACTTTTGGGTGCTCCTCCTAGGACCAGATCGGGCCCTATATGCGCAAGCATTGATCATGTATTTTGACATCCACTTGGTGTATAGCCAATATGGAGTTTCAAAGATAAAGAACTTGTATGAACTTAGAGGTAGATAGCATTTCAAGGATTTGAACATGACCATAATGATGATAATAACGGTGAAATCACGAGTATCGATAAAACTAGGAGAAATTGGTTCCCTAACTTGGGTACCATGACAAGTAAGTGCCCGCAAGTAGACGGTCACTCTTTTAATATAGAATTGAGGTCCACAAGAACATCATAATAATGTTGATATAGAATTGGGGTCCACAAGAACATCTCAATAAAGACATGCTTTCCCCATTTACTTAGATACTTCTCATACTATACACATAGCATAACATGAGGGCCGGTATACCATATTTCTTATAGAGTAACATGGTAAAAATAGTGTGATAGATTTTTATGGTACAACCAGCTCAGTCGGCCTTGAGGGAATCCAAGGCTCGAGGAGTCTTACGGAGGTCTCTATGACTAACTCGCTAGTCAAAAGGAACGGAGTGTCCAATGGAGAGCTTGTATGTCACTGAGAGTTAGTGGGTAAACGATATATACATATATATATATATACATATATATATATATATATATAATATACATATGAAACCCTCGGTTAACAGTAACAGTATAAAATAGTATCACAGGAAAATAGTGACTTAATCTAAGTCATTAATCATGGAATTAACGCCTTATACAGGGGCGTTTATTTACAAATTGACGGCTTGTTAAGCAGTCGTCCATTCTGTATTTCTATTTTTGCAGAATTTAGATAATATGGAATTTTAATAAAAACGCGCCCTGGACAGGGGCGTTACTTTTCAATTAGCGCCTTGTTCTGGGGCGTCAGTTCAATAAGAGACGACCTTCCTCAGGTCGTTAATTCAAGATATTCCAGGATTAATAGGAACATGGGTAATTTCAAGGATAATAAAATTTCAGAAAGAGGAATCACACTGTCAGGAAGAGAAAAATAGCAGGATTCGGCAACTATGATCATGCATTAAATTAGAATCATGTTTTGATAAACATAAAAGTTTTAAACGTGGGTAATTTAATAACTAGATGAAATTGACGACTTAATGCAGGACGTCAAAACTGGAATTAGCGACCTGGGCATTGTCGTTTCTTTAAATTAGCGCCCTTGATAGGGTCGCTTCTTTTAAAATCCACAGAAAACCCTTTGAAAAACTATAATAAAACTATATTCATGCATGCCATGATGGTATTTTGATGGAATTAAACTAGTCTGTGCTACGTTCTTGAGAAAACCTACCTGATGAATGTTCTGGTGAAGGAACGTGAAGAAAGTTGAAGAGAGAACGATACTCTGTTCTAAACATAGTGTTCTGATCACCGGAAGAAGAAGAAGATGATGAAGAACTCCACGTCCTTCAACTAGGCAGAAGAGTTACTACTTACGGCAGACTTCCTGCAGCAAAGACGATGAAGAATCTTTAATATTCTTCATGATTATGACCGAAGGCAGGGAAGAAGAACATTACCTGTTCTTTACGTATGCAACAGCAGAGCTTCCTTCAGCCAAATAGCCTATTAGGGTTCGACATGAAGGGTTATTTATAGGGTTTTTATGATCCTAATGGAGTTAGTATCGTATTGGAAGTAATGTTTCCCTCATAGAGTCCTTGCCATAATCAATCTCCCTCGTAGTTATCCAGAAACTTGCTCTGGATAGTCTCCTGGTTCGAACGAAACTCGAACGAAACACAAATGGAATTAACGCCTTACGTTAGGGCGTTAATTTAAATTGACGCCTTGGTTAATGTCATTTCTTATGTAAAACACGTCCATGTGGAGGGCGTCACGTTTACTTGCCATTTTTATTATTTTGGCCGTTTGGCAATTGACGATATCTGCTGTGGGCGTCCTTTCTGGAATTCGCGCCTTGTATAAGGGCGTTTTTTTTTGAAGTAGCACCTTGAATCAAGGCGTTATTTACATTTAGGTTTATTATTCACTTCTTTAAATCTTTTAATCTTATTTTGATCAATTGGGGTTTTTATTTCCTTTTATTTTTACCAGGGTTGCTACACCCTCCCCCACTTAAAAGAATTTGGTCCCCAAATTCAATCGCATATATTTATATATATATGGATAGTGTAGAGTTATATACCTTTTTAGAATAAGTTCGGGAATCGTTTCCTCATATACTCCTCGGTCTCCCATGTGGCTTCGCGTTCTGAACATTTATTCCATTGCACCTTTAACATGGGGATAACTTTATTTCTTAATGTTCGTACCTCGCGATCAAGGATCTTCATGGGCTTTTGTTCATAAGTGAGATCCTTTTGAATCACCAGGTCTCCATGATCAATGATATGTGACGGATCATGCACATATTTCTTCAACATTGATATATGGAATATATTATGAACTTCAGACAATTGGGGAGGCAATGCGATGCGATAAGCAACCTCGCCAACTCTTTCCAGTATCTCAAAAGGTCCAATAAACCTTGGTGTAAGTTTTCCCTTAACACCAAATCTCCTTATTCCACGTCCAGGTGATATCTTGAGAAAGACGTGATCTCCGACTTGGAATTCGAGATTTCTTCTTCTTGTATCAGCATAAGTCTTTTGTCTAGACTGAGCTACTTGCAGTCTTTCTCTAATCAACTGTATCTTCTCGGTGATATCCCTTACCATATCTGGACTTAATAGTTGTTTCTCTCCAACTTCGTCCCAGCATAAGGGTGATCGGCAACTCCTTCCGTATAAGGCTTCGAAAGGTGCCATTTGTATACTTGCCTGGTAGCTATTATTGTATGCAAATTCAACTAGAGGCAAGTGATCATGCCAGCTTCCTCCAAAGTCAATGATGCAAGCCCTGAGCATATCCTCAACCACCTGATCGGTTCTCTCGGTCTGACCGTCCGTTTGAGGATGAAAAGCTGTACTAAAGTTAAGTCTCGATCCCAACGAATGTTGTAGTCCTTTCCAAAAATGCGAAGTAAAACGGGGATCTCTGTCAGACACAATCGAGACAGGAATGCCATGTAATCTGACTATCTCTTTTATGTATAATGCAGCCAGAACATCAACTGACCATCGACTCTTGATTGGCAAGAAGTGCGCTGATTTGGTCAATCGATCAATGATAACCCATATTCCATCATATCCTCCTTTTGATTTAGTTAGACCCATGATGAAATCCATACCAATATCCTCCCACTTTCATTTGGGAAGATCCAGAGGATGTAGCTTTCCGACAGGCTTCTGGTGTTCAGCCTTAACTTGTTGGCAGGTGAGACAGCGAGACACAAAGTCCCCGACTTCTCTCTTCATATTGGGCCACCAAAAGGTCCTTTTCAAATCTTGGTACATCTTAGTTGATCCTAGATGAATCGTGTACCTTGATCTGTGAGCTTCATCTAAGATTTTCTTCTTTAGCTCTGGGCAATTCGGTATACATGTTTTATTTCTGAACATCAATCTTCCATCTGGTGCTAATTTGAAATCAGGTTGTTCTTCCATTTTGCCCTTGATTTCCACTAATACGGGGTCACTACCTTGAAGTCCTTGTATTTCAGATAGCAAGTCTGGCTGTATACTCATGTGGGATAAGGTGACACACCTACTGTCCTTGTCCATGCTTATATTAAGTCTAGAGAATTATTCTAGCAAATTCCACTCCTGAATCATACAATTGGCTAGTAGTGCTCTCGGCTTTCGACTGAGGGCATCGGCTACAGGATTACCCCTTCCAGGATGATATTGTATAGTAAAGTAAAAGTCATTAAGATATTCTAGCCAACGTCTTTACCTCATATTCAATTCCTTCTGAGAGAAGAGGTACTTAAGACTTTTATGGTCAGAGTATACAAGAAACTGCACTCCATAAAGATAAGGTCTCCATATTTTAAGTGCAAATATGACCGCAGCCAATTCTAGATCATGAACTGGGTAGTTCTCCTCGTGCTTCTTCAATTGACGCGAAGAGTAGGCTATAACCTTCCCTTGTTGCATTAAAACACATCCGAGGCCAATGCCAGATGCATCAGTGTACACTTCGAACTTTTCTCCTTCAATTGGTAGAGCTAAGACTGGGGCAGTAGTCAAGTGATCCTTGAGAGCTTGGAAGCATCGTTCACAATCCTCGCTCCATTCATAGCGTATCTCCTTGCGAGTTAGCCTAGTGAGGGGTACTGCTATCTTGGAGAAATCCTTGATGAATCGCCGATAGTAGCCCGCAAGACCCAAGAAA
This sequence comes from Amorphophallus konjac, assembly GCA_022559845.1. Lineage (NCBI taxonomy): Eukaryota > Viridiplantae > Streptophyta > Magnoliopsida > Alismatales > Araceae > Amorphophallus > Amorphophallus konjac. Next base: position 261,689,006 of record CM040121.1, read on the forward strand.
CTACGGATCTCGCTAGCATTGGTCGGTCTTTCCCAATTCCTTACAGCTTCAACCTTTGATGGATCTACGGATAAACCGTCTTTTGATATAACATGCCCCAAGAAAGATAATTCTCTTAACCAAAATTCACATTTGCTGAGCTTTGCATATAACTGATTTATCTTCAATATTTGTAATGCTATTCTCAAATGCTCCTCATGCTCTTCCTTGGTCTTTGAATAGATCAGTATATCATCAATGAAAACCACTATGAATTGATCTAGATGAGGCCTGAATATACTATTCATCAACTGCATAAAGGCAGCATGGGCATTTGTTAGTCCGAAAGGCATAACAACAAACTCATAATGGCCATACCTGCTTCTGAATGCGGTTTTATGAATGTCCTCATCCTTGATCCTTAGTTGGTGATAACCTGACCTGAGATCAATCTTTGAAAAATACATGGATCCAGATATTTGATCAAATAACTCATCGATTCTCGGCAGTGGATACTTGTTCTTGATAGTGAGATGATTCAACTGTCGATAGTCGATGCATAACCTCATGGATCCATCTTTCTTCTTTACAAATAGCACAGGTGCTCCCCACGGGAAAGTGCTTGGTCTAATAAATCCCTTCTTGAGAAGTTCCATCAATTGCTCCTTCAGCTCCTTGAGTTCGGCAGGGGACATCCTATAAGGTGCCTTAGAAACTGGTCCAGCACCAGGGACCAAGTCGATGGTGAAGGCCACTTCTCTTTGTGGGGGTAATCCAGGCAATTCCTCCGGAAACACGTCCGGAAATTCTTGCACAACTGGGATGTCTTCTAGCTTAGTCTCCTTAGTCTCCTTAATGGTGACAAAAGTAAGGAAAGATACACATCCTTTCCTTATTAGCTTGCTAGCTCGGAGAGCCGAAATGAGAGGTGACTTGCTCCGACTCTTAGGGCTAGAATAGACTAGTTCTGGAAAGTCCTTGAAAGTAACTTTGCTGTTACGGCAATCCACAGTTGCCTGATACCTAGATAACTAGTCTGCTCCCAATATGACATCATATTCCTTTAGGTCTAAACATATGAGGTTGATAGGAAGATTTCTTCCTTTTACCAAGACTTCACAGTTTTGATAATGGTGAGTAATATCGGTTTCGTTTCCGAGAGGAGTAGATAAAAATATTTTCATCCATTCCGGTTCCATAGGTAGTGGGTCAGCAAACTTCTTGGAAATAAAAGAATGTGATGCACCCGTATCAAATAAGACATGTGCAGACTTGGAACAAACTTTCAGTGTACCTTCTACTAGTCCGCCTTCATCTTGTTCCGCCTCCTTAATAGCTTGGAGACGAGCATTCTTTGTTACCGGGCGCTTTCCGTCACCGGCTTGATCATTGAGTAGGGGACAGTCGGGAATCCGATGATCACGGCTCCCACAACGGAGACACGCTCCAAGTTTCCTCCAACATTCATCAGCCTTGTGCTCGGCCTTATCACAGTGCTTACATACCACCTTAGCAGGTGTGGTGGTGATGGAGAAAGGTTTGGTCTTTTTGAACTTTTGCTCCTGGGAGGGAATGCCTCCATTACTTGGCCTCTTCTTGAAATTAGGTTTGAAGGTGCCGGAGCTAGTAACATTCTCCTTCTTGTCTTTCCCACGGATCCTATCAGATAGTTCCGTGGCATCTTCTAGCAATTGCGCTCGTCGAACCATCTCCGAATAGACTTGTATGTCCATCCGTGCCAGTTGTGTGATATATTGGGGCCTGAGCCCATTAAGGAATCTTCGAGCTTTCATCTTCTCAGTACTAACTAAGTGTTTAGCGTACCGAGATAGCCTAGAGAACTGCGCTTCATATTCAGCCACTGACAAAGATCGTTGCTTAAGTGCGGCGAATTCAGTGGCTTTCTTCTCTTGAACTCGATCTGAGAAATATTTATTGTTGAAATGTTCAACGAACTCCTCCCAAGTAACTTGTCCTTGATCTAATGTGGCTTCTACCACCTCCCACCAGCATCGGGCATCTCTTTCTAATTGAAATGTGGCTAACAGGACCTTCTCTTGGTCTGAGCATTGCATGACTCTAAAAACACGTTCCGTCTCTCGGATCCAGTGTTCGACATCATCTGGATCAGTGGATCCCATGAACTTAGGAGGGTTCATGTTCTTGAAGCTTTGGTGGAGATTTCCTGCTCCACGATGTGCACCTCCTTGTGCCACTTGTTGAAGTGCCTGGGTCATGCCTTGGAGAGTGCGTTGCATGTTGCGCCATTGAGCACGTTCGGCAGCCATTGTCCTACAATTACCATGGCTATTAGTATGTGATTGCGATTAAAGATCTTTAATTCTATTTTGACTTTAACCCTTGGTTCTACCCAATCTCACTGGTTAGAGGTTCAGACTTATCCTTGGACTTGGATTTCCTAGGAATTGAATACCCTAGGCTCTGATACCACAAAAACTGTCACGCCCCGAGCGCGGAAGATACCCGTAGATGCGTGACGAGTTTATATCAATCATGTCAATCAGAGTAGTAGTGTATTCGACACAAAGACAGAGTGCGCAAATATAAAGATAACCCAATCCATTTATTCCTTTAATAAGAATGTGTCTATTACAAACCCTTGCAAATACTAGACTCAATAAAAGAAAGGTACATTTCCGACTCAACAAAAATATAGAGAAAATAGGGCTGATGGACGCTTGAATAGCTCTAACTCTTTCACTCTTGACCTTCCCCGTCAGTTTGGGTCTCGTCATCGGACTTACCTGAAAAGTATGGAAACACTGAGTGAGCGAACACTCAGTAGAAAATTATATCTCAAGAACTAGCAAGGGGTTTAAGTAATTACATCTTTCCATGAATGCGCTATAGCTATGCATGCTCGCATAAAACGACAAGATAGAGAGTATATCAACAAGATAACAAGGTGAACTATTCATGAACTTTCAAGTAATAGATGTCAGGATGTTCAAGCAAGTAATTTCATCATGTCATGTCGAGAACTTGGCTATCACGTTTCAAGCAAGCAAGTATATAATTTACCCTTTTTCGGGTCAAGCAAGTCTTGGCATGTCAAGTTGAGTCAAGTACGAGATTTTTGTGGAATGTCCAATCAAACTAGTCATGCACTTCGGTACAATGCCAATACCATTATCATTACAACTCCCATGGGCACTAGTACTTTTGGGTGCTCCTCCTAGGACCAGATCGGGCCCTATATGCGCAGGCATTGATCATGTATTTTGACATTCACTTGGTGTATAGCCAATATGGAGTTTCAAGGATAAAGAACTTGTATGAACTTAGAGGTAGATAGCATTTCAAGGATTTGAACATGACCATAATGATGATAATAACGGTGAAATCACGAGTATCGATAAAACTAGGAGAAATTAGTTCCCTAACTTGGGTACCATGACAAGTAAGTGCCCGCAAGTAGACGGTCACTCTTTTAATATAGAATTGAGGTCCACAAGAACATCATAATAATGTTGATATAGAATTGGGGTCCACAAGAACATCTCAATAAAGACATGCTTTCCCCATTTACTTAGATACTTCTCATACTATACACATAGCATAACATGAGGGCCGGTATACCATGTTTCTTATAGAGTAACATGGCAAAAATAGTGTGATAGGTTTTTATGGTACAACCAGCTCAGTCGGCCTTGAGGGAATCCAAGGCTCGAGGAGTCTTACGGAGGTCTCTATGACTAACTCGCTAGTCAAAAGGAACGGAGTGTCCAATGGAGAGCTTGTATGTCACTGAGAGTTAGTGGGTAAACGATAAAACATCATGAAACATGGGACTATATTCACGGACTGGAATATAGTGCCGATATATATATATATATATATATATATATATATATATATAATATACATATGAAACCCTCGGTTAACAGTAACAGTATAAAATAGTATCACAGGAAAATAGCGACTTAATCTAAGTCATTAATCATGCCAGGGAAATGAATTTGAGGAAGCTTCATATATATAGGAAGGCCAGGGAAATGAATTTTCATGCCACACTGACTTCTTCCCTTGAAGCATATGCCAATGTGAGCTTGAGTGCTTTCTGAGATAGCTGCTTCTTCTAGCTTCTCTTTCCATCTTTGAACAAACCCACTTTTTCTTGAAATCTTCGTGCAGACTGCTTTTTCATAGTGTCTCCCGGCTTATATGCTTTTGGGTCAGACAAACTTTTGTATTTCAGTGCTAAGTACACGGTTGGTAAGCCAGATTTGGTAATAAGTAATCTGGACCGTCTATCTTCATCAGAGAGGACCGAATGCCGGACCACGGTGACCTCTGATTGGTTCAGAACTGATAAGGTGCAGTGGGTTCTCATTGGGTGACCAGACTGGATCATACGGTACTCTGTAATTTCCATTTGCTGGCCGAACATATATTCATCAAGTATAAGATTTTCTCCTCAAGGTTTAACCCCTTTTCGGATGGAGACCCTTTTTAGGTGACTGCCATTGGTCCACCTGGAAAGTAAAAATCTTTTCTGCCAACTGGTCTTCCAGATCTTGTACTTCCAAAGGAGGTGACATCTATTTGATGAAATGCCTATTTTAAGTGCACAGCCTTTTCACTAGAGTATGCCCAGACCTTAAAAGTGCTCAGACCTTGCAACATGCTCAAACCTTGAAGTATGCTTGGACCTTGTAACGCACACTAGCACATATGCTCAGACCTCATTCCGTCTAGGCCAAACATGCACCGACCTTGTAACCTTAAAACCAAGTGTGCACAGACTTGCAGTTTATATGTGCACTGACCTTGGTCTTCATATGTGCTCAGACCTTGTACACTAACATGCACAGACCTTGATGCATGGCTAGCATGGACCTTAGTACCTAACAATCCCTTCTAGCACAGACCTCATGTAAGACCCGTAGAATTCAGATTTCCTATCGGATCATAAAATATTAAAATTCATGAATTTATAAGCTTTTATCAGGTTTATTGGGCCTGGTTAGTGGGCTTTGTTCTTTTCTATAAGGTTTTTAGAAATTGAATGGGGAATATATCAAATTCACCTGCGGAACCCAAGGCTTGGTTAGTGGTGTGGCAACCCAAGGCTGCGAAAGAGGAGGATGACGGCGGCGACCCCTCCCCCTATCACCTGCGGAACCCGCGAATGACGCGCCCTTTCTCTCCTTCTCTTCCTCGCGGTGCGCGGTGAACGAACGTCCACGGTGGAGGTCCGGCGGCCTCGCCGGCAAGCTGCGGAGGTGGAGACCGCGGCGGCACCCTCGACGAAGCCAAACCCTGGCGTGGAGGGACAAAACCGCGGTGGAAGATGGCGGCCTATCTCCCCTTCCTCATGGTGAAATCGGCATCCTCGGCCCAAATCTGGTGGGGGGGACGACCTTCTAGCTTCGCTAGGACCGACGAGAGGTTCCCCGTGACGCAAGGAACGCGTGACATCAACCCCGAGACGAACCACAGAGCGTGGTGACGACCGGACAAAGGCGAGCCGCGGTGACCCTCGGCTTGCTCACGGTCGAAATAGAAGGTTTCGTCACGATTGAGGTAGGGGGGTCGATGCCCTAGCTCGTTAAATTGTTCCAAAAGCATGCCCATCGTCGCTGAGTTCATAGATTAATAATAGCATGCCCATCATCGCTGAGTTCATAGATTAATAATAGCATGCCCATCATCGATGAGTTCATAGATTAACTAAAGCATGCCCATCGTCGCTGAGTTCATAGATTAACTAAAGCATGCCCATCGTCGCTGAGTTCATAGATTAACTAAGCATGCCCATCGTCGTTGAGTTCATAGATTAACTAAAGCATGCCCATCGTCGCTGAGTTCATAGATAATAAATTGTTGTATTGAGATGATGGATTGGCAGGGAACATGTTAAATATTATAATTCTCGTCAATTTGAGTCGACCGGGAAGGGATCCGATTGTGATTTCGGTGGATCCGGTTCTCCGGTAAGGACCATGTTTATATTATTTCAATTTTTGTAACAGTCCGTCCATAAGCCGTCTACTGACTCGAGCGGCTAACAATTTGACCGCGTAAATATTTTAAATCTGTATGGTGGTAGAAGCCTCGCGGCCAAACCGTTTAATAGCACGCAGCGGTTCGTTATTCGACCGCCTAATATGTAATTTACACGTGTTTGTTTAATTATGCATATGCGTGTTTGTTTAATTATGCATATGCGTGTTCGTTTAATTATGCATTTGATGTTGCATATTTACCACGTTTAAATAGTTTTATAAACTGTGGCACATTTATTGATGCATGAGTTATATTTTCCATATGCTTGTTCTGTGATAATAATATGAATGTGTTGAATGATGAATTGATCCCATGATTTATAAATTGTTTAGCTTCCGTTATTTCTTCATGTGATTTATTAAATTCTCATGATGAATGAGTAGTTTTTGTATATAATCACATGTCTTAATGATGTTTAGGAGCGCAATGAACTGTTTAGATTTATTCATCATGTGTGTTTAAATCTTCATTAATATGGAAATCATGTATGTTAAACTGACAGTGTAGCGGTCGTATGGCTGACTGCTATTGTTGTCGGGCGGCCTTTTTCTATGACCGTCTCTTGGCTTAGCGGCTCAGGCTAGACCGTTTCATCTTCGTACACTATTTACAGGTTTCCGTTCTAATAAGCGGCAAGAATGTAGCGGCCGTTAGACTAACTGCTATTGTCATGTAAATGGCCTGTCGAGTGACTACCTATTGACCTTTGCGGCCAAGTCTAGACCGTCATTCTTTCCAGTATATAGTTTTATCGCATTTTCATCATATTCTTCTGATCATGTGCTTAATGCTGAATGTATAGCATGCTTAGACATAACTATAAATCATGATACGTTGTTATGCCGTGCATTATCATTTCTTTTGATTATAACGTGTTTTCATATTCCATTAAAGTTAACTTCTTATCCCTATTTGACTGATCCCACTAGACGTAGCCTAGCGATGACGAGCCGAACCACCTGGGAGGGGTGGCTAGGTAATCCCAATATACAGTTTTTAAGCTAGTTCTGTGGACCCCTGCTTTACAGTAGCGTCCTGCAGGGGGGGAAAACAAGCTAGAGACCAGGCTCTAGGCATGAGCCGGTGTGTGCACACGTGGTCAGGGGCTTGGTGTAGCAAGCTTGGTAAATTAAAGGACTAGAAAGTCTAAGTAAATTAAAAATCTAGACCCCAGACCCTGTACACAACCCCATGATCCCCTAATAGGTCTTACAAAAGGATCTCGTAGACCTTACCCTTAAAATTTTAAGGAATTATGAATTTAGCACCATTTTAAGTAGCCATTTAAAGTCATAGTGTATTTTTATTTAAATTAATAAATTAATAAACCTTGGATAAAATATCAATTTATATTTTATTAATAATTTAGAAGATTTAATATTTCATATTTATTCTGTTATATTTTTATTTAAAGGAAAAAGGGTATAAAGATAAGTTTGAATACATTAAAGATAAATACAAGATAAGAGAATGGGCATTTATACGATTTTGGTCTTTTGGAGTGTTACTGGCAAAAGGAAAAGGGGTGAATAGCGCCCTAGCATCAGGCGCTATTCACATACAACGTCCAAAACAAAGTCGTTATTTTATTGAACACAAATAGTGTGTGAATAGTGTCACTTTTTATTTTTAAGGAATTTTGTAAAACTAATTATATAGAAAATTAGAGAAAAATTGAATGATCTTACTCATAAAATTTCATGTCAATACTCCATCAAATAAAAAGATAAAAATCCTTAAAGATTGCAACATTTTAAAATAAAACGTGAAATGTTGAATAACGCCCGTAATAGGGGCGTTATTTCTTGAAAAATGCCTATTAAATTGACGTTATTTCTTAAAACGAGACTTCTACATGGACGCTAATTTTTAGAACGTGGCTTTGGTTTGGACGCCATTTTCTTAAAGTTAAAATAAGGAAACTATCGGCCGTGTTTCACTCTAACTAGGAAGTAATTGGGTTTCGGAAGGGATTAAACGTGGGAAATTCTAATACTATTAGTATTCTTACTTAAGTTTTAGTCCTGATCGAACTCCAACTCCCCCTAGGATTCCCAACACTATAAATACCCCACCAAGAACCCCAAAATTATGTTGCTTCTTCTTCCTGTTACTTCTTCCTCAACCCACGACCTGCTGTTACTTCTTCTCTAACGTGCCTTGCTGAGAAGTTGTTTCTCTTAGCAAACAGAAGGAGCATGCTGCTATTCTTTTGCCTCCTACGGCTGAGCATTAAGGAGCCTGCTATTGGTTTTCTTTTTCCCTTTTACTGGATGAGGCTTGCATATGGTGAAGCTCCAATCTCCTAGCTTTCTATTTGATTATTCTTCCGCCGTCTGCACGTGAAGAGCAAGTTCCTCTACTTCCGTTGCTATAGCAAGCAGAGGACCGTGTCTTACTCCAATTTTTCCAAAGTCTTGTCAACTAAAAATCATCCGAAAAGGTAGGTGTTCTCGACATCAAGCTAAAGCAGTTAATATTAAACCTTAATAAGATCTTTGTGTATATATATATATATATATATCTTGATCTTTTAATGCATCCGTAGGTGATCTCTCTCAAGTGAAAATAGTAACAATAAAATCTGGCATGATCATGTTTTTACGTAGGTGTTCTCAAGTACTAAGCCTAACTCAATAAATACATAAATCATGCATGCATATAGATCTTTTTAACACTATTTTCCATGGCTTTCTGTTAAATTTTAGAATATCCGTGAAATAGCGACCCAGACATGGGCGCTATATTGAATTCACGGCTGTATAATAGTCGTTACTTTAATGGTTAATTATTAAAAACACATGTTCAAAAATTAATAACTTAAAATCTTTACATCTAACCCAATGCATGGTCATGCTACTGGATTCCTGGTATTTTTCTCTTCCTATACATGTACTTGTTCCTGCAACATCATTTTATTGGAAAAATGACACTGTTCATGAACTTTTTACACTGGATTAAATAGCGACCCTCACCCTGTCGTCTTATTTAATAGGACGCCCAAAGCATGGGCGCTAATTCTTGAAACATGGCATAGCCATGGGCACTATTTAACCATTCAACGTATTAATAGATGAATTAAGTTTTAAATAAATGGTTATATGAATTCCATATTTTATTAACACTAAACGGTGAATTGGAATTAAGAATTTTAGGATTTATATACACTACATGTTGAATTGGATTTAAGAAATAGTGGCTAAATGGCAGGCGCCACTTCCTCTGTCCCTATTTTTCCTGGTTTTCTGTAAACCCATCACAGTGGGTTGGTATTTTGGCACTATATTCCAGTCCGTGAGTATGGTCTCACGTTTTTCGGTGCTTTATCGATATTCCACTATTTCTCGGTGATAGATGAACCCTCTGCAGGATATTCCTTCCTTCGAACTAGTGAATTTATCATAGAGACCTCCGTAAGTCTCCTCGTAGCCTTAGATTCCCTCAAGGCCGATTGAGCTGGTTGTACCACTAAAAACCCATGACAATTTTGACTGCCATGTCACTCTAAAGATACATGGTATACCGGCCCTTATGACATGCTATTTGGATGGCATGAGATTAATTCTTGAGTTAATGGAATGGAAACCATACCATTAATATTCCTTAAGAATTATGTGCCCTACTCGTGGACACTAATTATATCTACCTTGTCTTGTACAAAGAACAAGCGACCACATGAAGCGTCGTTATTTCCTTACCCAGTTTATCTCAGATTTATCTCAAGTTAGATATATCATGCATTTTTATGGTTAACTTCTCTATTATTCTATGACACTCTGTACCCTTTGGGAATCTTCTTATCAATAACTCGAGAACATAACCCTTTGACTCTATTGGCCATATCTGATTCTGAAACATTAAGGGCTATGGGTCCGCGACTATCAATGTCAGGTAGGACGGAAGTCCAGTTCTGTAATCCATGGGAAAACTCTGGGTGTGGCATTGCACCAAAGTCTGTCATTCTGTATTTCTGTTACTCTGTTGTTCTATTATTCTGTTGTTCTGTTATTCTGATAATTTAAATATTCTGCTAGACTAATTATTTTTGCTTATTATTATTAAAATTCTGATATTTTCTGGCCAATTCTCTAAATTTATGTTCATCTGTAACTTCTACCCTTGATTATCTCTGACAATGATCCTTGGCTCAGCATGGAAATTTATTTCCTTTCTCTTGAGCTTATATCTGCCTTTGACTTTGATATTCCTCATTTCTGTTAAAGTGATCATCATGATTTTTGAAGTTATATCGTTTCATACATTGCATCATCACGAACATGATAAATTGGCTAATCACTTATATTCTGTTTGACGAGAGATGTAATTCCTACTGAGCTTTTTACTCACCAGCCTATTTTAACATTTTTCAGGTAATAATGCCGAAGACAATCAATCAAACGGGGAAGGGCAAGAGTGATTAGTGCTATGGAGAATCGAGTCGGTGTCTTTTATTTTATTGAGTCTTGTCCTGTCACTTGAGTCTTTCCTTCCTATTAAGTGTATTTGAGTCTTTTTCATTTAAATTTGTAAGTTGAGTCAGAGATGTAACTTTGGCATTTGATATTAATAAGAATTATGTTTTGTCAACTTTGTCTAGCCGTGGAATGTTGTGTCTTATGTTGCTCTGATTATTCATGACTGTATCGCTGCCACGTTCCGAACTACACGTTCCGCTGCTATCGGTTCGGGGCGTGACAGTTTGTGATATCAGAGCCTAGGTTTATTAAACCCTAGGTCTTGACTATATGTTGCCATAAGTTCTAGGTTCAACCCCATTATTGCCTGGTGAGATTGGGTAGAACCTTGGGCTAAGAGCTAACAAAGAATTATAATACTAATAATATCAGCTTATGAAAATAGCTTAGTAAAATTTCACGAGAATTACTTGATAACCTTACATGAGATTGTTTATGTCTTGTAGAACTAGATAGATAACAATGGCCATCGAGCCTGCCCAATGGCGTGAGATGCAAAGGACAGTTCAAGGATTGACTCAGGCTCTTCAACGGGTAGCCGAGGGTGGAGCCAATCGTGGAGCTGGAGAGTTACATCGTGAGTTCCGGAGCCTCAATCCCCCTAGATTTTGTGGAACTCCTGATCCTGATGTGGCGGAAGATTGGACTAAGGAAATGGAAAGGATCTTCTAAGTAATGCAATGCTCGGATCAAGATAAGGTCCTTTTAGCAACATTTCAACTAGAGAAGGATGCAAGAGCTTGGTGGGAGTCCATGGAAGCCACTTTGCCAAACATTCAAGTAACTTGGGTAGAATTTTTAGAACACTTCAATGAAAAATATTTCTCGGAGAGAGTTCGAGAGAGAAAGACGGGAGAATTTGCTTCCCTCAAACAAAGAAGTATGACCGTGACAGAATATGAGGCTCAATTCTCAAGGTTATCTCGAAATGCACCTCATTTGATCTTAACGGAGAAGATGAAAGCTAGAAGGTTCTTGAATGGGTTAAGATTACAATATATACCCCAATTAGCACCAATGGATATTCAATCATATGCCGAGATGGTTAAGAGGGCTCAATTACTGGAGGATGCCATGGAGTTGTCCGACAAGGTCAAAGCGAGAATGGAAAAGAAGAACATGGTTAATGGAAACAAGAGACCCAATAATGGGAATGGAGTTCCGAATGGCAAGAAGCCTAAAGAAGAGAAGTGCAAGCATTGTGGTAATGAAGGTCATCAATCCGAGAAGTGTCGCTGGAAGAACGGAGCTTGTTTCCGTTGTGGAAGCCAAGAACACTAGGTGTCCGAGTATACCCTCATGAAAGATCAACCTCAGCAGGTAAAAGATCGTAATAAGGAACGACGTCAAGGATGAATGTAAGCAATAAGACGAATCGAGCCTGCTGACCATGAAGTAGCTAGAGGTACCCCTTAAGCTAAGCCTAACTACCTTAGTTTAATTTTTCTAGCATGACTAGATGATCTTGTTTTGCGACTGAGGAATAGAAAACTAGATGCCCCACTGATATATACATATTGGGAATGAAAATACGATTGAATTTGGGGACCAAATTCTTTTAAGTGGGGGAGGGTGTAGCAACCCTGGTAAATTAAATGACTAGAAAGTCTAAGTAAATTAAAAATCTAGACCCAGACCCTGTACACAACCCCATGATCCCCTAATAGGTCTTACAAAACGATCTCGTAGACCTTACCCTTAAAATTTTAAAGGATTATGAATTTAGCATCATTTTAAGTAGCCATTTAAAGTCATAGTGTATTTTTATTTAAATTAGAAAATCAATAAACCTTGGAGAAAACATCAATTTATATTTCATTAATAATTTAGAAGATTTAATATTTCATATTTATTCCGTTATATTTTTATTTAAAGGGAAAAGGGTATAAAGATAAGTTTGAATACATTAAAGATAAATACAAGATAAGAGAATGGGCATTTATACGATTTTGATCTTTTGGAGTGTTACTGGCAAAAGGAAAAGGGGTGAATAGCGCCCTAGCATCAGGTGCTATTCACATACAACGTCCAAAACAAAGTCGTTATTTTATTGAACGTGAATAGTGTGTGAATAGTGTCACTTTTTATTTTTAAGGAATATTGTAAAACTAATTATATAGAAAACTAGAGAAAAATGGAAGGATCTTACTCATAAAATTCCATGTCAATGCTCAATCAAATAAAAAAGATAAAAATCCTTAAAGATTGCAACACATTAAAATAAAACGTGAAATGTTGAATAACACCCGTAACAGGGGCGTTATTTCTTGAAAAATGCCTATTAAATAGATGTTATTTCTTAAAACGAGACTTCCACATGGACGCTAATTTTTAGAACGTGGCTTTGGTTTGGACGCCAATTTTTTAAAGTTAAAATAAGGAAACTATCGGCCGTGTTTCACTCTAACTAGGAAGTAGTTGGGTTTCGGAAGGGATTAAACGTGGGAAATTCTAATACTATTAGTATTCTTACTTAAGTTTTAGTCTTGATCGAACTCCAACTCCCCCTAGAATTCCCAACACTATAAATACCCCCACCAAGAACCCCAAAATTATGTTGCTTCTTCTTCCTGTTACTTCTTCCTCAACCCACGACCTACTGTTACTTCTTCTCCAACGTGCCTTGCTGAGAAGTTGTTTCTCTTAGCAAACAGAAGGAGCTTGCTTGTAGCGACCCGGATCCCGAATACCAGATGTACCCAGTAGAACTACCGAATACACGTGATACCACTTGGAACCCGCGAGGCCTCCCAAGAGCGAGAAAGCTCCGAAGGGGAAAAGGCATGTGTAGAGTACATTGAAGCCACAGAGATATAACAGAAGCAATTAAATTTCATTAGATCAGTTTGCTAAAGTAGCAGAAATAAAATTACTTTTTAATTAACAGTTCAATTTAACAATTATACACCAGAGTCAAGTCCAAAGCCAAAGACAGCAAGTCTAGCACAGTACAGTCGACAGAAAAGAAAGACGTACCGAGAAGTCGGGGGAAGCCCGACGCAGGTACCAGCTGGCCACAACGACATGCCACGAGCAAGCGCTCCAGAAACCACGCGGAAGTAGAACGAAGGACGTCACCCCACTTGAAAAGTAGGGGTGAGCCTCGTGTCACTGGCTCAGTAGGGGTCACGTGGATCCCCACTGAAAAACACGCAGTAACACGGAACAACAAAACAACAGGAAAAACAGCAGGTGTAGCAAAGCGGGAAAACTACACTACAAAGCTGTAAAGCTACTCTAGAAGCAGTAGAGAACAGACGGGGAGTAGGAGTAGGGAGCAAGTAAGAAAGGGGAAGAACCCGCGCCAGACAAGTGGTGACCGAACTAACCTCGGCACCTCAAACTACTCCAAACAGTGACAGATGGGTGACTCTGATCTAACAAAGTCAGAACTTACCGATCTGCCAACTCGGCACCAGGCCTAGGACGAAGACCTGCGAGGACCGACAGACTCGACAACACACACACACGACTAGAAAGTCATGCACACCACGCTGACCTCGAGTAGGGCCACGAGAGGGCTAAGTCAGAAAGGTCACGACGCCCAAGAAACGTCGAGAGTCACGTGTCACGTGATGGAAGCACCTCCTCATACGAAGAACAGCCAGCTGCGTCCACTGACGTCTTATGCTGCGCCACAAGCGTCTCGGCTACGGTACCGCTGAAACCACGGTAGAGTCGCAAACACGCGCTGACCCAAACAGGAACAACAGCAACGATAGAACAAGTAACTAGTCAGGGTCACGCCCGTCGATGTAAGTCCAAAGCCCCTGACCACGTGTGCACGCACTGGCTCTAGCCTAAGCCAGGTATTCCAGCTAGTTTTCTCCCTCGGTAGGACGCTACCGTTGGCTGGGAGCCCACAGAACTATCTTATAAACCGTATCTCAGGAACACCCCTCCGCCATCCAAGGCGGGTCGGCAACTCACAGGCCTTAGGGCAACAATAATCGGAGGCGCACAAAACACAAGACTCCGAAAAAAGGGCTGTAGTACAAACAGGCAACGCAGCACTATTGCACGTACTACGAAGCACCAAGGCAGCAAGACAACTACCAACAGACTCAGGACTAGGCAACTAGACCTACAACGTAACGATCCTTGAGTCGGACGACTCGGAGGCAAGATCGTCACTAACAGCGGAACAAGCCGACAATCGGTCTAATCCTAAGCCAGAGGAAACGACACTCCGTAGGAAACTACTCACAGAGACCTGAGGGAACACCGGAGGCCCTCAGCCACGCCTGGATACGCAAGTCGAGGTAAAACAATACCTCGAGGCATCTAGAACCAGTGTCTCGGACTGGACAAAACTGCCAAGACACCCACACAAGGTCGCCTATCAACCACTGGGTCACCCCGGGTTGACCGGAACCAAACAACGACGACTCAACAGTAGGAAAGAGAATCCTACCTCAAGCAAGAAGACTCCTGGCCACCTTACGACGTAGTCTTAGCCCTCATAGGGTGTCAGGAGACATCCATGGGAAAGCGGGCAGACCACAAGGATAAGCCAAGATAGTCAGAAACCAGAACCACAGAAATCGGAGCTCAAAGGCTGTAACACACCACCGTTTGACCGTTACATGGATGTGACGGTCTAACACTGGGCCGTTACACGAGCCTGACGAACCAGGGCAGGCGCGTCAGAGCCAACACGCTCAAAAGCACAACACGAACAGCGTAACGTGCTAGGCAGGCGTGTTACAGTGGCCTAACGCATGACAATAGACGCGTTACGCCACCCTAACGCATGGGAGCAGACGCGTCAGGGCCAATAGACCCGAGATAAAAATGGTAACTCGAACCACGTAACGCACTAGCCCAGGCGCGTTACACAGCCTAACGCAGCAAGGCGGGCGCGTCAGGGCCAACTGGCTCAAGTCAAGAAAACACTGGCCGAAAGGCACGTAACGGTCCATCACGGACGCGTTACACCAGCCTAACGCACGAGGGCGTGGCCGTTAGAGCCAACCACCCAACTCGGCCAAAACAGCACATAATGGCCTGGGGCAGGCGCGTTACAACGCTGTGACGCACGGGGACACCACCGTTACACAAACCGCCTCAACGGTCAAACTCCAAGTCAAACGCAACGTAACGGCCTACACCAGGCGCGTTACAAGACTCTGACGCACTAGGGCAGGCGCGTCAGAGGAACCGCCTTAATCAAAACGCTAAACAACAAAACATGCGTGACGCATCACCCCGGATGTGTCAGAGAGCTGTGACGCGCCTCCCCCGGGCCGTCACACTCCCAAGACCACGAAGAACTAAAAATGCCCAGACGCTGTGACGGTCTATCGTAGGGCTGTCAGGGACCTCTGGCGGTCACTGAAACGACCGCTACACCGGTCACAGCGGGAAAATAATGGATTGGCCAAATCGAGCCGTTCCACGCCCCATTCACGCTGAAGCGCAGGGGAAACAAGACTAGACGATGAAAAACAACACTAGGAGGCTAAAAAGCCCACATGCACGCATTAAAACGCTCGATCAGGGCGATTTAGACAAATCGACCCTAAACGAGTCACCGAGGTTCCCGGACTCCTACCGACCGAATGACAACCGATCAACACGGAACTAGCATGGATGGGATCTAGACATCCCAGCGGTCATTTCAACACTAACCACACCACGAATGGTTGCCGTTTTCTGGCGAACCCTGAAAACCCCAAAAACCACGATTTTCACAAAATCGGCCCGATCTCCCCCGATTGAGCACCAAATCATGCACGGAAACAGATGAAACGTCCAGAACAAGGTGGCGGTCCGTCTCCCTACCTCCACCGAAGAAACCGTGCCCCGAAGGGACTAAACTACGCCGAAAACCATGCAGCGAGCTCAAACGCCGGCTTTGAATCCACCGTTCGGGATCGCGCCAAAACCACACCATCCTCGCCCTATCGCGCACCCAGTCAGCTCCACAGCATCCCCAACACTCGCTCCTAGGTCCTCCGTCTGCAGCCGGAGCCCAGGAAGCTCGAGAGGAGAGAAAACGGGAGAGAGAAACGGCAGTGGCGAAATGAGAAGGGAGGAGAGAGGAAAGAAAAGAAATAGGAAAAGAAATTAAGAATTTTCCTAATTTTCGAAAAATCTGATTTCTGGCCCTATCTCCGAAAAATACGCAAAAATAGTCGAAAAGACCGGCTCGGAGAGTACATCGTCGCTGCAGCATTCACGGGTCGAGGAACTGACAACTAAACTCACCGTAGGGTTCCGTAACTAGTACGAGAGAAAAACCCACACGGATCGTAAAGCTCAACTCGGAAGCCACAAAAGCGAACCGAAACTCACCGAAACAGATCCGAAAGATCCAATGAAGATCCAGCAAGACCTACAAGGATCCAGGGCATTACATCCTCCCCTCCTTTAAGAAATTTCATCCTCGAAATTTAAGGACTAGCAAAGGAGAAGTAGGGAAGAACAACCCAACAACATAACCACGGAAACAACACCAATCTCGAGAAGCACAGCTCAGAGGAATATCGTCAGACTATAATCACGAGCACATGCTCTGGATCAAGCACGGCACCCAAGTGAACACAAGTCCAACACCTCCAAAACAAGGCAATGTCGCTTATGTCTCGCAGGGAAAGAGACACGACTGCTACAACCACATCACGGCAAGCAGCAGCTTACACAAGGAGACACAGTCCTCACAGCTGACCGCTCGACCACATCATCGGCTCCAGTGCCAAAGGCAACAGGGAACACCTGGCACACATGACACCAATGACAACACTAGACCACAGGCACAACCAAGTCAGTCCTCACTCAGATATTACATCTGATCGAGTCACAAGCTAACTCTAAGGAAAAAAAGTACAGCAAAGCAAACCGACAAGACCTGGTCCACACAGAGACACAAGATCATAGAGAAACAACGCCAAAACACCAACAGCCTTGAGGAACGCTACTCAAGGACTACGAACACGCCTCGAGAGCACAACACCCAAGAGAAAAAAATGCAGAGTAGAGGGTACTCAATCAGCAGGAATGCCGACAAATTCCCCAACACTCACAAATGCCAATGCTAACCGTAGAAAATCACCAGCAATAGCATGGCAACAGACGACATCAAGGCACAGGAAGCCAAGACAAAGTCACATCGAGAAGAACAAACCCCTCGACCAGTGAGTAGCTAACTCACAGGCTTCAGTTGCGCACTCAACAACGCACACAGGCATCAGAACAACCTCGATAGTCGTATCTCAGCACACACTAGACGCCTTCGCAATCAATGAAGATCACAAATAACACGCCACGAGTACCGATATCGCGAACAACCGATCACCAAGAGCCCAAGTGCCACAAGAGAAGAGTACCAGCTTCAGCACAAAGCACAAGGAAAAGCGTTAATCTCAGCTCACCTTCACGTCCTGAAAATGATAAATGAGCCTTCACAATTCATCGGCCGCTGGACACGGCATGACAAACACGGTACACAACAGCTCTTAACACCCTTATGGAGTCCAAAGCCAAGCAACCGTATAGCAAAGAGCAGATCAGGCTCAGAACAAAGCTGTCCACACTTAAGCAGACACATGACAAGGGCATCCCCAAGACAATAATTCCAAGGCTTACCTCGAAAAGATTCCACCAGAAGGGACGAGAAGCAACAAGCTCAACCACGAAAGCTCACCAGGAAAGGGAAATCCTAGCTTGCCTGAGCAACTTCTCAAACACGAAATCTAACCGAGCACTTCAACAGAAGCGGAACACATCAGGAGCTGAACAGACTCAAGCCGGGACGACCAAGACAATGTGAGAACGTGTACGGTCATCAGACCAAGGCTAAAGGTCAACAGCAACCTGAACAACATACGGAGAAAACCTCGCAACGTACTGCAGATTCAAGCCTTCCTGCGAACACTGCCAAGTACAACATGGTCGAAACAAACACAACGAAGAAAAAGAAACACCTCGTCACAACCTGACGAGAGCAGGACCATCTCGTACAGTGCTAGAGCAGCACGCACAAGACAACATATGAAAAAAACAACGTGATAAATCATCGCAACACCAAAGCCAGCTGAAGACTGTACTGGACTCTCACGACTCTGGATACTGTATATCTCGGATTACCATGTACTTCACACAACAATGCTCTGATAGTTCAGAAAAGAACTCCGAACATCTCAGAACACTGCTCTGATACCACCTGTAGCGACCCGGATCCCGGATACCAGATGTACCCGGTAGAACTATCGAATACACGTGATACCACTTGGAACCCGCGAGGCCTCCCAAGAGCGGGAAAGCTCCGAAAGGAAAAAGGCATGTGTAGAGTACATTGAAGCCACATAGATATAACAAAAGTAATTAAATTTCATTAGATCGATTTGCTAAAGTAGCAGAAATAAAATTACTTTTTAATTAATAGTTCAATTTAACAATTATACACCAGAGTCAAGTCCAAAGCTAAAGATAGCAAGTCTAGCACAGTCCAGTCGATAGAAAAGAAAGACGTATCGAGAAGTCGGGGGAAGCCCGACGTAGGTACCAGCTGGCCACAACGACACGCTACGAGCAAGTGCTCCAGGAACCACGTGGAAGCAGAACGAAGGACGTCACCCCACCTGAAAAGTAGGGGTGAGCCTCGTGTCACTGGCTCAGTAGGGGTCACACGGATTCCCACTGAAAAACACGCAGTAGCACGGAACAACAAAACAACAGGAAAAACAGCAGGTGTAGCAAAGAGGGAAAACTACACTACAAAGTGGTAAAGCTACTCTAGAAGCAGTAGAGAACAGACGGGGAGTAGGAGTAGGGAGCAAGTAAGAAAGGGGAAGAACCCGCGCCAGACAAGTTGCGGCCGAACTAACCTCGGCACCCAAAACTACTCCAAACAGTGACAGAAGGGTGACTCTGATCTAACAAAGTCAGAAGTTACCGATCTGCCAACTCGGCACCAGGCCTAGGATGAAGACCTGCAAGGACCGACAGACTCGACAACACACACACACGACTAGAAAGTCGTGCACACCACGCTGACCTCGAGTAGGGCCACGAGAGGGCTAACTCAAAAAGGTCACGATGCGCAAGAAACGCCGAGAGTCACGTGTCACGTGACGGAAGCACCTCCTCATACGAAGAACAGCCAGCTGCATCCACTGACGTCTTATGCTGCACCACAAGCGTCTCGCCTACGGTATCGCTGAAACCACGGCAGAGTCATAGACACGCGCTGAACCAAACAGGAACAACAGCAACGACAGAACAAGTAACTAGTCAGGGTCACACCCGTCCACATAAGTCCAAAGCCCCTAACCACGTGTGCAAACACTGGCTCTAGCCTAAGCTAGGTACTCCAGCTAGTTTTCTTCCTCGGTAGGATGGTGCCGTTGGCTGGGAGCCGACGGAACTAGCTTACAAACCGTATCTCGGGAACACCCCTCCGCCATCCAAGGTGGGTCGGCAACTCACAGGCCTTAGGGCAACAACAATCGGAGGCGCACAAAACACAAGACTCCGAAACAAGGGCTGTAGTACAAACAGGCAAGGCAGCACTATCGCACGTACTACGAAGCACCAAGGCAGCAAGACAACTTCCAACAGACTCAGGACTACACAACTAGACCTGCAACGTAATGATCCTTGAGTCGGAGGACTCGGAGGCAAGATCGTCACTAACAGCGGAACAAGCCGCCAATCGGTCTAATCCTATGTTAGAGGAAATGACACTCCGCAGGAAACGACTCACAGAGACCTGAGGGAACACCGGAGGCCCTCAGCCATGCCTGGATATGCAAGCCGAGGTAAAACAATACCTCGAGGCATCCAGAACTAGTGTCTCGGACTGGACAAAATCGCCGAGACACCCACACAAGGTCGCCTGTCAACCACTGGGTCACCCCGGGTTGACCGGAACCAAACAATGACGACTCAACAGTAGGAAAGAGAATCCTACCTCAAGCAAGAAGACTCCTGGCCACCTTACGACGTAGTCTTAGCCCTCATAGGGTGTCAGGATACATCCACGGGAAAGCGGGCAGACCATAAGGATAAGCCAAGACAGTCAGAAACTAGAACCACGGAAATCAGAGCTCAAAGGCTGTAACGCACCACCCTTAGACCGTTACATGGATGTGACGATCTAACACTGGGCCGTTACACGAGCCTGACGCACCAGGGTAGGCACGTCCGAGCCAACACGCTCAAAACCACAACACGAACAGCGTAACGCACCAGGGCAGGCGCGTTACAGCGGCCTAACGCATGACAACAGACGCGTTACGCCACCCTAACGCATGGGAGCAGACGCGTCAGGGCCAACAGACCCGAGACAAAAATGGTAACTCGAACCACGTAACGCACTAGCCCAGGCGCGTTACACAGCCTAATGCAGCAAGGCGGGCGCGTCAGGGCCAACTGGCTCAAGTCAAGAAAACACTGGCCGAAAGGCACGTAACAGTCCATCACGGACGCGTTACACCAGCCTAACGCACGAGGGCGTGGCCGTTAGAGCCAACGGCACAACCACCCAACTCGGCCAAAACAACATGTAACGGCCTGGGGCAGGCGCGTTACAATGCTATGACGCACGGGGACACCACCGTTACACAAACCGCCTCAACGGTCAAACTCCAAGTCAAACGCAACGTAACGGCCTATACCAGGCGCGTTACAAGACTCTGACGCACTAGGGCAGGCGCGTCAGAGGAACCGTCTTAATCAAAACGCTAAATGATAAAACATGCGTGACGCATCACCCCGGACGCGTCTGAGAGCTGTGACGCGCCTCCCCCGGGCCGTCACTATCCCAAGACCACGAAGAACTAAAAATGCCCAGACGCTGTGACGATCTATTGTAGGGCCGTCAGGGACCTCTGGCGGTCACTGAAACGACCGCTACACCGGTCACGGCGGGAAAACAGTGGATTGGCCAAATCGAGCCATTCCACGCCCCATTCATGCCGAAGCGCAAGGGAAACAAGACTAGACGATGAAAAACAACACTAGGAGGCTAAAAAGCCTACATGCACGCATTAAAACACTAGATCGGGGCGATTTAGACAAATCGACCCTAAA
The DNA here is from genome assembly GCA_022559845.1 of Amorphophallus konjac. Lineage (NCBI taxonomy): Eukaryota > Viridiplantae > Streptophyta > Magnoliopsida > Alismatales > Araceae > Amorphophallus > Amorphophallus konjac. The sequence goes on from CM040121.1 coordinate 261,710,524, forward strand.
CGAGTCACCGAGGTTCCCGGACTCCTACCGACCCCGAATGACAACCGATCAACACGGAACTAGCATGGATGGGATCTAGACATCCCAGCGGTCATTTCAACACTAACCACACCACGAATGGTTGCCGTTTTCTGGCGAACCCTGAAAACCCCAAAAACCACGGTTTTCACAAAATCCGCCCGATCTCCCCTGATCGAGCACCAAATCATGCACGGAAATAGAGGAAACGTGCAGAACAAGGTGGTGGTCCGTCTCCCTACCTCCCCCGAAGAAACCGTGCCCCGAAGGACTAAACCGCGCCAAAAACCACGCCACGAGCTCAAACGTCGGCTTTGAATCCACCGTTCGGGATCGCGCCAAAACAACTCCACCCTCGCCCTATCGCGCACCCAGTCAGCTCCACAGCATCCCCAACACTCGCTCCTAGGTCTTCCGTCTGCAGCCGGAGCTGAGGAAGCTCGAGAAGAGAGAAAACGGGAGAGAGAGACGGCAGCGGTGAAATGAGAAGGGAGGAGAGAGGAAAGAAAAGAAATAGGAAAAGAAATTAGGAATTTTCCTAATTTTTGAAAAATCTGATTTCTGGCCCTATCTCCGAAAAATACGTAAAAATAGTCGAAACGACCGGTTCGGAGAGTACATCGTTGCTGCAGCATTCACGAGTCGAGTAACTGACAAATAAACTCACCGTAGGGTTCCGTAACTAGTACGAGAGAAAAATCCACACGGATCGTAAAGCTCAACTCGGAAGCCACAAAAGAGAACCGAAACTCACCGAAACAGATCCGAAAGATCCAATGAAGATCCAGCAAGACCTACAAGGATCCAGGGCATTACATTGCTGCTATTCTTTTGCCTCCTACGGCTGAACATTAAGGAACTTGCTATTGGTTTTCTTTTTCCCTTTTACTGGATGAGGCTTGCATATGGTGAAGCTCCAATCTCCTAGCTTTCTATTTGATTATTCTTCCGCCGTCTACACGTGAAGAGCAAGTTCCTCTACTTCCGTTGCTATAGCAAGTAGAGGACCGTGTCTTTCTCCAATTTTTCCAAAGTCTTGTCAACTAAAAATCATCCAAAAAGGTAGGTGTTCTCGACATCAAGCTAAAGCAGTTAATATTAAACCTTAATAAGATGTTTGCGTATATATATATATCTTGATCATTTAAGGCATCCGTAGGTGATCTCTCTCAAGTAAAAATAGTAACAATAAAATCTGGCATGATCATGTTTTTACGTAGGTGTTCTCAAGTACTAAGCCTAACTCAATAAATACATAAATCATGCATGCATATAGATCTTTTTAACCCTATTTTCCATGGCTTTCTGTTAAATTTCAGAATATCCGTGAAATAGTGACCCAGACATGAGCGCTATATTGAATTCACGGCTGTATAACAGTCATAATTTTAATGGTTAATTATTAAAAACACATGTTCAAAAATTAATAACTTAAAATCTTTACATCTAACCTAATGCATGGTCATACTACTTGATTCCTGGTATTTTTCTCTTCCTATACATGTACATGTTCCTGCAACATCATTTTATTGGAAAAATGACACTGTTCATGAACTTTTTACACTGGATTAAATAGCGACCCTCACCTTGTCATCTTATTTAATAGGACGCCCAAAGCATGGGCGCTAATTCTTGAAACATGGCATAGCCATGGGCGCTATTTAACCATTCAACGTATTAACAGATGAATTAAGTTTTAAATAAATGGTTATATGAATTCTAGATTTTATTAACACTAAACGGTGAATTGGAATTAAGAATTTTCAGATTTATATACACTACATGTTGAATTGGATTTAAGAAATAGTGGCTAAATGGCAGGCGCCATTTCCTCTGTCCCTGTTTTTCCTGGTTTTCTGTAAACCCATCACAGTGGGTTGATATTTTGGCACTATATTCCAGTCCGTGAGTATAGTCTCACGTTTTTTGGTGCTTTATCGATATTCCACTATTTCTCGGTGATAGATGAACCCTCCGCGGGATATTCCTTCCTTCGGATTGGTGAATTTATCATAGAGACCTCCGTAAGTCTCCTCGTAGCCTTGGATTCCCTCAAGGCTGATTGAGCTGGTTGTACCACTAAAAACCCATGACACTTTTGATTGCCATGTCACTCTAAAGATACATGGTATACCGGCCCACATGACATGCTATTTGGATGCCATGAGATTAATTCTTGAGTTAATGGAATGAAAACCATACCATTAATATTCCTTAAGAATTATGTGCCCTACTCGTGGACACTAATTATATCTACCTTGTCTTGTACAAAGAACAAGCGACCACATGAAGCGTCGTTATTTCGTTACCCAGTTTATCTCGGATTTATCTCAAGTTCGATATATCATGCATTTTTATGGTTAACTTCTCTATTATTCTATGACACTCTGTACCCTTTGGGAATCTTCTTATCAATAACTTGAGAACATAACCCTTTGACTCTATTGGCCATATCTGATTCTGAATCATTAAGGGCTGTGGGTCCGTGACTATCAATGTCAGGTAGGACGGAAGTCCAATTCTGTAATCCATGGGAAAACTCTGGGTGTGGCATTGCACCAAAGTCTGTCATTCTGTATTTCTGTTACTCTGTTGTTCTATTATTCTGTTGTTCTGTTATTCTGATAATTTAAATATTCTGCTTGACTAATTATTTCTACTTATTATTATTGAAATTCTGATATTTTCTGGCCAATTCTCTAAAGTTATGTTCATCTGTAACTTCTACCCTTGATTATCTTTGACAATGATCCTTGGCTCAGCATGAAAATTTATTTCCTTTCTCTTGAGCTTATATCTACCTTTGACTTTGATATTCCTCATTTCTATTAAAGTGATCATCATGATTTTTGAAGTTATATCGTTTCATACATTGCATCATCACGAACATGATAAATTGGCTAATCACTTATATTCTGCTTGACGAGAGATGTAATTCCTACTGAGCTTTTTGCTCACCAGCCTATTTTAACATTTTTCAGGTAATAATGCCGAAGACAATCGATCAGACGGGGAAGGGCAAGAGTGATTAGTGCTATGGAGAATCGAGTCGGTGTCTTTTATTTTATTGAGTCTTGTCCTGTCACTTGAGTCTTTCCTTCTTATTAAGTGTATTTGAGTCTTTTTCATTTAAATTTGTAAGTTGAGTCAGAGATGTAACTTTGGCATTTGATATTAATAAGAATTATGTTTTGTCAACTTTGTCTAGCCGTGGAATGTTGTGTCTTATGTTGCTCTGATTATTCACGACTGTATCGCTGCCACGTTCCGAACTACACGTTCCGCTGCTATCTGTTCGGGGCGTGACACTTGGACTAGCACCGACGGGTGCAACCCTGACTAGTCACTTGTTACTGTTGTCCCTTGTACTTACTACGGTGTCTCCTGTAACGCCCGGTAATTTTGAAATAAGAATAAATATATTCAGAAAGAAAACCTATATGTAATTGAAAATTACATATCCCTATAAATAAGTTTATAAAATTAAATAAATAAAATGTGTAAATATTATCTTCAAATAAATAAATGGCTAAGTGATATTTATTTTAGGGGATGGAAGTAAAAGAGTTGCTAGGATCGAATCTGTCTCCGATACCTAAGACCGTGATTAAAAAGGATGATAATACGGAATAAAGAGTTATTTTTAAGAAAGTATTTAATTTATATTCTATTTCTATTTTGACATAATAATAAATTAAAACCAACAATTAGTTAAGACCCAGACCTTGTGTACAACCCCGTGAGTCCTCAATGAGCCTTACAAAAAGATCTCGTAAACTCTACTCTTAAGTTTTAAGAGATTATGAATCATTTTAAGTAGCCATTTAAAGTCATAATATATTTTTATTTGAATTAATAATCAATTAACCTTAAAGAAAATATCAATTTGGGATTTTTATAATAATTTAGAAATTTTAATATTTCATAGTTAGTACATTATAATTTTATTTAATGGAAGAAGGGTATGTTAATAAGATTTAATACATTAAAAAGAAGAAAGAATAGGCGTATATACAATTTTGGTTAAATAAGAGTGAGAAAGAAACGACAAAAAAAGAAGAAATCACGACCATCCAAATGGTCGTTGATTGTTATTGGCGACATAAACAAAGTCGTTAACTATATAAAGGCACGTAGATAAGGATAATAGGGATATATCTATAATATTGGTCCTTTGAGGGTGAAGGGAAAATAGTTCAAAATGAAATGACGACCATATAAATGGTCGCTATTTAAGTAATCAACGACATATCACATGTCGTCATTTCCTTAACGATGAATAGTGTGAATGAATAGTGCCGCTTTTTATTTGAAAGAATTTTTTTGAAACAAATTAAATAAAAAATAAGAGAAAAATGTAAGGATCCTAGCAATGAAATTTCATAAATATATTCCATCAATTTTTAAAGATAAAAATTATTTAAGTTAAATGTAGTGTTTTAACCGAATAATCAGGTTAAAATTTATTCTAGCATATTTTTAATAAAATAAACTTATGAAAAGTATCATAAAAATCTAGGGATCATAAAAATATACAATTTACTATTTTAATAACATAATTTATTATATATGAAATTTTAAGTGTTGTAATGGTTATTAAAAATAATAATAATAATAATAATAATAGAAAAGTGAATAACACCCCTTGAAATGGCGCTATTTTATCAAAACGTGACTGTTTAAATGGGCGTTAATTCCTTGGGTAATAACTCTTGCCGTTTAAAAATTTAAGAAAAGAGAAAAGTGCCCCCTCCTTGGACGTTATTTAATGAATTGAAGACCCCCTAGAGAGTCGCTATTTCATGAAATCGCGCCCCTTTCTTGGGCGCTATTCACATGCAAATTTAAATTTAGGAAACCTCGTTGCAGTGTCAGGATCTAACTGGGAAACTAGGTGCAATCCGGGGAAGTATTGAACTGGGAAGGAATCATACGTAGGAGATATGAATTTCAATAGGATTCTTCCATGGGAAATACTAATCCCGATCGAGCTCCAAGCTTCGATCAAATCCTTTTCCTATAAATACCAAACCCCTCCGTCGAGCCAACATGTTGGCTCTTTCTCCTCAAATGTCGACATGTTGCTGTTGATTTTCCTACGGTTGTTTCCTCTACAACATCAACCATCTATCAGAAGCTCTGGGGAGCTGCGGCTTCTCATATTGCCATTGCCGTAGCAGCCAGCCGCTGCTATTACTTCATCCTCTTTCTCTATTGCTGTCGGTGCCGTAAAGAGGAAGCCCCGTTTCTTTCTATTAAAGGAAGAAAGTCTTCTCCTGCTCTCTCTCAGGCTGCCGAAGTTGCTGCTTCTTTCTGATTAGTAGAACTTTTGCAGAGAAGCTGCAGATTGCTACCGTTTCTTACATCAAGTTCCTCTGTTTCAAACAGAGTATCGTTTTATATAGCTATTCTTCAGTTTCTTTACGGTTCTGTCAACCAAATCATCACCCAAGGTAGGTGTTCTCAAGTTTCAAGCCAAACATTGTAATTACTAAGTTCACTGCATGCATCTAGGTCATTAAGAGGCTTACAGTATTCGAGTTTTAATTGTTTTTGCATACACAGGGAAATAGCGACCCTATATAGGGCGCTATTTCAACTAACGACTGAATACACAGTTGTCAATTCCTTTGGTAATCAATAATTACCCATGTTTGAATTTTAATAACCATGTAATCTGATGTCTAAATTGATACATGATCATAGTTCTGAAATCCTGTTATTTTTCTCTACATGACCATGTGATTATTTCTGTAAAATTCCTTTTATTTAAAAAGTGCTACTGTTCATGATTAAATTACATTAAGATTGAAATGACGACATGCACCCTGCCATTAAATTGAAATATGACGCCCCTGACCTAGGCGCTATTTACTGAAATGGTGACTTAGCCCAAGGCGCCATTTATTTAATATTTGAAAGTTGAGAATTCTACGGATCTTAATATATTTTAGAACTTGGAAACAATGACTGAATGAACAGTCGTTATATATTGAAAGAGCGACCCTACCCAGGGCGCTAATTCCTAAATTGAAGACTTGGTCTAAGGCGCCATTTACCTGAGCTTCTGATTTTCGTGGTTTTCTATAACCCTTGACAATGGGTTATGTATCCAGGCACTATATTCCGTTCCGTGAGTATAGTCCCACGTTTCACGATGTTTTATCGATTATCCCTTAAACTCTTGGTGACATACGAGCCCTCCGTTGGACATTCCGTTCCTTCGGACTGGTAAGTTAGTCATTAAAACCTCCGTAAGTATCCTCGTAGCCTTGGATTCCCTCAAGGCCGATTGAGCGGGTTGTGCCACTAAAACCCATGAAACTATCCATTTACCATGTCACTCAATAGAAACATGGTATACCGGCCCTCATGGTATGCTATTTAGCCACTATGAGATTAATTCTTAAGCTAATAGCATATGAAACCATGCTATTGCTATTCATCTTGAATTGTGTGCCTCTTTGTAGACACCAATTCTTTTACCTTATCATGTACAAAGAACGAGCGCTCATTTGGTTATGAACGCTTATTCGAGTACTCATGACACCCACTAGGGAGCCAATTCTACCTAGTTTTCTGATATATTACGCAAGATATACCTTAAATTCCTACAAGTTTCATTCCTTGGAATTCTACATTGGCTATAACTATCGTGGATGTCGAAAGTGCATTATACAAAGCCTGTGCATATAAGGGCCCGATCTGGTCTTGGGAGGAGCACCCGAAAGTACCAGTGCCCATGGGAGTTGTAAGGATCGCGGTGTGGCATTGCACCGAAGTACTCGTCGTTCTAGAGACATTCCACTTACTCTCTCTCTCTCTCTCGTGACTTTACCTAATATTACTTGCGTGCGTGACTCGTCGTGGTACTTGCTAGAACTCTAAATAGCCAATCTCTCAAGCTTGATACTATCTTTAACTCTTGGATTTCTCGTTTTACTAGAAATTTCATATCTCGGTTTAATCGATATACTTGCATTCTACTTTTACGATCATTAATGTATATTAGCCTTGCATTCATGTAACATGTAATTACTTAAAGCTAGCTTGTTCTTGAGATATAATTCCTACTGAGCTTTCGCTCACCCAGTTTACTCTAATATTTTTCAGGTATTTAGGTGGCTAGCGAGACCGAGACTTACATGGGAGAGACAAGTGTGCAAGCAAGCTTCGAAAACTAGTGGACCCGTGTCTTTTATCTTTCTTGAGTCTAGATAGTATTTCCTATTAATTATCTAGCCAAGTTCGCTAGCGTGTCTTTGGTCGTTTCTTTCCATTATGATGTAGTCGAGTCTGCCAGTTTTGAAATTTGAAATTGTAAGAGACTTATATTTGAAATAAGATTTTTATTGTTGCTCCAAATTATTTGGTCTCATGCCATTGCTCTTGATCGTTCATGACTATTTAACTGCCACGTTCCGAGCAAACGACACGTTCCGCTACTATCGGTTTGGGGCGTGACAGAGGTGGTATCAGAGCCTCGGCTTTCATATCCTCCAGTTTTTAGGTTCCAATGATAGGTCGAGTATCCCTATCAGAGCTTCGGCTTCCACATCCTCAAGTTATTAGGTTCCAATGATAGGTCAAGTATCCATGTCATTCATATCAGAGCTTTGGATTTCATATCCTCCAGTTATTAGGTTCCAATGATAGGTCGAGTATCCCTATCAGAGCTTTGGCTTCCACATCCTCAAGTTATTAGGTTCCAATGATAGGTCAAGTATCCATGTCATTCATATCAGAGCTTCGGCTTTCACATCCTCAAGTTATTAGATTCAAGTGATAGGTTGAGTAACCTTGTCAGTCATCCTATAGGAATTCCGTGAGAGATGGGTAGAACTTGGGGTTAAAGTTATAAAAGAAAAGATATTTACATTTCGTTAACATTAATTCTTGAGTCAATAAATTATCTCCCCACTTATCTTTGCAGGAACCTAGATAAAATGGAAGCGTCTAAGCCAAGCTTTGTCCCTGAGATGGTACTAGTAGATGTCCAAGCTTATGCGGACCTCGTTAGAAGAGTCCAAGAGCTAGAGAAGGCGGTGGAAGAAAAAGAGAGAGTTGAAAGGAAAGATCAAACAGATAACTCTGGAAAGTTCACCGTTACCAAGAAAAGGGTAAACGAGGGTGGTAGCTCCCAAAAGTGTAAGAAGTGCAAGAAATGTAAGAAGTGTAATATGGATGGAACTTCGACAGATCACTCGCTAGGTAAGTGTAAATATTGTGGAAAATATGGTCACCAATCGAAAAAGTGTTGGTGGAGTTCGGGAGCATGTCTGTGTTGTGGGAGCCTAGGTCATAAGATAGTGGAATGCCCGATTTTGATCAAAAAGCTTCCAAGAGAAACTCAAGCTGTGGCCGAACTTGCCAGGAGAGAAGTTGTGGAAGGTACCCCTCACCCGTAATCCTAAACTAATTCTTTTCTATACTTAAAATTTCTTCTTTACCTGTATAGAATCATAATAAGTTATAGCTAGTTCCCGTTAGGAATGGAAGGTGATGTGAATTTGGGGACCAAATTCTTTTAAGTGGGGGAGGGTGTAACGCCCGGTAATTTTGAAATAAGAATAAATATATTCAGGAAGAAAACCTATATGTAATTAAAAATTACATATCCATATAAATAAGTTTATAAAATTAAATAAATAAAATGTGGAAATATTATCTTCAAATAAATAAATGGCTAAGTGATATTTCCTTTAGGGGATGGAAGTAAAAGAGTTGCTAGGATCTAACCTATCTCTGATACCCAAGACCATGATTAAAAAGGATGATAATACGGAATAAAGAGTTATTTTTAAAAAAGTATTTAATTTATATTCTACTTCTATTTTGTAAATTAAAATCAACAATTAGTTAAGACCCAGACCTTGTGTACAACCCCGTGAGTCCCTAGTGAGCCTTACAAAAAGATCCCGTAAACTCTACTCTTAAGTTTTAAGAGATTATGAATAATTTAAAGTAGCCATTTAAAGTCATAATATATTTTTATTTGAATTAATAATCAATTAACCTTAAAGAAAATATCAATTTGGGATTTTTATAATAATTTAGAAATTTTAATATTTCATAGTTAGTACATTATAATTTTATTTAATGGAAGAAGGGTATGTTAATAAGATTTAATACATTAAAAAGAAGAAAGAATGGGCGTATATACAATTTTGGTTAAATAAAGGTGAGAAAGAAACGACAAAAAAAGAAGAAATCACGACCATCCAAATGGTCGTTGATTGTTATTGACGACATAAACAAAGTCGTTAACCATATAAAGGCATGTAGATAAGGATAATAGGGGTATATCTATAATATTGGTCCTTTGAGGGTAGATAAGGATAATAGGGGTATATCTATAATATTGGTCCTTTGAGGGTGAAGGGAAAATAGTTCAAAATGAAATGACGACCATGTAAATGGTCGCTATTTAAGTAATCAACGACATATCACATGTCGTCATTTCTTTAACGATGAATAGTATGAATAGTGCCGCTTTTTATTTAAAAGAAATTTTATGAAATAAATTATATGAAAAATAAGAGGAAAATGTAAGGATCCTAACCATGAAATTTCATAAATATATTTCATCAATTTTTAAAGATAAAAATCATTTACGTTAAATGTAGTGTTTTAACCGAATAATCGGGTTAAAATTTATTCTAGCATATTTTTAATAAAATAAACTTATGAAAATTATCATAAAAATCTAGGGATCATAAAAATATACAATTTACTATTTTAATAAGATAATTCATTATATATGAAATTTTAAACGTTGTAATGGTTATTAACAAATAAAAAAATAATAATAATAATAGAAAAGTGAATAACACCCCTTGAAAGGGCGCTATTTTATCAAAACGTGACTGTTTAAATGGGCGTTAATTCCTTGGGTAATAACTCTTGTCGTTTAAAAATTCAAGAAAAGAGAAAAGTGCCTCCTCCTTGGATGTTATTTAATGAATTGAAGACCCCCTAAAGAGTCGCTATTTCATGAAATCGCGCCCCTTTCTTGGGCGCTATTCACATGCAAATTTAAATTTAGGAAAACTCGTTGCAGTGTCAGGATCTAACTGGGAAACTAGGTGCAATCCGGGAAAGTATTGAACTGGGAAGGAATCATACGTAGGAAATATGAATTTCAATAGCATTCTTCCATGGGAAATACTAATCCCGATCGAGCTCCAAGCTTCGATCAAATCCTTTTCCTATAAATACCAACCACCTCCGTCGAGCCAACATGTTGGCTCTTTCTCCTCAAATGTCGACATGTTGCTGTTGATTTTCCTACGGTTGTTTCTTCTACAGCATCAACCATCTATCAGAAGCTCTAGGGAGCTGCTGCTTCTCATATTGCCATTGTCGTAGCAGCCTGCCGCTACTATTACTTCATCCCCTTTCTCTATTGCTGTCGGTGCCGTAAAGAGGAACCCCCGTTTCTTTCTATTGAAGGAAAAAAGTCTTCTCCTGCTCTCTCTCAGGCTGCCGAAGTTGCTGCTTCTTTCTGATTAGTAGAACTTTTGCATAGAAGCTGCAGATTGCTGCCGTTTCTTACATCAACTTCCTCTGTTTCAAATAGAGTATCATTTTATATAGCTATTCTTCAGTTTCTTTACGGTTCTGTCAACCAAATCATCACCCAAGGTAGGTGTTCTCAAGTTTCAAGCCAAACATTATAATTACTAAGTTCACTGCATGCATCTAGGTCATTAAGAGGCTTACAATATTCGAGTTTTAATTGTTTTTGCATACACAGGGAAATAGCGACCCTATATAGGGCGCTATTTCAACCTATTTCAACTAACGACTGAGTACACAGTCGTCAATTCCTTTGGTAATTAATAATTACCCAAGTTTGAAATTTAATAACCATGTAATCTGATGTCTAAATCGATACATGATCATAGTTCTGAAATCCTGGTATTTTTCTCTACATGACCATGTAATTATTTCTGTAAAATTTCTTTTATTTAAAAAGTGATACTGTTCATGATTAAATTACATAAAGATTGAAATGACGACATGCACCCTGCCGTTAAATTGAAATATGACGCCCCTGACCTAGGCGCTATTTACTGAAATTGTGACTTAGCCCAGGGCGCCATTTATTTAATATTTGAAAGTTGAGAATTCTACATATCTTAATATATTTTAGAACTTGGAAACAACGATTGAATGAATAGTCGTTATATATTGAAATATCGACCATGCCCAGGGCGCTAATTCCTAAATTGAAGACTTGGTCTAAGGCGCCATTTACCTGAGATTCTGATTTTCATGGTTTTCTGTAACCCTTGACAATGGGTTATGTATCCAGGCACTATATTCCCTTCCGTGAGTATAGTCCCACATTTCACGATGTTTTATCGATTATCCCTTAAACTCTTGGTGACATGCGAGCCCTCCGTTGGACATTCCGTTCCTTCGGACTGGTAAGTTAGTCATTAAGACCTCCGTAAGTCTCCTCGTAGCCTTAGATTCCCTCAAGACCGATTGAGCGGGATGTACCACTAAAACCCATGAAACTATCCATTTACCATGTCACTTTAAAGAAACATGGTATACCGGCCCTCATGGTATGCTATTTAGCCGCTATGAGATTAATTCTTAAGCTAATAGCATAGGAAACCATGCTATTGCTATTCATCTTGAATTGCGTGACTCTTCGTAGACACCAATTCTTTTACCTTATCATGTACAAAGAACGAGCGCTCATTTGGTTATGAACGTTTATTCGAGTACTCATGGCACCCACTAGGGAGCCAATTCTACCTAGTTTTTCGATATATTACGCAAGATCTACCTTAAATTCCTACAAGTTTCATTTCTTGGAATTCTACATTGGCTATAACTATCGTAGATGTCGAAAGTGCATTATACAATGCCTGCGCATATATGGGCCCGATCTGGTCTTGGGAGGAGCACCCGAAAGTACTAGTGCCCATGGGAGTTGTAAGGATCGCGGTGTGGCATTGCACCGAAGTACTCATCGTTCTAGAGACATTCCACTTACTCTCTCTCTCGTGACTTTACCTGATATTACTTGCGTGCGTGACTCGTCGTGGTACTTGCTAGAACTCTAAATAGCCAATCTCTCATGCTTGATACTATCTTTAACTCTTGCTTTTCTCGTTTTACTAGAAATTTCATATCTCGGTTTAATCGATATACTTGCATTCTACTTTTACGATCATTAATGTATATTAGCCTTGCATTCATGTAACATGTAATTATTTAAAGCTAGCTTGTTCTTGAGATATAATTCCTACTGAGCTTTCGCTCACCCAGTTTACTCTAACATTTTTCAGGTATTCAGGTGGCTAGCGAGACCGAGACTCACATGGGAGGGACAAGTGTGCAAGCGAGCTTCGAAAACTAGTGGACCCGTGTCTTCTATCTTTCTTGAGTCTAGATAGTATTTCCTATTAATTGTCTAGCCAAGTTCGCTAGTGTGTCTTTGGTCGTTTCTTTCCATTATGATGTAGTCGAGTCTGCCAATTCTGAAATTTGAAATTGTAAGAGACTTATATTTGAAATAATATTTTTATTGTTGCTCCAAATTATTTGGTCTCATGCCATTGCTCTTGATCGTTCACGACTGTTTAACTGCCACGTTCCGAGCAAACGACACGTTCTGCTGTTATCGGTTCGGGGCGTGACATCTCCTGTTCCCATGTTCGTCACGAGTGTGAGACTCTTGAGACGTTGTGTAAGTCATCGGTGGACGCATCTGGTCTTGCTTCTAGTGGCTTCTTTCTCCTGTCAGATGGGTTATAGGAGCTTGACCTAATTGGATATTAGACTATTTTTGTATTCGCATGAAGGTCATCGAATATGCTAGGATACTTTAATATATTCATTTATTCGTTTAACAGTCTTCGAATATATTGAATGTTGAATGTATTCAATTAAACAGCTAGTTTCATTATATGTTTGTTTCCACGTTGAAGAACATATGGTAGAATGTATTCAATGAAATAGATAGTTTCATTATATGTTCATTCCCATGTTGTAGAACATATGAAAAAATGAAGTCAATTAAATAGTTAGCTTCATTCACATGTTAAAGTCTGGATACTCATTACTTCTCCATGTGATTTATTTCCTTCTCGTGATGAACATGTGATCCTTGTATGTAATCATATGCCATGAACTTTTAGTTTTCATATGCCATGAATTACTAATCTTCATATGCCATGAACTATTAGTCTTCATATGCCAAGAACTATTAGTTTTCATGTGCCATGAATTACTAATATTCATATGCCATGAACTGTTAGTTTTCATATAATGTGTGATATGCTGATTACTTGTCTCTCTAGTAATTTTTAGCCATGTTACTCTGTTGATATTTCCATGCAGTTCTATTTAATTGCTTATGTTCCATGCAATTATGATATTGTTCTTGTAATGTTTGCTGCGAGGTAGGGATCGGCGTGACCCCTACTGAGCCAATGAAATGAGGCTCACCCTTCATGGTTATAGGTGAAACGCAGTAGACTTGGCTTTCAAGCGTGGTTTGAAGATTGTTGATAGGTCAACCAGCATGTGTCAGTCAGGGTATGCCCCTAGGCTTTGTACCTTTCTTTTGAGTTGTACTATGGGAGCTTGTATAGTTACTGGACTACTGTCTTATTTTAAGCATGTAAATTATATGAAAAGAAATTTTAAATTTCAGTTCCTTCTTACCTGCACCTATTTTAGATTGTTGTACACCCCACGACAACCCTTTTATCCCTTTAAGGAGCTTTCCCGCTCTTGGGAGGCCTCACAGGATCCAAGTGGTATCGGGTTTACCCGACACCCGGACCCTGGGTCATCACACCTCATGCACAAGATTATGCAGACTAACATAGCCTAGATGCGCATGCAACTCAACTAGCACTGACTTTGCTTCGTTGAAAGAAGAATGTGCACAGACCTTGAAGTGTTGAAAGGTAAATGTGCACAGACCTTGTACAGTAACGTGCACCTACCTTGTGCGTTGAAGCAAACCTACACCAACCTTGATATGCAGAATGCATGCATGTGCACTGACCTCGTAATGTTGAAGACAAATGTGCACCGACCTTGAATTGTCATGTGCACAGACCTGAACAGTATGTGCACCGACCTTCACGCTGCGATGGCTGGATGTACACCGACCTTGGTCTGTGCTGGTGAAAGGTGCACTGACCTTGGTCTTGCGCTGAGATGTGCACAGACCTTGGTCTTGCATTGAAGTTGGTCTTTACCTGAAATGTGCATAGACTTCTTCTGCCGATAGAATATGTGCACAGACCTTGGTGCGTGCGAGCCAGAAGTTGCACCGACCTTGGTCTGTGCTGGTCTTGGATATGCACTGACCTGGAGACTCATGTGCATGGACTTCACTATGTTGAAAGTAAAATGTGCACCGACTTTGCTTTGTTGAAAGCAGAATGTGCACAAACCTTGTAGCGTTGAAACCTAGATGTGTACCGACCTTGTTTGCCAAAAGTCAAAAGGTGCACAGACCTTGTTTGCAGTTTAAGAGAATGTGCACCGACCTTGTTTGCCAAAAGCCAACAAGTGCACTTGTAGATAGATTAATCTACCCCGTCCCCTAACTAAACAATATAAGCATGCATATAAACATGAAAATGCATGAAACGAAAAGGGGTGACGAAGAATAGAGAACTAACCGTGATCGCCACCAAAGACTTACAGCACCAAAAAGATGAAGAAAGGATGAAGACGGCGCCGTGTACCTTGGAAAATATGGAGGAAGACGCGGCCTAACGGGAAGCCGCTACAACGTGTGATCGCGCTTGAAAAGGGACGCGGGAACCGATGTGGGTGACACCTCCTCACCTCCGAGCCGGCTAGAAAGCAAGGGCCTCACGTTCTATCAATAGTCTCCTGCAAAATAAAGCCATAAAAGAGAGAAAACCCATTAGAATGAGAAGTGTAGCATATGTCCCGAAATGATAAAGTAGCATGAAAGAAAGGGGGAGAACGCACCGGGGGAGGGTTTTTAACCCCTATAAACGGGTGCAAAAGGAAGGTGGGAGTGTTGTGCATGCATAGGATTTGAAATCATGAGAAATGATGAAGAGAGTAGAGAGAAAAGTGTTGTGCAAAATGGAGAAATTAAAATACAGAAACGTGCAGAAGCAGTGCGATTTGTGGTGATTTTGAAAAAGTAGGAGATGAGAACTAAGGATTGGAGCAATGAAACTGAGCTCAAAGAGATGGAAATTAAAGATGATACTCCCCTCTTCGCAGTGGGGTCGAAGGTGTGATTCGATGATCCGGCATGGTTTCACCCTGAGTCCAAGAAGAGCCCCCCGTCGCGTAGGCGAACTGGGCAGGTTTATATAGAGAAATGCTGGAACCTAGAACTTTCTGCTGCTATTTCAGAGGATAGAGTCCACCAAATCTCAAGATCTATGAATCAATCTCGAGATAATAGATAGGATAAGAGGTAGGAACAAATGAAATTCGTTTTGGTGGAAGGATCTGGAAGATAGAGTCCTTGGAAGGTGGCCCCAGAGCCTAATCTGGAAGAGTTTGTGTGACACGAAAATGCATAAAACCTGATATTGCGGCCAAGATTCCTGTGAATATATTCCACTAAATTCTGAGTTATATGGCTTAAACTTGAGATAATAGTGGTGGCAAGAGGCAGAAACAAACGGGAAGTGATTTAGTAGAATATTCGAGAAGATAGAGCCTTAGAAAGGTGACCCCGGCGAACAGAAATCAACCTTAGAGTCCAGCGGCGAAGAAAACAGAGTTCAGGAACTTTTGGACTCTTTGTTATATAAACGATCGCACGATAGACCGTTCTATGAATGGCGCGGTCTTGGGGTAGACCGCTCAATGAACCAGGGGGAGATCGGGCGACTTTTGGCATAAAAAATGAATAAACGGTCATCTATAGACCATTTTTTGAAAGTGGTAAAAATAAAATAAAAAATAAAAAAAATAAAAAAAGTTACTGTTCACATGGTCAACTGTTGACCGTTTTATTCATTGGGCGGTCCACTAGTGACCATTTATTCATGGGGTGGTCAACAGTTGATCATTTTGCTGCCAGGTTCGCGGGACTTTAGAAATCATTGAATATCTTGAAAACGATGCAGAATTAGAAAAAATGGTAATATAAGAAATTGTAGATAACTGAAAGATGAACAACGTTCATGAAAAGAACAAGTTGAAAACATGATCATAAGAGAGAGAAAATGGGGTGAGAACAGAAAAAAATATTGAGGCTTAAAAACGGTGGAGAACTGGATAATGGCGTAGAAAAAGAAAATGTAGGGCTTTAAAAATGGAACAACTTTGGTGAAGGACACTTAATGAATAGAGGAAAGGAAGGGGGTGAAAGAGACCATTTTTAAAGACTACGTAGCGAAAGGGGCCGCATTCCTGAGGGAAGTCGACCTAAATGGGTCGTAAGTCGACTTGGAATGTCGGAAGGTGAAAAATAGGCTCCCGGGCTCTAAGAAATCATTGTCTCCAATGCTCAAAGGGAATGGATCAATGAAATGGGCTCGCAGTCCATCCAAGGAAGGCTCCAAAATAATGGTTAATTTGGGACATCAAAAATGATGAACAACAGAAACGACGCAACTTGCGGGCTAAAAACGGGTGTCAACAGATGCCCCTCCTTGATGTCCGCTATGTAAGGGAACGAGCGAAAGTGACGTAGAGGTGAAATGAAAAGGAGATGGAGTGAAAGCGACATCGACGTGAAATGGAGATGACGTGGAGATGAAGCGGAGAGAATTGATAAGCGGGCATTAAGGCAAAAGACACCCGTTTTAACCAACAAGCGACAGGAATTCTCCCAAAAATGCCGGACTACCCACCCAGAATTGCTGACGCGGATGAGACATGTCTGGAGAACTAAAATAATGAAAAGGAAAACACATGATCAACCTCATGGGGACACAATCCTTCGGACCAATGAGGAGACCAGAATAAGCAGTAACGAAAATAAAAGGAGGCAGACTAAGCTCCAGACAAGAATCACGCTGGCCAACCAGACCAAGTGGCAAGATCAGAGAAATCGTTCAAACTCAGAGTGGAATGGGGATCTCTTATCCAAGAGGACTATTGTGTAATCAACCATTGCTGAGGAAGAACCTTAAACGGATCACGAGACGTGCGTGCTCAAAATGACATGATGCATGCTGGGCTAAAATAAAGAAATCATCAAAACGAATGCAAAGAAAGCTAAAATAGAAAGTACTCGAGAATAGTATTGCTAGACCGGAACAATCAGGGTCAAGACACTATCCGCAACCACGGCGTGCGTGATAGAACCATCGTCCCCTAATTTTTTCAACCTAACGACCTATCCGATGATTAAACACGTGCACCTAGATCATCATCGTTTTTGTTAGAGGGGAATATCGGATCTTGGAACACGTGAATGACCAGTTGGTTCTCGAGATAATATAACAATATAGATATCACATAGTAATGCAACAATGAGTAGGGATAGAGAGCCATACCTGACTTACCGGTGCAAGCGAAACGGCATTTTTTGGATTTTCATTTCTAATTTTTTTAGATTTTTCTCATAAGACAACCAACAACATGAATAAACAAGCATGAACAAAATAAAAACATAACGACTAAATGAACGAAACAACATAACATAATGAAGAATGAACGAGCAAGCAACACATGCAAAACACCACATAAACAAACAATAAGCATGAGAATGAAGAAAATGGTGGGGCATGGCAACACACGGCGGGACAACATACCATGCAGAATGGAGCCACATGCAGTGGGATAGAAATACGTAGGACGAGGACGTCTAAGACAACCACAGGGGAGATGACATAACACATGTGAAACAACCACATGGGACAAGGACACATGCAACACATGGTGGAACGAGACAACACATGAAACTAGAATATTCATGAGATGACCATAGATGGGACAAGGACACCTGGACGACGACCATAGGGGGACAACACGGGAAATGACAAAATATGTTCTTCAATCAAGCCCAAGATCTGACGAAGCAGAACCGCCAGGTTCACGATCGTAAGGCAAAACCCTCTCTCACAAAGATATGATCAAAAGCTGAGCGGAGCAAAGCATGAGAAGGACAGGAGCTTCGGAACAGATCGAGGGACAAGTTTGAAGAAGAGAACAGACCAAAAGATGACTGTGAACAGGAGACAGAGCGAAAGATGAAGAGCGAGGAAACTTCAATACCTGCAACCTGCACACTGAGCAAACAGATTATGTACATGTCATCAAGATAAAATGCATGAGAAATAAAAGACATATTTTTAGATTTTTGTAATTTTCTAATTTTTTTCTGATTTTTTTTTGAAATATTTGATTTTTTTTTGAATTTTTACAATATCTATATTCTTTTTAAATTTTTGACAATATCTTTTTATTATATTTTTTTTGAATTTTTGACATCTTTGAATTTTTTTAAAAAATTTTTGAACAATATTTAATTTTTTTGGATTTTGACAATATCTCATTTTTTTTAGAATTTTTGAAATAGCAATCTGCAGCACCTAAGACGGGCTCAAACTACTGGCCAGGGGTAATCATCCTACCTTTCTCATTAAAGAGCTCCCTTGAGGCTTACCACAACCAACCGCTTCTAAAGAACGGTGCCCCTACTAAGGCCATACCCGAGATACAACCCAGCCTAAGAGGGAGAAGCAGAAGAAAAATTGGAGATAAGCTTCGTGCAGGATGGGAGATATCAAGGCTCGAATTCCTTCCAGGGCACTACCGCTCAAAGAGATAGCCTGTTGTGCCGGGGCTTTGTGTCTTTGATTTTGAGACTAATATTTATAGGCACGCATGCGACCGGGCTCATGACGTCCCACGGGGAACTGTACTGCCACTCTTGCCATGCCTTTGATTCATAATTTTGCATTGATTCATTTTCTCATTTTGGTAGCCCTTATTGGTCATATATAGCATGAAAGCTCACTTTTGAGGGTCAAGACTGCCCCTATTTGAGACATCTCTCGTATTAGGGAGCGCCTAGGTTAGTCATCTTATCCATCAATCTCTTGCCCCTGCACTTGGCCGAGCAGAGAAGAGAAAATGACTTCGTGCATACCCAAAGTATGGCCAAAGTAGCAATGATGTGCCTTAGAGAGATAGGCTATGGGTCGCCGTGTAGTGTGTGAATAATCCATACTCAAAGGTCACCCTCAACAATCAGGGAAAGAAACTAAACTCCTAACACGGAGTTATCACCAGCCTAAGGATGCTGCAGAAGCAACTCGACTTGAACTAACCAAACTTAATGAACTAAAGCCGCTCAAAACGTGTTGAGGAAACCACATTATAACCATGCACAAGAGAAATGGAAATGATAACAATAATAGAAAGTTCTTGCACAAAATAAAGATACCTTACGAATCCATGGAACGGAAAAGCGGCGTCCTGAAGTGATCTTGATCATCGAGCTTTGATCAGCACGAGCTTTATATTCCTCGCTTGTCAGGGTAAAAGGGAGAGGATAACAAGGACTTGAATATTCCTCTAAATGGAGGAGCGGCAGACACCAAACTGGACAAAGAAGAATAAAAGGAAGAGAGACGAGGGCTATAACTCCCTCGTTAAGGCATAGAGGCCCTGATAACAAGGAACCGAATACAGAATGAACAGAGATTAACTGAGATCAAGGCGGACTAAAAAGTCGAAAATAGCACGAAAAAGGGTAATGACCCCAAAAGGGTGAGACAGAAAGAATAGACGAACCATAAGAAGATTGCGACAAAGATAAGGGGGAAGAGGAGTGGTCATCCGACGTGGTCGGAGAAAAGGAATTAGAATCACCCGATGGGGTCAGGAAAGGAGAATGAGAATCACCCGCCAACGACGGGGAAAGAAAATGATAGACACCCGATAGGGTTGGGGAAGAAGAATGATGGTCACCAGACAGGGTCGGGGGAAGAAAAGGGTAATCACCCGACATGGTTGGGGAAGGATCAGAAGTAGAGCCTGGGGATAACAGAAGAGAAGGATCAGAAGAAGTCCCGAAAGTGGGATGAAAGGATGACATAGGCTGAGGCCTAAAATCACGAGAGAACGGAGGATGAGTGGAGAAAGAAGAATGGGGGTTTGCGGACCCGAAAAGAGAGGAGAAGATCATAGAAACTGGATTAGAGAAAGGGAGGTACACCACCCAGGGGTGGGAGCTGAGTAGAAGAAAGGATGATTGGAGAGGAGGGGAAGACAAAGAAGTGGCCCCTCAAGTGCACAACACGTGGCTTTTGTACTTGCGCTGCCGCCTCTTCTTAGCAGAAACTTTTTGAACCCGAACCCGCCTGGTGCAGACTTGGACCTTCGACCTTCTTAATCTGTAATGTCTTCTTAAATAACGAGCCCATATGGCAGATGGACTGGCCCGGTGATGAGCATGAAGTCTCATTGGGGCGGTTGCCCCTAGACACCCGGTGCTAACAATAGGCGGACATTCTTGAGCAGATAACTCCTCAAATGAATGGATATCAAAAAACCACAGAGTTTTATCACTTGGCACTAGCAACATGAGATTTGGCAACTCCACCCGGCAATCGGGCATGAAGTGTAACTCCCTTACCATAAGAGCAAGACAAAACTGAGGGAGAGTAATGCGCAACATTAACGTGGCCAACTTACCAATAAACCAAGGGAGATTGTGCAGAATGTCCTTGGAAAATCTTGAAAATATGGCCAATTGCCCCTTGAATATGAAATCTATCAGGCTCTTGGCGGCCGTATGAGTTAGCACCATCTGGGTAGAGAACCCTTCCTGGCCAGTGAACTGAACAGCAATAGAGCGAGAGGTGATAGTAGCATCAATAGTGAATCCCCCGACGAGCAATGAGATTGCCACCGGCCTCGCTTGTGAAGAAACTGGCACTAGTGCAAGGGAACTCTTCTCAGCAACTGCCTCCATAGGAAATGCAGGCTCACTCTCCCCAAAATAGCCGGGGACCAAGACCTGGATCGGAATTCGGCAAATGAAATCTTGAATCTTGAAATGCATAACCGACAACGAATTATCCTGATCCGGCTCATCATCTCCCTGGGGACTAGACCTGAGGGGCACCAGAGGTAGCGCGCACCGACTCCGTGAGGTGGAAATAGGTGGAGAAAGGGGTGGAGAAGGCTTAGAAGGCGTGGGTGAAGGTTTAGAAGGTGTAGAGGTCTCGGGCGGTAGAGGGATAGCGACAATATTAGGCTCAGATGGAGTTAAAGGAAAAGGTGGAAGCGTAGGAGGGGGTAAAGGCGAAGGTGGAGGTCTAGGAGTAGGCGTAGTCTGCTCAGACTCGGGCAATGATGGCGAAGGAGATGGCAAAGGCGATGGAGATAGCGGAGGTGATAGAACATGGATCGTTGGAAGAGGAGGCAGTGAGGGCGGTGGTGATGGCAGTAGGGATAGCGGAGATGGTGATGTAGGCAATGAAGGTAATGGAGGTGAAGATGGTGAAAGTGGTGGTGAGGTGAAGGAATTGGAGGGTCATGACGCCCACCTCCGACTTATTGACACGACACGTCTAGCGGCGTCGAGAGTAGAACCGGTGGTGGAAATGGAGAAAGAAGAGGTGGGAGCACTATCCTGAGCAGAGGCTTGGGTTGGTGGAGGTTGTGGAGGTCGAGTAGGAGATGCTGAAGGTGAGGGGGTAGGTGGAGATGAAGAGGGTGATGAGGTAGGCAACGAGGTAGACAGAAGCATAGGGGAGGAGACAGGTGATGGAGTAGGTGGTAGAGCGGGCGCAATGCCAGATAAAGAATCACAGGGGTGCCCCTGGTCTCGTAGTGGAAACGACTGCCTGGACGGTGACTACTGCTGCTGCTTGCTGCGGAGATTTAGAATAGCTTCACGCATGGTGGCCCAATCGATCCTCTTATTATCTTCCAGACCATAAACATACTCTCAGAATTTGGGGCAGTCCTCAACCAAATGCCCCTGCTGGCGATGGTAATCACAAAATTGAAGCATATCCCCGACCGCGGGTCGGCAAGGCACAACCAGAGGGAGATGCAATGCGTGAGCGGCCATCAAAGCCTTAAAAATGTCTGTAAAAGACTCTGGCAACCACAAAGAAGGAGCCTTCTTCGGGCAAGGTGGATGCCGAGAGGTATAAGAAGGTAATGGAGATGGGAGTGGAGAGGGAAGCGGCGGTTGTGAAGGCAAAGGTGTATGGAAACTGGTGGAGAGACTAGGCGGAGGCATATGTGGAGCAGAGCAAGGAGGTATGTAGACGGCATCCACCTACTCGGGGTGTAGTGTTTCCTTGACCGGAGGGAGGGACGCTTGTGGATATGAAACGGTGGAGGGCTGACTGTGGATGGCGGCAGGTTGACTCATGGAGGGTTGATACGTGGAGGTATATGGGTATGTGAGAGTGGAAGGCCGACTCATGGAAGGATATGTGGTGGAGGGCTGACTCATAGAAGGTGATGGATAGGAGGCGTATGTGGGCGTAGAAGGTGGAGGGGACTCGGGGTCAAGGGAAACTAGGAGTTGTTGGCGGATGAAGCGGGCTCGGCTATATAGCTACTGCCAGGAGGTGATGTCATTCAAGGCTAAGATGAACTGATACTCGGGCGGTGCATTAGAAATGATTATTTTGATTTGCTCTCCCTCCGGGATATTCCCCAAGACTTGAGCGGCCAAGCGACGCCAGCGGTCGGCGAAGGTAGAGAACTCCTCGTTGGGCTTCATCTTTTTATGGGCCAGATCAACCATAGAATACTTGGGCCCAACCTGGTCTTGATACTGCTGAATAAACTTCTCTTGGACGGCTTGAAAATTCACCACTTGATCTTGCGGCAATGAAAAGAACCAATCCTGAGTCGGGCCTTCTAAAGACAGACCAAATAGATAAGCCATCAAGCGTTGGTCATGTCAGAATTGGGCCAACTCATAAAGAAACTCCTTCAAGTGCACATAAGGGTCACCGACTCCACCATAACGGCGATAAGTAGGAATTTGTGAACGCGGTGGAAGCTGAAGACCTTGGAATGCGAATGGGACACTCAAAGAAGTTTGGGGATCAATTCGGTGCTGAAGTTCATCAAGTTGGCGCTGAGTTTGAGCAATCATCTCCTCGATGGGGAGAGACTGAGAAGCATGCAAGCCAGCTTGAGCAAGAGAGTGTGAATTTGGGCCAAGAGTATGGTATTGGGTCGGATAAAGGGATCTGGATTGAGAAGAAGGGAAGCCCATTCCATGAATAGAAGGATATGTAGGCCTAGAAAAATCATGAACATGGGAATAAGGACCGATTGGGCGAGCAGCAACATGGGGCCCATTAAGAGAATAAGAAGGCCCGTTAAAGGAAGGGGGCCCACTAAGTGTAGAAGAGGGAGGCCCGTTGTGAGAATAAGGCCCCTTAAGATTAGCAATGAATTTTTGGGCCTGGATCGGGGCCGTTTGGCAAGCAAGAGATGATAGGTGGGCCATAAGATTTGCTTGCGGGTCAGAAGGGCCACGAGGAGATGGGCCCGCGTGGGAAGAGGAATCCACGCGGGAATAAGAAGACGGGGAGGAAGAAGGGTAATATATAGGAGAAAAATGGCCCTCCATGAGGGTAAATGGAGACTTTATACAAGAAAAATCAAGGGAATACAATGAGGGAAGTAAAGGGCTCGAGAATTAAAGAGGGGGGAGTGACAAAATAATGCAAAAAAAGAAGAAAAGAAACCTAGGACACTGAGACTAAACAAACAGACACACAGAATGGACTAACCTAAATGGGCCTAATGACAAAACCTATATGGGTAGTGGGGAATGCAACACAAAATAACACAAATGGGCTTGGACAAGCCCAAACACCACAAACAATATGAAGGATTTCACCAAGCCAAACAAGTTAACATGATGGGAAATATTTTAATGTCAAAGTTTTGGGTGGGCCTTTTAATGATTTGGATTGAGATTAATTCCCTCAAGATAGGTATCCTATAGGGAATAAGGTCCAAAATTTGGTTTGACTAAGGTTAATTCCTTCACAACGTATACAAATGCAAGCCTAAGGGGTGGAACGGTACAACCGGCCCGACGTCCGTGTGGGAATCCACGGCTCGCGGGGACTTACGGAGGTCCCGAATAAAATCACCTAGTCGAGCCCAAGGAATATGGGAGCGGGAGGATCACTTACCGAGGGGGAATGTAACTATAATATTCCAATATGCATGATCCTATGTGCACCGGGGTGCATGTAATTTCTAGCCTAAGTCTAGCAAATCAAGACAATCATGAAATCATACTAACATCACAAAAATGCATGAAAAATGTAAAACAATATGAATAACAATGATGCAAGGCTTAAAATAGGGACAACTGGGCACTAAAAGATAAGAAAAATTATCAAAGGACAACGTACCGTTGTGTTTGCCCCCGACCTACAAGTGAGTTTTATGCATAAAATACAAAAATGAAGGCAATATTTAAGTAGGAAAATGAAGTCCAATGCATGCAAATAATATGTGGATGTGAAGATAATATAAAAGACTACCCAATGGAACCAAGAAATAGCCAAAACAGATCCTGGAAGGCAATTTAAATCAGCAAGCAAAACGGCCATGTGAATCTGCCCCAAATCTGCCCACAAATTAGATGTGGAAAATGTAAAAATAGAGGCACTTTTTAAATATGCAAATGATGTCCAAATGATGCAAACTCTATATGTATGGAAAGACAATACAAAGGACAGCACAACGCAACACAAATTAGTCCAATCTGACGTCGGGAGGCAAAGTTATGCCCAAATGAATAAGGCCCCTGTGAACAGAAATCCTGCCCGGCCAGAACCACTAAAAGGTCTCTGGATGACCATTTTTACCCTATAAGCGGTCTAATGGATGACCGCCCAAGTGCTGGACGGTCCTGGGAGGACCGTTTATAACCCCAGAGGGTTTGGGCAGTCCTGGAAAGGCCGTTTAATGGTCTAGGTGGCCCTACAATAGACCGTGTACCCCTGATAGACCCGAAAATGGACAGAATGATGGAAAAACGTGGAGGAGACTACCCAAACATGCATGAACACCTTCCCAACATGCAAGAGACTAAAAATATAACGTGATGGGCACTAGGTGTCCCACCGTGATCGCCAAAAAACTAGGATGTAGATAGATTAATCTACCCCGCCCCCTAACTAAACAATATAAGCATGCATATAAACATGAAATTGCATGAAACGAAAAGGGGCGATGAAGAATAGAGAACTAACCGTGATCGCCACCAAGGACTTACAGCACCAAAAGGATGAAGAAAGGATGAAGACGGTGCCGTATACCTTGGAAAATATGGAGGAAGACGCGGCCTAACGGGAAGCCGCTACAACGTGTGATCGCACTTGAAAAGGGACGCGGGAACCGATGTGGGTGACACCTCCTCACCTCCTAGCCGGCTAGAAAGCAAGGGCCTCACGTTCTATCAATAGTCTCCTACAAAACAAAGCCATAAAAGAGAGAAAACCCATTAGAATGTGAAGTGTAGCATATGTCCCGAAATGATAAAGTAGCATGAAAGAAAGGGGGAGAACGCACCGGGGGAGGGTTTTTAACCCCTATAAATTGGTGCAAAAGGAAGGTGGGAGTGTTGTGCATGCATAGGATTTGAAATCACGAGAAATGATGAAGAGAGTAGAGAGAGAAGTGCTGTGCAAAATGGAGAAATTAAAATACAAAAACGTGCAGAAGTAGTGCGATTTGTGGTGATTTCAAAAAAGTAGGAGATGAGAACTAAGGATTGGAGCAATGAAACCGAGCCCAAAGAGATGGAAATTAAAGCTGATACTCCCCTCTTCACAGTGGGGTCGAAGGTGTCAGTCGACGATCCGGCATGGTTTCGCCCTGAATCCAAGAAGATCCCCCCGTCGCGCAGGCGAATTGGGCAGGTTTATATAGAGAAATGCTAGAACCTAGAACTTTCTGCTGTGATTTCAGAGGATAGAGTCCACCAAATCTTGAGATCTATGGATCAATCTCGAGATAATAGATAGTATAAGAGGTAGGAACAAATGAGACTCTTTTTGGTGGAAGGATCTGGAAGATAGAGTCCTTGGAAGGTGGCCCCGGAGCCTAATCTGGAAGAGTTTGTGTGACACGAAAATGCATAAAACCTGATATTGCGGCCAAAATTCTCATGAATATATTCCACTAAATTTCAAGTTATATGGCTTAAACTCGAGATAATAGTGGTGGCAAGAGGCAAAAACAAACGGAATTGATTTGGTGGAATATTCGAGAAGATAGAGCCTTAGAAAGGTGACCCCGACGAACAGAAATCAACCTTAGAGTCCAGCGGCGAAGAAAATGGAGTTGAAGAACTTTTGGACTCTTTGTTATATAAACGGTCGCACGATAGACAATTCTATGAATGGCACGGTTTAGGGGTAGACCGCTCAATGAACCAGGGGCAATCGAGCAACTTTTGGCATAAAAAATGAATAAACGGTCATCTACAGACCATTTTTTGAAAGAAGCGGTCTCAAGAAGACCGTCAATTGACATTTAAAAATTAATAAAAATAAAATAAAAAATAAAAAATAAAAAGTTACTATTCACACGGTCAATTGTTGACCGTTTTATTCATTGGGCGGTCCACTAGTGACCGTTTATTCATGGTACGGTCAGCTGTTGACCGTTTTGCTGCCAGGCTCGCGCAACTTTAGAAATCATCAAATATCTTGAAAACGGTGCAGAATTAGAAAAAGTTGTAGAAGAAGAAATTGTAGATAACTAAAAGATGAACAACGTTCATGAAGACAACAAGATGAAAACATGATCATAAGAGATAGAAAATGGGGTGAGAACAGAAAAAAATACTGAGGCTTGAAAACGGTGGAGAACTGGATAATGGCGTAGAAAAAGAAAATGTAGGGCTTTAAAAATGGAACAACTTTAGTGAAGGACACTTAATGAATAGAGGAAAGGAAGGGGGTGAAAAGGGACCATTTTTCAAAACTACGTAGCGAAAGGGGCCGCATTCCTGAGGGAAGTCGACCTAAATGGGCCGTAAGTCGACTTGGAATGCCGGAAGGTGAAAAATAGGCTTCAGGGCTCTTAGAAATCATTGTCTCCAATGCCCAAAGGGAATGGATCAATGAATTGGGCTCGCAGTCCATCCAAGGAAGGCTCCAAAATAATGGTTAATTTGGGACATCAGAAATGATGAACAAGAGAAACGACGTAACTTGCGGGCTAAAAATGGGTGTCAACCGCACTAACCTTGCTGTGTTGAGGGCAGAGTATGCACCGACCTTGTCTTGGATACTTGAAAGCAAAACTAGCATCGACCTTAGTTCTCAGCTTAGCAAACGTGCATCGACCTTCAGTTGCTGGAGCGCTAAAGTAACATCGAACTCAGTTGCTGGAATGCTGAAGTCGCATCAACCTCAGTTGCTGTTGAGCGAACTAGCATCGACCTTAGTTTGTCAGAAGTCCAACCTGGCATCGACCTCAGTTTGAGCGAACTAGCATCGACCTTAGATGCTTGAAGGCACAGCTAGCATCGACCTCACTTCATCTCTGACTAAGGTAGCATCGACCTTACTTCATCACTGACTAAAGTAGCATCTACCTCAGTTACTGTTCCAGCTGAGGTAGCATAGACCTTAGTTGCGTGTTAGCATCGACCTCAGTTACTGTGCTGTCGAAGTAACATCGACCTCAGTTGCTGGAAGGCCGAAGTAGCATCGACCTGAGTTTCTGTGCATGAACTGAAGATAGAACTCACATCGACCTTAGTGCCTCATACTGAGATATGCATTGACCAAATCTGTCAACGAGCTGACTTCCAGTTTGATCAGTAGCATTGACTTGCTGTCAATTGGCGTTGACTATTGACTTTTCAAGGAATGTTTCATATTACTCCTTTCAATGATCATGATCTCACAATGACTTGAAATATGAATATTGACTTATCAAGTGCAAGATAGACTCATCAGTGACTCATAGGCATAGACTCATCAGTGACTCATAGACAGACATCATCAAAACCACATTAAGGCAGAGAAACAACATTCTCCCAACATTCTCCCCATTTTTGATGATGATAACTATGAGTCATTATTAGTACATTGTGAGTCAAGGTGCAAAGAAATATAATCATGAATTGAATAACAATGACTTATAAAGCTCTCCCCATATAGGACTCTCTCCGTTACGCATTCAACCCTTAGCATATTCAGAGAATGAGTCATAAAAATCTCTCCCCCTTTGTCACCAGCAAGAATGACAGCAATGGAGAGAATATATGGTATGGTTGGCAAGGAAGGGAATAGAGTAGTAGATTATAAGCACAGGAAGTACAGAGTAAGTAAAGTGGCATATTTGTATGGAGCAATTTGGCATTTTTGTCCGGAATGGGCGTTAAAGAGACATACCTCAACATTCAATATTTCAGAAATTGATGTGGAAATACATGCCAATGGTTGTACACTTATCAAATTTGACAAACAAAAACAACCATTACTGGGATGCCAATGATAGGACTGATACCAATTGACCAATTGTTGATAAGCAGTTGTAGTAAAAGGTCATGGGAGGTTGCATTTCAAGATGCAAATTCAAGTTTTTCAATTAAGAGTGACAACCATTATTTGGTTGGGTCCCGTGAGCCAGTTGTTGGGTCCCAGTCAATGTCAGGTCACTCATGAGGCATGCCAACAGAGGACCAGATAAATTGGCACCCGTTGCCTTGAGTTCATTAACATGCATGCAAGAGATTTAATCATGGCAAGAAAATACAGTTAAAGAACAGTTTGAAACCAAATTTTTAGGTTTTTCTAGTTTTCAGATTTTTAAGATTTTCTATACAATGCATGGGAGAGGGAAAATGCAAACCACCTAAATGGATGACAAGCTAAACCCAGTTGCATTGAAGATATGATACCAAATGATGAGAGTGCAAAGATTCTAATTGTTAGGAATGGTGATGCTTTCATGGTAGCCAAGATAGACTATGCAGATTGTCTAGAGAAAACAAATTTCAATGAGCATCAAAAGATAGCTTGTCTGACAAGGAGATGGAGGTTCTTAGATCTGAAATCAAGTTCACAAAAGCAGAGTTATAGATTTTTCAGAATCTCGAGTTATGGTATTCTATTGACGCAACCCTTATAGTAATATTGGTTTTACTCTAATGAAATCTGAACTTCTCAATACAAACGTTTGAAAAATCTATTTCTAAGATTAATAGAAGTGAACCAGAAATTCATACAAAAACAAATTAACCTCCTCTTATGTTACTCATTCAATTCCATTAGCTCCTGAGTGAGTTACTTTGAAAAGTATTGAGGCTAAACGCTTGGGGAACTCTAAAATCAATCAAGAGTACTACACATTCACATTTTTCTTTTGAAACCACTTTTGAAAATTGACTGTTATCATTTTATGAGCAGTCGAGTGTAGCATTTACCTTTTGACGTGAGTGTGCATGTTTACCAGGTGCAAGCACCCCCAGTTACTTAGTGTAGCTCACAGTTTTGCCTCAATTAGAACAGAGATAGCATGGCATTTCATGACGCGGTCTTCTCCACTTCTTTGGTGAAGGGACTCGGTTTCTCAATGATTCTAATGTCATTGCTCTGCCTTAAAGCACTGGACTCAGCATACACCTTTTTTACATGAGGATATACGTTTATCAGACGCCAATATCCCCAGTTACTCAGCATGGCTAAGATTCAGCATAAATATTGTAATTCCTTTTGAAATGTTCAGAAACACCAAATGTTTAAAAATAATACAAAACAGGAGTTTCTCAAACAAGGATGCCTTTGTACTTAAAATAAACTTTCAGATTCAAGAAGGCATAACTTGTCAAAGTATGAAAAGCTAGTTTAGGTCTATTAAGCCTGAGCACAAACATTTTCAAGATTATTGACAAAAGGGCTCTAGAAATCATTAATTCTAAACCAATAGCGTTCATGATCAAGGTAGTCACAGAACTCAATAAAAGAAGATTCTTCTTGAAGATTTACTCTAATTAGCAAACTTGAAAACATATAGAAGATCCTCCAAGAAGTTCAAGATATTCAAGGAATTCTGGAACTAGATGGCTAGTTATATAAGAAGGTAGATTCCAGTCAATCTAGAAAGCCTTATGGGCATTAAAAAAATATTTCAGACTTGAGGTACAATCATGGAATATTATGCAGGTCTGATTTGAGCAGGGAGTGCTAATGAGTAAAGGATGAGAGTTGAAGATAAACACTCCCCCTGAAGTTGTGCATAGGGTTCGGACAGAGAACATAATGCAAACTGAGCACATGACAATCAGAAATGAATGCATGAATGTAGACTGAATTCCAGATGTTGACTCCCCCTAAACAAGTGCATGGGTTGACAATGGAGTGTGTAACCTAAGACTTAAATGAACACATGATCCATTAAAAATGATGCCACTTGATCTGCCATCTCTGGGTCCCTTTAACATGGTGTGCATTGGTGTGTATGAGACCACATCATTATGCAATCATGGATTGTTTGCAATACATTCTGAACTGAGATGCAAATTAGATTTTATCATGTGCAGATGGATACATGCTACTTACTCCCCCCCTTTTTTGATGATTTCAATATTGTTTGTAATCAATTCTGAAATCAGTATTTGCATGATAACAAATGCACATGGGTATACTATGAAATGTAGAAACTCCCCCTGATTCTATGCATTGAATAACTGAATTCTGAGTGCAGTATTTGCAATAAAATCAATGCCAGAAATTACATGAATATCTAGACTGACCCTTGGTACCTGGCGGAGAACTGAGGTCTGAAGACCACCTCATGCATGATGTGGGTTTCTAGACAGAAGAGATCTGCCCTATTTCCCAGCTTACCATTTTATATACCAAGAGGTCCTTTGATCATGAAATGCATGATTGTTCATGAAATTTCAAGATGATGCTCAATGATTGCAGCACATATGATAGACAATTAACATTTTATTTTTCCATGTGAGTGATGAGTTGGAGTAGATGCAGCCATGGAAGATATCATCAAAGACAATGATTATCAATGTTTAACAAGAGGTTCACATGGCTATTAAATGGTAGCATAATTCATCCATAACTCAATCATCATAGCAATTCCATCAGCATGACAAAATTTTCATTGATTGTGCAGCTGAAGTAACTAATGTAGCTTAGATGTTCATCTCACACCATGGGGGAATGGAGCATGGAAGTTTTCAGAAATGCAGGATTTGTTGAGAGTGAGAGTAATTCTAAATGCAATGACTCATGATAATCCTAACATATAGATTTAACATGAATTAAAAAGTTTATTTGCATACCTGTGCCTTGAGCTTTTATTTACCTGTCATCCTATATTCAGCTTCAAGACACCTGCACCCACAATTCTCATTTTGAATTAAGTGATACCCAAGCTTGCTTGGGTCCTTGTGGGTTTCTTTTCTTGGTTGTCCTCACTTCATCAATTCTCATCCAATGGCAGTCCTCGAACATATGTCCATTTTCACCACAGTGAAAGCATTCCACAAATGATTCATCATTCTTCCTATGTGCATATGCATTTAACCTTGGTGGGTGATCATGGATACTGCCACGTTGGCCATGAGAATGAGTCTTACCTTTCAGATACCAACATTCCTTGATTGTGTGGCCAATCTTTCCACAGTGGAAGCAGCAAGGAGGATGGTTTCTTTTGACAGCTTTTGAGTGCATCGACCAGTCCTGATGGGTGCGTCGACGCACAGGTTGATACCTGGGCTTCTGAATGGTTGTATGCTGAGCAACCTTTCTCCCAGTGTTGAACTTCCCTGTTCTTAGTTCACCATCCCTCAAGATAAAATAATTATGCACACTGTGACCATGCCTACCATAATAAAAATAATGAACATTCATTTTATGAGAAACATGGTTTTTAGCTTGGAATTTCTTATTGTGCATCTCAGGATGAGCAGACTAATTTTTTTTTTTTTTTGAGCTGCTTGTGGTTGAGGGTGACCATACGAGGTGCTTGCTTCAAGTGAACTAGAGAAGAAGGAGGTGTTCACCTTGCTTCCAAAGGATTTTTTGTTCACATTATTGTGACCCAATCCCTCTCTCTGATGTTTCACTTTTGTTCTTAAGAATCTGTCCAAATCCTCTTTACCCTGCACAAACTTAGACAATGAGTCATTTAAATATGTGATATCAGATTCTAAGGAAGAGATTTTCAGCTCGGAGTAAGCAAGTTTCTCATTGAGCATAGCATTTACACTCTTGTAATTTTCAATTTCCAATTGAAGTTCATTAACTTTTTTAGGGCTATCAATAACTATGCTCTTGCCTTTTTCATAGATAGACAGTCTTTCAAGCAACATTTCAGTTTGTTCTTTTAGAGTTTTATTTTCTTCAATCAACCTCTCATCATGGATTGGCTCATCAGGCCTAGTTTGATCATTAGAGATTGATTCAGGTTGGTTTTTAAGTTGTCTTAACATTTCTTCCAACCTGGTGATTTCAGCTTGAAGGATTCTATTTTCATCTGTTAAATAGGCAAAGGTTTGATTACACATATCCAAGTCAATGGTAAGAGTGTCATTAAGCTTTTCAAAAGCTGAACAATTTTTATAGAAGGAACTCTCACCTTGACTACTTTTCTTCACATCCTTTTTCAGTTTTCTATTTTCTGATTTCACCTTTTTGTACCGTTTGATCAACTCATCATAGGCCTCCATGAGTTCTTCAAAGGTAAAGTCCTCGGAGTCAGAGCTTACCTGAGATGAGGATGGATTGCTTGACTTCTCTGATCGGTCAGCCATGAGGCATTCATGGGCTTGTTCTTCTCCCTTCTCATGGATACTTACCAATCTGTCCAAGATTTTCTTGGCTGTGTTGCAGGTGGACACACGATTAAGTAACCTGAAATCAATTGCAATTCTTATCAAGTTGAATGTCGCAAGGTTATCAATATGTTTGCTCTCGAGTTTAGCAGACCATTCATCTGAATTTGATGGCAGCTCATGAGGACCAATGTATATGAGATTCCACAATTGTGGATCTATGGATTTGACATAGACAAACATTCTCCCTAGCCATATAGAAAAATCTGAATCATCATCAATAGGCGGAGAAGCCATCGAAGCAGTTGTAGCAAATGAGGCCATTTGACTAGAATGCATGGGGATCTTTCTCTGCAGATCATGGGATCTTTGAATAGCAGAGCTTGGCTCTGATAGCACTTGTTGGGTCCCACGTAGTGCAATCAGATCTAGAAGGGGGGGTTGAATAGATCCTTTCAAGAACAATGGCCTATTTAAATCTAAAACTCTTAGCTACTAAAAACATAAACCACTCCTATGAAATGAATGAAACACTTAGGCAGAATGCGCAGCGGAATTAAAACGGAATGGCTTAAGAGGAAATGGCAGTCTAAAGACTACACATGCAAACCTGTGTAAACAGGGTGTTTGCTTGGAGCCCCGCCAAGTCAATCTAGAGTGTATGCTCTAGTGATCACCCAAAGTGTGTGTAGGTGCACGCCCGGTGATCCTCATTTGCTGGAGGATACTCCCTAGTGGCTGTGTGCAAGGGTGCAGCAGGCAGCAAAGGGAATGTGAATGTAAGCAAGTGATAAATGATATGCAAACAAAATATTACAGATCATAATGCTTAAGAGTGTGACAGAAATAACTCGGGTTACAAGCGATGAAGTGACCACACCAACTTGTGAATGGAGATAGAAGATATGGAGCAATCACACACAATGCACAACCATAACATAAGAATTTTAAGGTGGTTCGGTTGCACACCTGCAACCTACGTCCACCCCTCACCGAACGCGGTGAGGCTTTTTACTGACACACAACTTGTGGGCTTTAACAAGCCAATGCTAACACAGCTTATGGGCTTCAACAAGCCAAACCACAGGCCAGAACCACCTTCTGCCTGTCTTTCTACAGCTCCCTGTAGGGACCGAACAAAGTATCACATGAAATAAGACAAACCAAAAATGCAAATGAAAAACACTGCAAGTGCAGTGGGAAAATCCACAAGAAAACACCAACTGAAACTTCAGATAAAGATCTGGAAGTTGGTGACTGCTGCTACAATTTCAGATCCGAAGATCTTATCTTTGCAAGCAATGGTAGACTGTAGGGCTACTCCCTCAAGGCTAATTTCTTCTTCCTCTTCTCTTACAACACTGGACTGAGAACTTGTGCTGGGCTACTCTTACCCTCTTCTCAAAGATATTCTTTGTAGAGGCTCAAAGGGCGTGGCTCTCACTTGAGCAGCAACGGCAGCAGCAGCTTCTTCTTTTGAGGAAGCTTCATATATATATGAAGGCCAGGGAAATGAATTTTCACGCCACACAGACTTCTTCCCTTGAAGCATACGTCGATGTGAGCTTGAGTGCTTTCTGAGGTAGCTGCTTCTTCTAGCTTCTCTTTCCATCTTTGAACAAACCCACTTTTTCTTGAAGTCTTCATGCAGACTACTTTTTTAGAGTGTCTCCCTGCTTATATGCTTTTTGGTCAGACAAACTTTTCTATTTCAGTGCTAAGTACACGGTTGGTAAGCCAGATTTGGAAATAGGTAATCTGGACCGTCTATCTTCATCAGAGAGGACTGAATGCCAGACCACGGTGACCTCTGATTGGTTTAGAACTAATAAGGTACAGTGGATTCTCATTGGCTGGCCAGATTGAATCATACGATACTCTATAATTTCCATTTGCTGGCCGAACATATCTTCATCAAGTACAAGATTTTTTCCTCAAGGTTTGACCCCTTTTCGGATGGAGACCCTTTCTAGGTGACTGCCATTGGTCCACCTGGAAAGTAAGAATCTTTTCTGCCAATTGGTCTTCCAGATCTTGTACTTCCAAATAAGGTGACATCTGTTTGATGAAATGCATGTTCAAAGTGCACATCCTAGCTTTTCACTAGAGTATGCTCAGACCTTAAAAGTGCTTAGACCTTGTAACATGCTCGGACCTTGAAGTAAGCTTGGACCTTGTAACGCACACTGGCATATATGCTCAGACCACATTCCGTCTAGGCCAAACATGCACCGACCTTGTAACCTTAAAACCAAGTGTGCACAGACTTGTAGTTTATATGTGCACTGACCTTGGTCTTCATATGTGCTCAGACCTTGTACACTAATGTGCACAGACCTTGATGCATGGCTAGCATAGACCTTAGTACCTAACAATCCCTGCTAGCATAGACCTCATGCACAAGATTATCCAGACTAACATAGACCAGATGCGTATGCAACTCAACTAGCACCGACTTTGATTCGTTGAAAGCAGAATGTGCACAGACCTTGAAGTGTTGAAAAGTAAATGTGCACAGACCTTGTACAATAACGTGTACTGACCTTGTGCGTTGAAGCAAACCTGCACCAACCTTGATATGCAGAATGCATGCATGTGCACCGACCTCGTAATTGTGCACCGACCTTGAATTGTCATGTGCACCGACCTTAAATTGTCATGTGCACAGACCTAAACCGTATGTGCACTGACCTTCATGTTGCGATGGCTAGATGTACACCGACCATGGTCTGTGCTGGTGAAAGGTGCACTAACCTTGGTCTTGCGCTGGAATGTGCACAGACCTTGCTCTTGCTTTGAAGTTGGTCTTTACCTAAAATGTGCATAGACTTCTTCTATAGATAGAATATGTGCACAGACCTTGGTGCGTGCTAGCCAGAAGTTGCACCGACCTTGGTCTGTGCTGGTCTTGGATATGCACCGACTTGGAGAGTCATGTGCATGGACTTCTCTATGTTGAAGTAAAATGTGCATCGACTTTGCTTCGTTGAAAGCAGAATGTGCATAGACCTTGTAGCGTTGAAAGCTAGATGTGCACTGACCTTGTTTGCCAAAAGTCAAAAGGTGCACTGACCTTGTTTGCAGTATAAGAGAATGTGCACCGACCTTGTTTGCCAAAAGCCAAAAAGTGCACTGACCTTACTGTGTTGAGGGCAAAGTATGCACCGACCTTGTCTTGGATGCTTGAAAGAAAAACTAGCATCGACCTTAGTTCTCAGCTTAGCAAACGTGCATCGACCTTCAGTTGCTGGAGCGCTGAAGTAACATCGACCTCAGTTGCTGGAACGCTGAAGTGGCATCGACCTCAATTCCTATTGAGTGAACTAGCATCGACCTTAGTTTGTCAAAAGTCCAACCTGGCATTGACCTCAGTTTGAGCGAACTAGAATCGACCTTAGATGCTTGAAGGCACAGCTAGCATCGACCTCACTTCATCTTTGACTAAGGTAGCATCGACCTTACTTCATCACTGACTAAAGTAGCATCGACCTCAGTTACTGTTCCAGCTGAGGTAGCATAGACTTTAGTTGCGTGTTAGCATTGACCTCAGTTACTGTGTTGCCGAAGTAACATCGACCTCAGTTGCTGGAAGGCCGAAGTAGCATCAACCTGAGTTTTTATGCATGAACTGAAGATAGAACTCACATCGACCTTAGTGCCTCATACTGAGATATGCATTGACCAAATCTGTCAACGAGCTGACTTCTAGTTTGATCAGTAGCGTTGGCTTGCTGTCAATTGGCGTTGATCGTTGACTTTTCAAGGAATGTTTCATACTACTCCTTTCAATGATCATGATCTCACAATGACCTGAAATATGAATATTGACTTATCAAGTGCAAGATAGACTCATCAGTGACTCATAGGCATAGACTCGTCAGTGACTCATAGGCATAGACTCATCAGTGACTCATAGGCAGACATCATCAAAACCACATTAAGGCAGAGAAACAACATTCTCCCAACATTATTCACATGTTTCATCATATTTTCATGATGTATCTTTACTCTAGAGATAAAATGTTAATTACTTAAACATTACCTTCATGTTGTTACGAAGATACCTACTGGGCATGTGTGCTCATTCCCTACTTTTCGAACCTTTTTTAGGAAATTCTAGCAGATCAGATTCAGACTATTGAAGTGATGGATCCGAGAGTGGTTAAAGAAGGAGCGAAGCCTTAGATTGTCATTAGTTGATAGTCAAGAGTCCTTATGTAATTTTTTATTTTTATTGAGTCTAGTTAGTCAAAGAGTCAAGGGTCATCTTATGTACTTTTGATCATTATTAAATAAAGTAAATATTTTGTCCGAATATTGTTCATTCATTTCTTATGTGTGAATGTGTTGGCGCTCTGATTATATTGCTCGCATGAGACGTACTAGCCGACTGTTCACGTTTCCCGAATATCTTCTACTATACATAAATCTCGGGACGTGACGCTATGCATACGATGTCCGTGTGTTCTGAGCTTTTAGAGCGCATGCTATTTTTCTATTTGCTGTAATGCTTTTGGAGGAATGGCCATTTTCCTTCTCACTCACGCCATGAGTTGTTGAGGCTTTGGCTCAGTCCTAAGATCGTTGGAATCCACAGTTCTTTTGCCTTAGCCTTTGCTTAATCTCGGCTGGTTAAAGGGCTGTGGCTCATCACTTTGGCTTCCATGCCACTCACACACAAGCACTCTGCCGTCGGGACAATGCTCTGGAGTTTATTCTCGCAGACTTTATGTTTTCATCTATTGATGAGCACTGTCCGCTATAGTCTCCAGCCCCCATTTAGGATACATGCTTGCTAGTTTTACAGCATGGCTTGCGGTCTCGTACACCGGGGCAATAAGGTGTTCCTTCTGGTTTGCTACCAATTTTGATAACGGACCCGTCTTTGGGTAAAGGATACATTACGGTGTCGAACCAATCAGCTTTCTGCAGCCACCCTTACATCCTGGTGAGGACACACGCCGCAGGACATGTCGGGATATGAGGAAGACACAGGAGTCCCTTTGGTTGGGGGAGGACGTGGATGCCTAGATCGAGCCATCTATCGGTATTTCATGCTTTCAAGTCTTGTTGGTCCCATTGTAGTTCCTGTGTGGACAACTAGATAGCAATTTGTGTTTATTGGACCATTATTAGTAGGGGGTTAATGGGCTAGTGGTTAATGGGCTTGGAACAAGTCAAGAAAGGGGGGAGATTTAAATAGATTTGAATTGTTTTTTTTAATGGGTCAAAAGTAGAAGGTGGACTTCCTTGGGAGGAGACCCACCCATGGGAGGAGGGCGACCCCCCTCCTTGACTAGTCAAGGGAGGAGGCCCCCCCTGTAGATATGTTCTTTCCCTCCCTAACTCAAAATATGAAATGCGCTAAAGGGGGAAAAGAGTGAATGTGTGTGTGTGAGTGAATAGCATGAAAAAGACAAATGATGCAAGCAATGAATCACTCACAGGCATGGACAAGTTGTGATCGCCACCAAGGTATTAAGTGCAAGGAGAGGGCACCACATACCTTGGAAAGGGGAGACGGATGAGGACACTCGCTCAATGATGTAGCGCTGGAACATGATAAAGATTGTCCGCTGGAGACCGCTTGAAGGACGTAGACGGCCGAACGATAGACCGTCTCCAACGCTGAAGCAGGAACACGGGAAAAGGCCTGACGTGGAGGCTCAATGGTCTGCAGTCGACCGTGCACAGGATCCAGACGGTCTGAGTAAGGCCGCAAACCCCGTTAGACAGTCTGAAATGAACCGCGTAGAAACTCCAGATCCCAAGCCATGGGACTTAATCCTCCACCCCTTCCGGCCAGCCAGAGGGAATGGGCCTCGTGCTAGAACTCCTGTTGACCTGCAAAACAACACAAATGACCAGAAAAATGTAACCCAAGTGAGTTTATGAAGTGTAATATCTATGAAAATGAATGGAAAACTAAACACATAAATGGAATGGGGGATACCTGAGGGTTCGGTTTTGAAACCCCTATGGGGCGTGGAAAATAGTAGGAAGGTGATGAATGTGAACATGACAGTGAAAAAACGTGGGAGAAAGTGCAAGAAAATGGCGATACGATGATGAATGAATAATGAAGAAGGACTAAATGAAGACACTAAACACAAAAGACTCGGACTACTCCCTGAACCGAAGGCTTGGCGGACGTGGAAAGCCTTCCTCCTTGGCTGGAACTCGCTCAAGAAAGCGGCAGCACCTCAACGCGAAATCCAAAATCCCCCCTTTTCGAGCTTGGACTAAGGGTGCTATTTATAGACCCTTGAAAGTCCGCTCAAAATTAGGGATTTCCGAGCGAGAATTAGGCCGAGATTCGTTAGGATAAAACGTAGATAATATCACCAATTTTCACCAGGATCAAATGGAACCCAATTTGGTTAAGAACCCACGGAGAAATTTGAGGACGAAGCAGCTAACTTGAACACGGATTGGAGAAAGAAAAACCTATTAAAGCAGAGATTTTGGCCTCATATGCGGTCGTTCGATGGGCCGCCCACCCATGTATGTTGTGCCACTATAGTTTTGATGATCTATAGTTTTGATGATAGCAATCAGTATGAGTCACAAGTCTATTCAGTTTATTCATCCATGCATTCTTAAGTCTAGACATTGCTTGTGCAGCAGACACATTAAGTCCATACATCGCATGACTCGCAGGCCAGCAAGTCCATACACTGCATGGCTCGCAGGCTAGCAAGTATGTACATCGCAGTCGTCGCAGGCACAGCAAGTCCATACACTGCATGACTCGTAGGGTAACAAGTCTATACATTGCATGCACAAGTTCAAAGTCCATACATTGCTGCATTGCTGGCACTTGTGAAGTCTATAAATTGGCAGTTGTCCTGCAGCGTCAACACAAGTCCATACATCGGTTGCAGCACTGCACGCACACTCATGTCCATACACTGCATTGTGGCATGCACACTAGCAAGTCTGTATATTTGGTATCTTTACCTACGTTGCATCTCGCAAGTCTATACATTGGTATATTTTACCTACGTTATATTCTCGTAAGCCTATACACTGGCATCTTTACCTACGTAGGATTTGCAAGTCTATACATCGTGCAGTCTGCACATTATGGCTAGCAAAGCCTGTACAACA
Source organism: Amorphophallus konjac (assembly GCA_022559845.1). Taxonomy (NCBI): domain Eukaryota; kingdom Viridiplantae; phylum Streptophyta; class Magnoliopsida; order Alismatales; family Araceae; genus Amorphophallus; species Amorphophallus konjac. The sequence continues at coordinate 261,750,410 of CM040121.1, forward strand.
GTGTGTTAGCAAGTCTATACATCGCCATTGCTCGGATGCAGAGTCTAGACAGTCTTAACCAAGTGTGTACACTGCCATCTTGCAGCACAGCATAAGTCTGTACATCGTCCGTCTTACTTAATGTCTCATGATTCGAAGTCCATACATTGCCTTGCTTCATGCACTAAGTATGTACATCGGCAAGTCCATACATTGCCTTGCTTAATGCAAAGTCTGTATATCGGACTAAGTCTGCATCGGCTAAATCTATACATTGTCTTATGCAGTGTCTCAGTCAAGTCTGTACATTGTGCATTCTTTGATTTGAAGTCTATACATCGTTCTTGGCTGCTCATCGTCTCATGCAGCGTCTCATTGTGTCACGCAAAGTCTGTACAACGCAGTGTCTGCAAAGTCTGCACATTGCTATAAGCACGCATGCAAAGTCTAGACAGCCATGGACAAGTCTATACAACGCATTGCATGCACGCAGGTCTAAGTATGTACACTGGCTGCATCATGCTCACATAAAGTCTATACACTGCATCTTAGCATGATTGCACAGCACTCAAAGTCTGTACACTGGCTGCAGTAGGCTCGCACACACTAAGTCCATACAGTGCACAAAGTCTGATCATCGGTATCTTTACCTACGTCTAAGTCTACACATTGATGCACGTTTACTTCTACATATTTGATGTCTGTAAAGGGCTTAAGCTCTGCATATACAGAGTCTATACATTGCACAACATTGTATTCACAAAGTCTGAACATGGCATAAGCCCTGCATGCGTAGAGTCTGTACAGGCCATAGCACTGTATTCACATAGTCTGTACAACGCATAGCCTCGCATTCATAGAGTCTGAACACTGCATTGCTTCGTATTCACTGAGTCTATACTGATTCAGCTCTGCTTCAAGAAGTCTATACATTGCTTCAGCTTTGTCTTCACATAGTCTGTACAACGTAATTGTCCTGCTTTATGATGTCTATACATTGCTTCAGCTTTGTCTTCACATAGTCTGTACAACGTAATTGTCCTGCTTCATGAAGTCTATACATTGCTTCAGCTCTATCTATGTATAGTCTGTACATCAGTTAACCCTTAAACTGATAATTCCTTTCGAATGTCTGACAGGGACTATCTGCAGAGACTGATGACTTGGCTCGTGATCCAAGGCTGGATGAGGTGCTTAGAGTGCGACACGTGTACAGCAACAAGATGAGATGCTGGCACGTGGTCCAAATCATTGGGTGGGAATTCAAATGCCACATGCCCTTCGAATAGCTGTTGGTATAAAAGGAATTCTTCTGCTTCAGAAGAAGCAAGATCGAAAGAGCAAAAGCCAGAGCTAAAAGAGAAGTACAGACAGTGAGCGCCTGCACGATCCAAAGAGAGAAGAAGAAAAAGAGAGAAGAAGAAAAAGAGAGAAGATTCAGAGAGAAGAAGAAAAAGAGAGAAGAAGATTCAGAGAGAAGAAGAGAAAGAGAGAAGAGAAGATTGAGAGAGTTGAGTTGAGAGAGCTTTCGAGAGATCTTGTAAGTCAGACTCTTGGTTCAGATACCAAAGCTGATTCTGCTCATACTTGAGCTACATTCGTCTTATTTTACATTTCGTTTGTTTCTGTCTTTCTTGCTTTCGATACACTTTTGTTATTAAGCTGTGAGGTAGCAATTGCAGTGGAGGTTTCTACTGGACAGGTGAAGCTGTAATCCTCAGCAGGCGAGACCAGGTCTCGGATGGCTAAGCTATATTGCCCAGCGGTTGCAGAGGATCTGTTCCTCTGGTCGGCAAGTTGTTAAGCCCAACGAAGCTGTGTATCAGCAGTTGTTGGCAAGCTGTGAAGCCCAGCTGTTCAAGCTGTTAGTCAGCAGGATCCACATTCCAGTTGGAGTGTGGGGTGGACGTAGATCTCTGGATTGAGATTGAACCACCTTAAAGATCGGTGTCTACTGTGTGATTGCCTATGGTTGTGTGATTTCAATGTGTTCCTTCTACTGCTATACAGTTGCTTGTTTTAATTCCGCATTAGAGTCAACTGTGTTCTAAAATTAGACATTAGATCTATTCACCCCCCTCTAGATCCACTCTCCGTGGTAATAGACTGTGTCCATCTAACATAACAGTTGGTATCAGAGCCTAACTCTTCTATAGGGACTCGTCGCCCGAAGAGAAAGGTACAGATGGATGCTCGAGGGATGATAGCTGAAGGACACTCAACCACAAAGCCCCCATTCTTCGATGGATCTAACTATGCATACTGGAAGAACCGTATGCAAGTATTTTTGAGGGCGAAGGATTATGAGATCTGGAAGGTAGTAAGCAAGGGACCTTATGAGCTGTCCCCTAATGAGGAAGTCTGGACCAAGGAGGAGATCAGGAGGTCTACACTAAATTGGAGTGCCATAATCGCCATTCAGTGCTCTCTGCACCCTACAGAATTCTCCCGCGTATTAGCCTGCAGTTTAGCTAAGGAGATGTGAGATGCACTTGTAGTGATCCATGAAGGGACCTCTCAAGTTAGAGAGACGAAGGCTAATTTCCTAGTGTCTGAATATGAGGCATTCAAGATGAAGCCAAACGAGACCATCAAGGAGATGTACGCTCGATTAACTATTATCACAAATGGTCTTAGAGGTCTTGGGAAACTTCAGACAGAATACGATGTAGTGAGGAAGATATTGCGTTCCCTGACTCATGCTTGGCATACTAAGACTACAGTGATGGAGGAGTCAAGGGATTTGCGAACCACAAGGGCTGATGAGCTAATTGGCTCGCTGATGGCATATGAGATTAATATGCCAAAGATAGAAGAAGCTGAGAGGAAGAAGAAGCCAATCGCTCTGAAAGCTGGTGCCAGCAAATCCAGCAAATCCAGCAAATCCAGCTCTAGCAGTTCATCATCCGAGGAGAGCCTGAATGAAGAAGATATAACTCGTACTAAGATGGCAATGATGACCAGAGAGTTCAGGCGGTTCCTCAGGAAAGGAGCAGGACGATTCAGCCAAAAGAAATATAGTGGCGCCCGAAGGGATAAAAGGTATAAACATAACCCTGCTAAGAAAATTGAAACTGATACTTGTTATCAATGCTGGAAAACAGGCCATCTGAAAGCTGACTGTCCAGAGAATCAGAAATACAAGGACAAGTCAAAGAGAAGGAACACGAAAGGGAAAGCAATGGTGAGTACCTGGAGTGATGATGATGAAGGTTCCTTCAGTAGCAGCTCAGACAGTGAAGCCGAATCTGAGAAGCCCATTTGCCTTATGGCAACAAGCTCTGAAGACAGAGAGGAGGACTCAGATGAGGTAATCACTAGATTCGAAAATTTCACTATTGTTGATTGGGTAGATGCCTACCATGATAGAGCTGATGATATTAGAAAGGAAAATAGACATCTAAGAAGAAAGATTAACTCCATGCAAAATGATACAACTCTAACTGATAAAATTGCATGTCTAGAATCTGAGAATAAAAAATTGAAACTCACATGTTCTGAATTAGAAGAAATCAAGAATGAGTCAAAAGCCTCTAAAGAAGAAAATGAGAGGTTAGAAAAAGAAACTGATGAACTGAAATTGAAAATTCAGAAATGTGAGAGTGAGATAAAAATAGTGAATGAAAAATATCAAGCTGTCCTAAGTGTGAATATAGAACTTAAGAAATCCATTGAAGATATTCAAAAGGATAATGAGGACAAGCTTAAGACTATTGGGAAAATGACCCAAGGTTCAGATAACCTAAATGCTTTGTTAGGGTCAAAGGTCAACTTCAGAAAAGAGGGCCTTGGATTTAATTCTAGTGCAACAAAAACCTTTGGAATGAAAACTATTTCATTTGTTGCACAAAAAGAGAAAGGACCTCTAATTAGCATGAATTCAAACATTTTAATGAACAAAACTGCTAATCTAAAAAAGCCCAGTGCTGAGGAGAAGGGCAAAGAAAACTTGAATGAGACTAGTAGAGCTAGCACATCTAAACAAAATCCAAAAGCTCAGTCTCAGGTTAGGGGTCAACCTACACAGTCTTATAAACCCCATGTTAAGGTCACCAAGTCTCCACCATCACCACCACCTATGAAGAAGACCCAATACACACCTATGAACAGGTCAGCAGGGTCCAAGGTACAGGGGAGGCAGAATACTTTTAGAGCTCAACCCAAACATTTCTACCAACCTAGAGCCCAGTCCCACTTCTTTGCACAGTCAACCTATCAAAATAGGTCAGGATGGACTAGGACTCAAGGAAGGTTTACAGGTTATGGACATCAGGCTACACAGTCCTATAAACCTTACACTAGGAATTGGGTTAATGGGTATGGCTCTTGGACACCTAGGAACCAATATTTCCACAGCCAGCCCAATGATTACTATGGCCAAAATTTCGTGAATACATCCTGGCCAAGGCACTGGCACAGAAATAATCAATCTGTAAATAATCATGCTAGTGTCAACAAGAAAAAGCAAAACAAAAAGAAATGTGAAAAATCCACTGAACAGAACTGTTTCAAACAAATGTGGATTCCTAAAAGTCTGCTTTCTCATTTTAATTGCTTTTCATCTTCTCTGGAGCCCAATCAGTCTTGGGTTCCAAACTTCTCTACCTGATTGTGTGTGCAGGTATGCTTGGCAGCCAAGAATAATTTGTGGTACTTCGATAGTGGCTGCTCCAGGCATATGACAGGGGATAAGGCCAAGTTTTGCATGCTGACAGAGAAACAAGGAGGCCTTGTCACCTTTGGTAGCAACACAAAGGATAAGATTGTTGGAACAGGTAAAGTAGGTAAGTGTACTATTTGTTGCATTGAGGATGTCATGATGGTTGAAGGATTAGCTTATAACTTACTTAGCATCAGCCAGCTATGTGATAAAGGATGCAAAGTGCTTTTTGACTCTCAATGTTGCAAAGTTTTTGAACCTGATTCCGAAACTGTTAAATTTTTTGGTAAGAGGATAAATAACACTTATATGATAGATTTAGATGATATTCAACATTCTAACCTATGCCTTACTGCTAGTAGAGAAGACTTAGTATTTTTACGGCATCGTAGGTTAGGTCATGCTAGTTACACTGTTTTGCATAAACTGAATAAGCATAGCATGGTTAGAGGACTTCCTGAAGTTTCCTTTAAGAAAGAAAATAAAATCTGTGATGCATGCACTCAGTCCAAGTTAACTAGAAAGTCATTTAAATCTAGGACAGAAAATCTGTCTTCTAAACCTTATGAGCTGATACACATGGACCTTTTTGGGCCAACCAGGTCTGTCAGCTTATCAGGGAGGAGGTATGGATTTGTCATGGTAGATGAATTTTCTAGGTACACTTGGGTATACTTCTTATCACATAAAGTGATGCATTCACAGAATTTCAGGAGTTCTGTCTTTAGAAAAACCAGAAAATTGAAAATATTCTATCTGATCATGGAGGTGAGTTTGAAAACTTACAGTTTGATGAATTCTGCAGGTCAAATGGAATTAACCATAGGTTCTCCTCACCAAGGACACCTGAGCAGAATGGAGTTGTGGAGAGAAGGAACAGAACCCTAGTGGAGATGGGTCGTACACTCTTGGTTGAAGGTGGTCTACCAAGGAAGTTCTGGGCTGAAGCAGTAAATACAGCCTGTTATGTAATTAACAGAGCTATGGTAAGACCTTCTACCTAGAAAACACCCTATGAGATCATAAAGGGTAAGAAACCTTCAATTGCTCATTTCAGGGTTTTTGGTTGCAAATGTTTTATACATATAAATGATAAAAGAGACCTTGATAAATTTGAACCTAAAGGTGAACCAGGAATTTTTCTTGGTTATTCTGAAAACACCCGAGCATATAGATTGTATAATCTGAATTCCAAAACTGTTGAAGAATCTCCACATATTGTTTTTGATGAATCTTTGGTAAAGTCTAATATTGGTCAATGCAGGAATGAAGACAATGGTGATATTCTGAAAGAAGGGAATCCTGCAGACAAATCCGAAGATGAGGAAGGAAATGAAGAGCTTAATGAAGAAGAGCCTACAATTCAGGGGGAGGTAAATGAAAATCATGACAATGAAATTGTCAACATTAGATATCTAAAAGATCATCCTGTAGATAATGTGATTGGCAATTTGCATGACTCTCCTAGGACTAGAGGCCACTTAAGAATTCAAAATGAATTGAATGCATATGCCTTTGTATCAAATGTAGAACCCAAGTCCATTGATTGTGCTCTTAAGAATGTGCATTGGATTAATGCCATGCATGAAGAGCTCAATCAATTTGACAGGAATAAGGTGTGGCACTTGGTTCCACCTCCTGATCATAAAACAGTCATAGGGACTAAATGGGTGTTCAGAAATAAAACTGATGAATCAGGGAATGTGATTAAAAATAAGGCAAGACTTGTAGCTCAAGGGTATAATCAAAAATTTAGAATAGACTTTGAAGAGTCTTTTGCTCCTGTAGCCAGGTTAGAAGCAATCAGAATCTTATTGGCTTATGCATGTTCCCTAGGAATAAATCTTCAACAGATGGATGTAAAATCTACTTTTCTGAATGGGGAAATCAGTGAGGATGTCTATGTGAGGCAGCCTCCTGGATTTGAATGCTTAGACTTCCCTAATCATGTCTATAAACTCAGAAAAGCTCTCTATGGTTTAAAGCAAGCTCCTAGAGCTTGGTATGACAGGTTGAGCAAATTCCTCACTGATAAGAACTTCACAAGAGGTGTAGTTGATCAAACATTATTCACCAAGGTGAGTCATTCAGATATTCTTATCATTCAAATTTATGTGGATGACATTGTGTTTGGGTCAACTAACCCCAAATTGTGTGAGGAATTCTCTCAAATTATGACTAATGAGTTTGTAATGAGCTCAATGGGTGAGCTCAAACTATTTCTTGGACTGCAGGTTACACAATCAAAGGATGGTACCTTCATCTCTCAGTCCAAGTACATAAGGGATCTATTGAAGAAGTACAAAATGGACAACCTCAAGGAAATAGCTGCTCCAATGGGTACCTCAACCAGTTTGGATGAAGATCCTCAAGGTAAACCAGTGGACCAAAGGCTATATAGAGGTATGATCGGATCCCTTCTATATCTTACAACATCTAGGCCTGACATTCAATTTTCAGTGTGTTTATGCTCTAGATTTCAGATTAGTCCCAAAGAATCACATCTTAAATCAGTGAAAAGGATTTTTAGGTATTTACTAGGCACCCAAGAGCTAGGTCTTTGGTATCCTGCCAAGTGTGAGTTAGAACTTCTAGCTTACACTGATGCAGATTATGCTGGGTGTCGAGTAGAGAGAAAAAGTACCAGTGGATATTGTCAATTCCTAGGTGGCTGTCTAGTATCTTGGGCATCTAAGAAGCAACACACTGTAGCTTTGTCTACAGCTGAAGCTGAATATGTTGCAGCTGGTAATTGTGCTGCCCAAGTACTATGGATCAAGCACCAACTGGATGATTATCAGATAAAATTGGGATGTATTCCAACGTTATGTGATAATACTAGTGATATATGCCTTGCTAAAAATCTTGTTCATCATTCTAGGACTAAGCATATAGAGATAAAACACCATTTTCTTAGAGATGTTGTAAATAAAAATGAAATTGAAATGAACTTCATTGAAACAGAAAAACAACTTGCTGATATCTTTACTAAGCCACTAGGGAATGAAAGGTTTAAATTTCTTAGAAGAGAACTTGGCTTGTGTAAATTTCAGCATGATGAATAAACTCTCTGGATTGCTTGAATAAACTTTGTGAATGTTAATTGTTGCACCAGACTCATTATCAAGCATAACATTCATTTTTTTTTTTTGGGCATCACACTTATGATCATCATTGCATATCATCTAGTCATGACTGTGTCTAAGGTCTCTCTCTCATCTAAAGTCACATGCATATAGACATGGGGAGTATTGTTAGAAATTCAGAATGGTCATCAAATTTATTGAAATTCAATTCCTTGACCCTGAATGAGTTGAATCTGACATATGGCAATATGTTAGTCAGTTCTGATTCCTAAGCAATAGAAAATAGACTTCTTCACTTATAAGAACTTTAATTGCTTAAAGACTGACTAAATGGTTTAAATTTTATAAAGTTTAAAGTTTAAAGATTACAATCAGTAAATAAGAAAGCTGAAAATTGATAAAGCTCTCAACCCTTATTTTATTTCATGTCAGACAAAGCCAATTATATCTGAAATCTAAAAATTCATCTAAAATCCTGTTAGAGAAGGCTAAGTTTGTGTATTGTCCTTAAACAAGTCATTCTGAAACAAATAAAGGACAGCTAAGAAAGATATTGTAAAACATTGAAGATTAATTGAAAAATAACATTGGCAGAGCAATGACTGGTAAAATACTGAGAAACTAAGTGATCCATCAAAGAAATAGACTATACTTAAGTCATGAAGTGTATCAGTTATCTCTGTATAAATGATCAAAATAGTAGAGTGGTTTCACTGAGTACCTGGGGGTAACTGGCATCTGATAAACGTGTATCCTCACACAAGAAGGTGTAAATCAGTTCTATTGAGTTTGATCATAGGCAGAATGGTCCATAATGTTGAGTATCTAAGGGTATTGGCGTCTGATAAACGTATACCCTTACGTAAAAAGACAAATGGTACCTGAATGCCCTTAATGAAATACAATGAAAAATGCTGTTCCTTCAAAAGAATTTTCAAGGATGTCAATTTGTTTAATTTCAATACATGACCTGGTATCTCTTAACAACTTTTAATGAGTCTACGAAAGTAAGATATTCTGAAACTGAATCTCCCATGCAAATGTGATTTTGGTTTATTGTTTTATCATGCACAGAAAACTTATCCAATGATTGTAGTGCATGAACTTAAAATTTATAACCTTTAAACCAGAACTCTATCTGAAAGGTATTTTTCAATTCATATAACTGAAGACTTTGTGCTTTAGAATGCTTATTCCTGAACTACTTGTTCAGAATGCCAGTCAGATGATCTCTCTTGATTCTTTCCCTTGTAATATATTTCCCTCCTCTTTGTTGATGGCAAAGGGGGAGAATATTGTCTGTTTGTTGAATTCCAGGGGAAGTGTATACATTGTTTTGGCAAAGGGGGAGATTGTTAGAACTTGCATTCTCATAGCATGCATTAGGAGTCAGTGTAACTCATAGTATTGCCATGATCAAAAAGGGGGAGATTGTTGTGCCCCGGTTATTTTGATGATCTATAGTTTTGATGATGGCAATCAGTATGAGTCACAAGTCTATTCAGTTTATTCATCCATGCATTCTTAAGTCTAGACATTGCTTGTGCAGCAGGCACATTAAGTCCATAGATCGCATGACTCGCAGGCTAGCAAGTCCATACACTGCATGGCTCGCAGGCTAGCAAGTATGTACATCACAGTCGTCGCAGGCACAGCAAGTCCATACACTGCATGACTCGCAGGGTAACAAGTCTATACATTGCATGCACAAGTTCAAAGTCCATACATTACTGCATTGCTTGCACTTGTGAAGTCTATACATTGGCAGTTGTCCTGCAGCGTCAACACAAGTCCATACATCGGTTGCAGCATTGCACGCACACTCATGTCCATACACTGCATTGTGGCATGTACACTAGCAAGTCTGTACATTAGGTATCTTTACCTACGTTGCAACTCGCAAGTCTATACATTGGTATATTTTACCTACGTTATATTCTCGTAAGCCTATACACTGGCATCTTTACCTACGTAGGACTTGCAAGTCTATACATCGTGCAATCTGCACATTGTGGCTAGCAAAGCCTGTACAACAGTGTGTTAGCAAGTCTATACATCGCCATTGCTCGCATGCAGAGTCTAGACAGTCTTAACCAAGTGTGTACACTGCCATCTTGCATCACAGCATAAGTCTGTACATTGTCCGTCTTACTTAACGTCTCATGATTCGAAGTCCATACATTCCCTTGCTTCATGCACTAAGTATGTACATCAGCAAGTCCATACATTGCCTTGCTTAATGCAAAGTCTGTACATCGGACTAAGTCTGCATCGGCTAAGTCTATACATCGTCTTATGCAGTGTCTCAGTCAAGTCTGTACATTGTGCATTCTTTGATTTGAAGTCTATACATCGTTCTTGGCTGCTCATCGTCTCATGCAGCGTCTCATTGTGTCACGGAAAGTCTGCACAACGCAGTGTCTGCAAAGTCTGCACATTGCTATAAGCACGCATGCAAAGTCTAGACAGTCATGGGCAAGTCTATACAACGCATTGCATGCACGCAGGTCTAAGTATGTACACTGGCTGCATCATGCTCGCATAAAGTCTATACACTGCATCTTAGCATGATTACATAGCACTCAAAGTCTGTACATTGGCTGCAGCAGGATCGCACACACTAAGTCCATACATTGCACAAAGTCTGAACATCGGTATCTTTCCTACGTCTAAGTCTACACATTGATGCACGTTTACTACTGCATATTTGATGTCTATACAAGGCTTAAGCTCTGCATATACAGAGTCTATACATTGCACAACATTGTATTCACAAAGTCTGAACATGGCATAAGTCCTGCATGCGTAGAGTCTGTACAGGCCATAGCACTGTATTCACATAGTCTGTACAACGCATAGCCTCGCATTCATAGAGTCTGAACACTGCATTGCTTCGTATTCACTGAGTCTATACTGCTTCAGCTCTGCTTCAAGAAGTCTATACATTGCTTCAGCTTTGTCTTCACATAGTCTGTACAACGCAATTGTCCTGCTTTATGATGTCTATACATTGCTTCAGCTTTGTCTTCACATAGTCTGTACAACGTAATTGTCCTGCTTCATGAAGTCTATACATTGCTTCAGCTCTGTCTATGTATAGTCTGTACATCAGTTAACCCTTAAACTGATAATTCCTTTTGAATGTCTGACAGGGACTATCTGCAGAGACTGATGACTTGGCTCGTGATCCAAGGTTGGACGACTCAGAGTGCGACACGTGTACAGCAACAAGACGAGATGCTGCCACGTGGTCCAAATCATTGGGCGGGAATTCAAATGCCACACGCCCTTCGAATAGCTTCTGGTATAAAAGGAATTCTTCTGCTTCAGAAGAAGCAAGATCGAAAGAGCAGAAGCCAGAGCTAAAAGAGAAGTACAGACAGTGAGCGCCTGCACGATCCAAAGAGAGAAGAAGAAAAAGAGAGAAGAAGATTCAGAGAGAAGAAGAAAAAGAGAGAAGAAGATTCAGAGAGAAGAAGAGAAAGAGAGAAGAGAAGATTGAGAGAGTTGAGTTGAGAGAGCTTTCGAGAGATCTTGTAAGTCAGACTCTTGGTTCAGATACCAGAGCTGATTCTGCTCATACTTGAGCTACATTCGTCTCGTTTTTACATTTCGTTTGTTTCTGTCTTTCTTACTTTCGATACACTTTTGTTATCAAGCTGTGAGGCAGCAATTGCAGTGGAGGTTTCCACTGGACATGTGATGTAATACCCTCAAATATAGCTAAGTTGTACTCTATATCATCGAGACGCCTTTTCAAGTATCGGCTCAGTTCTTGGAAAGAACTCCGAAGTTAAGCGTGCTTAATGGGGAGCAATACCGGGATGGGTGACCTTGCCCGGGAAGTCCCTCATTCTGGAGCCGATCACTATCAAAAAGAGATAAAACCGTGAGGCCGGTAGGCCAAAGCGGACAATACCTCGACGGTATAGAGTACGGGGCGTGACAGAATGGTATCAGAGCCATACCCCAGCCGGAAGTGTGAGAACTAAGTGCTATGCATGGCAAAGTGCTACGCTATGGGAGCCACCTCTTGAACCCACAATGGGACAAAGTGCTACATAGTAGGAGCCACCTCTTGAGCCTGTAGGGGCCACCTCTAGAATCCTACCTGCCTGGGGGTTTGATTGTGTGCTATATATGCCCAGCGACGAGGACGTCGCCTATATAAGAGGGGTAGATTGTAATACCCTCAAATATAGCTAAGTTGTACTCTATATTATCGAGGCGCCTTTTCAAGTATCGGCTCAGTTCTTGGAAAGAACTCCGAAGTTAAGCGTGCTTAATGGGGAGTAATACCGGGATGGGTGACCAGCCCGAGAAGTCCCTCATTCTGGAGCCGATCACTATCAAAAAGGGATAAAACCGTGAGGCCGGTAGGCCAAAGCGGATAATACACGGGGCGTGACAGAATGGTATCAGAGCCACCTCTTGAACCCGTAATGGGACAAAGTGCTACATAGTGGGAGCCACCTCTTGAGCCTGTAGGGGCCACCTCTAGAATCCTACCTGCCTGGGGGTTTGATTGTGTGCTATATATGCCCAGCGACGAGGACGTCGCCTATATAAGAGGGGTAGATTGTAATACCCTCAAATATAGCTAAGTTGTACTCTATATTATCGAGGCGCCTTTTCAAGTATCGGCTCAGTTCTTGGAAAGAACTCCGAAGTTAAGCGTGCTTAATGGGGAGCAATACCGGGATGGGTGACCAGCCCGAGAAGTCCCTCATTCTGGAGCCGATCACTATCAAAAAGGGATAAAACCGTGAGGCCGGTAGGCCAAAGCGGATAATACACGGGGCGTGACAGAATGGTATCAGAGCCATACCCCAGCCGGAAGTGTGGGAACTAAGTGCTATGCAGGGCAAAGTGCTACGCTATGGGAGCCACCTCTTGAACCCGCAATGGGAGAAAGTGCTACATAGTGGGAGCCACCTCTTGAGCCTGTAGGGGCCACCTCTAGAATCCTACCTGCCTGGGGGTTTGATTGTGTGCTATATATGCCCAGCGACGAGGACGTCGCCTATATAAGAGGGGTAGATTGTAATACCCTCAAATATAGCTAAGTTGTACTCTATATCATCGAGGCGCCTTTTCAAGTATCGGCTCAGTTCTTGGAAAGAACTCCGAAGTTAAGCGTGCTTAATGGGGAGCAATACCGGGATGGGTGACCTGCCCGGGAAGTCCCTCATTCTGGAGCCGATCACTATCAAAAAGGGATAAAACCGTGAGGCCAGTAGGCCAAAGCGGACAATACCTCGACGGTATAGAGTACGGGGCGTGACAGGTGAAGCTGTAATCCTCAGCAGGCGAGACCAAGTCTCAGACGGCTAAGCTGTATTGCCCAGCGGTTGCCGAGGATCTGTTCCTCTGGTCGACAAGCTGTTAAGCCCAGCGAAGCTGTGTATCAGCAGTTGTTGGCAAGCTGTGAAGCCCAGCTGTTCAAACTGTTAGTAAGCAGGATCCACATTCCAGTTTGAGTGTGGGGTGGACGTAGATCTCTGGATTGAGATCGAACCACCTTAAAGATCGGTGTCTACTATGTGATTGCCTGTGGTTGTGTGATTTCAATGTGTTCCTTCTACTGCTATACAGTTGCTTGTTTTAATTCCGCATTAGAGTCAACTGTGTTCTAAAATTAGACATTAGATCTATTCACCCCCCTCTAGATCCACTCTCCGTGGTAATAGACTGCGTCCATCTAACATAACTGATGAGGACATCACCCATGATTTCCTCAAGCTCGGGACTTCCCTTCCTTTCGATGAGGGCCAGACTTGGGCTCCATGTCATCCAGGCCTCCACAGCACTCTGATAGATCACTTGGTGTACTTTTTGTCTTTATTTTTGAGTCATTTTGATGTAATTTGTCTTTTATTTGAGTCCAGTACCTATGTTATGTGGTTATGTTCCTAAGTCTAGTAGTCATCATGTGGGTGTTGGGCCCAATCACTTGGGCTTGGCCCACTTGCGCCCCCTTCCCCCTAGAAATGTGTCATTAGTCTTTCTAGCATGGACTTTTTAAAAATTTTGGGTTACCTATAAATAGGGCCCCAAACCCTCCATTTGGAACTAATGAAAAATTGAGTTGAATATTGAAAAACCTTGTGATCTCTCTCTCTCTCACTCTACCTCTCTCTCTCTCTCAAGAAGGGGCGAACCCCCTCTCTCTCTTCTCTCTCTCTCCTCTACTCTCCCAATTTCGCCCCCCCCCCTCTCTCTCTTCACCTTGCCACATCATCCTCCACCTCAGCCCAACCCTTCCCCTTCCCAAGGTCCACTTAATTCCCCCATTACTCACACCATATCCCCAAGCAACCTTTCACCTTCCTAGGCACCCGTTCATTCTCCAAAGCACCCATCCCACTTCCCTAGCAACCTTCCCTCTTCCCCAAGCACCCATTCCTCTCCCCCATACACCCCTTCACTTCCCCTAGGGGAATTGAATCCCTTTCCCCCCCCACTTGGTGTGACCCGCTTCACCCCCTCCTCTCCCCTTTGGCCTTGGCCGACCACCACCACCACCCTCCCCAAGCCCAATTGCGCCCCCCCCCCCTTCACCCCATCACCCCCCTAAGGCACTCTATTCTCCCTGCTCCTCCCCTCTCACCACCCCTAACCACTCCTCCCCAGCAACTATCAACACCCTCCACCCCTCTTTGCTACCCCTCCACCCCCCACACCAACCCTACTCCACCAAACAGCCCCTTTGCTCTGTCAACCTGCAGGTAGCAGTGGAAAGGGCGACTTGCAGAACCATCCACGGAGTCATACGGCATCATCTGAAGACGTATCACACATTGACGGAAAGCACTTCCAGACGGCTTCGCAGCCGAGGTGGTCTCGCCGGCATTCGACATCCCTACTGTCCGGAGGGTTTGTTCTCGTCCAACTGTGCAACCGAGACCTGAACCTTGACCAGAGCTGCAGTGAAGAAGCTCCCACGGTCACACCCCATCACTTCTGAAGACGTCGTCCGGCCGGGGTCTTCTACATCCAATCTACTTCCATCAGAAGAAGACGGCATCCCGTTTGACATCCGGAGGAACGTTTTCCAATTTTTCTCCCCCGGGTGCGCAGATCAGGCCACTCAGGACCTGACCAGACACCTCTCTACTCAACGGGCTCTCCCTCTCTGCCCCGACATCGTCTGGTGCCCTCCTTGGTGGACATTCGAAGAGGACTCGTCTGCGGTCGTTCTCGTTTTGGTCTCGCCTCGTTCGGGCTTCGGGAGCGGTCGTGGCACCCGGATCTTTCTGCTACTGCATCCTGGAACCAGAACAAGTCAGAGCGCAGGGCACCTGTTCCAGGGTCCACCCCGACCGGTGGAGACGAAGGAGCCATCCACCAAAATTCACCAGCGTACCAGGGTCAGCCAGAAACCATTCGGCACTGGTTTCGGTGACTTCTGAGCTCGGGGGAGTGCACAGCGGCGACTACACCGACTCCCTATCCTGCTGTTCCAGACCTGGGCAGATTCGGCAGGGTGCTCCATCGGCGCAATTCAAGCAAATCTCCCCACCCCGCCTGGCTGGCTTAGCGCCCCTCCCTGTGAGGAGGTAGTGTTTGGTTGTAATCCAAGCATCCCCACCCCAAGTCCACCCTCCTGCGTGAGGCGTAGTGTTTGTAATTAATTAACAGGGATCAAGCTTCATCGGCGCAGTGTGCGGGGAACCCACACTTCCCCGCTCGCCCATCGTCTCCGAACGGGGTTGGTTTCTTCAAACCAACCAGGTGAGCTTCTGCCCTTGCTCTCCTCGGTATTTGTTCACTTAATATCTGTGAAACTAGTCCACTGGTCAGTGAGAGAGCGCTCGTTCCCAGAGCTTCCAGTTTATGTGCGGTCACTGTGGGCTAAAGTGAGAGAGTGACCCAATGCCCTCAAGGCACCTGGCCCGCCCTTGATTGTGGGCACTGTACCCTCGGGAGGGAAAACCATAGCCTTGCTGGCCCTGTACCGGCAAGGGTCTTGTTCCACCACCTCGACTCGGCATCACCGAGTCACCACGGGTAACGGGTGTGCACGGTGGGTCGGCGATTTCCAATCAATCTCGAGTCTTACGATTGTGTTTGCGAATAAGGTCCAAGGGTCCACATTCACCTACTGCATTCTACATCATTTATCTTAGTGTGTCACATCAAATGGTATCAGAGCAAGTTTTAGACTTATCTCTACGAGTCTAGTCCTAGGGCATTGACATTTGAGTCTCCCTTGCATCATGATTTCCATCACTCCATTGCATAACCACCCTAGGGAGATGCCCCAAGTACCCGTGGACCAATTTGACACTGTCATCAACAAGATTCATAACTGTCTAGATACCCTCACCACCCGACTTGACCGGTTCGAAGCAAAAAGGAACCACGACCCTAGAGCTTGGTCACCTCGGGATGAATTTGGATGGGAAGCCAAAGGACCCAAAGACTCATGGGAAGAGATGAAGATTGAGATTAGGAAGATCTTCACTCCCCGACCTTCCCACTCCTACCTTGAGAACCATAACCCGAGGAGCACTCCCACTCCCCCTTTCCCTTCCAGTCAACCCAAGACCTCCCTTAGGGCCCAAACTCCACCACCCCAAATGATTCCAATCCCAATCACCACCACCATTCAAACCAAATTGGCCACCACCCAACCCAAAATTCTTCATCAAACCCACACCCCACAAGCTTCCACGGTCCCCATCACCACCCCTCCATCATCCCCTAAAAGGGACACACCCCCCAAAACCAATCAACCCAATCCTCCTCAACCCACCCATCTTCCACTACCAACCCCAATCCTACCCCAACTTAGGTCTCCACTTCTTCCACTCCCAAACCCAACCCAAGTTCGAACACCCTCACCACCCCGGGTGCACCATGCCCCAACCTTCATCACCCCATCCCCAAAAGACCTTCCCATTCCCTTGGAGAGTAAAACCCCCACACCCCAAAGGGATAAGAATGTGATTGAGGTACATGAGGCCTCCCCCGATTGGGAAGAAGAATACGAGTCACAATGTCATAAGTTAGGCCGGGAAGTTCCCATCCCATGTGTAAAAAGCATCATGGCTCACACACCCAACCACCTAGAGGAGGAGAACACCATGGTCACCATCCCAACTGTGGAGGGAACACATGTCCAAGTTGAAGAAGAAACCTCGCACAGTGGTCTTCACCCTACACCACCCTCCCTAGTTTGGGCCGAGCTCATCTTAGGAGAACCCCTTTTACATTGGCTAAAGGAGAACCCAATTAGAGATATCATGGCCCATGTTTGCCCTCCCATGGAACAACACCTCCCCATAGTACCCTTATCCACCTATCACACCACAATCCAATCATCCTATCAAGTGGAAACATTAGGGGATCTTCTTAAGGGTATGGCTTGGCAAATGGAGTTAACTAGCATGTTGACCACTGTAGCCGACCGACCTAGGCGCCTTGACCTCCTACACCTATGTGTCGGGTCCATCTCCTCGATTTACACTGTGGGTTGCTACACTAGCGACCTTCTTCTATTCCTCCCTACACCCGATGAGCCCGATGCTATCCACAAACTAGAGTTGCTTATCTCGGGTAGAACATCAAGCCCTCCATTCATGAACTTCGACCCAATTGTTCGAGTAGAGGAGGATGACTCACCACTATGTGAGGACCATGAGGGCCTAGAGTTCCTCTCCCTAGGTGACTCTTACCATGACCCCTTCGATCCCTTCCTATACCCACCCACCTTACTCACCACCAACCTTTTCCTACCCCAACCAACCAGGATAGACCAAGCCCACCTCTCTCAAGACCCGGCCCACACCAAGTATACCATGACCATGGGTGAAATACCCCTAGGAAATAATGAAGTGCCCCACTCCATGACACATACCTTCTTTGACCCCTACGACCCTTTTGAGTGGAAGCTCGAAGGCCACCCCACCACCCCACACAAGGAAGTCACCTATGGGAAAGGAATTCCTATGTCTGGGCACATCACACCACTTGGCATGAATAGAAAGTCGGGTCCTTTCATACATGACACCCACATGTCAAGTCAGATGCATGATTGGTCCAAAGGTCCTCCCATATTCATCATTGGTCTTAAGCATGTTACAAACATTCATGGATGTCCTGGACCCCCGGTATTTGCTATACCCATGCGCAATAGATTCCCCTATGGATGCCTCGACCCTCCAACCATTGTTATGAAGTCCATGCATGATAGAGCCATTTATGGATGCCCCGGTCCCCCTAAGTCCGTCAAAACCAATGTAACACTTGATAGGGCTGAATTTGGTTGTCCAGGCCCTCCCTTCATCTTTAGAGGATCATCATTCATGACACTACATGGCACTATTCGCAAACAAGTCAACAAGAGCAATGAGGTTTATAAGAAGTCAGCCGATTCCCACCGCCGCCACCAAGAATTCCAAGTTGGTGATTTTATGATGGTGAGAACTGAGAGGTTATTCCCTGGAAATATCTCAAAGTTGAGGTCTCGTGGAGCCGGCCCCTTTCAGGTGTTGAGACACCTTGGCACTAATGCTTATGTGTTGGACCTCCCCGAGGAATACGAGGTAAGTCCCACTTTCAATGTAGCTGACCTGGTGCCCTACCAGGGTCCCACGGTGACACCCAGTGAGGAGATCCAGCCTATCCCACCCCTTGAGAGAGTCCCTACACAAACAAGAGCTCCATCCGGCCCGAGAAACCAGTGTGATCAAGTGGAGCGGATATTAGATGAACAGATCACCAACACACGGAGCAAGGCGTATGAGCGATACCTGGTTAGGTGGAAGGGACGGCCACCTTCGGATGATGCCTGGGTGAGTCGAGAGGATCTCCAGCAGCTGGACCCCGACCATTAGAGCAGTATCACAGCAGGGAGGGCCCCTACTCAAAAGAGTCGAGCTCTTCGCGGCCCGGGGGAATTGATGAGGACATCACCCATGATTTCATCTGGCTCGGGACTTCCCTTCCTTTCAATGAGGGCCAGACTTGGGCTCCATGTCATCCAGGCCTCCACAGCACTCTGATGGATCACTTGGTGTACTTCTTGTCTTTATTTTTGAGTCATTTTGATGTAATTTATCTTTTATTTGAGTCCAGTATCTATGTTATGTGGTTATGTTCCTAAGTCTAGTAGTCATCATGTGGGTGTTGGGCCCAATCACTTGGGCTTGGCCCACTTGCGCCCCCTTCCCCCAAGAATTGTGTCATTAGTCTTTCTAGCAGGGACTTTTTATAAATTTTGGGTTCCCTATAAATAGGGCCCCAAACCCTCCATTTGGAACTAATGAAAAATTGAGTTGAATATTGAAAAACCTTGTGATCTCTCTCTCTCTCACTCTACCTCTCTCTCTCTCAAGAAGGGGCGAACCCCCTCTCTCTCTTCTCTCTCTCTTCTCTCTCTCTCCTCTACTCTCCCAATTTTACCCCCCTCTCTCTCTTCACCTTGCCACATCATCCTCCACCTCAGCCCAACCCTTCCCCTTCCCAAGGTCCACTTAATTTCCCCATTACTCACACCATATCCCCAAGCAACCTTTCACCTTCCTAGGCACCCCTTCATTCTCCAAAGCACCCATCCCACTTCCCTAGCAACCTTCCCTCTTCCCCAAGCACCCATTCCTCTCCCCCATACACCCCTTCACTTCCCCTAGGGGATTTGAATCCCTTCCCTCCCCCACTTGGTGCGACCCCCTTCACCCCCTCCTCTCCCCTTTGGCCTTGGCTGACCACCACCACCACCCTCCCCAAGCCCAATTACGCCCACCCCCTTCACCCCATCACCCCCCTAAGGCACTCTATTCTCCCTGCTCCTCCCCTCTCACCACCCCTAACCACTCCTCCCCAGCAACTACCAACACCCTCCACCCCTCTTTGCTACCCCTCCACCCCCCACACCAACCATACTCCACCAAAGAGCCCCTTTGCTCTGTCAACCTGCAGGTAGCAGTGGAAAGGGCGACTTGCAGAACCATCCACGGAGTCATACGGCATCATCTGAAGACGTATCACACATCGACGGAAAGCGCTTCCAGACGGCTTCGCAGCCGAGGTGGTCTCGTCGGCATTCGACATCCCTACTGTCCGGAGGGTTCGTTCTCGTCCAACTATGCAACCAAGACCTGAACCTTGACCAGAGCTGCAGTGAAGAAGCTCCCACGGTCACACCCCATCACTTCTGAAGACGTCGTCCGGCCGGGCTCTTCTACATCCAATCTACTTCCATCAGAAGAAGACGGCATCCTGTTTGGAATCCGGAGGAACGTTTTCCAATTTTTCTCCCCCGGGTGCGCAGATCAGGCCACTCAGGACCTGACCAGACACCTCTCCACTCAACGGGCTCTCCCTCTCTGCCCCGAAATCATCTGGTGCCCTCCCTGGTGGACATTCGAAGAGGACTCGTCTGCGGTCGTTCTCGTTTTGGTCTCGCCTCGTTCGGGCTTCGGGAGCGGTCGTGGCACCCGGATCTTTCTGCTACTGCATCCTGGAACCAGAACAAGTCAGAGTGCAGGGCACCTGTTCCAGGGTCCACCCCGACCGGTGGAGACGAAGGAGCCATCCACCAAAATGCACCAGCATACCAGGGTCAGCCAGAAACCATTCGGAACTGGTTTTGGCGACTTCTGAGCTCGGGGGAGTGCACAGCGGCGACTACACCGACTCCCTATCCTTCTGTTCCAGACCTAGGCAGATTCGGCAGGGTGCTCCATCGGCGCAATTCAAGCAAATCTCCCCACCCCGCCTGGCCGGCTTAGCGCCCCTCCCTGTGAGGAGGTAGTGTTTGGTTGTAATCTAAGTATCCCCACCCCAAGTCCACCCTCCTGCATGAGGCGTAGTGTTTGTAATTAATTAACAAGGATCAAGCTTCATCGGCGCAGTGTGCGGGGAACCCACACTTCCCCGCTCGCCCATCATCTCCGAACGGGGTTGGTTTCTTCAAACCAACCAGGTGAGCTTCTGCCCTTGCTCTCCTCGGTATTTGTTCACTTAATATCTGTGAAACTAGTCCGCTGGTCGGTGAGAGAGCGCTCGTTCCCGGAGCTTCCAGTTTATGTGCGGTCACCGTGGGCTAAAGTGAGAGAGTGACCCAATGCCCTCAAGGCACCTGGCCCGCCCTTGATTGTGGGCACTGTACCCTCGAGAGGGAAAACCATAGCCTTGCTGGCCCTGTACCGGCAAGGGTCTTGTTCCACCACCTCGACTCGGCATCACCGAGTCACCATGGGTAACGGGTGTGCACGGTGGGTCGGCGATTTCCAATCAATCTCGAGTCTTACGATTGTGTTTGCGAATAAGGTCCAAGGGTCCACATTCACCTACTGCATTCTTCATCATTTGTCTTAGTGTGTCACATCAATAACAATGTAAACGGTCCAATCGACGACCACCTACAAGGTGTCGGTGAAAAATAATAAATAAGATAAATAAAGTCTTTTATCCAAAGAGCAGACCGACTTAACCGGGGTAGGACTCTCAGAAGGAAAATGGTCTTTCGATGGACCGCCCAACGAATTTAAACGGCCCATCGTGAGGCCACCTCACAGATGTCGGTGGAAAATCAGAAATAATGAGATAAATAGCTATTTATCTAGAGAATAGATCGAATTAGGACTCTGGCTTAAAAAATGGCCAATTGATGGTTCGCCCGACCAGTTCAAACAGTCTAATGCTAGACCGCTTATCTGGTGTCGGTGGAAATTAAGAAAGAATAAGATAAATAGCCATTTATCCAGAAGTTAAACCGTTGGGCGACCAAAAATGGTCTTACTATAGACCGTAGGTCCTGCTAAACGGTCTATCGCTAGACCGCTTTTGAGCTGGACGGTGGAAAATAATAAAATGGGATAAATAAGCCCATTTACCCCAAAGACCAAGTTCAATCAAAGCCCATTAAGCCCAAACTTGAGAAATTTGAAAGCAAGCCCAACCAGGGAGGAAAGTACCCATAAAATAAGCCCAAAGAAATGCCTAAACATGGCCCAATGAGTAATGGACAACTTGAGGCATCAAAAATAAGGGTAAGAAAAAAGACTCAAGTCATGGGCAAAAATGAGTGTCAATAGATGCCCCTCCTTAACGTCCTCTTTGCAGGGGAGCGAGTGGAGGTGAAGCAAAAGTGAAATGGAACATGGAGATGAAGCGGAAATGAAGCGGAGCGGACTGAAAAGAGGGCGTTAAGGTAAACGACACCCGTTTCCTCGCCAACGAGCGATAGGAATCTTCCGAAAAACTCTAAACCAAACACGGGGAATGATCGAACCAAAACGACACCAGTCTGGAGAAACTAACTAAAAAAAGGGGGGAGAAAATGCAAGCAACCTCATCAAGGGACACAATCCACAACCAATGAGGGACTCAAAATGAGTAGTAAAAAGTAAAGAAGCAGGCTAAAAACCTCCAGACGGGGACCCTTAGTTAATCAAACCAGGTGAATAGACCAGAGAAAACATTCCAACTCTGAGTGGAATAGTTTCTCTTACCCAAAACCATGAACGCGCAATTATCCATCACTAGTGAAACACTTTCAGACAGATCATGGGACATGAATGTTCAAAAGATGCGTATGATGCATGCTGGGCCAAAATAAAAGAAATCATCAAAACGAATTCAAAGAAAGCCATAAAATAGAAAGTACTCGAGAATAGTATTGTTAGACCGGAACAACTAGGGTCAAGACACTACCTGCAACCACGGCGTGGGAGATAGAGCCATCGTCCCCCAATTCCTCCAACCTAACGGCCTATCCGATGATTAAGCACGTGGACCTAGATCATCATTATTTTTGTTATAGGGGAACATCAGATCTTGGAACACGTGAATGACCAACCGGTTCTCGAGATAATATAACATAGATACCATATAGTAATGCATTAAGGGATAAAGGGTACGGGATACTCACCTGACTTACCTGACCTGGATCATGGAAGTGGATTATTGCTGTAATTAATCTCATACATCATGAAGCAAGGTTATTCAAGATAAAAGATTTATCAATTAAGCACATATTGCAGCAAAAATAAGACTCAAAAGTTCATTCATCGTATCAGCCAATAAACAGTCCAAATCAGACCACCATAAGTTAAAAACGGTTTAAATAGGACCGCATAGAATTTTCAATCGTCTTTGAAAATGGCCTTGTATGAGACCACCAAAAAATAGGCGGTCATGATCTGACCGTTCAAATGCAGGCGGTTCGTCATACACAAATGGTCTTAACCAGGCCGCCTAAATAGTGAAACGGTCTATCGCTAGACCGCTTTTAGACTGTCGGTTTCAAAAAAAAGAAACTGACCCCTCCATCATCTTCTTCTTCCCTCACCGTAACCGACGGAGAACGGAAGAGGAAGCTCACACCCCCTCCCCCGGCCTTTACTCCCCATTCTACATCCCCAAGCCTAGAACCTCCCTCCCCCTCTTCTCATTCCCCAGTTCATGCGCTTAAAACACCAAGCACATCGAATGGCTCGCGAGGGAGAAGCCGTACTGTCGCCGCCGGTGAACCCCGCGGAAGGGACAGTGCCGCCCCCGGAGGCGGTCGTGGAGGGATCCCCACCGCCCACGGTTGAAGACGGGGCGACGACAATCGTCGCCGGGATGGCTGAAGACGCTAGAGCACCACCAAAGGCGGTGACAATGGCGGTCGAACGGCCGGCATGGACCTCCGAGGTAGGCCCAAAACTACCCCCAATTCCTTGTTTTAGTCCATGTATGTGGGTTTAGAGGGATGAGAGGGGTCACATCACCCCTTAGGATTGAATGTAGGGCCCTCTGGGCCATTAACCAAGGTGGGGAGAAGGGTTGGGCACCATCGGTTACGGTGAATAGAAAACGGTCGTAACCGGGACTGCATAAGAAAGAAACGGTCCACATAAGACCATTCCATGGGACAAAACGGTCCAAACCAAACCGTCGTAAAGGCTAGAATGGTCCACAGGTGACCGCTCAATTGGATATGAACCGGTGGGGTAAATGCTATCTAAAGTAGACCGCTCAGGGAACCAGACGGTCCCCCTGTGACCGTCCAACAGCTGAACTGTGGTGAACAAAATGCTCTCCAACAGACTGTCCATTACGCCAAACGGTCAAAGGGTGACCGTGTAGGTTAAGATCAATGGGAAGGCTCCTGGGAATGGAAAATGGTCCAGTGGGGACCGCTGATGAATCAAATGGTCAATGAGAGGCCGTTGGAGGTGTTAAAAATGGTCCTTAGGGGACCGCTTACTTGACAGACTGCATTTTTTATATATTTTTTTGATTTATTTATTTATTTATTGCAATGCATGACTTATTATGAACTAAGTGACTAATGCAAATTGTTTAAATATATGCAGGGAAAGCGTCAGACCCAGATCTCGTGGCACCAGGTCCGTGCAGTGTACCTAGCACTGTCGGACTTCCAGCAAGAGCGGCAGGTAGCCATGGGATTCGGAGAGTTCCTCGACATGGAGGTTGCTCGGCTCAACACCGCCCTCCTGTATGCACTGCACGACTGGTGAGACTCGATCAGCCGCGGGTTCCTCTTCCCGTGGGGCCACATGGTCCCAACGCTCGAGGACATGGCGCGCATCATCCGCCTGCGTGTGCACGGGATGCCGGTGAGCGGGTGGACCTTCACCGACTACAGAGAGCTGGCCCAGAGGCTGCTGGGACTGGAGCTGTAGAGGCCAGAGCATCAGTCGATGATCCTGCCAAGGGTGAGGCTGCAGGAGGGCCTCAGCCTGAGAGGAGCCAAGATCGCTATCAGAGAGCTGCTAGAGCAGCACATGGGATGGCTCGTAGATCGAGCACAGGAGTGGGTAGCAGCTACACCTGGACCTGAGGCGGACATCGTGCTGCGGAGGTTTCTGATGCTTCTCTTCGAGAAGCTGCTATTCGCCAGCCAGGCGGACGGGGTTAGCTGCCGACTACTGCCCCTGCTGGAAGAGGTGGACTGTGTCGGAGAGTACGTGTGGGGCGCGATAGTGCTCGCCTTCCTCTTCGACACCCTGAGCTCCACCAGCCGGCGCACCATGCTCGGTGGATTCTCTCCGCTTCTTTAGGTACGACTCGATCCCTAGAATGCTTATGCAATTGCTACATGAATTCTATAAATGCTTATATGCTGACGTTTTGATGCGATGTAGGTGTGGGCCTACGTGCACCTCCCCGGGCTGGGGAGAGGAGAGGAGACATACCCTGACCGACTGCCTATCGCGAGATGGTGGACAGCACCCCGGGAGGTGGGCTCCCTGCGTCGTCAGGTCTGGACGATCCAGGATGACCTCGACGCCCTTCCCTACGCCTCGGTAAGATCTAAACCTAAGCTTTGTGTAAAATGCAACTATATGCTTATGTGCTGATGCAATTGCCTACTTGGACAAGTCCGGTGGACACCCTACCAAGAAGAGGGACACGAGGGCCAGCCATGGGTGGTGGCGGCCCTAGCATACGCGGGGTGAGACATCTGGCTCCACTGCATGAATGTGGTGGAGCCACTCCACTACCGGCTGGTCATGAGGACCATCAGCGTCCACTAGGCGGAGGTCAAGTTCTCTGCTCACGAGAAGTTGGAGGAGCGCGTGGGACGCCATGCACACGAGCTGGCGGTAGAGATAGACTGGATCACGCGAGCGGCGGAGTAGATCCAGGATTGGACGAGACTTGGGCGAGCGGTGCTCGTCCGACCTGAGAGCGACGAGGCCTACCTCACGGCCTATGCCCGACGCTATGGAGATAAGGTCTTCCGCAGCGCGCGATGACCAGTACGACTCTAGACTCATGCTTTCTAATATGCTTATGATTATAATGGATTGACACTTGACTTTCTATATGCAGCTCGACCCCCGAGGATGGATTGCCAAGCTCCAAGAGTTACTCCACTCTACCATCCAGTAGCGGGAAGAGCTCCAGCTTTCTCTGGACCTCTTGGTAAGCTTTACTCAACCTTAGACTTAAAATAATATGCTATGCTTATGAGATGGACGTGCCCCTGTTTACAGCGTGCTGAGGGAGTCCAGCGTCAGGGAGCTGATGCGTCATCCTCCTCCTCCCAGCAATCCGCAGATCGTGCTGAGCGGGATGTGAAGTTCGCTCGGGCAGTGGCACGAGCGGAGGAGGCCGAGGCCGCACTCGTCGAGAGGGTAAGTAAATAGTTGTACTTTCCCTTTTATTGATTATGACTATGAATGCAATTATCTGATTATGATGTGTGTGTGCACAGATGACTGAGCTGGGAGCGGCGCTGAGTGAGGTCACTCGGCTGAGAGGGGAGATGGAGCGCAGCCGCCCGGCGGACGTGACGGAGCTGGCACTCCTTCGTGTCAAGAGGGAGCGATTCCGGGCTGGGGCTGCGGAGACGGAGCGCATCCGGGTAGAGTGGGACCGGTCTCGACTCCAGGTGGCTAAGCTGGAGGGTGCTGTAGAGGCATATGAGCAGATGTACCGGAGGCCAGAGCGCAGCAGAGCCCCGAGTGGCACGCACGGTACGTATGGTATGCACAGCTCCCATAGAGGGTACTTCACGAGTTCCTCCGGTCGTCGAAGGAATGAGGAGGAGGAGCGGCGCCGACGGCACAGAGAGGAGGCGACCTCAGTGATGGCCCCGCCGTCGAAGAGGCATGAGGGCGCAGGTGAGAGTGAGGGTCCGGGAGAGGGACCAGCTTGATGTATGATATGTGACTCATGTACTTTTTGTTATAGATGTTATGATATGTTATGTTTTGATTTCTTCTTTCGTTTTGGCAAATGTGTGCATGCTGACACTGACCGACTCACAACGAATCCTAAAACTGACACGAGGGCGTGAGAAAGGGGGGACAGAGAGACTCGAGTGGGGATGACTCGAAGCATCAAAAAAGAGTAGCAGAGAGAGAGATAGTCCTCCAAATGGCCGCTCCAGGGGCTTGACGGTATCATACTGGACCGCTAAGGGTCGTCCTGCCGTGAGCTCAAAGAAGGCCAAAACGGTCCCCCTTGGACCGCATAACCTGGAAAGACGGTTCTACCTTGACCGTTGGATTTTAGAGACGGTCTTCCCAAAGACCGTTCAAGCTGCCAGGGAGACGAGGTGCATAGAAGGTATATAAATGGTCTTTTGAGGACTGCATTTAACTGTTGTGTTCGGTGCTATGTATTCAGAGGGGGGGGGGTGAATGAATACCCTTTAAAAACTTTCGCCCAATTAAAATTCTAGTGCTCAGAAGTGCGGAATAAAAGCACTAAGACTAACAGAGGAAAAACTACTCCAGTCATCTACTGAACCAATTGACAAATATGAAGAGTGCTCCTAGCAAACATCTAATGTGGGCAGCAATTAGACAGATCAAGCAAACACACAATACCACTATCAAGCATATAGTATGCGCATCAATGAAATGAACACATATAGAAATCAACCTATCTCGACACTATGCATTCATTTAGTGCCAAACACACAAAGAATTCAAACCACTGCTCAATGGGTTTTTAGGTGATTCGGTCCAGCAGACCTACATCTACCCCACACTCAACTCGAGTGTGGCTTCGCTGACTCACAGCTTGAACAGCTGGGCATCACAGCTTGTCATACAACCGCTGGGCAACACAGCTTGCCATCCGCTGGGAACTATAGCTTAACCCGTCCGAGGTATCCACCTCACCGCTGTGCATCACAGCTTGCACTACTAACGAACAGCTTGATGAAAGGTTTAAAATGAAAACAAAGATAGACAAGATAGAACCGGAAAGCTATAAATGAAAAACACAATATAGCTCTCAACAGAGCAGACTGGCCTGGATTTGATCCACGGTCCAGTAAACAGATCTTCAGACTTCACTCTTCTTCTCTTGAACTCAATGTCTCTCTTTCTCTTCTTTCTCTTCTTCTTCTGCTAATCTCTCACTCTCTGCTCTTCTTCTCTCTTTGGATCGAAGGCTCTCTGCTGCTCTCAGACTGGATGTATATACTTTGCCTCCCTTCAGTCGATCATTCTCCATCTAAAGATGAAGGCTTCATTATATACTATCAGCAGGTGGATAAGGGGCGTGTGGCTTCCACATTTCCTGCCCTAAGAATTCGGTCCACGTGGCAGCATCCAGCAGGCTGTCAGTACATGTGTCTTCATCTGGGCACTCCCCTTATTCTCGGATCACGTGCCTTCATTAGGCTTCACGAAGGGTGCCTGTCAGAAAGAGAACAAATTATCAGTCTAAGTCTAAACCCTGTACACACTTTGAATATGAAATGCATTGTATATACTTGTGAAGGCGAATGCAGTGTACAGGCTTTGCCCCAATGTGTAGACTTCACATAAGAGGGCAACGGCTGTACATTCTTTGAAGAGCATTCAGCATCCAACGTATAGACTTAGGCAATGTAAGAGGTTGCCAGTGTATGGACTTGATGAGCGTTCAACAATGTGCAGACTTCGACTCGATGTGAAGACTTCACAACTGATGAATGCAATGCAATGCAGACACTGACTGTATGGACTTGAATATGAAGGAATGCATATGACTCTGTACATACTTGCATTATGCACACTACGAGTGAATAGACTTGGCTATGGCATCAAAGTATGCACAATGTAAAAGACTTCATATGTGAAGCAGCCGATGTACAGACTTAAACAATATGAAGACTTGACAGACAACTGATGATGTATGGACTTCAAGTGTGAAGACGTTGTGAATGCAAATGTAATGTACAGACTTCATATGTGAAGCAGCCGCTGTACAGACTTCACCAGACTTCACACGATGTACAGACTTCACGAACGATGCATGCAGTGCATTGAAGGATGTACAGACTTCCTGAAGTGTGAAGGAGTTGAGTGTATAGACTTCATCATGTGAAGACTTGAACAAGGCATGTATAGACTTCACATCGGGAAGCAATGTATATACTTAGCTGAAGAAACTCTGTACAGGCTTGACCGAAGTAAAGTCTGTACAGACATGAAACAATGGAAGACAACGAGTGTATAAACTTTGAGATGTGTAGACTTGCCAAAGAGCTGGACGATGTACATACTTGAACAAGTAAAGTTTGTACAGACTTGAAGGTTCACAGTGTGTAGACTTTGGCAAGGCAACGTCAGTAAAGTTCCCAGTGTACAGACTTACTGAACTGAGCGTAGGTAAAAGATATGAGGAATGTATAGACTTACTCAGTTCAGTTCAGAACGTAGGTAAAAGTCCCAATGTATAGACTTTACCTGAGAATGCAACCGCTGTACAGACTTGCTCAACCAGTCCGATGTACAGACTTGGAATTTTAATAGAAGGATGTACAGACTTGGAAAACTAATGCCAATGTACATACTTCACGTCGTGCAAGCTACAGTGAATGAGTGTATAGACTTAATGGTCTCCCTGGCTGTACAGACTTGATCACAGGCTGAACAGTCGAATGTATAGACTTGCTTCCACCGACTAGTGTATAGACTTTGTAAGCGTGAGACGCTGAATGAGACGGTGGCTGAGACAATAGGCTGTACAGACTTTAGATGCGTGAGACGCAAGTTGAGACAATGCAGTGTACAGACTTCATGCATGTAGACGTTGAACTACAGAATGTACAGACTTTGCAAACAATCAACAATGCAGTGTATAGACTTAGCCAATGCAGCGTTGTATAGACTTCAAGTCAGAATGCACAATGTGTGGACTTGACCAATGATCAGACTTTGAATAAGAAGATCAATGTATGGACTTGGAAAACAAAGGGGGCGTCGACCCATCAGAAGGGAGCGTCGACCCACAACTGTTCAGACTATGCATGAGACGGTGAGCCATGTGCAGACTTTGAAGCTTAACAGAGATACAGGATGTACAGACTTCATGAAATGCATGCTACGATGTATAGACTTTGTCCACAAACTGTGCACATGCATTTCATGAACGATGTATAGACTTTGAAATGCAAGCAATGCAGCAATGTCTAGACTTTGGGCTTTACCCTGCAGTGTATAGACTTGCTGGTCTGCTAGGAATGCAATGTATGGACTTGCAGCCGTGCGAGCCATGCAGTGTATGGACTTGCTGGCCTGCGGTGTACAGACTTGCAATCATGCGAGCCATGCAGTGTATAGACTTGCTAGTCATCAAGCTACATGCAGATAGAAAAGCAATGCATGAACACAGTGTATAGACTTAGAAGTCTAAAGGGGCGTCGACTCATCTAATCAGAGGGTCGACCCATTGATGCATGTATGAAATATACTTCCAATGTGTAGACTTCGGACTTGGCATGATGTGTAGACTTCATGAGAATGCTGCAGCCAGTGTATAGACTTCATGCAATGATGTATGCAGCCTGGGCAATGTATGGACTTGGCCCAACCAATATATCAGTCATACACATGCATTCTCCACAGAACAAATCAGACATAGCACACTTAAGCATTCTCCAGATAATATATCATGTTACTGTCATCAAAACACAATCTCATAAGGCACTCACTGTGTTGCTATTATCAAAATAAAACTAGCATTGCTATCATCAAATCATCAACACTAAATAGCACATGCTTGTGCCTAAGGGGCACAACATTCTCCCCCTTTTTGATGATGGCAACAAAGTGACAGTGAGTCACCAATCAAAATTTTCTCCCCCTTTGACATAATCAAAAAGAGAAAAATAGTATGAACATGAGTGCAACATGGCGGTATGCATGCAAATTCCCTTAGAGCATCTCATTCTCCCCTTGAATGTATGACTCTCCCTGAACTATTTCTCCCCCTAAATAATTGCTCCCCCTTTGAGAAGGAATATGGACAGATATACAAAGGTAGAGAATGTAGGAAGGTCACTAGACAACAGCTGAATCATTGGTTCAGAGAATAAGCCTGATTATAAACAACAGTTAAAGTATAAGAATCAGCAATATACAATTTTGACAAAAATTCAGGTTTAACAGTGATAAATCTAGAGTAAAACAGCTGACTCCTGAAAAAGAGTTTTAGATTCCATTTATAGCAATGAATCTGAGGCACGTGGTTTTAATAGAGAAGTCAGAAATAATACCCTTTTGTGATTAAACATGGAAGATCAAGAAAGGCAACTTGAATATGTATTGAGAAAAACAGTTTTCACTCAATGACTTTTGATTTTCGAAGGGTTACAACAGATTAATTTTTCACTTTTTAATTTTTCAGAAACTGAGCTAAGTGAATAGACCAGTAGCATTTATGATGTTGACATTAGGTGTACACCTTGATCAGAGGCAGGTACCCCCAGTTACTAGGCATAAACTACTAGATTTATTTCAGATCCAAACCTACAAGGGACTATCTTCACCTTTGACATTAAGGGCACACCTTGATCAGAGGCCAGTGCCCCCAGTTACTTGGTGAGGACTCCCCCTATAGATTTGACCCTATGAACAGAATTAGCTTGAAGCACTTCATGACATGTGAGTTCTCCTGCTTCTTTGGAAGAGATCACAGTTTCTCAGTGCAATTCAGCCATTGCTCTGTCACTATGTTCAGCTCATTACTTTTATGATCTTATTTGCTGCTGCCCTTATTTCTTTTAGGGTGATTGTTTAAAAATCAGTACACACTCTTATTAGCCTGTTCTAGATATTTCCAGATTAACACATTCAGGAAAAAAAAAACTTTTTCTATTTTAATCATGAGACAAAGATTAAGAGCTATAAAAGTTTTCTTTTATCTCAAATTCTGAAGGCAGACACTTAACTCTTCAATTTATAAAGGTTAAACCTTTAGTTCCTTTCAATTTGTAAGAGTGATTCTTATAAATGAACAATTGTAATAACCATAACTCAATTCACTAAACCAGAGGCAATACTGTTGTTCAGTGAAGGTTAGGGAAATGATAGCAATAGGCAATAAGGTCCAATAACATCTGATGTCAAAAGAATATGAATGAATTGAGTGGGGACAGTGAGAAGTAGCAAGGATTCAATGAATTTAACAGAACTCTCAGCTCCCCCTGACACCATGATGCAACAATATGCTATGCACTAGACTGTTCTACATGCAAACTATGCAACAATGATACATGAGGCAAGTATGCAATCAATTCAAGTTTATGCGCTCAAGTCATGAACATTTATATGCTTTTTCAAATTTTTCAGATTTAATGATATGCAATTAGTCATTTCTTTTCAATTTTCAATTTTTCATGATATGCAGTACACTGCTCTACATGAAGACAGGACCCATGGAACTAGGCGGAGAACCTGGTCTCAAAGACCATCTCTCACATAGTAAGAACCTCCGGGCAGATTTCTCTGTTTTTTAGTAACTTACCATTTGATATACTAGGGTTATGCATGACAATGCACTGCAAAGCAATCTTGATGCATTGAACAAATTTCTTGATTCAAATGATGAATGCAGACATTGGACACATGCATCAAATATATACACTAAATGACCCATTTAAAATAAGTGCAAGTTATGCATTTAACAACAAGCATGCAATGCAATAACACAAGACACATGCATAGACTCTATGCACTAGATGAATCATTCAAGCTCAGTACAAGGTATGCATCAACTACAAACATGATTGTGCAGTGCATCTAGCATCTTATTTACACAATGCAATAACTGTAAGAGAGAAGTGCATCATATATGCAGAATTAAAACTCAGTAGCTGAGTCTGGAATGCAGACTGATCAGCTAGACATGAAGAGATCATCAAAAATCAAGCAAGCAGAATAACAATTTCAGATGATGAAATTAAAACAAAGTTCAGAACTGACCTTAAGAGTTGAATCATGGGGTTTCCATTTGAGTGCCTTGGTTTGTTAACCCCTGTTTATTCTTTGACCCAAGGCACACCTGCAACATTATGATCATTTTGATCCTGCAGGGACCCAAGCAGCTTTGGGTCCTGCATTTACCCTGACAGGTATTCTAAACATTCTTTTTGCAGCATTATCATCAAATTCCATTAGATAACAGTCAAACATGGAATGTCCAAATTTTCCACAATAGTAACATGAAGCCACAGAATTTTTGTTTTTATTATTCATGTTAGTAGAAACATGATGCCCATGTGCATGC
Source organism: Amorphophallus konjac (assembly GCA_022559845.1). Taxonomy (NCBI): domain Eukaryota; kingdom Viridiplantae; phylum Streptophyta; class Magnoliopsida; order Alismatales; family Araceae; genus Amorphophallus; species Amorphophallus konjac. Next base: position 261,783,113 of record CM040121.1, read on the forward strand.
ACATGAGTATGAAAATTATGTGTATGAGCATGAGTATTTCTTTTATTAACATGAAAATTTTTCTTTCCATACTCAGCCAGCCGACAGTTGGCAGCTTTGTGGTCTAGCTTACCACATTCAAAGCATGCAGAGTTTTTCCTTTTATCACTCAAGTTATTTCTAGTAGAATTATAGAAAGTAGGGAATTTTACAGATTTAGAGTTCAATCTATTTCCCTGAGCATGCCAGCAGTCTTTGACTGCATGCCCATACTTACCACATTCAAAGCATTTAAAATGCTTGCTTCTTGAACCATTATATCCCCATGAAGGCCTTAACCAACACTCAACAGCTTTATGACCACGTTTGTTACAATTATAACAAATGATGTGTTGGTTTGAAGCATGTATGTTTCTTTTGGGGTGATGATGATTATTTGAAAAAGATTTATCCTGCATCATATCATCACTTTTCATCACACTGCAGTCATCCATATAATGACCATGCCTACCACAGTAGTAGCAAGAGGCATCAGATTTTCTAGGAGCATGGTTTCTGTCAGATGAATTCACAGATGCATGTGAATGAGTACAAGAAGCATGAGCATTTTGCATTGACCCATCAGATTCAGCAGAGCTAGCAAATTTCAGAGTATAACCAGAATTATTCTTTGCCTTCTTTGTTTGACTTTTTCTTTTCAATTTCTGATTATTCTCAACAGGTTTTGTTTGCTTTTCAATTTTTTGGGCTTTGAACTGAAAGACATATTTTGAAGGTGACTTCTGATTTTCATTTTATTTTGGGGATTACCTTGAGGTACCAGCTGCATTAGAACTATGCACAAAGGTAGTATATAGTTGGTTTCTGGTAGTTTCCTTAACATCAGGACTACAGTTTGTCCCCTTTCTTGAATTGTCATCCTTCCTTTTCACAACAGTTTTTACTTTTCTTTCATTCCTAGCAGAGTTGGATGCTGTTTTTTCTAGTTCCTGAATCTTATTTTCCAAGGATGTTATATGAAGCTTATAACTAGCTATCTCCTGTTCACTGTAATTGACACATTCGCTTAAGACTTTATTTGCAGTTTTATACTTCTCAATTTCTTGTTCCAGAATGTTCAAAGTTTGTGATTCTTCATCATGGACAGCTTTTCCTTTTTCTATTGTAAGAAGTCTTTCAGATAAGCCAGTGTTTAACAGCTTTAGTTTTTCAACTTTATCCTTCAGTTCATTGTTTTCTTCCTTAAAATTTTTTGCATGAATTTCATTACCAGCACATCTCTCTCTTCCAGATATCAGCTTCAGTTTTTCAATTAGTTCCTCTTCTCTTTCTTCCACATTAATTTTCTCAGCAACCAAGTTTTTGTGATCCTCTTTAAGTGAGACTATTTGTTTGTTCAGCCATTCATTCTCACTATAAAGATCTTCATTACGTTCTCTTAGAGCTGAGCACATATGGCAGATTGATTCAGCAGAAGAAGAATGTGAAACCTCCCCATTGATTTCATTTATTCTACCCATAAGATTTTCAATTTTCTTTTGAAATTCTTCATTCTCAAGTTTCAGTTTATCCAATTCAGAATTAACTTGAGTCAGTTCTTGCATGCTTTTTAGATGTTCATTTTTCTTCTCATTCAGCTGATTCTCAAGTTCTGATATCTTGTCCAGACATGTTTGATTTTCAAGTTTTAGAGAACCATTTTGTTCTTGAAAATTCTGAACATCTAACATACATGCATCTTAAGATTGTTTCAGATCTGGACAATTTTTACAAGGAACTTTCAAAGTTATCTGATCACATTTCTTTTTCAATCTTTTATTCTCAGATTTCAATCGTTCACATCTATTATTAATTTCCTCAATTATATTCCATAGGTCATCAATTGAAAGTTCTCTAGATTCAGAGCTTACCTCGGATGAAGTTTCATCATTAGCATTTCTCCGATCAGCCATCAAGCATTTGCTGTGATTCCTGATTAGCTTTAGTTTTTCCAAAATGTCTTTGGCAGTCCTGCAAGAAGAAATGCATTCGATTAGAGATCTGTCAATTGATTCTTTTAATAAAACTACAGCTCTAGTGTTGACAGAGTCTTTCAGCTTATCCTTCTTGGTCCATTTGGATTTATCCTTCGACAGTTTGTATGGACCGTGAGTCATTACCTTCCACAAATCAGGATCGGTTGTGCTTACATACCGATGCAACTTTTCCAGCCATGGGCCAAGGTCATCACCTCTGAATATCGGAGGATTAGCCATCAAAGAAGATAACAAGCATATTCAAAGCACAAAGCAATCGACAAGAAAACACCACAACCAGATAAGCAAGGCAAAGCACTAACTCAGTGAAACTAAACAACGAGCAAAAGAAGCCCACTCTGAAATGCACCAAAAGCTAGCAGGATCTGCTGCGGATTGTTAGATCCTATGCACAGCAACCTGTCTCTGATACCAAGTGTTGGGTTCGGTGCTATGTATTCAGAGGGGGGGGGGGTGAATGAATACCTTTTAAAAACTTTCGCCCAATTAAAATTCTAGTGCTCAGAAGTGCGGAATAAAAGCACTAAGACTAACTGAGGAAAAACTACTCCAGTCATCTACTAAACCTATAGACAAATATGAAGAGTGCTCCTAGCAAACATCTAATGTGGGAAGCAATTAGACAGATCAAGCAAACACACAATACCACTGTCAAGCATATAGTATGCGCATCAATGAAATGAACACATATAGAAAATCAACCTATCTCGACACTATGCATTCATATAGCGCCAAACACACAAAGAATTCAAACCACTGCTCAATGGGTTTTTAGGTGGTTCGGTCCAGCAGACCTACATCCACCCCACACTCAACCCGAGTGTGGCTTCCGCTGACTCACAGCTTGAACAGCTGGACATCACAGCTTGCCATACAACCGCTGGGCAACACAGCTTGCCATCCGCTGGGGACTACAGCTTAACCCGTCCGAGGTATCCACCTCGCCTCTGTGCATCACAGCTTGCACTGCTGACGAACAGCTTGATGAAAGGTTTAAAATGAAAACAAAGATAGACAAGACAGCAACAGAAAGCTGTAAATGAAAAACACAATATAGCTCTCAACAGAGCAGACTGGCCTGGATTTGATCCACGGTCCAGTAAATAGATCTTCAGACTTCACTCTTCTTCTCTTGAACTCATTGTCTCTCTTTCTTTCTCTCTTTCTCTTCTTTCTCTTCTTCTTCTGCTAATCTCTCACTCTCTGCTCTTCTTCTCTCTTTGGATCGAAGGCGCTCTGCTGGTCTCAGACTGGATGTATATACTTTCCCTCCCTTCAGTCGATCATTCTCCATCTGAAGACGAAGGCTTCATTATATACTATCAGCAGGTGGATAAGGGGCGTGTGGCTTCCACATTTCCTGCCCTAAGAATTCGGACCACGTGGCAGCATCCAGCAGGCTGTCAGTACATGTATCTTCATCTGGGCACTCCCCTTATTCTCGGATCACGTGCCTTCATTAGGCTTCACGAAGGGTGCCTGTCAGACAGAGAACAAATTATCAGTCTAAGTCTAAACCCTGTACACACTTTGATAATGAAATGCATTGTATATACTTGTGAAGGCGAATGCAGTGTACAGGCTTTGCCCCAATGTGTAGACTTCACATAAGAGGGCAACGGCTGTACATACTTTGAAGAGCATTCAGCATCCAACATATAGACTTAGGCAATGTAAGAGGTTGCCAGTGTATGGACTTGATGAGCGTTCAACAATGTGCATACTTCGACTCGATGTGAAGACTTCACAATTGATGAATGCAATGCAATGCAGACACTGACTGTATGGACTTGAATATGAAGGAATGCATATGACTCTGTACATACTTGCATTATGCACACTACGAGTGAATAGACTTGGCTATGGCATCAAAGTATGCACAATGTAAAAGACTTCATATGTGAAGCAGCCGCTGTACAGACTTAATCAGTATGAAGACTTGACAGACAACTGACGATGTATGGACTTCAAGTGTGAAGACGTTGTGAATGCAAATGTAATGTACAGACTTCATATGTGAAGCAGCCGCTGTACAAACTTCACCAGACTTCACTCGATGTACAGACTTCACGAACGATGCATGCAGTGCATTGAAGGATGTACAGACTTCCTGAAGTGTGAAGGAGTTGAGTGTACAGACATCATCATGTGAAGACTTGAACAAGGCATGTATAGACTTCACATCGTGAAGCAATGTATATACTTAGCTGAAGAAACTCTGTACATGCTTGACCGAAGTAAAGTCTGTACAAACATGAAACAATGGAAGACAGCGAGTGTATAAACTTTGAGATGTGTAGACTTGCCAAAGAGCTGGATGATGTACATACTTGAACAAGTAAAGTCTGTACAGACTTGAAGGTTCACAGTGTGTAGACTTTGGCAAGGCAACGTCAATAAAGTTCCTAGTGTACAGACTTACTGAACTGAGCGTAGGTAAAAGATATGAGGAATGTATAGACTTACTCAGTTCAGTTCAGAACGTAGGTAAAAGTCCCAATGTATAGACTTTACCTGAGAATGCAACCGATGTACAGACTTACTCAACCAGTCCGATGTACAGACTTGGAATTTCAACAGAAGGATGTACAGACTTGGAAAACTAATGCCAATGTACAGACTTCACCTCGTGCAAGCTACAGTGAATGAGTGTATAGACTTAATGGTCTCCCTGGCTGTACAGACTTGATCATAGGCTGAACAGTCGAATGTATAGACTTGCTTCCACCGACCAGTGTATAGACTTTGTAAGCGTGAGATGCTGAATGAGACGGTGGCTGAGACAATAGGCTGTACAGACTTTAGATGTGTGAGATGCAAGTTGAGACAATGCAGTGTACAGACTTCATGCATGCAGACGTTGAACTACAGAATGTACAGACTTTGCCAACAATCAACAATGCAGTGTATAGACTTAGCCAATGCAGCGTTGTATAGACTTCAAGTTAGAATGCACAATGTGTGGACTTGACCAATGATCAGACTTTGAATAAGAAGATCAATGTATGGACTTGGAAAACAAAGGGGGCGTCGACCCATCAGAAGGGAGCGTCGACCCACAACTGTCCAGACTATGCATGAGATGGTGAGCCATGTGCAGACTTTGAAACTTAACAGAGATACAGGATGTACAGACTTCATGAAATGCATGCTACGATGTACAGACTTTGTCCACGAACTATGCACATGCATTTCATGAATGATGTATAGACTCTGAAATGCAAGCAATGCAGCAATGTCTAAACTTTGGGCTTTACCCTGCAGTGTATAGACTTGCTGGTCTGCTAGGAATGCAATGTATGGACTTGCAGCCGTGCGAGCCATGCAGTGTATGGACTTGCTGGCCTACGGTGTACAGACTTGCAGCCATGCGAGCCATGCAGTGTATAGACTTGCTAGTCATCAAGCTACATGCAGACAGAAAAGCAATGAATGAACACAGTGTATAGACTTAGAAGTCTAAAGGGGTGTCGACTCATCTAATCAGAGGGTCGACCCATTGATGCATGTATGAAATATACTTCCAATGTGTAGACTTCGGACTTGGCATGATGTGTAGACTTCATGAGAATGCTGCAGCCAGTGTATAGACTTCATGCAATGATGTATGCAGCCTGGGCAATGTATGGACTTGGCCCAACCAATATATCAGTCATACACATGCATTCTCCACAGAACAAATCAGACATAGCACACTTAAGCATTCTCCAGACAATATATCATGTTGCTGTCATCAAAACACAATCTCATAAAGCACTCACTGTGTTGCTATCATCAAAATAAAACTAGCATTGCTATCATCAAATCATCAACACTAAATAGCACATGCTTGTGCCTAAGGGGCACAACATTAACCTCTTGCGGCCGCCCGATAGGCCGCCGATTAGGAACCTCAGGTAGCTCCGATCGGGACTCTCTTGGAGAGTCCCAAACCGTGGGTAAAGGATCCTAATCCGTGCTAAAGCCTATCCAAACATGTTTTGGAGCTATCTTACCTCAATCCTAGTGGGATTAGGCCAAGTGTTTGGGCTCTATAAGTAGGAGGTACCTTAAACTCGTTTCTCACACAACACATCTCTTCTATGTCTTGAAAACCTTGCTAAACCTTCCCAAATCATCATGAAGAGGGCTCTTGAAGGAAGCTCCATGGGTGAGGTCGCTTACCACAGGCCAAAGTCGGCCAAAAAAAAGTACGGGGTGCTGCAAAGGCTGACCGCCATCCCTGGACATCTGAGATCCAGCCCTTTGAGAGAGGTAAGTCAAAGCAACTTCTTTTATCTTATTCAATTTCCTTCAAAAATGCTTATTATTCTTTCTCTTTTCCTCTCTTTGCTTTCTTTTCCCTTCTTATTACCTCAGCTCCTTCCCGGCCCAAGGCGCTATTCCACCCTGAAGTGGATGTCTCCCATGATCCGTGAGCTCCTTATAATAGTGATATCCATCTTAAGGGTCTGGAACTTGCACCATCTTTTAATTCTAGCCAAAAACTACCCCAAGCTTTCATTGGATTGGCACAGCATCACAGCTCTAGTAGAAGTATGGCATCCCCAGACGCATACCTTTATCTTCCCCTCTTTTGAGGCCACCATTCTATTAGAGGAGGTAGAGACTTATCTTTCCCTTCCTAGATCCAAAGTTGGTGTGAAATACTTAGTTTGCCATACTGTTGCCCCTATAGATCCTACCCTCATTCTGGGGGAGTTCCTACCCAATGCTAAGGATATCCGCACCATAGTTGGCCCACACCACATCCATTTGCTACCCCTGAGCCAGTGGGTCATATCCCATTGTAAGAACAAGTGTGGGTGGGATGAAGCCATAGCCAAAGCTATTTCTATCTGCCTATGTGGTGCCATACTCTTCTCTTCTGCTGACCATGCCCTGGACGTTCCCAACCTTAGCACTATTAGTGGACTGTGGCGGGGTCCTTCCATTTCTGAGGCCGTCCTTTCTTACCTGTACGAGGGCCTTAGCTCAGCTACCCTAGGGGGCCCACTCTTTGGCTCTATGATCCTTCTTGAGTGCTGGATGGGGGTCAGGCTGAAGTTCATACCTAGGGAGGATATCACTTCTGTCAGCTGTATCTTTGGGAGCCATCCACTATTTTTTATTGGTGGAGACTTCAGGTTTTCTCAGCAGGTGGAGTGTCGGACCGCGGACAAGAAGACTACGGATGAATGGCGCCTCTACATCATCACTCTGCCTCTGGACCGGTTCGTGATGCGCCCATCCTTCCTCCATGGCACCACCCTCAGGCTTCGTAGGAGGCTTGGGCTTGACTTGAGGCTTGTGGGAGATACCACCTTGGCGATGTACAGCCCCCATAGGTGCTTTCTACAGGTTGGACTCTCCGGGACGACAGTTCCAGCACTACCCCAACTTCCTGCACTACAGGCGAGGAGACTTGGGACAGAGGAGGATGAGCAGGCAGTCAGGAGTGCCCTGATCATGTGGGAGGTCAGTAGGGTGCGGACCCTACCAGCAGAGGTGACAAAGCTTCAGGAGGAGTACCAGGCTTATGTGAGAGAGTTGCGTGAGATTCGACCTCGCGGGGATGCCCGGTTGAGGATTGAATGATTTTTCTTTTATGATGTATAGAGATCCATGGATTGATCTTGGTTTGTTTGATTTTGAATAAAGAATAGAATGCCTTGATTGAATGAAATTGGCCTTCTCTTTTGTGCATTGTGTGGATTGAGGTGGTTCTTTGGGAAGAAAGCGGCCTATGAAAAGACCGCTGAACGAGTTAGACGGTCCTCATGTGACTGTCGATTTAAGCCAAAACGGTCTTAGCTAGACCGCTCAATAGACGGATGTTAGGGGTTCAGAACCAAGGGCCTGCACGGTCTATCGAGGGACCGTTTAGGTACATAGACGGTTTGTGAAGGACCGCTTTAAGAACAAGCGGTCATATTCAGACCGCATACCCTGGGTGCAAAGAAGAGCCAGTGGGCTCGTGAGATATGATTCTGGAAAATGAAAGCGGCCATATGGAGACCGTCTAGAAGAATGAAACGGTCAGACAGAGACTGCTTTAGGGTATTGAAACGGTCGCCGAGAGACCATTTATATGTGGATGCCAGAATTACCCGCAGACCTGTCCCTGCACACATACTTAAACAAAAAAAAATAGGTTAGATTTATTTTAGACTTAACCTCTTGCTTGCAGCAAGTTAGGGAATGACCAATCCTTGATTTTGAGTCAAGGGGTGAAGCCTTATTAAATAGGCGAAAATAACACATGAGAATGCGATGCATGCCATGAAATGCAGGGGGAGTATGTGACGATCTTAAAAAATATATATATATTTTTTGTAATTTTGAAGGATATTTGATTTTTTTAGACTTTTATATATATATATATATATATATATATATATATATATATATATATATATATGGATTTTGAGATATCTATTTTTTTAGATTTTTGAAATATATGATTTTTTGGATTTTTGAAATATCTGATTTTTTTTGGATTTTTGAAATATCTGATTTTTTTGGATTTTTAGAAATATCTGATTTTTTTGGATTCTTGAAATATTTGATTTTTTTAGATTTTAGAGCCAGTTCAGACCCGGTGATGGGAGACCCACGTATCTCATTAGGGGGCTCCAGTACAACGTGCATTATGGGTGTCCATCCATGGCCATGGTCCAATTTCACTTGACGGTGCCTCTGCCAAGGCCATACTTGGGGTATGATCCAGTCCTTGAAAATCAAAAGGAGAATTTGAAAGGAAAGTTGGGGATAGGTATAAGGGTTTTTAGGGCTTAAGTTCTTCTCATGACAACCCCTTTTCCAAGAGATTCGTTCTGTTGCACTGGGGCTTTATGTCCGTCATCGAACCTTCATTCGCTCTAGGCATGCGTACGACCGGGCTCATGACGTTTCGCGGGGAAACTTTACTGCCACTCTTGCCATGCCTAGTTTCATTCAGAGCAGTTAGACTTTTGAGCTTCGAGTTTTTGGGTGAGATTTTCTTTTACCTTGATTTTTGCCCCTTTTCTTTTCTTTTTTATTTTCCCTTTCTCTTGTTTTGTGATTGCTTCATGCGGAATCAGGTCATAATAGACTGCCCCTATTTGAGACCACTTTTGTATCGAGGTGTCTAGATCGGTCGTCGCCCCCTTATTCACCACTTGCCCCTACATTCGGCCAAGGAGAAGAAAAGAACAAGGACCTTCACTTTTCCAAATATGACCAAAGGAGAAATGGTGTTGCGTAAAAAAAAGGAAAGCCCAACCTCGGAGGTCGTGTAGTGTGTGAGTGTCGTGCTAGGAATTTCCCTTGTGATCAAGGAGAGGAACACCCTGCCACCGGGCCGTCGCTAGCTCGACTCTAAGGATAAAAACATTTGAGGTACAACCCATTCCACGGATGAGATAATTCTTCACCCTCTGCGTTGATTAGACGGTATGCGTTCCCAGGATAAACTTCTTTGATTACAAATGGATCCTCCCAATTGGGCTACAGCTTGGACTTAGGACCTCCTGATCGAATAAATTTACGTTTCAAAATCAGATTACCCACTTGAAATTTTCTTTCAATAACCTTTTTTTGAAAATGACACGATTTTTGGTAAACGGAGACATGATTGGCCGCATTAAGCCTCTTCTCGTCCAAGAGTTCTAGCTGGACTAGCAACGTCTCTCGACGTTCATCGAGATTAAGTTCTTTGTCTAGCTGCACTCTTAGGGAAAGGATCAAAATCTCATACGGGAGTATCGCCTCCATCCCATAAGTGAGAGCAAATGGAGTTTACCCCGTGGGAGTACAGACAGAGGTGCGATAGGTCCATAGAGCTTCTATTAATTTATCGGCCCAGTCAACGAATTTATGCGACTCATATGTTTTCTTGATGATTTTAAAAAGAGTCTTATTGGTGGCCTCAGCTTGGCCATTGCCTTGGGGATAGTATGGTGATGAATGATGCAATGCTATATTGAATTTCTTACAGAGGTCCTAGAGTTCTTGTGACACGAATTGGGGTCCATTATCGGTGATGATGTCACTTGGCACTCCAAACTGTGAAATGATATTCTTCAAGATGAAGCGGCAAACTGTGGTTGCTTTGATTTCTGCGTATGCTTTGGCTTTGGCCCACTTGGTGAAATACTCCGTAGCGGTGAAGATGAAAGATTTCTGTTTGGTTTGGGAGTTTGGATCACCTAGTGGGCCTACAATATCAAAAGCCCACATGGAGAATGGCCAAGGAGCAGAATGAGGATGAAGGGATGAAGCAGGAGCGTGAATCTTGTCGGCATGGAGTTGGCATTGAAGACACCTACAAACATAGGTGAAACAATCTTCTTCTAGGGTTGGCCAGTAATAGCCCTGCCTAAGAATCTTCTTCGCCAAGGCCTGACCATTGACATGCCCTCCACACTCACTCGAGTGAGCTGCTTCAACAACTTTCCAAGCCGCATCATCGTCTAGACACCTCATAAGAACTCCATTAAGAGCACGCCTATACAATTCTCCTACAATGATTGTGTATCTGGAGGTTACTCTTCTAATGGCCTTGCATTGCTCGGCGTTGGCTGATTCTGGAAATGACCCATCCCTGTAATATTGCTCAATTTTGTGATACCAAGGCAATTCCTCCTCTTCCAGGATTTCCTCGAGCTCTGTTAAAGATACTTCCTTCAAATCCTCCTTCTCGACCTTCTTCTCTACGGACTTCCTAAGGTTATCAAACCAGGGATCCTGAAGGGAAGGTGTATCTAATCGCTGGACTACGATAGTCTTAGTGGAACGACTGAGGGGGAAGGAGAGGGAAGAAGCAAGCGATGCAAGTGCATCGACGAGAATATTCTGAGATCGAGGGGTGTGAATGTAAATCAACTTACGAAATTGCTTAGCCAAGAGTGTGACCAGATCTTGATAAGGTTTGAGCTTAGGGTCATGGGTGCGATAGGTATGTTAGGGTGCTAGGCCCGGATACAGAGGGGGGGTGAATGTATCCCTCTAGAAAATATAGCCCAATTTAAAAACTCAGATGCTAGGCATATTCCGAAATTAAACTAATTCGATTAAGCAAAATAACAAGCAGGTGGAGTGAGCCTATCCAAGCATCTAGCGGAAGCAAATCAAGCAATCAAACCACTGCTCAATAGATTTTTTAGGTGGTTCGGTCCTCCAGACCTACATCCACCCCTCACTCCCAACCGGAGTGAGGCTTCACTAGCAAACGCTAGAACCAAGCAGACTCAGTCTGCAAACAATTGCTGCCACACAGCTTGACCAGGGGAACAGACTCCCCTCTTCCTTCCAACCGGAGGGACACCCAAGTGACTCCCAGCCACTTGGAAACCAGAGGTCGCAGACCTCTCTTCCTCCAGACCAGGAGGGACCCCTGGACTTGCAACCCACAAGCCCAGAACCGGAGACAAGTCTCCCTTCTCCTGAATCCACAGGAGAAACCCGATCCCCAGCAGGGCAATCGAAAGAACAAAGATGGAAAGATAAAAAAGTAAAATAAGAAAGGATGAAAAATCACAGCGCCAAAAGCTGGAAACGAAATACAAGTAATGTAGCTCTCAAGGGAGCAGATCTGGCTTGGATTTGATCCAAACGCCAGAGGGCAGATCTTCAAGATTTTCCCATTTCTTCTCTACGAACTCCTTCTCTCTCTCTCTCTCTCTCTCTTTCTCTTCTGCTTCTTCACTCTTTTTCTTCTTCTTTCGCAGGCTCTCTCTGTCTCTTCTCTTCTCTTCTCTGCAACTCTTCTCTTCTGCTGGATCGAGCACATAGCACTTCTGCACTTCTGCTATTCTGCTTCTCTATTTTCGATCACTCTTCTTCAGACAACCGAGACTCCCCTTTATAGCAGCTCGAGCAGAGGCAGCAGTGGGCGCGTGTGACCTCCACATTTCCCGCCCAGGTATTTGGCCACGTGTCAGCATCTCAGGTCCTTGGATCACGTGCCTTCAGCTTCTCGAACAGTACCTGCCACACAGACATAAGTAGATATCAGTTGGATGTATATACTTGGTTCAGGTGTAAACAAGGTGTGTACAGTCAACCTGCAGCTTGAGTGAATAGACTTTGAAGTTAACAATCGAGTGTATAGAGTTAGTTGAGTGAGCATGCAGTGTATAGACTTCACATATGAAGACATCTGTTGTTCAGACTTGAAGAACATACAGCAATGTGCAGACTTCATTGAATGAGGGAGCAATGGCAGACTTTAGGATGTATAGGCTTGTGAATGCAAGTGCAATGTACAAACTCTCCAATGTATGGACTTCAAATATGTGAAGCTATGCGATGTGCATACTTTGAAGAACAGCAAGTGAGTAAGTGTGTACACTGAGAGAGTGTATAGACTTGTAAGACTTTATGCGATCATAGTGTATATACTTGCTGAAGAATGCATTATCATTACAGGAGGGAGTGTGTAGACTTATGTGAAATGCATGAAGGAATCGAGTGTATAGACTTGGATATCTTCATGCGAGCTCAGTGTATAGACTTGTAGTTAAATGCATTAGTTAACCAAGTGTGTAGAGTGTATACACTTGAAAACCTTCAAGCGTCCTCGGTGTACAGACTTGTAACAAGCCTATCGGATGTGTAGACTTCGAAGAGAGCAATGCATGAGCACCCAATGTACAGACATCCTATCCCTACAGCTGACGACCCCAGTGTATAGACTTGCTGAGGGAGAGACTGTACAGACTTGAAGCAAAGCAAGGCAATCGAGTGTATAGACTTGACTGCTGCGAGCACAGGCTGTACATACTTGGTGTGAAGAACACAAGCCAAGTGCAGTGTATGGACTTTATGCAAGAAAGCAAGTGTGCAAAGTATAGACTTGAGTGATGAGTGGACTTTCAATGAAGAGGCTGTACAGGCATGATGAAATCACGATGTGTAGACTTGCCAATTATAGTTGGTCGATGTACAGACTAGAACAAGGTTAAGTCTGTACAGACTTGAACTAACACAGTGTATAGACTTTGGTAAGGCAACGTTGGTAAAACTACCAATGTGCAGACTTTTAAAGCTGAACGTAGGTAAAGAACCCAATGTGCAGACTTGGAAGTGCAACGTAGGAACAGATGCCAATGTACAAACTTTGGCAAGTAACGATGTACAGACTTGCACAGTTCCAGCTGAAGAATGTATAGACTTTACCTATTAAATGTGGCTGTACAGACTTGGAGAGTTGAAGCCAATGTACAGACTTGTTGATATCAAACCGATGTACAGACTTGCAGATGCGAAGCCAATGTACAGACTTTATGATATGAAGCCAGTGTACAGACTTGCAGATGCGAAGCCGTTGTACAGACTTTAAAGGCTGTGAACAACAAGGCATGCTGTACAGACTTACTCAATCAAACTGATGTATAGACTTTGAAGGATTTGAACGGGAGAATGTCTAGACTTTAAGAACCGAAACTCACGTTGTACAGACTTTATTAGCACAGTCCAGTGTATAGACTTGATGCCTTGAAGGCAATGTACATACTTGGACTCAAGGAATGGCTGTACAGACTCTGAGTGAAGGCATGAACAGTGAATCAATGTGTAGACCTCACTTCAAGCAAGCTACAGCCCAATGTTTAGACTTGCTGATGAAACAGTCTGATGTACAGACTTGTAATAAAGCTTGCAGAAGGCGATGTATATACTTGGATGCCCAACGCCAATGCACTGACTTTGAAGAGAAGACAAATGTATGGACTTTGACGGAGTGAGACAATGTTCAGACTTTGAAGTTACACTGTGGATGTATAGACTTGAATGAGCATGGAGTGTATAGACTTGAAAGTCTGAAGGTGATGTATAGACTTGCCTTTGACGCAGCATGAGACGCTGGCTGAGACGGACGCTGTACAGACTTTGAATGCACTAAGACGCTGAACAAGACGGACCGATGTACAGACTTCTAAATGCTGATGGACTATGTATGGACTTGGCTTGAGATGCTGCATGAGACGGTGCAGGATGTATAGGCTTTACAGTGAATGCATATGCCACTGTATATACTTGCATGAGACAGTCAGTGAGACGCTCAGCAATGTATAGACTTGAAAGAACTCCAAGCAATGTATAGACTTTGAACCTTGAAGAGGATGTACATACTTCATGAGACGCTGCATGCCAATGTATAGACTTCATGAAAAACACACGATGCAATGTGTGGACTTGGTGAATCATGCAGACAGATGAGTGTACAGTCTATGCCATGCTCACAGTTAAGCAATGTACCAAGTTCTGAATGAGCAGTTCTGAATGAAGTAAACACATATGACATCAAAGAATCCAGATAAATGCAATTATGAAATGCACCAAAGTACACACCACACAGCCATATTTAAATGTAGCAATAATTCAGATAAGATTTTCAATGAAACATTCATCTGCACCACAAACAGAATTGTATGCATTCAATTGACTTATAGTGATTGCTATAATCAAAATCACAGGGACACAACAATCTCCCCCTTTTTGATGATGGCAATACTATGAGTCTTATGAATGAAATAAATGGAGTATTCAGACTAGACTCATCAAAGTATTTGGCAATCACTATGAGTCTTATGAATGAAATAAATGGAGTATTCAGACTAGACTCAGACTAGATTCTCCCCCTTTGACTTCATCAAAAAGAAATACTTTGATAAACAATATCAGAATCATTTAAATCAATTCTCCCCCTTAGTCAAACAACTGATGCAGTCATGCATATGCAACAAATACTCCCCCTTTGGCAAAAGTCTCTCCCTTTGATATAATCAATATGAATGCAGATGCAGAAGGAGATACTAAATTGCAAGAGCTCAATTCTCCCCCTTTAAGAGTTTCTATGCAGCATGATGCATATGACATGGAAGCTCCCCCTCAATAAGTGGAATCTTATGAGATGGATAACAAGGAGAGGTTCAGATCAATGAATCAATGATATTGAGCAGAAAATTTTCAAGTAGCAGATTTTTCAAAGAGGCTCCAATCATAAGAAATTCCGTCAGATTTTCAGAGAGATAGCAATCTCATAAATCCAAAACATAAGTTTTCAAAGTCTTCCATTATAAGGGCTTATGAATGAGATTTATTGTTCAGCATGATTTAACCATAATGTATGCAGAGTTTATCAGTAAAATTCTGTATTGATATCTAAAACCATGGTTTAATAAAAATGAACCAAGCCCTCATATTTATCTTGATTAATCTCCCTTTCTCTTACACAATCAAATCTATTGACTTCTTTCAGAATTACATGCACTAGTATTGAAATCAAGCAATTATGAAGTCATATGATTGTGTCTAGGGTTGTAGCAATTTGATTTTAGCATCAATATTCAGATATTTCAATTTGTTCAACAATTTTCTTGCTACAAATTTTACGAGCACTCTAGTTCAGTGCACACATTGTAACTAGAGGATATACCTTGTTTAGAGGCCAATATCCCTAAGCCCTTAGTGTGACTAACTGTCATGCTTTATGTGAACAGAGTTAGCATTTACACATCATGACACACTACAAATCATTTTTTAATGAGTGAGTTGTATTTCTCAGTGTGCATGCCATTGCTCTGCCTGATTTTCAATGAATTTTATGCAGAGTTAACTAAGGCACATCATGACACAGTCCTTTGGACATGTGTTTCTCAGTGACCAATGTCATTGCTCTGACAGATATAACACTTTAGACATTTCAGAAAAATTCATTTGCTTCAAATCAATAATAGTTTCATGTACTTAACCAATTAAAGTCATGTATTGTAGCAACCCTAATAAATGAATAATTGAAATGAATTAAAACATATATATTACAGAAGTAAAATATATAAAAGGAATAGGGTTAATTGGACGAAATAAGACAAATTAAAAATAACGCCTCTTATTAGGGCGTTAATTCAAAAAGAAACGCCTCTATAAAAGGCGTGACTAAAGAAAGGACGCCCACACGTGCGGTCGTCAACTCTCACGACCAAATAGGCAAGTAAAAGAAACGCCTCTATCTTGGGCGTGTTTTAAAACACGAAACGCCCTTTTTCAAGGCGCTTTTTAATAAACGCCCTTATGCAAGGCGTTAATTCAAGAATACACGCCCTGACCTAAGGCGTTAATTCCATTCGTGAGCCGTTCGAACCCAGAACTTATCCAGGGTAAGTGATAAGCATTAGAAAGAGTTCAAACGTGGTAATGACTCTATCATAGAAGTATTACTTCCACACAATCACCAACCCTACTAGGACATCCAAAATCCTATAAAAACTCTCGTTCATTTAAACCCTAAACCTATTTGATTCGTTCGTCTGCAGAGGTACGTAAGAGGAGCATTCCTTCTTATTTTCCTTAAAATCCCTACGTCTGTTACATGAAGAACTAACAGTTCTTCATCTTCTTCTGTTACAGGTTAAGAAGCCCTACGTTTTGAAGAAGCATAGTTCTTCATCCGGGTAAAAAGAATTATTTACCTTCGTATGATGTTCATATCACAAAGAAACTGATACAGTTTCTTTATTTTCTTATAGGATAACTGCAGTTCTTCTTCTACAATCAAAGCCATCGTCTTCTTCCATCAACCAATAGCCGTGGTCTTCAGGAGCCTAACCGAGCATCATCCTCTGCTAGTCAAACCCCTCACAGTCATCTTCAAATCCATTATTAAGGTAGGTTTTCTCAAGATACTGTAGCCCAAATAAAATTAGTGAAAGATATTATATAAGCATGGCATGCATACGGTCTATATACATATGGTTTCGGTGTGTTTTCTGAATTGTTTGAAAGAAACGCCCTGGAATAGGGCGCTATTTTAAAATAAACGACCATAACAGCGGTCGTCAATTTATTAAGAAACGTCCTGTACACAGGCGTTAATTTTACGAGATCATGACTTAAGCATGTTAAGAACGGATTATATATGAAACCTTGATTATTAATGCATGATCCTGTCTCCAAATCTAGTGTCCTGCAATTTCTTGTATTCACGGCCTGTACAAGGTCGTTTTCCCACGTATTAACGCCTTATCATAGGGCGTGACTTTAAAAGTAACGCCCCTTACTAGGGCGTGTATATGTTAAAATCTTGAAATTCACGACTTGGACAAAGTCGTTTTCCATATGTAAACGCCCCATCATAGGGCGTGAATTAAAAATAAACGCCCCTTACTAGGGCGTGTATCTGTTAAAATCCTGAAACTCACATATTCTGAAAAATGGAATTGAAAGTAACGCCCCTTCCAAGGGCGCGTTTTTGATAAATTTCTGAGAATAATTATATCCTGTCAAATATGTAAATGATGAGACGCCTGCCCCTACAGTCGTCAACTTTTAACAAACGCCCCCAGGAAAGGCGTGTTTTTGATAAATTAATGAAATAATGGAAATTCTGCAAATTGGCAATATATGTAAACGCCCTTCAGTTAGGCGTTAATTACTTGAGACACGACTTGACCTAAGTCGTTACTTTACTGTAAACTGATTTTTCCTCTGATTTGCTAACCGATGGTTTATATATTATACATATATATATATACCGGCACTATTCTCCACTCCGTGAGTATAGTCCCACGTTTCATGTTGATTTATCGATCACACTCAACTCTCATTGACATACAAGCTCTCCATTGGACATTCCGTTCCTTTGGACTAGCGAGTTAGTCATAGAGACCTCC
Organism: Amorphophallus konjac; assembly: GCA_022559845.1. Classification (NCBI taxonomy): domain Eukaryota; kingdom Viridiplantae; phylum Streptophyta; class Magnoliopsida; order Alismatales; family Araceae; genus Amorphophallus; species Amorphophallus konjac. The sequence continues at coordinate 261,800,763 of CM040121.1, forward strand.
GTAAGACTCCTCGTAGCCTTGGATTCCCTCAAGGCCGACTGAGCTGGCTGTACCCTAAAAACCCATTACACGATCCTTGCCATGTCAATCTAAAAGAAACATGGTATACCGGCCCTTATGATTATACAAAGAGTATATCATAAGAAATTCTTGATGGGATGATGATATCATGCCATATCGTGTCATTCTTGTAAACCCCAATTCTATGATAAGAATGAGGGTATCTTGCTTGATCTAATATTCATGTGGACCTCAATTCTATATAAAGAATGTCCATATTGATTTGTCATGGTACCTAAGTTAAGGGAACCATAATCTACCTAGTTTTATCGACATCGTGATTATACCGTTATTATCGCCATTCTATGTCCTTTGTCATATTTTGAACTCTATTCTATCAAAGTTGTCATACGTGTCTACAAGCTTGATTATTGAAATTCTATATTGGCTATATAAACAAGAGTGGATGTCAAAACACATGATAAATGCCTGCGCATATAGGGCCCGATCTGGTCCTGGGAGGAGCACCCGAAAGTACTTGTGCCCATGGGAGTTAAAATGATAAGGTATCTGGCATTATACCGAGTACTTGACTTGCTTGATTGGACATTCCACACACATCTTGTACTTGACTCGTACTTGACATGAAATGAAATGCGTGGCCCGAAAAAGGGTAATTTACTTGCTTGATACATGATAGCCAAAGTTCTTGACATGACTCGATAATGGTACTTGCTTGAATATCTTGAATAACTTGTATCTTGTTCATGAAAGTTCATCTTATTTCTTTGATATTACATTCTCTCTATCTTGTCGTTTCATGCGAGCATGCATAGCTTTATTGCATTCATGAAAATGTAATTACTTAAACCCCTTGCTAGTACTTGAGATATAATTTCCTACTGAGCGTTCGCTCATTCCGTTTGTCCCTTTTTACTTTTCAGGTAAGTCCGACGACGATGGAAGTCAATCGGATGGGAATGGTCAAGAGTGAAAGTGATAGAGCTTCTACAAGTGTCGTCTAGTCTTTTCTATAGTTTCTTGAGTCAACTATGTATTCTTTTCCTTTTTATTTAACAGAGTATTGGATTTGTAATAGTCTATCCATTATGAAATAAAGGATTGGGTTATCTTGCTATTTTGCGCATCTCTGTCTTTGTGTCGAATACACGACCACTCTGATTGACATGATTGATATAGACACGTCGCGCATCTCTGGGTATCTTCCGCGCTCGGGGCGTGACAGTCTTTGTGGTATCAGAGCCTAAGGTATTCAATTCCTAGGAAACCCAAGTCCAAGGATAGGTTTCAAAACCTTTAACCAAGTGAGAGTGGGTAGAACCAAGGGTTAAATGATCAATGAGTCCTTTATAAGATCATAGTGATATAATACTAACATAGCTATTGTAATTGTAGGATAATGGCTGCCGAACGTGCTCAATGGCGCAACATGCAGCGTACCCTTCAAGGGATGACCCAAGTGCTACAACAGGTAGCACAAGGTGGTGCTCCACGAGCTGGAAGCTTACACCAAGCATTCAAGAATATGAATCCCCCGAAGTTCATGGGATCGACCGATCCAGACGATGCCGAGCATTGGGTTCGGGAGATTGAACGTATATTCCGTGTCATGCAATGCACGGATCAGGACAAAGTCTTATTAGCTACTTTCCAGTTAGAAAAGGATGCTAGATGCTGGTGGGAGTCGATTGAAGCTACAATTGACCCAACTCAAGTTACATGGGGAGAATTCGTTGAATATTTCAACGCCAAATATTTCTCTGATAGGGTCCAGGAAAAGAAGGCCGCCGAATTTGCCGCATTAAAGCAAAGATCTTTATCGGTGGCTGATTATGAAGCACAGTTCTCTAGACTGTCTAAATATGCTAAGCATTTAATTAGCACGGAAAAGATGAAAGCCCGTAGATTTCTTAATGGGCTTAGGCCCCACTACATTACTCAACTGGCGCCTATGGATATTCAAGTTTATACTGAAATAGTGCGCCGAGCTCAGTTGCTTGAAGATGCCACGGAACTATCTGATAGGATCCGTGGGAAAGACAAAAAGGAGCAAGTCACAAGTTCGGGTTCTTTTAAACCCAACTTTAAGAAGAGGCCCAATAATGGAGGTTCTTCCTCTCAAGATCAGAAGTTCAAGAAATCCAAGCCTTTCTCTATCACCACTACCCCTTCAAACGTAGTATGCAAGCATTGTGACAAGGCTGGTCACAAAACAGAAGAATGCTGGAGGAAATTAGGAGCATGTCTCCGTTGTGGGAGTCGTGAACATCGGATTCCCGATTGTCCATTAATGAATGACCAAGATGGTGAGGGTAAACGCCCAGTGACAAGGAACGCGCGTCTTCATGCAATCCAAGAGACCGAACCAGAAGAAGAAGGCGGATTGGTGGAAGGTACATTAAAAATTTGTTCCAAATATGCACATGTCTTATTTGATACAGGTGCATCGCATTCCATTATTTCCAAGAAGTTTGCTGACCCATTACCTCTAGAACCAGAATGGATGAAGATAATATTGTCTACTCCTCTCGGAAACGAGACGGATATCACACATCATTACCAAAATTGTGAGGTATTGGTTCGAGGAAAGAATTTTCCTATTGATCTTATCTGCTTAGATCTAAAAGAATATGATGTTATACTAGGAGCAGATTGGTTATCCAAATACCAGGCAACGGTTGATTGCCGTGATAGCAAGATTGTTTTCAAGGAATTTCCGGAACTGACTTATACTAGTCCTAAGAGTCGAAGCAAATCCCCTCTTATTTCGGCTCTTCGAGCAAGCAAGCTCGTCAAGAAAGGATGTGTATCCTTCCTTGCTTTTGTCACTAATAAAGAAGCTAAGGAAACCAAGATAGAAGACGTTCAAGTAGTACGAGAATTCCCAGACGTATTTCCGGAAGAACTGCCGGGATTACCCCCGCAAAGAGATGTGGCCTTTACCATCGACTTAGTCCCTGGTGCTGGTCCGGTTTCAAAGGCACCATATAGAATGTCCCCTGCTGAACTCAAGGAGTTGAAGGAGCAGTTGATGGAACTAATCCGAAAAGGGTTTATTAGACCAAGTACTTCCCCATGGGGAGCACCAGTCTTATTTGTAAAGAAGAAGGATGGATCCATGAGATTGTGTATTGACTACCGACAGTTGAATCATCTTACTATCAAGAACAAGTATCCACTGCCGAGAATCGATGAATTGTTTGATCAGATTTCAGGATCCAAATATTTCTCCAAGATTGATCTCCGGTCGGGATATCATCAACTAAGGATCAAGGATGATGACATTCACAAGACCGCATTCAGAAGCAGGTATGGCCATTACGAATTTGTTGTTATGCCTTTTGGACTAACAAATGCCCCTGCTGCCTTTATGCAGTTAATGAATAGCATATTCAGGCCTTACTTGGATCAATTCATAGTAGTCTTCATCGATGATATATTGATATATTCTAAGACTAAGGAAGAACATGAAGAGCATTTGAGGATTGCATTGCAAGTCTTGAGGACAAATCAATTATATGCTAAACTCAGCAAATGCGAGTTCTGGCTTGAAGAAGTGGCTTTTCTCGGACATGTCATATCCAAGGACGGTTTATCTGTGGATCCGTCAAAAGTTGAAGCTGTGAGAAACTGGGAGAGACCCACTAATGCAAGCGAGATCAGAAGTTTCTTGGGTCTTGCAGGCTATTATCGGCGATTTATCAAAGATTTCTCTAAGATCGCCGTACCACTTACAAGATTAACTCGTAAGGAGATCCGATATGAATGGAGCGAGGAATGTGAAAGCAGTTTCCAAACTCTCAAGGATCATCTCACCACAGCTCCAGTCTTAGCCCTACCAATTGGAGGAGAGAAATTCGAGGTCTACACTGATGCTTCTGGCATTGGCCTCGGATGCGTTCTAATGCAACATGGGAAGGTCATAGCATATTCTTCTCGTCAACTGAAGAAGCATGAGGAGAATTACCCCGTCCATGACTTAGAATTGGCCGCGGTAGTATTTGCCCTAAAGATATGGAGACACTATCTCTATGGGGTACAGTTTACTGTATACTCCGATCACAAAAGTCTCAAATATCTATTTTCGCAAAAGGAGCTGAACATGAGACAAAGACGTTGGCTAGAATATCTCAAGGATTTCGACTTCAATATACAATACCATCCCGGAAAGGGTAATTATGTTGCTGATGCCCTTAGTCGAAAGCCGAGAGCGATAATAGCAAATTGTATGATACAAGAATGGAGGTTACTTGAACAATTCTCTGAGCTCAATATAAACTTGGACATGGAATCCAAATTTGTCACACTATCCCATGTAAGCATACAGTCAGATTTGTTATCTGAGATACAAACACTTCAGGATGATGATCCCATGTTAGTAGAAATCAAAGGCAGATTAGAAGGACAATCTGATTTTCAACTAACTTCTGATGGAAGGCTATCGTTCAAAGATAGAATTTGTATACCCGATTGTCCGGAATTAAAGAAGAAGATCTTAGATGAAGCTCACAGATCAAGATACACTATTCATCCTGGATCAACTAAAATGTACCAAGATGTAAAGAGGAACTTTTGGTGGCCCAATATGAAAAGAGAAATAGCGGACTATGTATCACGCTGTCTCACATGCCAACAGGTCAAGGCGGAACATCAAAAGCCTGCGGGAAAACTACATCCTCTAGATATTCCTAAGTGGAAATGGGAGGATATTGGTATGGACTTCATCATGGGTTTGTCTAAATCTAAAGGAGGACATGATGGAATCTGGGTTATCATTGATCGATTGACTAAATCGGCACATTTCTTGCCAATCAAAAGCCGATGGTCGATTGATGTGCTAGCTGCACTATACATTAAAGAAATAGTCAGGATACATGGAATTCCTGTCTCAATCGTGTCTGATAGAGATCCCCGTTTTACTTCTCATTTTTGGAAGGGATTACAACATTCGTTGGGGACAAGGCTCAACTTTAGTACTGCTTTTCACCCACAAACGGATGGTCAGACCGAGCGAACTAATCAAGTTGTTGAAGATGTGCTGAGAGCATGCATTATTGACTTTGGAGGAAGCTGGCATGACCACTTACCTTTAGTTGAATTTGCATATAATAATAGCTACCAAGCTAGTATCCAAATGGCACCTTTCGAAGCCTTATACGGAAGGAGTTGCCGATCTCCCATATGTTGGAACGAAGTTGGAGAAAAACAACTATTAGGTCCAGACATGGTAAGGGATACAACCGAGAAGATACAAGTAATCAGAGAAAGATTACAAGTTGCTCAGACAAGGCAAAAGGCTTATGCTGATACCAGGAGAAGAGATCTTGAATTCCAGGTTGGAGATCATGTATTTCTTAAAATATCCCCTGGACGCGGCATACGAAGATTTGGTGTTAAGGGCAAGCTTACGCCAAGATTCATCGGACCGTTTGAGGTACTCGAAAGAGTTGGCGAGGTTGCTTATCGCATCGCGTTGCCTCCTCAGTTGTCCGAGGTACACAATGTATTTCACATATCTATGTTGAAGAGGTATGTACACGATCCGTCACATATTATTGAGCATGGAGATCTGGTGATCCAGAAAGATCTCACATATGAACAAAGGCCCTTGAAGATATTAGATCGAGAAATACGAGCTCTAAGGAATAAGGTTATTCCCATGATCAAGGTGCAATGGAATAAGAATCCTGAACGCGAAGCGACATGGGAGACCGAGGAATCTATGAAGAAACGATTTCCCGAGTTATTCTAAGAGGTATATGTCCTACACTCTCCGCGTGTATAATTATATATATATTGAATTTGGGGACCAAATTCTTTTTAAGTGGGGGAGGGTGTAGCAACCCTAATAAATGAATAATTGAAATGAATTAAAACATATATATTACAGAAGTAAAATATATAAAAGGAATAGGGTTAATTGGACGAAATAAGACAAATTAAAAATAACGCCTCTTATTAGGGCGTTAATTCAAAAAGAAACGCCTCTATAAAAGGCGTGACTAAAGAAAGGACGCCCACACGTGCGGTCGTCAACTCTCACGACCAAATAGGCAAGTAAAAGAAACGCCTCTATCTTGGGCGTGTTTTAAAACACGAAACGCCCTTTTTCAAGGCGCTTTTTAATAAACGCCCTTATGCAAGGCGTTAATTCAAGAATACACGCCCTGACCTAAGGCGTTAATTCCATTCGTGAGCCGTTCGAACCCAGAACTTATCCAGGGTAAGTGATAAGCATTAGAAAGAGTTCAAACGTGGTAATGACTCTATCATAGAAGTATTACTTCCACACAATCACCAACCCTACTAGGACATCCAAAATCCTATAAAAACTCTCGTTCATTTAAACCCTAAACCTATTTGATTCGTTCGTCTGCAGAGGTACGTAAGAGGAGCATTCCTTCTTATTTTCCTTAAAATCCCTACGTCTGTTACATGAAGAACTAACAGTTCTTCATCTTCTTCTGTTACAGGTTAAGAAGCCCTACGTTTTGAAGAAGCATAGTTCTTCATCCGGGTAAAAAGAATTATTTACCTTCGTATGATGTTCATATCACAAAGAAACTGATACAGTTTCTTTATTTTCTTATAGGATAACTGCAGTTCTTCTTCTACAATCAAAGCCATCGTCTTCTTCCATCAACCAATAGCCGTGGTCTTCAGGAGCCTAACCGAGCATCATCCTCTGCTAGTCAAACCCCTCACAGTCATCTTCAAATCCATTATTAAGGTAGGTTTTCTCAAGATACTGTAGCCCAAATAAAATTAGTGAAAGATATTATATAAGCATGGCATGCATACGGTCTATATACATATGGTTTCGGTGTGTTTTCTGAATTGTTTGAAAGAAACGCCCTGGAATAGGGCGCTATTTTAAAATAAACGACCATAACAGCGGTCGTCAATTTATTAAGAAACGTCCTGTACACAGGCGTTAATTTTACGAGATCATGACTTAAGCATGTTAAGAACGGATTATATATGAAACCTTGATTATTAATGCATGATCCTGTCTCCAAATCTAGTGTCCTGCAATTTCTTGTATTCACGGCCTGTACAAGGTCGTTTTCCCACGTATTAACGCCTTATCATAGGGCGTGACTTTAAAAGTAACGCCCCTTACTAGGGCGTGTATATGTTAAAATCTTGAAATTCACGACTTGGACAAAGTCGTTTTCCATATGTAAACGCCCCATCATAGGGCGTGAATTAAAAATAAACGCCCCTTACTAGGGCGTGTATCTGTTAAAATCCTGAAACTCACATATTCTGAAAAATGGAATTGAAAGTAACGCCCCTTCCAAGGGCGCGTTTTTGATAAATTTCTGAGAATAATTATATCCTGTCAAATATGTAAATGATGAGACGCCTGCCCCTACAGTCGTCAACTTTTAACAAACGCCCCCAGGAAAGGCGTGTTTTTGATAAATTAATGAAATAATGGAAATTCTGCAAATTGGCAATATATGTAAACGCCCTTCAGTTAGGCGTTAATTACTTGAGACACGACTTGACCTAAGTCGTTACTTTACTGTAAACTGATTTTTCCTCTGATTTGCTAACCGATGGTTTATATATTATACATATATATATATACCGGCACTATTCTCCACTCCGTGAGTATAGTCCCACGTTTCATGTTGATTTATCGATCACACTCAACTCTCATTGACATACAAGCTCTCCATTGGACATTCCGTTCCTTTGGACTAGCGAGTTAGTCATAGAGACCTCCGTAAGACTCCTCGTAGCCTTGGATTCCCTCAAGGCCGACTGAGCTGGCTGTACCCTAAAAACCCATTACACGATCCTTGCCATGTCAATCTAAAAGAAACATGGTATACCGGCCCTTATGATTATACAAAGAGTATATCATAAGAAATTCTTGATGGGATGATGATATCATGCCATATCGTGTCATTCTTGTAAACCCCAATTCTATGATAAGAATGAGGGTATCTTGCTTGATCTAATATTCATGTGGACCTCAATTCTATATAAAGAATGTCCATATTGATTTGTCATGGTACCTAAGTTAAGGGAACCATAATCTACCTAGTTTTATCGACATCGTGATTATACCGTTATTATCGCCATTCTATGTCCTTTGTCATATTTTGAACTCTATTCTATCAAAGTTGTCATACGTGTCTACAAGCTTGATTATTGAAATTCTATATTGGCTATATAAACAAGAGTGGATGTCAAAACACATGATAAATGCCTGCGCATATAGGGCCCGATCTGGTCCTGGGAGGAGCACCCGAAAGTACTTGTGCCCATGGGAGTTAAAATGATAAGGTATCTGGCATTATACCGAGTACTTGACTTGCTTGATTGGACATTCCACACACATCTTGTACTTGACTCGTACTTGACATGAAATGAAATGCGTGGCCCGAAAAAGGGTAATTTACTTGCTTGATACATGATAGCCAAAGTTCTTGACATGACTCGATAATGGTACTTGCTTGAATATCTTGAATAACTTGTATCTTGTTCATGAAAGTTCATCTTATTTCTTTGATATTACATTCTCTCTATCTTGTCGTTTCATGCGAGCATGCATAGCTTTATTGCATTCATGAAAATGTAATTACTTAAACCCCTTGCTAGTACTTGAGATATAATTTCCTACTGAGCGTTCGCTCATTCCGTTTGTCCCTTTTTACTTTTCAGGTAAGTCCGACGACGATGGAAGTCAATCGGATGGGAATGGTCAAGAGTGAAAGTGATAGAGCTTCTACAAGTGTCGTCTAGTCTTTTCTATAGTTTCTTGAGTCAACTATGTATTCTTTTCCTTTTTATTTAACAGAGTATTGGATTTGTAATAGTCTATCCATTATGAAATAAAGGATTGGGTTATCTTGCTATTTTGCGCATCTCTGTCTTTGTGTCGAATACACGACCACTCTGATTGACATGATTGATATAGACACGTCGCGCATCTCTGGGTATCTTCCGCGCTCGGGGCGTGACATGTATTCAAAAGTGCAGATTTCAGAAATTTTCACAAGACACAGTATGAAACAGATGGTTAAGGTTTATTAAACATGCTTCAGATATTTTTAAGAGATTGTAAAGTCAAACTCCATGAACATTAAACTTAAACTACATGAGTTATTTCAGACATTCATAAAAATGTATAATTGAAGATTTCTAGTTCAAGAGTTTTCAGATATATGATCGAGATAGCCCATTGAAATCTTCATGAAAGACTGATAGAATTCTGAAATCAAATTATACCAATTGATAAGAGAAATTTTGAAGCCCAGTGATTGATTTTCAGAGTATGATCGAGGTTTGTCAACCAAATGAATAAGAAAGGATATGCAATGAATTTTGACAAATGTATGCATTTGACAACCTATATGCAATGCATTGACTCCCCCTGACAACATGCATTCAATCACTCTTTTTGGCATTTTTCAATATCAGAAAATGCAATGCACTATATGTGTGCAAGGATATGCAATTTACTCAATATTGATTGCTATGCAAAGTCATGCAATTAACTCCCCCTGAAAATATGCAATGTTTGCCATGAGAAACTGAACATATGATTTTGATTCATGCACATTCAGACTGCCCTATCAAGCAAAATGACCCATGGTACTAGGCGGAGCACTTGGTCTAAAAGACCAGCTCTCACATAGTAAGGACCTCCAGACAGATTTCCCTGCCTTTTGGTAGCTTACCATTTGATATACCATAGAGGTCATGAATAACAAAGTAAAACCAACAGTCCTATATGCAATTCAGGTTTTCAATGAACTATGCAACAGACAGTTTTCAAACAGCATTCAAATGCAGTTCAGGTTTTTCAATGTCCTATACATGCAAATCACATATATGCACTTCAGATGAGGAGAGTTCAGAGGCATCAATTCAGACAATGCAGATGAAGAATGATTATGCAAAAATAGATTTAGTATGTCATGCAGTAGATGAAACTAAGAACAGGATATGCAAGAATACATCAAACCAGATATGCAATGAGTTTCAAAATGGGAAATGCAGAGAGATTACCTGAAAAGTGTGAGAATGAGGTTTTTCATTCTTGAGTGCCTTGGATCATTACCCCTTTATTCCATCCAAGGCACACCTGCTAGGCACCTTCCTATTTTCTACTAGCAGGAACCCAAGTGGTCTTGGGTCTTACATAGTAATTAGCCCCTTTTGGGACTGCCTGCATTTTTTTCTGTGCCAAATAGTCATCAGAGTTCATGATAAAATAGTTATGCATTGAGTGCCCAGACAGCCCACAATAGTGGCATGAACTAGCAGGTTTCATGTTCCTCTTATGTATACTAGCATGAGCTTGAGCATTATAAGATTGAGCATGAGAGTTTCTGTTATTATTATGAAATTTCTTCTTTTCATGACCAGCTACCCTGCAAGCAGCAACTTGGTGGCCTGGTCTTCTGCAATTTGAGCAAACAAGAATTCTTTTAAAAACAAGTTTGTTCCTATCAAATTCTTTGAAATTTCTATTTCTACCCTGGACATGCCTGCAGTCCTTGACTGCGTGGCCATGCTTCCCACAATGGGAGCAGAAAGGGAACTTTCTTCTAAAAGAGCTTGCCCAACATTTAGTGGTATTGTGCCCAAGATTGTTACAATTAAAACATTTGACATGCTGGTTCAGAGAAGTAGTTTTATTTATATTAAAAGCATGTTGGTTAGCATAAGATTTAGCATGATGTGAGAGTGGTTTTTTCTTTCCATTAGCAAACCAACATTGAGCAAAGATGTGGCCTAATCTACCACAATGAGAGCATTCACTTTTCTTTGAATGAACATCAGGTTTTCTATCATGATATTTCCTAGCATTCATCATTTCAGCATTCAAATCATCCAGTTCGTTTAATTCACACTCATGCATTAAATGTCCAAATCTATGACAGTAGTGGCATGACATTTTCCTTCTAGATGCATGTGAGTGTGTGTGAGGACTGTGATCAACATGCACTGATGAACCCTTTTCATTTATTTTCTGATTTACAGTCCTTTTCTGATTTTATCCTATTTTCCTGTTTTCTTAGCCTTGTACTGAATTGGAGATGAAGTAGAAAGCTTTTCCTGTTCAGAAGTTTTAATGAAAACAGTTTTCAGCTTGGATCCATCAACCTTTTTCAACTTTTCAGTTTGTTTCTGATTCTTCTGAACATTTGGTTGTTTATTTTCTGAGGTGGTGGCTACATCTGATGCTTTGATAAAAGATGTCGTCAGCTTGTTTTCAAAAGCCTTTTTATTGACATTGTTGTAGCCTACCCCTTCCCTTTGAGTATTGACCTTAACTCCTAACAACATGTCCAGATTTTCTTGTCCACTTACAAACTTTGACAGAGAGTTCATTAAGTCTTGGATTTCATTTTCTAAAGAGGTGATTTGTAACTCATAACTGGCAATCTCTTGCTCACTGCAATTCATAGCTTCATTCAAAACTTTGTTAGCAGTTTTGTATTTCTCATTTTCATTTTCAAGATTGCTCAGTTTATCAGAATCTTCAAGGCAAACACTTTTACCTCTTTCTAAAGCTAGAAGTCTCTCAGACATAGTGGAGTTCAGCATTTTCAATTTCTCATTTTCTTCCTTAAGTTTGTCATTCTGAACCAATTCATTTATTAGAAGCTGATCTTCTGAATTGACTTCATACTTTCTTTCATTTTCAATTTCCTTCATATCTTTTTGCTATTTTTCAAGATCTTTCTGTAATTCTATGTTTACAAACTTTATGGCATTAAGTTTTTCAATCAGCAATTTGTTCTCCTGTTTAAGTTTCTCTGATTCTTCTTCATCTTCTTTGGAGAGTTTTCTGAGAGATTCATCTTCAGATTTTAGCTTGTTTAGTTCAGCGTAAACACATTCAAGTTCCTTCTTCAGTTTTGCATTCTGATTTTTATACATATGATTATCAGACAGACATGCATCATGAAATTGCTTCGTACTTGAACATTTTTCACATGGAGAGCTAGAACTATCTATCCGAGTACCCTTCTTCAACTTTTTATACTATTTTCTTAAGCTCTCATGTGACTCTAACAATTCAGCATATGCATTCTCCCAATCATCAAGAGAAAAGTTCTTGAAGAGATTTACCTCATCATCATCATCTTCTTCAGTTTGATTGCTGCCTTGATCATTTCTGTCAGCCATCATGCAGCTGTCCACATCTCTCTTCTGAGTTCGCTTCAGCATATCCAGAATATCTTTAGCAGAACTGTAATCAAAGAAGCATGAGTGAAAGGCTCTATCAGTAGCTGCCTTCATTAGATTTATAGCTATCTGATTCTCTTCATGCATAGACTTGTGACTGTTAGTCCATTTGGACTTTTTCTTTGGCAGTTCATGAGGACCATGTGAAATTACTTTCCACGGGTCTGGATTCACCGATTTGACATAATTCTTCAGACTAGTGAACCATGCATTAAAATGCGTACCACTAAAAATCGGTGGATGAGCCATGTGAACACAACAGATTAATGCAACAGGAATATTGATGTACTAAAAACAAATTAGCACCTAAGACTGCAAGATCGAATCTGCAGGTCGCTGGACCTTGTATGCAGACACCGCTCTGATACCAACTGTTAGGGTGCTAGGCCCGGATACAGAGGGGGGGTGAATGTATCCCTCTAGAAAATATAGCCCAATTTAAAAACTCAGATGCTAGGCAAATTCTGGAATTAAACTAATTCGATTAAGCAAAATAACAAGCAGGTGGAGCGAGCCTATCCAAGCATCTAGCGGAAGCAAATCAAGCAATCAAACCACTACTCAATAGATTTTTTAGGTGGTTCGGTCCTCCAGACCTACATCCACCCCTCACTCCCAACCGGAGTGAGGCTTCACTAGAAAACGCTAGAACCAAGCAGACTCAGTCTGCAAACAGTTGCTGCCACACAGCTTGACTAGAGGAACAGACTCCCCTCTTCCTCCCAACCGGAGGGACACCCAAGTGACTCCCAACCACTTGGAAACCAGAGGTCGCAGACCTCTCTTCCTCCAGACCAGGAGGGACCCCTGGACTTGCAACCCACAAGCCCAGAACCAGAGACAAGTCTCCCTTCTCCTGAATTCACAGGAGGAACCCGATCCCCAGCAGGGCAATCGGAAGAACAAAGATGGAAAGATAAAAAAGGAAAATAAGAAAGGATGAAAAATCACAGCGCCAAAAGCTGGAAATGAAATACAAGTAATGTAGCTCTCAAGGGAGCAGATCTGGCTTGGATTTGATCCAAACGCCAGAGGGCAGATCTTCAAGATTTTCCCATTTCTTCTCTACGAACTCCTTCTCTCTCTCTCTCTTTCTCTTCTGCTTCTTCACTCTTTTTCTTCTTCTTTCGCAGGCTCTCTCTGTCTCTTCTCTTCTCTTCTCTGCAACTCATCTCTTCTGCTGGATCGAGCACACAGCACTTCTGCACTTCTGCTATTCTGCTTCTCTATTTTCGATCACTCTTCTTCAGACAACCGAGACTCCCCTTTATAGCAGCTCGAGCAGAGGCAGCACTGGGCGCGTGTGGCCTCCACATTTCCCGCCCAGGTATTTGGCCACGTGTCAACATCTCAGGTCCTTGGATCACATGCCTTCAGCTTCTCGAACAGTACCTGCCACACAGACATAAGTAGATATCAGTTGGATGTATATACTTGGTTCAAGTGTAAACAAGGTGTGTACAGTCAACCTGCAGCTTGAGTGAATAGACTTTGAAGTTAACAATCGAGTGTATAGAGTTAGTTGAGTGAGCATGCAGTGTATAGACTTCACATATGAAGACATCCGCTGTTCAGACTTGAAGAACATACAGCAATGTGCAGACTTCATTGAATGAGGGAGCAATGGCAGACTTTAGGATGTATAGGCTTGTGAATGCAAGTGCAATGTACAAACTCTCCAATGTATGGACTTCAAATATGTGAAGCTATGCGATGTGCATACTTTGAAGAACAGCAAGTGAGTAAGTGTGTACACTGAGAGAGTGTATAGACTTGTAAGACTTTATGCGATCACAGTGTATATACTTGCTGAAGAATGCATTATCATTACAGGAGGGAGTGTGTAGACTTATGTGAAATGCATGAAGGAATCGAGTGTATAGCCTTGGATATCTTCATGCGAGCTCAGTGTATAGACTTGCAACCTAAATGCATTAGTTAACCAAGTGTGTAGAGTGTATACACTTGAAAACCTTCAAGCGTCCTCGGTGTACAGACTTGTAACAAGCCTATCGGATGTGTAGACTTCGAAGAGAGCAATGCATGAGCACCCAATGTACAGACATCCTGTCCCTGCAGCTGACGACCCCAGTGTATAGACTTGCTAAGGGAGAGACTGTACAGACTTGAAGCAAAGCAAGGCAATCGAGTGTATAGACTTGACTGCTGCGAGCACAGGCTGTACATACTTGGTGTGAAGAACACAAGCCAAGTGCAGTGTATGGACTTTATGCAAGAAAGCAAGTGTGCAAAGTATAGACTTGAGTGATGAGTGGACTTTCAATGAAGAGGCTGTACAGGCATGGTGAAATCACGATGTGTAGACTTGCCAATTATAGCTGGTCGATGTACAGACTAGAACAAGGCTAAGTCTGTACATACTTGAACAAACACAGTGTATAGACTTTGGCAAGGCAACGTTGGTAAAACTACCAATGTGCAGACTTTTAAAGCTGAACGTAGGTAAAGAACCCAATGTGCAGACTTGGAAGTGCAACGTAGGAACAGATGCCAATGTACAAACTTTGACAAGTAACGATGTATAGACTTGCACAGTTCCAGCTGAAGAATGTATAGACTTTACCTATTAAATGTGGCTGTACAGACTTGGAGAGTTGAAGCCAATGTACAGACTTGTTGATATCAAACCGATGTACAGACTTGCAGATGTGAAGCCAATGTACAGACTTTATGATATGAAGCCAATGTACAGACTTGCAGATGCGAAGCCGTTGTACAGACTTTAAAGGCTGTGAACAACAAGGCATGCTGTACAGACTTACTCAATCAAACTGATGTATAGACTTTGAAGGATTTGAACGGGAGAATGTCTAGACTTTAAGAACCGAAACTCACGTTGTACAGACTTTATTAGCACAGTCCAGTGTATAGACTTGATGCCTTGAAGGCGATGTACAGACTTGGACTCAAGGAATGGCTGTACAGACTCTGAGTGAAGGCATGAACAGTGAATCAATGTGTAGACTTCACTTCAAGCAAGCTACAGCCCAATGTTTAGACTTGCTGATGAAACAGTCTGATGTACAGACTTGTAATAAAGCTTGCAGAAGGCGATGTATATACTTGGATGCCCAACGCCAATGTACTGACTTTGAAGAGAAGACAAATGTATGGACTTTGACGGAGTGAGATAATGTTCAGACATTGAAGTTACACTGTGGATGTATAGACTTGAATGAGCATGGAGTGTATAGACTTGAAAGTCTGAAGGTGATGTATAGACTTGCCTAAGACGCAGCATGAGACGCTGGCTGAGACGGACGCTGTACAGACTTTGAATGCACTAAGACGCTGAACAAGACGGACCGATGTACAGACTTCTAAATGTTGATGGACTATGTATGGACTTGGCTTGAGATGCTGCATGAGACGGTGCAGGATGTATAGGCTTTACAGTGAATGCATATGCCACTATATATACTTGCATGAGACAGTCAGTGAGACGCTCAGCAATGTATAGACTTGAAAGAACTCCAAGCAATGTATAGACTTTGAACCTTGAAGAGAATGTACATACTTCATGAGACGCTGCATGCCAATGTATAGACATCATGAAAAACACACGATGCAATGTGTGGACTTGGTGACTCATGCAGACAGATGAGTGTACAGTCTATGCCATGCTCACAGTTAAGCAATGTACCAAGTTCTGAATGAGCAGTTCTGAATGACGTAAACACATATGACATCAAAGAATCCAGATAAATGCAATTATGAAATGCACCAAAGCACACAGCCATATTTAAATGCAGCAATAATTCAGATAAGATTTTCAATGAAACATTCATCTGCACCACAAACAAAATTGTATGCATTCAATTGACTTATAGTGATTGCTATCATCAAAATCACAGGGACACAACAAGGTAGAGAGAACCTGGCGCAGCACCAACTGAGAATCTCCTATAATGTTCAAGTACCGTGCGCCCAGAACATAGGCATACTTCAATCTAGCAAGGCGAGCCTCATACTCGGCTATATTGTTGGTAGCAGGAAAAGAGAGTTGGTACGCAATGGGAATAGTCACTCCTTCCGGAGTGCGAAGAACAGCGCCAATCCCTCGGCCCTGAGGATTAAGTGCACCATCAAAGTGCAGCGACCAGAAAGGGTGATGAGTGAGCATAGCCAGATGTTCATCGGGGAACTCATCCTAGATAGAATATGTACAAGGGATAGGTAAGTGAGCAAGATGTTCAACGATAGCATATCCCTTGATTGCTTTCTGAACGACGAAGGTAATATCGAACTGGGAGAGAAAACTCTGCCAGCGGGCCAACCTACTAGAAAGGACATGTTTCTCTAATAGATAGCGAATTAGGTCCATTCTAGAGATCAACTTAACCTCATGGGCAAGGAAATAGTATTTCAATTTCTGGGCTACCCAAACTAAGGCTGCGCAGGTCTTCTCTATGGTGGTATACGTAGCTTCTGTAGGATTGAACAACCTGGAGAGGTAATAGGCTGCCCTTTCCTTCCCTTCATCGTCCACTTGTGCCAGGACAGCTCCTAGGGAGTCTTCAATAACAGAAATATATAAAATCAGGGGTTTCCCAGGAACGGTGGTTGCAATACTGGGGGATTAGACAAATAAACCTTTAGATCCTCGTAGGCCTTTTGACATTGCTCATTCCATTCAAATTTGGCTCCCGCCTTCAACAGCTCGTAGAATGGGCGGCATCTTTGTAAATGTTGAGATATGAATCTCCGAATAAACTGCAAACACCCAATCAATCCTAGAAGCTCGGTAATGTTCTTAGGCGGCGGCATATCCATATCGGCCTTTGCTTTTTTTGGATCAATTTGAATCCCACGCTTACTAACTATGAAACCCAGTAACTTTCCTGATGATACTCCAAACACACATTTCCTCAGATTCATTTTCAATTCATACTCCCTAGCCCTCTGTAACACCTTGGCCAGGATAGCGGGGTGTTCTTCCTTTGACCTCGATTTCACCAAGATATCATCCACATAGGCTTCCATATAGATGTGCATCATATCATGGAAGATTGCCATCATTGCCCGTTGGTATGTGGCACCCGCCTTCCTCAGCCCAAATGGCATGACCACGTAGCAGTAGGTGTCCCAGGGCGTGGTCAACGAGGTCTTTTCTTGATCTTTCGGAGCTAGATGGATTTGGTTATATCTTGAATAACCATCCATAAATGAGAGGGCTTCGTACCCAGCCGTGTTGTCCACCAACACGTCAATATGAGGAAGCGGGAAATCATCTTTAGGACATGCCTTATTCAAGTCCCTAAAGTCGATGCAAATTCAAACTTTTCCATCCTTTTTCATCACAGGGACTATATTTGCAACCCATTGTGGGTATAAAACAACTCTAATAACCTGGCCTTATGTAATTTATCGACTTCTTATTTTTTCCTCAAGGCCATATGGGGGTGAAATGTTCTTGACTTTTGCTTAACGGGCGTTGCCCCTGGTTTGAGTACAAGTCTTTGTTCCACCAGGGCAGGGTCAAGACTCGGCATGTCCTCATAGGACCAGGCAAATGAATCATTATACTCCCTCAGGACCTTGACTAACTCCTCTTCGACCTGAGGAGGGAGGTTAGCGGAGATGATTATGAGCCTGGGATCCTCTTTTGTTCCAAGATTAATTTCTTTCGTGGGTTCATCCACTGCCGACGATGGTTCATCAAATCTCTTCAAACCCTGTGCATACAAATAGGCAGTGTCATCCACGTTGCTATCCTCATAATCAATCGGGTCCTTCCCATCTATGATCTCATAAACACCTAATCCATCATTGCTCCATATCCCGTCTAGCTCCTCATCATCCTCCAGGACGATGGCTGTTTATACAAACTTAGGGCATTTAAGGAGGGTGTGGCAACGCTGAGCAAGATCTTAGAGGAACCTATCAGGGATGGATTTAGAGTGACACATCATCGGGCACACCACAAGCGTGGATGGACTAGAGATCTCAGAACAAGATCCTACTTCGATTGACTCTACCAACTCTACTTCCCTAGACTCAACAAGCCCTACATCTAACCTAGAGGATAGAAAATCTAATGGCAGGGAAACGAGGGCCTCATGCCCTTGGGAAGAGGACTGATAAAACATAGCGTAATCCTCCACTGAAATCTCCGTTTTAAAGTTGGTGTTTTTTTTTTGAGACTGGTGGAGACCATACAACAACATGGATCAGAGGGGGAGGAGGAAGTGTAAGAGGATAGAGATACGGGAAGAGAACATCGAAAAAGGGGTCAGAGGAGGAAAACCACATGGTGGAGAGATCAACGGGTGGGCGGTGCCCACATGAACATGGCACAATCAGCACTTCAGTTGGCATTTCCATGAAAAATGGAGCAATCATGATAGGAGGTGAGCGGGGTATGGACTCTAGCTTTTGAAAAAAAGAAGTAAGATGGGAAGGAGACCAAGAAAAGGCAATAAGGGAGCTCCCCCCTTCCCGTGGACTTTGAGGTGGCTTTGCTGGCACGTACTTCACAAGTTGCATCTCGGGTTTTCTCAAATCTTCTTCTTCATGGAACATCTTGGCAAAGGCTTCAGAAAAATCCATGGCATCTTCAATCGGCCCCCTTTGCAGCAACGGCGGCTCGATCACTGTGCAAGCAACATTTTCTTTCTCTTTCTGGCAAGGCGGCGTCTTCAGAGTGCTGGGCTGTAATGGCCCCTTTACAAAATGTTGGCGATAGTCCCAGGTCAGTGGTCATGAGTCTGCCAATACTGATAATGATGACTCTCGGTAGTTGAAGCCTCTTCTACTCATTTTTCTGCCCCTTGGGACGGGTTTAGTCCGCCCCTGTAATTGAGCGCCGAGGCCCATGCCCGGCTGAAAGCCCAATTTTAGTATCATATTCTAGCATTTGGAATCTTTTATCTTAGACTTGGCTTTGACATTAACCGGTGTAGTGATGGACTTGCGTGGCGCATATGCCCATGGAAAATCCAAGTCCAATACTGACAGGACCGGCTTGTTACTCGGCCAAAGAGTTGGCAGAACCTTGTTGGAGATGGCTTCAACAGTGTGTACCATGGAGATGCTCTTCACCTTCACCAACCACCCCTGGAATGAGAACTTGAGGCACTGGTAGGCAGTAGAGGGCACGACATGAAGACTGTCGATCCACGACCGACCCAAAATGGCCTTGAACATTGGATCAATATCTAACACATAAAATTCTACGGGCATCGATAGTGGCCCGAGATCGGCTTGGATAGTAATCACCCCATGGCACGCTCTCCTGGAGTTATCATAAACTGCTATAGTTGTTGGAGTTGGCCTCAACAATTCTTAAGAAATATTACAGGCGCGGAGGGTGCTGAGTGGACAGACATTTATAGAGGCCCCGGTGTCAACCAAAGCCACATCTATAGACACCTTATTCAAGGTGATGGAGATGCAGAGCGGCATTTGGCATGCCTCGGGGGGTGCCAATTCAGTCTCAGAAAACATGATGGCTGACCCTTTCATCACTGTTGGTAGGGCCGATGGAAGGTTGTCCACTGCCATGTTGTAATACCCTTAGTGTTTCGGATCTTTATCGGAGAGCTTTCGGATCGCTTTTGGGGGTCTTGAGTTGTGTTTTACGATCCACGTGGGTTTTTCTCCCGTATAAGTTATGGAACCTTGTGGTGAGTTTATTGTTGAGTTCATCGACTCGAGGACGCTATAGTTACGTTGTGCTCCTTCCGAGGATCGTTTAGACTATTTTTTCGTATTTTTCTGAATTAGTGCATTTTCAGGCTAAAAATCAAATTTTTACAAAAATTAGGAAATTCCTAATTTCCTTTTCTTTTTAACCCTTTCTCTCTCCTTCCTCTCTCTTCAGCGCCGTTCACTCTCTCCCTCATGTTCTCTCTCCTCTCTTCTCCTCTCTCTGCGGGGCACGCGACCGTGGCGAGGTGGGCGAGGCAGGAACGTTGTGGAGTTGTCGTGGAGCGTGCTGGTGTGAAGGATGGAGCGTGATGTTGGCGCGGTCCCTCGGTGGATTCAAATCTGACGTGGTTTGGTTCGTGCGATCGATTTCGGCGTGGTTTTGTAGCAACCCTGGTAAATTAAAGGACTAGAAAGTCCAAATAAAATTAAAATATATAAATATATATAATAATTAAACGAGGCCTGGACCTTATACATAACCCTCTTACGTTCTGAAAGGTCTTACGAAATGGACTCATAGACCTTACCATTATATTATAATACGTTTAAGAATAACATGTTATTTTTAAGTATCCATTAGATGCACAAAATAATTTTATTTGAATTAAGAATCATTAAATCTTGAAGAAAGTGTCAATTTATATTTTATTACTAATTTAGAAATTTTAATATTCCACATTTACTAAATTATAAGTTTATTAGAAGGGAGAATGATATATATATATAAGATTTAAATACATTAAAGATATATAAAGGATAAAAGAATGGATATATATATAATTTCGATATTTTCAAGGGCAATGAGAAATGACCAAAACTTAAATGACGCCTCTTGGTATAGGCGTATATAACGTGAAAAAACGACTTACAATAAGTCGTTATTTCTAAATTAATAAAAGTCAAATAAAGTATATAGTTAAGGATATTATAAAAGAATAGGGGTATATATACGATATCGGTCTTTTGGAGGTCAAATAGAAAAGGCAAAAATTAATTGACGCCAACACCTACGAGCGTCAATTTCATAAGAAGTGACTTTGGACAAGTCGTCATTTCAAAAATAATGAATAGTGCAGTTTTTTTGACTAAAGAATTTTGGAAAAATAATTATATAAAAAAATAGAGAAAAATGGAAAATTAATCCCCTTAAAATTTTCCACCTAGATCACATCCAGAAAAAAAGATAAAAATCCAGAAAGAATTAAAGGGAAAGAATTGAAGACTTCATGTGTGGGCGTCAATTTAAAAATAACGCCTCAACCTGAGGCGTCAATTTCAAACTTTTCGTTTGTGTTATGTTCGAACGAGGATATGATCTCGGGTAAGTTTTAAGATTTTGCTACGTGTATAATCAAGTTTAGTAAGGACTCTATCAAGGAAATTTTAGTTCTAATCGAATTCTAACCTTATTGGGTTCCTGAAAACCTATAAATACCCCTCCCATCGAGCCACCCTGAAGGCTCTTTTCTTCGTCAAAAACTTATTGCTGCTGTTCCGAGCGTGAAGAATATAAGGGAGTTCTTCTTCTCCCTCTGTGGTGGGGATTCCATCTTCTTTCTCTTCAAACCTGATTGTAGAGAACGTGAAGAACGTTAATATGTTCTTCATCTTTCTTCTCCAGATTGTCTACAATGAAGTAGTGCTGCTGATTGCTTCATCCTCCGAAGGCTGCTCCTGTCGTGATGTAAGAAGAACGTGGGAGAACTCTTCGGCTGCTGCTCTTATTATTATCATCCTGCAGTTTCTCCCGACGAACAACTACTCTCGTTATATTGGCTTCTTGATACTCTGTTAGAAACAGAGTATCGTATTTTCTTCAACTCTTCACGTTTGCCAAACCAAGTCAACCCAGGTAGGTTTTCTCAAGGGTTATGCCAAATTGAGTTAGTAATAAATCCTCGCATGCATTTAGTTTGATAAAGATCAATAGGGAAGTTTCTGTTTTTACTGATTTCTACATTTACAGTAAGAGACGCCCTTGCTTAAGGCGTTATTTTAATTTAACGCCTTGCGAATAGTCGTCAATTACACTATTCAATTAATAATTACGCATGATCAAAATTTAATAACTATGAATCCTGATGAGTTAACTAATGCATGATTATATTAGTAAATTCCTGCTATTTTTCTCTATCTGTCCATATCTCTAGATTCTTGATTGAAAATACCCCAAAATCCATGTTATTGACCTATGACTATAAATAACGACCATGCTAATGCCGTCAAATTGAATGGACGCCCTCACCCACAGGCGTCAACTTAGTGAGATACCCGGTGAAATCCACTTGATTATTGAAATTACAACATATACCATGCCATCAGTTTTATATAAGACGCCTGTAACTAAGGCGTTATTCGTAGAATTAATGACTTAAGCAAAGTCATCCATTGCATAATATCTAAAAATTGAGATTTTTATATATATTAAACTTGTATGTAACGACTGAGTGAACAGTCGTCATAATGTGAACTGACGACCCAGAGAAGGGCGTCAATTCATAAAATGAAGACTTGACCCAAGACGCTATTTTCCTGGTTTCTGATTTTCGTAAGTTATATATATATATATATATATATATATATATATATATATATATGTATATATATATATGTATATATATATATGTATGTATGTATGTATATCTTTATAGGCACTATATTCCAGTCCGTGAATATAGTCCCATGTTTCACGTTGTTTTATCGAGTACACACTATTTCTCGGTGATAGATGAACTCTCCGCGGGACATTTCGTTCCTTCGGACTGGTGACTTTATCATAGAGACCTCCGTAAGACTCCGCTAGCTTTGGATTCCCTCAAAGTAGTCGAGCTGGTTGTACTATTAAATCCCATGACACTACTTAATCGCCATGTCACTCTAAAGAAACATGGTGTACCGGCCCTCACGACATGCTGCTTGTATGTCATGAGAATATTCTTGAAATAATGGGATGGGTAATCCATACCATTCATATCCTTTAAGAATAGTGTGCCGTACTTGTGTACACTAATTCTATCTACCTTATCATGTACAAGAACAAGCGATCATGTTCATATGGACGCTTACTCGTATTGTCATGGCACCCAAGTAAGGGAGCCTATTCAACCTATTTTTATCGATAATCGTGATTATACCATTATTATCGTCATTATACCACATGTTCAAATCCTTGAAATGCTATTCCCCAAAGATCTACCTTAAAAGTTCATACAAGTTTATTCCTTGAAATTCCATATTGGCTATAACTATAGTGGATGTCGAAAAATACACGATCAATGCCTGCGCATATAGGGCCCGATCGGGTCCTGGGAGGAGCACTCAAAAGTACTAGTGCCCATGGGAGTTGTAATGATCACAGTATGGCATTGTACCGAAGTGCATGACTAGCTTGATTAGACATTCCACAATCTCGTACTCGACTTGACATGACATGACTTGCGTGACCTGGAATGGATATTTATATTCTTGCTTGAAACATGATAGCCAAATTCCCGACATGACATGATGAATATACTTGCTTGGATATCTTGACATTCATTGATATAAGTTCTTGAAAGACATGCTAGTTCACTCAATTATCTCTTGTTATACTCTCTCTCTCTTGTCATTTTACGCAAACATGCATAGCTTTATTGCATTCATGTAACATGTAATTTACTTAAAGCAAGCTAGCTCTTGAGATATAATTCCTACTGAGCGTTCGCTCATCTAGTGTTTTCCCCTATTTTTCAGGTAAGTCCGATGACGAGACTCAATCGGATGGGGAAGGTCAAGAGTGAAGGGATTAGAGCTACTCCGTCTATCCAAGCGTCTACTAATCTTATCTTTCTAAATTTCTTGAGTCAACCATTGTACTTTTCCTTTTATTGGGTCTTAGCACTTTCCTTAAGTGGATTGTAATATAAGTTCCTTTGAGGTTGTGATTGAATAAAGGACTGGGTTATCTTTACTTTTGCGCACTCTGTCTTTGTGTTGAATACACTAATGCTCTGATTGACATGATCGATATAAACTCGTCATGCATCTTCGGGTTCCTTCCGCGCTCGGGGCGTGACAGTTTTTATGGTATCAGAGCCTAGGATATTCAATTCCTAGGAAACCCAAGTCCAAGGATAGGTTTAAACCTTTAACCGGTGAGATTGGTTAGAACCAAGGGTTAAGTTAACTTAGAATCAAAACCTTTGAACATCATCACATATTAATATAGTTATTGTAATTGTAGGACAATGGCTGCCAAACGTGCTCAGTGGCGCAACATGCAACGCACTCTGCAAGGCATGACCCAGACACTTCAACAAGTGGCACAAGGAGGTGCACATCGTGGAGCAGGAAATCTCCACCAAAGCTTCAAGAACATGAACCCGCCTAAGTTCATGGGATCCACTGATCCAGATGATGCTGAGCACTGGATCCGGGAGACCAAACGTATCTTTCGGGTTATGCAGTGCACGGACCAAGAGAAGGTCTTATTAGCAACATTTCAATTGGAAAGGGACGCCCGCTGTTGGTGGGAGTCGGTGGAAGCTACATTAGATCAAGGACAAGTTACTTGGGAGGAGTTTGTTGAACATTTCAACAATAAATATTTTTCGGACCGAGTCTAGGAGAAGAAGGCCGCCGAGTTCGCCGCACTTAAACAACGATCTTTGTCGGTGGCTGAGTATGAGGCACAATTTGCCCGGTTGTCTCGATATGCTAAACATCTAATTAGTACCGAGAAGATGAAAGCTAGGAGATTCCTAAATGGGCTCAGACCCCAATATATCATACAGCTGGCCCCGATGGACATACAAGTCTATTCGGAGATGGTACGACGAGCCCAGCTACTGGAGGATGCCACGGAACTATCTGATAGGATCCGTAGGAGAGACAAGAAGGAGTATGTTACTAGTTCCGGCACTTTCAAACCCAATTTCAACAAGAAAAGGCCAAGTAACGGAGGAGGGTCTTCTCAGGAGAAGAAAGTCAAAAAGATTAACAAGCCATTCTCCATCACCACCACACCTTCTAAAGTGGTGTGTAGACACTTTGACAAGGCCGGACATAAGGCCGAAGAATGTTGGAGGAAACTTGGAGCATGTCTCCATTGTGGGAGCCGTGATCATCGGATTCCCGACTGCCCCCTACTTAATGATCAAGCCGGTGATGGGAAGCGCTCGGTGACAAAGAATGCGCGTCTCCAAGCTATTAAGGAGGCAGAATAAGACGAAGGCGGACTGGTAGAAGGTACACTGAAAGTTTGTTCCAAGTCTGCACATGTCTTATTTGATACGGGTGCATCACATTCTTTTATTTCCAAAATGTTTGCTGATCTATTACCTATGGAACCGGAATGGATAAAAATAGTTTTATCTACTCCTATCGAAAACGAAACCGATATTACTCATCATTATCAGAACTGTGAAGTCTTGGTAAAGGGTAGAAACTTTCCTGTCAACCTAATATGCCTAGATTTAAAGGAATATGATGTCATATTAGGAGCAGATTGGTTATCCATGTATCAGGCAATGGTGGATTGCCGTAATAGCAAGGTTACTTTCAAGGAATTCCCGGAACTAGCATATACTTGTCCAAAGAGTCGAAACAAGTCACCTCTCATTTCGACTCTCCGAGCTAGCAAGCTAATAAGGAAGGGATGTGTATCTTTGCTTGCGTTTGTCACCATTAAGGAGACTAAGGAGACTAAGCTAGAAGACATCCTTGTAGTGCAAGAATTTTCGGACGTGTTTCCGGAAGATTTGCCTGTATTACCTCCACAAAGAGAAGTGGCCTTCACCATCGACTTGGTCCCTGGTGCTGGTCCAGTTTCTAGGGCACCATATAGGATGTCTCCCGCCGAACTCAAGGAGTTAAAGGAACAATTGATGGAACTTCTCAAGAAAGGATTTATTAGACCAAGCACTTTCCCGTGGGGAGCACCTGCGCTATTTGTAAAGAAGAAAGATGGATCCATGAGGTTATGCATCGACTAT
This sequence comes from Amorphophallus konjac, assembly GCA_022559845.1. NCBI lineage: Eukaryota > Viridiplantae > Streptophyta > Magnoliopsida > Alismatales > Araceae > Amorphophallus > Amorphophallus konjac. Next base: position 261,826,646 of record CM040121.1, read on the forward strand.
CGACAGTTGAATCATCTCACTATCAAGAATAAATATCCACTGCCGAGGATTGATGAGTTATTTGATCAAATATCTAGGTCCAAGTATTTTTCGAAGGTTGATCTCAGGTCGGGATATCACCAACTAAGGATCAAGGATGATGACATTTATAAGACCGCATTCAGAAGTAGGTATGGGCACTATGAATTTGTTGTTATGCCTTTTGGACTAACAAATGCCCCTGCTGCCTTTATGCAGTTGATGAATAGTATATTCAGACCTCATCTAGATCAGTTCGTAGTGGTTTTCATTGATGATATACTGATCTATTCAAAGACCAAGGAAGAGCACGAGGAGCATTTGAGGATTGCATTACAGATATTGAGGATGAATCAGTTATATGCCAAGCTCAGCAAATGTGAATTCTGGTTAGAAGAAGTATCTTTCTTGGGGCATGTTATATCAAAAGACAGTTTATCCGTAGATCCATCAAAGGTTGAAGCCGTCAGGAATTGGGAAAGACCAACCAATGCTGGCGAGATCCGAAGTTTCTTAGGTCTTGCAAGCTACTATCGGCGATTCATCAAGGATTTCTCCAAGATCGCCGTACCACTCACTAGGCTAACTCGCAAGGAGATCCGTTACGAATGGAGTGAGGAATGTGAAAGAAGATTCCAAGCTCTCAAAGATCACCTAACTACTGCCCCGGTTTTAGCTTTACCAGTTGAAGGCGAGAGATTAGAAGTATACACCGATGCATCTGGCATTGGCCTCGGATGTGTTTTAATGCAACAAGGGAAAGATATAGCCTAATCTTCTCGCCAATTGAAGAAGCACGAGGAGAACTACCCAGTTCATGACTTAGAATTGGCTGCGGTAGTGTTTGCACTGAAGATATGAAGACATTATTTATACGGAGTGCAGTTTATTGTATACTCTGACCATAAAAGTCTTAAGTATCTCTTCTCTCAGAAGGAATTAAATATGAGGTAAAGACGTTGGCTAGAATATCTCAAGGACTTCGACTTCACTATACAATATCATCCTGGAAAGGGTAATCCTGTAGCCGATGCCCTCAGTCGAAAGCCGAGAGCACTATTAGCCAATTGTATGATTCAGGAGTGGAAGTTGCTAGAACAGTTCTCTAAACTTGATATAAGCATAGACAAGGATAGTAGGTGTGTCACATTATCCCATATGAGCATACTGCCAGACTTACTATCCGAGATACAAGGACTTCAAGATAGTGATCCCGTACTAGTAGAAATCAAAGACAAAATAGAAGAACAAACTGATTTCAAGATAGCCTCGGATGGAAGATTGATGTTCCGGAATAGGACATGTATACCAAATTGTCCAGAGCTAAAGAAGAAAATCTTAGATGAAGCTCACAGATCGAAGTACACAATTCATCCAGGGTCTACCAAAATGTACCAAGATTTGAAGAGGACCTTCTGGTGGCCCAATATGAAAAGACAAGTAGCAGACTTTGTGTCTCGTTGTCTTACGTGTCAACAAGTCAAGGCAGAACACCAAAAGCCTACAGGAAAGCTACATCCTCTTGATATTCCCAAATGGAAGTGGGAGGATATCGGTATGGACTTCATTATGGGTCTGTCTAAATCAAAATGAGGACATGATGGAATATGGGTTATCATCGACCGATTGACCAAGTCAGCACACTTCTTGCCAATCAAGAGCCGATGGTCAGTTGATATTCTTGCTGCATTGTACCTTAAGGAGATAGTCAGGTTACATGGAGTACCTGTCTCAATCGTGTCTGATAGAGACCCCCGTTTTACTTCTCACTTTTGGAAGGGTCTACAACATTCACTAAGGAAGAGACTTAACTTTAGTATAGCTTTTCATCCTCAAGCGGATGGTCAGACTGAGAGACCAATCAGGTGGTTGAAGATATGCTCAGAGCTTGCATCATTGATTTTGGTGGAAGCTGGCATGATCACTTACCTTTGGTTGAATTTGCATACAATAATAGCTACCAGGCAAGTATTCAAATGGCACCTTTCGAAGCTTTATACGGAATGAGTTGCCGATCGCCTTTGTGCTGGGATGAAGTTGGCGAGAAACAACTATTAGGTCCAGACATGGTAAGGTATACCACTGAAAAGATTCAGTTGATTAGAGAAAGACTTCAAGTTGCTCAGTCTAGACAGAAGGCTTATGCTGATACACGAAGAAGAGATCTCAAATTCCAAGTGGGAGATCACGTATTTCTCAAGATATCACCTGGACGTGGAATAAGGAGATTTGGTGTTAAGGGCAAGCTTACACCAAGGTTTATCGGACCTTTTGAGATACTAGAAAGAGTTGGCGAGGTTGCTTACCGCGTCGCTTTACCTCCTTAATTGTCTGAAGTTCATAATGTATTCCACATATCAATGTTGAAGAAATATGTACATGATCCGTCACATATCATTGATCATGGAGACCTGGTGATTCAAAAGGATCTTACATATGAACAAAAGCCCATGAAGATCCTCGATCGTGAGGTGCGAACATTAAGGAACAAAGTGATTCCCATGGTTAAGGTGCAATGGAGTAAATGTTCAGAACACGAAGCCACATGGGAGACTGAGGAGTCTATGAGGAAACGATTCCCAAACTTATTCTAAAAAGGTATGTACTCTACACTCTCCACATCTATACGCGATTGAAGTTGAGGACCAAATTCTTTTAAGTGGGGGAGTGTGTAGCAACCCTAGTAAATTAAAGGACTAGAAAGTCCAAATAAAATTAAAATATATAAATATATATAATAATTAAACGAGGCCTGTACCTTGTACATAACCCTCTTACGTTCTGAAAGGTCTTACGAAATGGACTCATAGACCTTACCATTATATTATAATACGTTTAAGAATAACATGTTATTTTTAAGTAGCCATTAGATGCACAAAATAATTTTAATTGAATTAAGAATCATTAAATCTTGAAGAAAGTGTCAATTTATATTTTATTACTAATTTAGAAATTTTAATATTCCACATTTACTAAATTATAACTTTATTAGAAGGGAGAATGATATATATATAAGATTTAAATACATTAAAGATATATAAAGGATAAAAGAATGGATATATATATAATTTCGATATTTTCAAGGGCAATGAGAAATGACCAAAACTTAAATGACGCCTCTTGGTATAGGCGTATATAACGTGAAAAAACGACTTACAATAAGTCGTTATTTCTAAATTAATAAAAGTCAAATAAAGTATATAGTTAAGGATATTATAAAAGAATAGGGGTATATATACGATATCGATCTTTTGGAGGTCAAATAGAAAAGGAAAAAATGAATTGACACCAACACCTACGAGCGTCAATTTCATAAGAAGTGACTTTGAACAAGTCGTCATTTCAAAAATAATGAATAGTGCCATTTTTTGACTAAAGAATTTTGGAAAAATAATTACATGGAAAAATAGAGAAAAATGGAAAATTAATCCCCTTAAAATTTCCCACCTAGATCACATCCAGAAAAAAAGATAAAAATCCAGAAAGAATTAAAGGGAAAGAATTGAAGACTTCATGTGGGTGTCAATTTAAAAATAATGCCTCAACCTGAGGCGTCAATTTCAAACTTTCCGTTTGTGTTATGTTCGAACGAGGATATGATCTGGGGTAAGTTTTAAGATTTTGCTATGTGTATAATCAAGTTTAGTAAGGACTCTATCAAGGAAATTTTAGTTCTAATCGAATTCTAATCTTATTGGGTTCCTAAAAACCTATAAATACCCCTCCCATCGAGCCACCCTGAAGGCTCTTTTCTTCGTCAAAAACTTATTGCTGCTGTTCCAAGCGTGAAGAACATAAGGGAGTTCTTCTTCTCCCTCTGTGGTGGGGATTCCATCTTCTTTCTCTTCAAACCTGATTGTAGAGAACGTGAAGAACGTTAATAGGTTCTTCATCTTTCTTCTCCAGATTGTCTACAACGAAGTAGTGCTGCTGATTGCTTCATCCTCCGAAGGCTGCTCCTGTCGTGATATAAGAAGAACATGGGAGAACTCTTCGGCTGCTGCAGTTGCTGCCTCTTCGTTGGAAATTAAGAGCTGCTGCTCTTATTATTATCATCATGCAGTTTCTCCCGATGAACAACTGCTCTCGTTATATTGGCTTCTTGATACTCTGTTAGAAACAGAGTATCGTATTTTCTTCAACTCTTCACGTCTGCCAAACCAAGTCAACCCAGGTAGGTTTTCTCAAGGGTTATGCCAAATTGAGTTAGTAATAAATCCTCGCGTGCATTTAGTTTGATAAAGATCAATAGGGAAGTTTCTATTTTTACTGATTTCTACATTTACAGTAAGAGACGCCCTTGCTTAAGGCGTTATTTTAATTTAACGCCTTGCGAATAGTCGTCAATTACACTATTCAATTAATAATTACGCATGATCAAAATTTAATAACTATGAATCCTGATGAGTTAACTAATGCATGATTATATTAGTAAATTCCTGCTATTTTTCTCTATCTATCCATATGTCTAGATTCTTGATTGAAAATACCCCAAAATCCATGTTATTGACCTATGACTATAAATAACGACCATGCTGATGCCGTCAAATTGAATGGACGCCCTCACCCACAGGCGTCAACTTACTGAGATACCTGGTGAAATCCACTTGATTATTGAAATGACGACATATACCATGCCGTCAGTTTTATATAAGACGCCTATAACTAAGGCGTTATTCGCAGAATTAATGACTTAAGCAAAGTCGTCCATTGCATAATATCTGAAAATTAAGATTTTTATATATATTAAACTTGTATGTAACGACTTAGTGAACAGTCGTCATAATGTGAACTGACGACCCAGAGAAGGGCGTCAATTCATAAAATGAAGACTTGACCCAAGGCACTATTTTCCTGGTTTCTGATTTCCGTGAGTTATATATATACATACATACATACATACATATATATATATATGTATATACATACATATATATATATATGTATGTATGTATGTATGTATATCTTTATAGGCACTATATTCCAGTCCGTGAATATAGTCCCATGTTTCATGTTGTTTTATCAAGTACACACTATTTCTCGGTGATAGATGAACTCTCCGCGGCACATTTCGTTCCTTCGGACTGGTGACTTTATCATAGATACCTCCGTAAGACTCCGCTAGCTTTGGATTCCCTCAAAGCAGCCGAGCTGGTTGTACCATTAAATCCCATGACACTACTTAATCGCCATGTCACTCTAAAGAAACATGGTGTACCGGCCCTCACGACATGCTGCTTGTATGTCATGAGAATATTCTTGAAATAATGGGATGGGTAATCCATACCATTCATATCCTTTAAGAATAGTGTGCCGTACTTGTGTACACTAATTCTATCTACCTTATCATGTACAAGAACAAGCGACCATGTTCATATGGACGCTTACTCGTATTGTCATGGCACCCAAGTAAGGGAGCCTATTCAACCTATTTTTATCGATAATCGTGATTATACCGTTATTATCGTCATTATACCACATGTTCAAATCCTTGAAATGCTATTCCCCAAAGATCTACCTTAAAAGTTCATACAAGTTTATTCCTTGAAATTCCATATTGGCTATAACTATAGTGGATGTCGAAAAATACACGATCAATGCCTGCGCATATAGGGCCCGATCAGGTCCTGGGAGGAGCACCCAAAAGTACTAGTGCCCATGGGAGTTGTAATGATCACGGTATGACATTGTACCGAAGTGCATGACTAGCTTGATCTAGCTTGATTAGACATTCCATAATCTCGTACTCGACTTGACATGACATGACTTGCGTGACCCGGAACGGATATTTATATTCTTGCTTGAAACATGATAGCCAAATTCCCGACATGACATGATGAATATACTTGCTTGAATATCTTGACATTCATTGATATAAGTTCTTGAAAGACATGCTAGTTCACTCAATTATCTCTTGTTATACTCTCTCTCTCTTGTCGTTTTACGCAAACATGCATAGTTTTATTGCATTCATGTAACATGTAATTTACTTAAAGCAAGCTAGCTCTTGAGATATAATTCCTACTGAGCGTTCGCTCATCTAGTGTTTTCCCCTATTTTTCAGGTAAGTTCGATGACGAGACTCAATCGGATGGGGAAGGTCAAGAGTGAAGGGATTAGAGCTACTCCGTCTATCCAAGCGTCTACTAATCTTATCTTTCTAAATTTCTTGAGTCAACCATTGTACTTTTCCTTTTATTGGGTCTTAGCACTTTCCATAAGTGGATTGTAATAGAAGTTCCTTTGAGGTTGTGATTGAATAAAGCACTGGGTTATCTTTACTTTTGCGCACTCTATCTTTGTGTTGAATACACTAATGCTCTGATTGACATGATCGATATAAACTCGTCACGCATCTCCGGGTTCCTTCCCCGCTTGGGGCGTGACAGGTTTAGTCGCTTCGGCGCGCTAGAACTTCAGTGGAGATAGGGAGATGGATACCCTGCTTCTCTTCTGCGTTCCCTCGCAGTTTTGAGTTGAACGATGCAAGAACGAGCAAGTTCTGCTTCATTTAGGGCAAAGCATGCTTGGGGGGTGTGAGACGAGTTCGCCTTTCTTGGCGACAATTTCTAGCCTAATTAGTCTTATTTGGATCCCTGGAATGTTGGCATTTCATTCCCGCCAGTTTTGTTGTGATTGGTTGTCATTTGGGACCGGTGTGAGCCCGAGAACCCATGTGACTCATTTTGGGTCGATTTAGTAGAATCACCCGTTTCTTATCGTTTTGGCATGGTTTGCATCCCTTCCGGTCTGTGGAAGGTTTATACCGTGTTTAGGAATGTTTCCCCTTTGTTTTAGGGCGAACGGGACGTGGAAAGGCCAGATTTGGCCATTTCCCGGGTTTTCTCGCCGTGACGCCTTGGCGGTCCTTTCAAAGGCCGCAAGGGGTCGTCTGGCGGTCCAGTGGAGATCGCTAGGCTATGTGGTTTGTCAATTTCAGACTATGTTGGTTTAGGTCTTAGCGGTTGTGCGATAGACTGTTTGTGTTGGCTAGCGGCCCATTGGAGGACCGCTAAGCTCTGTGAAACGGTCTATTGGAGACCGTTAGGTTGTGTCTAGTAAGTCAGTTTAGCCAAGCGATCACGCGATAGATCGCAAGGCTGGTCTTGGCGGCCCTTTGGGAGACCGCTAAGCTTTGTTTATGTCGGTTCAGTGGGTTTTTAAGTCGGTTAGGGCTAGCGGTCCTGGCTCCGACCGCTTAGTGTTCTTGGCGGCCCTTTGGGTGACCGCTAAGCTCTGTTTGATCGGTTAAGTCGGTTTCACTGTTTGGAGTTTGACTGGGCGTAGCAGTCTAAGGCTTGACCGTTAGGGTTCCCCTCGCGGCCCTGAGGTAGACCGCATGCCCTTATGCTTTTTGTTTTCCATTATTTTGGCCTTCAATTGTCTTGGCTTGACCTTATGGTTTGCCCGTAGTCCTGTGGATGTCTTGGATGTCCTATGAGGGCTGTGACCATGTGGTAGGGTGGCCGGGGAGCACCATTATAACGAGTAGTGTTCCGTGCTGCTTCAGAGTCATTATTGGTTTCCAGTCAACCCGGTGTGATCCAGTGGTTGACATGTGAGCTTGTGAGTGTCTCGGTGATCCTGTACGGATCGAGACACGGTTTTGGGCGCCTTGAGGTACTATCTTACTGTTGAACATGTGTGCACCATGATTACTTTTATGATTTTGATGATGTCTACCTCTGTAGTCATTATACCTGCTTTTGATAATGTTAATATTCATATTTTAGGTCATTATACTTCCAGTGCCCAAGATCAACTGGATACGGATACACAGATATGAAGGCATATGACAATATTGAATGCACGAAAATCTAGCATATTTCAAGCATAAAAATCAAGCTGAATAGCATCACACATAAGGTCATTGCATATTCCTCATATGGTCAGTGCATATCTTGCCTTATGGATGGTTCAAGGTCGGTGCAACTTCTGGATAGCAAGCCACAAGATAATCCAAAGAATGGAGTGGAGTTGGCAAAAGTGAAAGCTCAATGACAGTTAAGGTCTATGCACAAAGAAGCATAACCAAGAGAACCCAAAGTCAAAGACTCAGTTGACATCTTCTAGACTGTCAAGGGTGATGCTACAGACATGAATGGGGTGCTAAAGAACTTAAGCGTCGGAGCTAAAGCAATTAACGGACCGACCCGGGAAAACCCGGGGTCTGCCCAGCTGGCGATCGACCGCCAGCACAGGGGCGGTCGACCGCCCCTGCCAGCAACCTCCAGGCTGCATCTCTCTCAGTGGCAGTCGACCGCCAGCCTAGTAGCGGTCGACCGAAAATTCCAGGGACTAATCTTCTACAGCGATTCTTAGTAGCGGTCAACTGCCAGAAGCTGCAGGTCGACCGCCAGCCCCGAGCCTTCAATGTTGACTTTATTTTCCACTTCGAGAAGGGCCATTCTCCATGGATTTCTTTAATCCTAAAGTCACCTAATCACCCATAAAATGTGGATCTGGTCTGGGGGATGTCCAAGGACCATTCAAAGGTTATAAAACACATGCAAGAGGGTTAGAAACCCTAGTTGATCATTTTGGAGAAAAGAGAGATGAAGAGAGGCTAGAGGAGCTCTAAGGAAGAAGAGGTACTGTAGCCGTGAATAGTACTCTGTGCAGCAGTTCTACATCCAATCCAAGGGATTAAAGCCTACATCTGAAGCCCTCAATCTCCAAGGAAGAAGAGAAGCAAGCAAGCTCACAAAGAAGATCAAAAGGAAGATCAAAGCTACATCCAAACCTCTTCATCAACTCAAGGGAAGATCAAAGCTACATCCAACATTCTTCTTCATCAACTGAAGGTGATTCAAGCTCATATCTCAATCCAGCAACCTCCAAGGAAGAGTAGAAGCAAGAAAGGCTATCAAGGTGAACCATTGAAGCTCATTTCTCAAGGGAGACCAAATCTGCATCCGTTATCTTCTTCATCAACTCAAGGTGATCCAAGGAAGATTATTTCACAAGGAAGAAGATATCGTTGAAGCATCATATTCAAGCTCCAACAATTTCAGACAAGATCTTTTCTCTTTGAGCATATCTTCATATCTTGTTTGAGCATTTTCATCTTGTTCCATTTTCATTTCTATCAATCTATTGAAACTGAAGATCGTCCCTATCGGTGGTTAGTCGGAAGGCAATCGAAAATTCTCCGATCTGCGGTATAGCCATCCCTGCCGACTTTGTGTGTAGGAAGACATAAAGATGGTTTTCTCTGTTCTGTGGTTTGGGACGTGTCCCCGGTCAAGCTGTGAGTCAGCAGGAAAGCCTCACCGGATTTTGGTGAGGGGTGGACGTAGGTTGCAGGGTTGCAATCGAATCACCTTAAAAATCTCTGTGTTGTGGGTTGTTCATCGCGTGCGATTGCTCTATATCTTCTACCCCCATTCACAGGTTCGTGTGCTTCTATACTTGGTTATCTTGTTTACACACTCAAGCACTCAGATTTACACTTTCGATTTTATCTGTGGTTTAATTGAGCTTAGCACTTTGACTGCATCCCTTGGGCGGCCTGCTGCACCCTTGCACAGAGGCGCTGAGGTGAAAGTATTTCTAAGTGTTTCCTTTGCTTAGACTCGCATGCACCTTGGTTGATCACCACTACATTCACATACATATGCACTTTGAGTGATCAACATAGCACACACGCACGCATGGTTGTTGCAAGCTATTTCATGCTCTAGTGTTATGCTTTATGATCCCTGCACTACAAGGCTTGTATCTCTCAAAGATCATAAATGTCCTTAAAGAAGAGTTGACGCTTCATCGCTTGTAATCCAAGTCTTTTCATTTGAGCCACTCTACTTAATTTTGTTGTGCATTGTGCCTAAGTGATTCATTCACTTTATAGGAGTGGTTCATGCTTTTGATAGCTAAGAGTTTTTAAATAGACCAAAGCTTTTGATAGGATCTATTCAACCCCCCTTTCTAGATCCGTTTGCACCTCGCGGGACCCAACAAGTGATATTAGAGCCTAGCTCTGCCATTCCCAGATCCTACGATCTGCAGGGAAAGATCCCCGTGTATACTATTTAAATGGCTTCATATGCTACACATGCTTCGATGGTTTCTCTGCCCATTTATGATGGTTCAGATTTTTCTACATGGGTAGGGAGAATGTTCATCTATGTTAGCTCCATAGATCCACAATTGTGGACTCTTATATACAATGGTCCTCATGAGCTGCCATCAAATTCAATTGATTGGTCAGCCAAACATGAGACCAAACATAATGATAATCTTCTTGCATATAACTTAATTATAACTATAGTTGATCTCAGACTAACTCATCTTGTGTCCTCCTGCAGCATAGCCAAGCAAGTACTGGACAAGTTGGTGAAGATACATGACGAGAAGGAACAAGAACAACAATGCTTCATGGCCGACCGTGCACAATAGTCCAGCAATACATCCTCATCATAGGTAAACTCTAATTCCGAGGAATTCACTTTTGAAGAGCTTATGGAAGCCTATGATGAGTTGATTACACAATACAAAAAGGTAAAAACTGAAAACAAAAATTTGAAAAAGGATCTCAAGAAAATCAACCAAAATGAAAGTTCGTTTTGTAAAAAGTGTTCTACTTTTGAAGAGCTTAACGACACTCTCCCTTTTGATCTAGATACGCATAAACAAAGCATTGCATGTCTAAGGGATGAAAATGAAAATCTTCATGGTGAAATCACTAGGTTGGAAGAAATTGTAATAAAACTTCAAAACCAACCTAAGTCAATCTCTAATGATCAAACTATGGCCGATGGGCGAATCTATCATGAGAGGTTGATTGAAGAAAATAAAAATTCTGTTTCATGCTCTGCTAATTTTACATGTGAAAAATGTTCATTCTTGAGAATCTTAAATGTTGGTCTCCATGATGATTTTGAATGGCAACAAAATCTGATTGATTCTCTGAAAGAAGAGAATAGAGAGTTGTTGGAAAAGAAAATTGAAAGTGAACAAGCTGAAGAAGAATTGCATGAAAAATTGGTTGCAAATGAAAAAGGTAAATCTGTCATTGATGATCACTCTGAAACATTGCATGCTTTAGAACAACAAAATCAAAATCTTAAAGTAATAAATGCCATGCTCAATGAGCAATTGGCAGCATGCGAAGAGGGCCTTGATGAATCTAAACAGCACATTTCCTCACTTGAAATTGAAATTCAAGGTCTGAATGAATTCCTGTCATTGTTTGCCCAAATCCAAGATTCCGGCTCACCGGAAGCCACCACTTCCTGTGGTCACCAAAAAGGGCATACTGCTCAAAAGAAAAGTAAAATTCAGCATGCTCATCCAAACATGCACCATAACATGTCCAATGCTAAATACTATGCTTTCCACAAGATGAATGTCCATTGTTATTATTGTGGTAAACATGGTCACACTGTGCATGATTGTTTTATCTTGAGAAATGATGAGCATAGAGCAAGACAGCAAGTGAAGGAGCAAGGAAAGAAACATGTCAACACTGGCAGAGGACCTACTCAGCAGATATCTGCGCAGAACTGCATGGGGAGTCAGAAGAGCTGACACTCCCATACAAGCAGGTCGACACTCTCCATGGCTTTAAACAAAGATCTTCCTCTTTGCTACTCTCATTATGGTAAGTCTGGCCCTACTGTCCAAGAGTGCTGGCACTTGAAGAAAAAGCATCACTTTCATGCCATGAAAGGTAAATCCCATGCTCATCCACAAAAATAAAATGCACATGCACATGCACATGAACATAAAAAGAATGCTCAATCTTTTGTGCGCTGTTTTTACTGTGGGAAAAATGGTCATGACATGTATGATTGTCATACAATGAGGAAGGATGATCTGATTTCCCTGAAACAGATGAACCACATTAGTGAATATGACAAAGCTGCTAACCCACAAGGACCTAAGCAATCTTGGGTACCTAAAAATTCCAAATGAGAATTTTGGGTGCAGGATGCCTTGGAGCTGAACAAAGGATCATAAGGTAAATAAAAGCTCAAGGCACATGTATGTACATAAACCTTTAAGTTCATTCATCTTGCATGTTTAGTCTTGACATGTAGATAGTGTATCATACGTCTGCCCAATGTCATTAGATTCTGCAAACTGAATTGCTCTTTGAAATGTAAAACCCCCATGGTGTGAGATGAAATTTTGAGCTAGATAACTTGCTCACACCATGCTTGATTTCAGCTATTTAATTCATGAAAAACTTGTTATGCTGATGAAGTTGATGTGATGATGAGTTGCTTAAGTCTTGCAATCAGCCACATGAAATGCTTAGATTTTGGTTTGATGATGCATATCATGGCTGCATTTTCAACTCGTTATTCATGTTAGCATTTTTCAAAATGGGTGTCTATTGGAATCATCATCAAGTTACATTCATGTGTGTTTGCATCATCTTGTAATCACACATACCTTAATGCACATCATGTTTAGAAGACACAAAAATGCACAATCATTTTATAGCATCTTCATTGCATTGTGTATTCACATAAGTCTTAGGCTGCATAATTCATCGCCAACCCATGCATGTACTCAGGGGGAGTCGGGGAGTCAACATCAATCTAGCTTGAATCATTTCACATCATTTCACTCTTGCACGGCCATGGTATATCAAATGTTGATGTATGGAAAGACAGGTTATGCTTGTCTAGAAGCACTCAATATGCGTGAGGTTTCACCTCCGCCACGTACCATGCGTCAATGTCGCATATAGGCCATAGAGTAAGCGGGAGTTGTTTCTTTACAGCATTCATGCATATGTTTCATCTTCATTCTATTAACATCATGGCATAGAATGCTTCTTCTCAGGGGGAGTTTGCCCATCATGAAAATCCAGTCAAAACGCTGCCTTGCAGTTCAACAGGTTGACCTCACTCCTTTGACAGGTCGACCCCACAGTTGTATCTACCTGAAAATTAATTCTGTCTAAGCTCCGGGTGTCGACATCACACAATGTCAGAGTCAACACCTCCTTGCACTTGATAACTTTATCTCTTCCATTCCAGTCTGAGCTCAGTGCATAACATCAGGGGGAGTGTTCACCATTGATTCTCAAGCTTCCACTCATATGTAACACTCTCTTTTTATATCAAACCACTGCATCATATTGCTAACATCCTTTTGTGGTTCAACTTGGATTCAAAGTGCCTTGAACTTCTTGGAAGATTCCCTATCTATTATTGAGGTTGTTTATCAGAGTAAATCTTCAAGAAGAATTTTCTTTAATAGAGTCTTGTGATTGTCTTGAACATGAATGATTTTGGTTTACCATTAATGATTTCTTGAGTCTTGAAGTTTGATGGTCTTGAAAATGTTTATGGTCGGACTTAATAGACTTAAACTAGTTTCTCATGTTTTAACTTGTTATGTCATCTTGAATCTGAAAGCTTATTTTGAGTACAAAGACATCCTTGATCGAGAAACATCAGCTAAGTATTGTTTTTAAACATTTGTTGAATCTGTTTATTTCAAAAAAGTGGCTACACTTAAAGTAAGCTCAAGGCAGAGCAATGGCACTGTTGCTGAGAAATATATCTCCTCATCAAAGAAAATGAGGTTCGATATGTCATGAGGTGACTATGCTATCTCTGTTCTAAGTGAGGCAAAATCGTGAGCTACACTGAGTAACTGGGGGTGCTTGCGTCTGGTAAACGTGCACACTCACGTCAAAAGGTGGTTGCTACACTTGACTACTCGTAAAATGATAACAATCATCTTTCAAATGATTTCAAAAGAAAAATCTGAATGTGTAGCACTCACGAATCAAATCTAAGTCATCTAAGTGTTTAGACTCAACACTTATTGTGGTCACTCTCAAGGGAACCGATGTAACTGAATGAGTAAGATAAGAGAAGGTTAATCTTGTTTTGACATGAATTTCTGGTTCACTATTATTAAATTTGCATGCAAATGTCTTCATGTGATTCTACTGAGTAGGCCAGAACTCATTAGCATTAAACCAATCTGAATGTAAGAGCTGGTTCATTTGGGTTCTATAACTGAAAATTCTGAAAAATCCATAACTCTAATTTATGAACTTGGTTTCAGATTAAAAAACCTTCATTCTCTCTTGAGAAGTCATATCTTGATGCTCCTTGTTGTTTGCCTTCATCTGCCATATCTACATAACTTATTCAGGCTGCCGTGATTACATCACCTTGGTACATCCAACAAGTGGTATCATCTTGATGCTCCTTTCAAGTCGTATCCAAAATTATTGGTGTCCTCTGTCAAGTGATATCACATTGCTTTCTCATTCATTGGCATGTGGCATAAGTCTTAGCATCATTAGCATCATGCTTTCATGCAATAGGGTGGCATGCACGTCTTAACTTCATACAATTGTAGCTTGCATTTATCATTTCCATGCATTGCATAGAAAATCCAAAAAATCTGAAAACTAGAAAAACCACTAAAAATTTTACAAAATTTGAAATCACAAAAGTGCTCCTTTGCTACTCTATCCATCTCCTATTTGTGAAATTGAATCATGCTGCTGTGACTCCACCTCTCACACTTACATTATCTTTGCCAAGCCACGAGACACCACCATGTTCGTCCTATAACTAGCTTTCCACAATTGGTTGTTCTCTTTGGTTATCTTGTTAGCTTTAATAAGTGTACAACCATTGGCATGTATTTCCACATCATTTTCTGGACTGTTGCCTGCAATGACATGTTTAGTATATCTTTCTCTTCTCTGGATCTTTTGATGTTGTCAAAGGGGGAGAAGTTTATGTGAGTCATTAATCAAAGAATGTGGTAAGATTATGTGAGTCATTAATCAGAATGCACTATGTGTGTCAAAGGGGGCGAGAACCATGTGAGTGACTCATAGTTGCCATCATCAAAAAGGGGGAGAATGTTGAACATGTGTACACCATGATTACTTTTATGGTTTTGATGATGTCTGCCTCTGTAGTCATTATACCAGCTTTTGATAATGTTAATATTCATATTTCAGGTCATTATACTTCTAGTGCAAAAGATCAACTGGATACGGATACACAGATATCAAGGCATATGACAATATTGAATGCACGGAAATCTAGCATGTTTCAAGCACAAAAATCAAGCTGAATAGCATCACACATAAGGTCATTGCATATTCCTCATATGGTCAGTGCATATCTTGCCTTATGGATGGTTCAAGGTCGGTGCAACTTCTGGATAGCAAGCCATAAGATAATCCAAGAAATGGAGTGGAGTTGGCAAAAGTGAAAGCTTAATGACAGTTAAGGTCTATGCACAAAGAAGCATAACCAAGAGAACCCAAAGTCAAAGACTCAGTTGACATCTTCTAGACTGTCAAGGGTGATGCTACAGACATGAATGGGGTGCTAAAGAACTTATGTCACGCCCCGAACCGATAGCAGCGGAACGTGTCGTTTGCCCGAAACGTGACAGTTAAACAATCATGTCAATCAGAGCATAGTCATTTCGACAAAACACAATTTGGACAAATAACAAATTTCATTTCAAATATAAGTTCTTTACATATTCGGGCCCATAATAAAGGAAAAGACTCGATCAAGAAAAACTACAATGAGACATAAGACGCAAGATAACCAGACTAGACGATTCATCTAGATGTCAGAGTTCTCTTCACTCTTGCCCTTGCCCATCATGTTTGGTCTCGTCGTCACTAAGGTCATTACCTGAAAAACATTGGAAAACGCAGGATGAGCGCACGCTCAGTAGGACTTAATATCTCATGCTTCTAAGCGAGCTTTAAGTCAATTACAGTTTAACATACTCATGCAGGTCATGCAAGATATAGAAATCGATAACTATAATGACACGAAATAAATTCAAGAAATATAAGAAACAAACGAGTAAGCAAGATGCTAGATACACTCATGAAGAGTAAGGACAATGACAATCAAGAGAGTATAGCAAGATCTTAACAAGTACTTTCTCAAGCTAGGTAAAGAGCATTCATGAGGAAATATAACATTCATCTCTCTATGACGAACACTATCACAAGAGCTTCAATGTATCCATTATTGTGAAGGATCTTTGTGACAAGATAACTAGTACTATCAATGAGATAATTCAAGAACATTTATGATGATCGATATAGAAGTAGAACAATTACTTCTACAAGCATTCTATACCATTTGCCAAGACACTAAGGGAATATCACGACGATATGATAACCCCTCCAATAAGGCAAATCAAGATCTTTTCATGACGAACAATAAGTTGTAGAAAGGTGTACTATGATGGCAATTACTCCCGATCATCACTATCACGAGAGCGTTTGCACATCTAGCACTATATAGGATTGGCCAATGCACTAAGGGGAAAATCACGACGATATGACCACCCCTCATGGAAATAGCACTAGTTAGTATTTGGTCGCACACTTAGGAGTTCTCACGACTGTATAATTACCCCTAAATGCCAATAATCGAGTTAGTGAATGCCTGCACCCGATCATCGTATACCGGTAACGTTTGGACTTTACCTCGCCCAAATAGGGTCATATCAGGACCCGTAGCATTTAAAATGTCATTTTTAGTGGGACCCATACCCCTGACATTTAGTCTAGACTAATTCCATATTAATGGCCAAGAATTTCAAGGATCAAGCATGTACGAACAATAGGGTAGATTTCATTGAAGAGAGATTCAAGATAGACCTCGATAAGTCTAGAACGGTGGCACGCAAAAAAACCGAGAGAATTCGAGAAACCTGAGAGATTGGCGTCATGTCAGAGTGCCATATACTTAAGAAGTCACACCCACAGTGGTGGTCACTCACTCTCTGAACAAAGCATTGAGGAATTGGTGCCTCCACAATACGGTTGCTCTTACACTAAGCGCCCGCCAATAAGGTCACCCCTTCAACACGCTCATGACAGAAAACGGGGATAACCAATGTAGTCGCTAATCAAATGACTAACCGGGTTCCATGATTCTTGTGGTACAACCAGCTCAGTCGGCCTTGAGGGAATCCAAGGCTGCGAGGAGACTTACGGAGGTCCCAATGACTAACTTGCCAATCCGAAGGAACGGAATGTCCAACGGAGGGCCCGTATGTCACCGAGAGTTGATGGGCAATCGATAAAACGTGGGACTATACTCACGGACTGGAATATAGTGCCTATATATATATATATAAATCCAAGTTTAAAAAAAAATCAGATGACAGGAATTGGTGCCTTAGCCAATGTCTTCAATTCATTAAGTAGCGCCCTGTTCAGGGGCGCCTTTTAACAAATTGAAGACTATCAAAAGAGTCGTCAATTTATGTATGTATTTTTGTATATAAGTATAAATTTCCAGAATTCAGGTAAATGGCGAGTTGACTTAAGTCTTCAATTTATTAAACAGCGCCCTGGTCAGGGGCGTCATATATAAAAGAAATGGCATGGTTCACGTTGTCAATTACAATATCCAGGAAGGTTAATATATATCAAATTTTCAGGCTTATCACTAAGTCGCGCCAAGGAATACGGGCGTCTATTTTAAATGGCGACCTAAGCAAGGTCGTTATTTCTTTGTCATGTGATTTACACCGAGCAGGTACAATTTCAGACACATGATTTTAGGAGTATGTATGATCGAGGCTCTAAAGGTACGAACATGTAGAGAAAAACAACAGGAATTTATGGACATGATAATGCATTAGTTTACATAGATGGGTTCACAGTTATTAAATTTTGAACATGGCGTATTTATTAAATACCTAGCAAATTGACGACTGTGATGAAGGGCGTTAAATTAAAATGGCGCCTTGGTCTAGGGCGTTAATTCCATTTAGCAAATAAATAGAGAAACTCATTCCAGAAATGAAATCTGTAGGTACAATAGACCTATATGCATGTTTTTAGCCAAGTCTTGAGAAAGTCTACATGTTCTAATGATCTAGCATGATGATTGTGTAATATTTTGCTTGGGAGATTGCCTACCTTCGTTGATGCTCTGACAGACAAATAGAAGAAGAAGATGTATGATGATGCTGTAGCTTCCCCTGTAACTACAGCAGCAAGACGAAGAAGAACTCTTCTTCTTCTTGATAATAACTGTAGCCGTAACACGTACAAGGCAACGGCAGCAGCACCGCTATCGCAACAGGAAGGAGTTTGGGAAGAAGCTTCCCCTCATAAGCACAGTAGCTGTAACACTGCTACTGCAAGGGAGGAAAAAGAACTCTTGTTCTTTTCTTCACGATAACAACAGCCACCGCAGCACGTTCAAAGAAAGGCATCGGCGGATGATGCCTTCGACGCTCAACAGGAATAGCAATTACAATGGCTCTGCCATCGCCCCTTGAAGGTCGTATTTATAGGGTTCGAACCCTACTAGATTCCTAAGCGAATTAGGATCCTAATCACCATAAAACCTTCTTAAATTACTCCTTTCCTAACCAATACTTACTCTGACATCATCCCTGTTCGAATCGAACACCTTTCGAAAATGACGCCTGTTCACGGTGTCTTCTATTTACAAAATAGCGCCCGCAAAGGGGGCGTTACTTACCATTGCCTTCTTAAAATATAAAAATGACGCCCATTTTGAGAGGCGTCAATTCTAAAACTAACGCCTAACAGTGAGGCGTCAATTTATAAATTAGCGCCTTCTTAGGGGTCTTCAATTAAATAACGCCCTGATGGAAGGCGTTATTCATTTTGGCTTAGTTTTCATATGTTTCAGGTTTTATATGTATAATATATTTATATATATATTATGTATAACTGTTTTAGTGCAAAGGCCCACTAATTATTTTTAGTAGACTAATAAGTAGTTTTATCAAATTGGTAGAATTTTATATACATACTTTATTTCCTTTAACTTTATTTATTTGTATATCTTATTTATTTTGCATTGTTGTCTCGGGTATCAGAGTCGGGTTCGATCCTATGATCTTTAACTCCATTATCTATTTGTAACTCATTAAGGTTTTAGCTTAATGGTTGGACTTAAATGAAGGATTTATTCATAGACTTCTAATTAATGTTTAGGCTCACTATCAATTAGGCTATTTCCATTATCGAAATTTTATTTTCTAGATTTATTGTATGACCAATATTAATATGGATCCTTTATAAATTTCGGGGTGCTACACCCTCCCCCACTTAAAAGAATTTGGTCCCGAAATTCCCATAATTTTCTTTCTAAAATGTGTGGGGTTCCAAAACATGTCTTCTCATGATATGCCAAGCATTATGATCATTATGTTTGATTTTCTTGTAATTATATCTGTGATAAGTTTACAGGGTTACCTTGCAGTGTTTCTTCTCCCAGGAGTGGACAATGGGCGATCTTGTGATCTCCGTTTCCGCATCGAACACACCTCCCGAGTTTATACCAACATTGATCTGGGTCGTGTCTCCCTTTCTTGCAGTGTTTACATTTTTCCTTGACCGTATCAATTTGATGATCATCATCACGGGGTTTCTTATTTTCATAGAATTTGTTACCTCCATTAAATCTCTTCTTGTCATTCTCATTTTCCTTGTTCTTGGATCTATTTGGTAAGCCCTTCTTGGCGGCCTTTCCTTTGATTCTTTCCATCATATCCATAGCATCTTCCAAGAGTTGAGCTTTTCTAACCATCTCCGTATATGTCTGAATTTCTAGTGGAGCTAGTTGTGGAATAAGCTCCACCTTCAAGCCATTCATAAATCTTCTTGCTCTCATCTTCTCCGTGCAAACCAAGTGTGGTGCATATCGGGCTAATCTAGAAAACCTCGTCTCATACTCGGCGACTGACAGACTATGTTGCTTTAAATCTGCAAATTCCATAGCTTTCTTCTCACAAATTCTTTCCGAGAAATACTTTTCATTAAAGTGTTCTAAGAATTCGTCACATGTAATCTGCCCGTTAGGCAAGATTCCTTCCACGGATCCCCACCATACTCCGGCATCCTTTTCTAGTTGGTAGGTTCCCAGTAATACCTTTTCTTCATTGGTGCATTACATCACCTTAAAGGTCCTTTCTATTTCTTGTACCCAGTTCTCTGCTTCATCCGGGTCGGTAGACCCACTAAACTTCGGGGGATTCATCTTTTGAAAATTTCGATGTATATCCCCAGCTCCATGTTGGTTTCCACCTTGTGCCACTTGTTGTAATGCTTGTGTCAACCCTTGAACCGTACGTTGCATTTCTCTCCATTGGGCTCTCTCAGCGGCCATTCTAGCCTACAAGAATAAGGTTTGGATTAATGATATGCATATCTCGGCAGGTATCTAACGCGAATGTAACACATTTTATTATTCAACCCATAGCTCTACCCAAATCTCATGGGGTTCCTATAGGATAATTGACAGGGATGTCTCAATCTAGGACTTGAACCTGATGACCTAGGGATTTAGAAAGCCCAGGCTCTGATACCACCTTCTGTCACACCCCGAACCGATAGCAGCGGAACGTGTCGTTTGCTCGGAACGTGGCAGTTAAATAGTCATGTCAATCAGAGCATAGTCATTTCTACAAAACACAATTTGGACAAATAACAAATTTCATTTCAAATATAAGTTCTTTACATATTCAGGCCCATAATAAAGGAAAAGACTCAATCAAGAAAAACTACAATGAGACATAAGACTCAAGATAACCAGACTAGACGATTCATCTAGATGTCAGAGTTCTCTTCACTCTTACCCTTGCCCATCATGTTCGGTCTCGTCGTCACTAAGGTCATTACCTGAAAAATATTGGAAAACGTAGGGTGAGTGAACGCTCAGTAGGACTTAATATCTCATGCTTCCAAGCTAGCTTTAAGTCAATTATAGTTTAACATGCTCATGCAGGTCATGCAAGATATAGAAATCGAGAACTATAATGACACGAAATAAATTCAAGAACTATAACAAACAAACGAGTAAGCAAGATGCTAGATACACTCATGAAGAGTAAGGACAATGACAATCAATTGAGTATAGCAAGATCTTAACAAGTACTTTCTCAAGCTAGGTAAAGAGCATTCATGAGGAAATATAACATTCATCTCTCTATGACGAACACTATCACGAGAGCTTCAATGTATCCATTATTGTGAAGGATCTTTGTGACAAGATAACGAGTACTATCAATGGGACAATTCAAGAACATTTATGATGATCGATATAGAAGTAGAACAATTACTTCTACAAGCATTCTATACCATTTGCCAAGACACTAAGGGAATATCACGACGATATGATAACCCCTCCAATAAGGCAAATCAAGATTTTTTCATGACGAATAATAAGTTGTAGAAAGGTGTACTATGATGGCAATTACTCCCGATCATCAATATCACGAGAGCGTTTGCACATCTAGCACTATATATGATTGGCCAATGCACTAAGGGGAAAATCACGATGATATGACCACCCCTCATGGAAATAGCACTAGTTGGTATTTGGTCGCACACTTAGGAGTTCTCACGACTGTATAATTGCCCCTAAATGCCAATAACCGAGTTGGTGAATGCCTGCACCCGATCATCGTATACCGGTAATGTTTGGACTTTGCCTCGCCCAAATAGGGTCAGATCAGGACCCGTAGCATTTAAAATGTCATTTTTAGTGGGACCCATAGCCCCTGACATTTAGTCTAGACTAATTCCATATTAATGGCCAAGAATTTCAAGGATCGAGTATGTATGAACAATAGGGTAGATTTCATTGAAGAGAGATTCAAGATAGACCTCGACAAGTCTAGAACGGTGGCACGTAAAAAAACTGAGAGAATTCGAGAAACCTGAGAGATTGGCATCTTGTTAGAGTGCCATATACTTAAGAATTCGCACCCACAGTGGTGGTCACTCACTCTCTGAATAAAGCATTGAGGAATTGGTGCCTCCACAATACGGTTGCTCTTACACTAAGCGCCCGCCAATAAGGTCACCCCTTCAACACGCTCATGACAGAAAACGGTGATAACCAATGTAGTCGCTAATCAAATGACTAACCGGGTTCCAGGATTCTTGTGGTACAACCAGCTCAGTCGTCCTTGAGGGAATCCAAGGCTGCGAGGGGACTTACGGAGGTCCCAATGACTAACTTGCCAATCCGAAGGAACGGAATGTCCAACGGAGGGCTCGTATGTCATCGAGAGTTGATGGACAATCGATAAAACGTGGGACTATACTCACGGACTGGAATATAGTGCATATATATATATATATATATATATCCAAGTTTACAAAAAAAATCAGATGATAGGAAATTGGCGCCTTAGCCAATGTCTTCAATTCATTAAGTAGCGCCCTGTTTAGGGGCGCCTTTTAACAAATTGAATACTATCAAAAGAGTCGTCAATTTATGTATGTATTTTTGTATATAAGTATAAATTTCTAGAATTTAGGTAAATGGCGACTTGACTTAAGTCTTCAATTTATTAAACAGTGCCCTGGTCAGGGGCGTCATATATAAAAGAAATGGCACGGTTCACGTCATCAATTACAATATCTAGGAAGGTTAATATATATCAAATTTTCAGGCTTATCACTAAGTCGGGCCCCGGAATACGGGCGTCTATTTTAAATGGCGACCTAAGCAAGGTCGTTATTTCTTTGTCATGTGATTTACACCGAGCAAGTACAATTTCAGACACATGATTTTAGGAGTATGTCTGATCGAGGCTCTAAAGGTACGAGCATGTAGAGAAAAACAACAGGAATTTATGGACATGATAATGCATTAGTTTACATAGATGGGTTCACAGTTATTAAATTTTGAACATGGTGTATTTATTAAATACCTAGCAAATTGACGACTGTGATGAAGGGCATTAAATTAAAATGGCGCCTTGATCTGGGGCGTTAATTACATTTAGGAAATAAATAGAGAAACTCATTCCAGAAACGAAATATGTAGGTACAACAGACCTATATGCATGTTTTTAGCCAAGTCTTGAGAAAGTCTACATGTTCTAATGATCTAGCATGATGATTGTGTAATATTTTGCTTGGGAGATTGCCTACCTTCGTTGATGCTCTGACAGACGAATAGAAGAAGAAGAAGTATGATGATGCTGTAGCTTCCTCTGCAACTACAACAGCAAGACGAAGAAGAACTCTTCTTCTTCTTGATAATAACTGCAGCCGTAACACGTACAAGGCAACGCAGCAGCACCGCTATCGCAACAGGAAGGAGTTTGGGAAGAAGCTTCCCCTCGTAAGCACAGTAGCTACAACACAGCTACTGCAAGGGAGGAAAAAGAACTCTTGTTCTTTTATTCACGATAACAACAGCCACCGCAACACGTTCAAAGAAAGGCAGCGGTGTATGATGGCTTCGACGCTCAACAGGAATAGCAATTACGATGGCTCTGCCATCGCCCCTTGAAGGTCGTATTTATAGGGTTAGAACCCTACTAGATTCCTAAGCGAATTAGGATCCTAATCACCATAAAACCTTCTTAAGTTACTCCTTTCCTAACCAATACTTACTCGGACATCATCCCTGTTCGAATCGAACACCTGTCGAAAATGACACCTGTTCACGGTGTCTTCTATTTACAAAATAGCGCCCGCAAAGGGGGCGTTACTTACCATTGCCTTATTAAAATATAAAAATGACGCCCATTTTGAGAGGCGTCAATTCTAAAACTAACGCCTAACAGCGAGGCTAAATAGCACCTTCTTAGGGGTCTTCAATTAAATAACACCCTGATGGAAGGCGTTATTCATTTTGGCTTAGTTTTCATATGTTTCAAGTTTTATATGTATAATATAGTTATATATATATTATGTATAACTGTTTTAGTGCAAAGGCCCACTAATTATTTTTAGTAGACTAATAAGTAGTTTTATCAAATTGGTAGAATTTTATATACATACTTTATTTCCTTTAACTTTATTTATTTGTATATCTTATTTATTTTGCATTGTTGTCTCGGGTATCAGAGTCGGGTTCGATCCTATGATCTTTAACTCCATTATCTATTTGTAACTCATTAGGGTTTTAGCTTAATGGTTGGACTTAAATGAAGGATTTATTCATAGACTTCTAATTAATGTTTAGGCTCACTATCAATTAGGCTATTTCCATTATCGAAATTTTATTTTCTAGATTTATTTTATGACCAATATTAATATGGATCCTTTATAAATTTCGGGGTGCTACAACTTAAGCGTCGGAGCTAAAGCAGTTAACGGATCGACCCGGGAAAACCCGGGGTCTGCCCATCCGGCGGTCGACCGCCCCTGCTAGCAACCTCCAGGCTGCAGCTCTCTCAGTGGCGGTCGACCACCAGCACAGTAGCGGTCGACTGGAAATTCTAGGGACTAATCTTCTACAGCGATTCTCAATAGCGGTCAACCGCCAGAA
This sequence comes from Amorphophallus konjac, assembly GCA_022559845.1. Classification (NCBI taxonomy): domain Eukaryota; kingdom Viridiplantae; phylum Streptophyta; class Magnoliopsida; order Alismatales; family Araceae; genus Amorphophallus; species Amorphophallus konjac. The sequence goes on from CM040121.1 coordinate 261,850,918, forward strand.
GCTGCAGGTCAACCGCCAGCCCCGAGCCTTCAATGTTGACTTTGTTTTCCACTTCGAGAAGGGCCATTCTCCATGGATTTCTTTAATCCTAAAGTCACCTAATCACCCACAAAATGTGGATCTGGTCTGGGGGATGTCCAAAGACCATTCAAAGGTTATAAAACACATGCAAGAGGGTTAGAAACCCTAGTTGATCATTTTGGAGAAAAGAGAGATGAAGAGAGGCTAGAGGAGCTCCAAGGAAGAAGAGATACTGTAGCCGTGAATAGTACTCCGTGTAGAAGTTCTACATCCAATCCAAGGGATTCAAGCATACATCTGAAGCCCTCAATCTCCAAGGAAGAAGAGAAGTAAGCAAGCTCACAAAGGAGATCAAAAGGAAGATCAAAGCTACATCCAAACCTCTTCATCAACTCAAGGGAAGATCAAAGCTACATCCAACATTCTTCTTCATTAACTCCAGGTGATTCAAGCTCATATCTCAATCCAGCAATCTCTAAGGAAGAGTAGAAGCAAGCAAGGCTATCAAGGTGAACCATTGATGCTCATTTCTCAAGGGAGACCAAATCTGCATCCTTTATCTTCTTCATCAACTCAAGGTGATCCAAAGAAGATTATTTCACAATGAAGAAGATACCGTTGAAGCATCGGATTCAAGCTCCAACAATTTCAGACAAGATCTTTTCTCTTTGAGCATATCTTCATATCTTATTTGAGCATTTTCATCTTGTTCCATTTTCATTTCTATCAATCTATTACAACTGAAGATCGTCCCTACCGGTGGTTAGTAGGAAGGCAATCGAAAGTTCTCCGATCTGCGGTATAGCAGTCCCTACTGGCTTTGTGCGTAGGAAGAAAGAAAGAGGGTTTTCTCTGTTCTGTGATTTGGGGCGTGTCCCCGGTCAAGCTGTGAGTCAGCAGGAAAGCCTCACCGGATTTTGGTGAGGGGTGGACGTAGGTTGCGGGGTTGAAATCTAACCACCTTAAAAATCCCTATGTTGTGGGTTGTTCATCATGTGCGATTGCTCTATATCTTCTACCCCCATTCACAGGTTCGTGTGCTTCCATACTTGGTTATCTTGTTTACACACTCAAGCACCCAGATTTGCACTTTCGGTTTTATCTGTGGTTTAATTGAGCTTAGCACTTTGACTGCATCTCTTGGGCGGCCTGCTGCACCCTTGCACACATGCGCCAAGGTGAAAGTATTGCTAAGTGTTTCCCTTACTTAGACTCGCATGCACCTTGGTTGATCACCACTACATTCACACACATATGCACTTTGAGTGATCAACATAGCACACACACACACGCACGGTTGTTGAAAGCTATTTCATGCTCTAGTGTTATGCTTTATGATCCCTGCACTACAAGGCTTGTATCTCTCAAAGATCACAAATGTGCTTAAAGAAGAGTTGACGCTTCATCGCTTGTAATCCAAGTCTTTTCATTTGAGCCACTCTACTTAATTCCGCTGTGCATTTTGCCTAAGTGATTCATTCACTTTATAGGAGTGGTTCATGCTTTTGATAGCTAAGAGTTTTTAAATAGGCCAAAGCTTTTGATAGGATCTATTCAACCCCCCCTTCTAGATTCGTTTGCACCTCGCGGGACCCAACACTTACCTCAGTTTGTGTGTCCATATGCTATGAGGGTCTTGGTGATCCCTCAGGTCTCCGTGATTTGTATCATGCGGATGTGTGGATCCGACTGTCTTGTGCCGTTTCCTTTACCAGTGTTTTACCGTGCTTAGCTTAGGGATTAGGCTGATTGGCGGCATATTACCGCTTTTGTGCGATGATCTTGATCGAGTCTTATGACTTAAGGATCGTTGTCAGCAGGTCTAGTTGTCTGTCTTGAATCCAGTGGCAGTTTCTATACTACCTTGTGCATGGTGCTTCGTAGTACGTGCGATAGTGCGTGCTTAGCATGTCTGTACTTCAGCATAGATGTTTCAGAGTCTCTGTGTCTTGTGCGCCTCCACTGGTCGTAGCCTGACGACACGTTCCAGTGTGTTGGTCCACCTGGGAGTGGTGGAGAGGCAGTTCCCGATATGTGATTTTAGGCTAGTTCCTGTGGGCCCCTTTGTTTGGCAGTAGCATCCTACTAGGGGGGGAAACTAGCTGGAGGCCTGGCTCAAGGCATTGAGCTTGTGTGTGCACACGTGGTCCGGGGCATTTGGACGAGTGCCGACGGGCGTGACCCTGACTAGTCACTCGTTACTGTTGTTCATTGTATTTGGTTCTATGAGTGTCTCAGTTACCACCGTTCTCGGTGTGTGGGAGATACTTGTGGCATAGTGTAAGATGTCAGTGGACGCATCTGGCTGTTCTTTTAGTGAGGAGGTACTTCTGTCACCTGACACTTAACTCATTATGTTTTTGTGATTGGTTCCCGTCATGTTTGACGTGGCTCATCAGGTAGTCTGCGTTGGCTTCACCCGTGGTCTAGTCTTGTGTAGCGTACATGACGATGGAGTTGTGTATGTTCGTGTCTTTGACTGTGTAGGTCTTTTTTAGGGGTTTTGCCTATTCTTGTAGGTTTTCGCTTTGAAGCTAGTGCTATGTCGACGGATCGGTAACGCCCAACTTTGTGAGATAAGGGTTTACCTTTCTATTGCTGTTCAGAGTAGCTTAGAGAGCTGAGGTTTGTTCGGCAACCATGTTTCTGTCTGGTACGGCTTTACTCTTTCTTTAGTTGTTCTTACTCTCGCTTTTACAGCTTTACTGTTGTAGTGTAGCACTGCTGTTACTTCTGCTCCTGCCTTACTGTTTAGCATTGCTATTTTGTGTGTTACTTCATTGTTTCCAGTGGGGATCTGTGTGACCCCTACTGAGCCAGTGACAGGAGGCTCACCCCTGACTTTTTAGGTGTAGCTGTGCTTCCTCGTGCTGTGAGTTCCGCTGTGCGGTAGTTCTGTTGCCAGCGTTGCCAGTGTCGGGCTATCCCCGACTTGAGGGTACGTTTCCCTTTCTGTTGGACTATACTTGTCTTCATTTGGACTAGACTCTGTTAGTTTTAATTTGTTAAATTAAAAAGGTAATTTTATTTCTGCTATTTTAGCAATCCTGAACATTGAAATTTAATTGCTTACTATTATATCTTGAAGTTCTATATACTCTCACACACCTTTCTATCCCTTCGGAGCTTTTCCGCTCTTGGGAGGCCTCACAGGTTCGAAGTGGTATCGGGTTTACCCGGTATCTGGAGTCTGGGTTGTCAAAGGTGGTATCAGAGCGAGAGTTCAATTTTGTTCAGAATTTTTCTGAGCTAGCTTAGCTTTTGTTTGTGAAGTACATGAGAATTCGAGATATTGCAGTGTTCAGAGTCTTTAAGATCCAGTACAGTCGGCAGCTGGCATTGGTTTTGCGATTGTTTATCGCTTTGTTTTCACGTGTGGTCTTGTGCGTGCTGTGTTGGCACTGTGCGAGATGGCTTTGCTCTCGTCAGGATGTGACGGAGTGCTCTTCTTTTGTCATGGTGGTTGTCTCGGTTATGCTGTACTTGGCAGATTTCGCTGGCAGGCGTGAATCTGGTGTTCGGTGTTCGAGATTTTTTCGTGGCATTTTCATGTGGCTGATTTACTTTATCATTGATGTGATGATCGTGCACATTTTTATGTTGCTTTGGTCGTCCTAGTTTGAGATTTGTTCAGCCCCTGAGGTGTTAGGTCTGTGTTGAGGTGGTCGATTAGATGCCTTGATTGAGAAAATGCTTGGGTGAACCTAGGATTTTCCTTCCTGGTGAGCTACTGTTGGTCGAGCTTGATTCTTCTCATCTTGTCTTGTGGCGTCTTTTTGAGGTAAGCCTTGGAAGTGCTATCTCGGTGAAGCCTTTGTCCTGTGTTTGCTTAAGTGTGGACTGTGTTAGTTCTGAACCTGATCTGCTCTTTGTTCGACGGTTGCTTGGCTTTGGACCCAGATTTTGTGTTTGGGGGCCATTGTGCACCGTGTTCGATGTGGTGTGTTGGCAACTGTTGAGCTGCGAAGGTTTAGTAATCGTTCCGGGATGTAAGGATAAGCTAAGACAGGTGTTCTTTATGCTTTGTGCTGAAGCTGGTGCTCTTCCTGGTTTGCACTTTGGTGACTTGTGATCGGCTGTTAGCAGGATCGGTACTCGAGGCGTGGTATATTGCAGTTTGTGAATTGCGATGGCACCAAGTGTGTGCTGAGATGTAGATGCCGAGTTGTTCTTAATGCATGTGTGCATTGTATGAGTGCGCAGCGGAAGCATGTGGACTAATGACCCATTGGTCGAGAGGTTTGTTTCCTCCATGTGACTTCATCTTGGCTTTGTGTGCCTTGGTGTTGTCGGTTGTCGTGCCATTGCTTGCTTCGTGATGGTTGGCACTGACATGTGTGAGAATTGGGGAATATGCTGGTGATTATGCTGGTCGAGTACCCTTTTCTTCCTCTATCTTTTTTTTGGATGTTGTGCTCTCAGGACGGATCGTGGTCCTTGAGATGCGTTCTCCGAGATTATTATTGTTGTTGTGGGTCCTTGTTGGTGAGCTATTCACAGCATGGCTTGTATATCTTAGCCGTGTGTTCAGTTGTAATTGTGCCTTGATGTGACCCAGCTTGCAGTTGTGTCCTGTGATCTTTGTTGAGAATGGAGCTAGGATTCTTCCTGTGTTGTTGTTGTTATTATTGGTGGTGGTGGTTGTGTTCTGCTTGGGAGACGTTCCCTGTGAGTCTGATTTGGCATTATGAGGATTGAGGTCTTGTCGATTGATTTTGATGTACTCTTCTGTCATGATAGAGTTGGCATGCGACTCAAATCAGATGTAATGTTTGAGTGAGGACTGACTTGATAGTGCCTATGGTCCAGTTCTATCGCTCGCGTTCTGTGTGCCAGGTTTCATTGTTGTTCTTGGCACGAAAGCTGATGATGTGTTCCAGCAGTCAGCTGAGAAGACTATGTTTTCTTGTTTAAGCTGATGCTTGTTGTGTCTATCGAATATTTTATCGATAGCTATTTTCGGGGCATGGGTCATGTCTCCTTTCTCGGTGAGACGTAAGTGACGTTGCCTTGTTTTCGGAGGTGTCGGACTTGTGTTCACTTATGTGCCATGCTCGTTCTGTGGATTGATTTCCCTTGAGATCCAGAGCATATGCTTGTGATTGTGGTCTGGCAGTGTTCCTCTAAATTGTGTTTTTCGAGAATTGTGTTATCGTGTTTTATGTTGAGGTTTGGCTGATGCTTGGGGAGCATAGCCAGTGTTTGGGTTTGTTCTTCCCTGCTTCTCCTTGTTAGCTCCTTCAATTTCGAGGATGAAATTTCCTAAGGAGGGGAGGCTGTAATACCTTGAGTCTTTCGGATCTTTATCGGAGAGCTTTCAGATCGCTTTTGTGGGTCCTGAGTTGTGTTTTACGATCCACGTGGATTTTTCTCCCGTATAAGTTACGGAACCCTTTGGTGAGTTTATTGTTGAGTTCATCGACTCGAGGACGCAACAGTTACGTTGTGCTCCTTCTGAGGATCGTTTAGACTATTTTTCCATATTTTTTTAATTAGTGCATTTTTGGGCTAAAAATTAAAATTTTATAAAAATTATGAAATTCCTAATTTCCTTTTCTTTTTAACCCTTTCTCTCTCCTTCCTCTCTCCTCACCATCGTTCACTCTCTCCCTCACGTTCTCTCTCCTCTCTTCTCCTTTCTCCGCGGGGCGCGCGACCGTGGCGAGGTGGGCGAGGCAAGAACGTCGTGGAGTTGTCGTGGAGCGTGCTGGTGTGAAGGATGGAGCGTGGCGTTGGCGCGATCCCTCGGTGGATTCAAAGCCGACGTGGTTTGCTTCGTGCGATCGATTTCGGCATGGTTTAGTTGCTTCGACGCGCTAGGAGTTTGGTGGAGGTAGGGAGATGGATACCCTACTTCTCTTCTGTGTTCCCTCGTGGTTTCGAGTTGAACGGTGCGAGAATGAGCGGATTCTGCTTCATTTAGGGGGTGTAAGACGAGTTCACCTTTCTTGGCGATGGTTTCTAGCCTAATTAGTCTTATTTGGATCCCTGGAATGTTAGCATTTCATTCCCGCCAGTTTTGTTGTGATTGGTTGTCATTTGGGACCGGTTCGAGCCCGGGAACCCATGTGACTCATTTTGGGTCGATTCGGTAGAATCACCCGTTTCTTGTCGTTTTGGAATGGTTTGGATCCCTTCCGGTCTGTGGAAGGTTTATACTGTGTTTAGGAATGTTTCCCCTTCGTTTTAGGGCGAACGGGGCGTGGAAAGGCCAGATTTCGCCATTTCCATGGTTTTCTCGCCATGACGGCTTGGCAGTCCTTTCAGAGGCCACAAGGGGTCGTCTGGCGGTCCAGTGGAGACCGCTAGGCTATGTGGTTTGTCAGTTTCAGGCTATTTCGGTTCATGTCTTAGCGGTTGTGCGATAGACCATTTGTGTTGGCTAGCGGCCCATTGGAGGACCGCTAAGCTCTGTGAAACGGTCTATTGGAGACCGTTAGGTTGTGTCTAGTAAGTCAGTTTGGCCAAGCGGTCACGCGATAGACCGCAAGGCTGGTCTTGGCAGCCCTTTGGGAGACCGCTAAGCTTTGTTTATGTCGGTTCAGTGGGTTTTTAAGTCTGTTAGGGCTAGCGGTCCTAGCTCCGACCGCTTAGTGTTCTTGGCAGCCCTTTGGGTGACTGCTAAGCTCTGTTTGACCGGTTAAGTCGGTTTCACTGTTTGGAGTTTGACTGGGCGTAGCGGTCTAAGGCTTGACCGTTACGGTTCCCCTCGCGGCCCTGAGGTAGATCGCATGCCCCTATGCTTTTTGTTTTCCATTATTTTGGCTTCCAATTGTCTTGGCTTGACCTTATGGTTTGCCCGTAGTCCGGTGGATGTCTTGGATGTCCTATGAGGGCTGTGACCATGTTGTAGGGTGGCCGGGGAGCGCCATTATAACGAGTAGTGTTCCGTACTGCTTCAGAGTCATTATTGGTTTCCAGTCAACCCGGTGTGATCCAGTGGTTGACATGTGAGCTTGTGAGTGTCTCGGTGATCCTGTACGGATCGAGACATGGTTTTGGACGCCTTGAGGTACTGTCTTACCTCGGTTTGCATGTTCATATGCTTTAAGAGTCTTGGTGATCCCTCAGGTCTCCGTGATTTGTATCATGTGGATGTGTGGATCCGGCTATCTTGTGATGTTTCCTTTATTAGTGTTTTACCGTGCTTGGCTTAGAGATTAGGCTGATTGGTGACATATTACTGCTTTTATGTGACGATCTTGACCGAGTCTTGTGACTCAAGGATCGTTGTCAGTAGGTCTAGTTGTCTGTCTTGAATTCGGTGGCAGTTGGTGTACTACCTTGTGCTTGGTGCTTCGTAGTACGTGCAACAGTGCGTGCTTAGCCTATCCGTTCTTCAACACTAATGTTTTGGAGTCTCTATGTCTAGTGAGCCTCCACTAGTTGTAGCCTGATGACACGTTCCAGTGTGTTGGTCCACATGGGAGTGGTGGAGAGGCAGTTCTCGATATACGGTTTTTAGGCTAGTTCCCGTGGGCCCCTTTGCTTGGCAGTAGCGTCCTACTGGGGGGGAAAACTAGCTAGAGGCCTGGCTCAAGGCATTGAGCTTGTGTGTGCACATGTGGTCAGGGGTGTTTGGACGAGCGCCGACGGGCGTGACCCTGACTAGTCACTCGTTACTGTTGTTCCTTGTATTTGGTTCTATGAGTGTCTCAGTTACAGCTGTTCTTGGTGTGTGGGAGATACTTGTGGCGCAGTGTGAGACGTCAGTGGACGCATCTGGCTGTTCTTCTAGTGAGGAGATAATTCTATCACCTGACACTTAACTCATTGTGTTTTTGTGACTAGTTCCCGTCATGTTTGACGTGACTCGTCGGGTAGTCTGCATTGGCTTCACCCGTGGTCTAGTCTTGTGTAGCGTACACGACGATCTAGTTGTGTATGTTCGTTTGTTTGACTATGTAGGTCTTTTTTAGGGCTTTGCCTATTCTTGTAGGTTTTCGCTTTGGAGCTAGTGCTTTGTCGACGGATCGTTCGACAGCCGTGGTTCGTTCGACAGCTGTGTTTCTGTCCGGTACGGCTTTACTCTTTCTTTAGTTGTTCTTACTCCCGCTTTTACAACTTTACTATTGTAGTGTAGCATTGTTTGTACTTCTGCTCCTACCTTACTGTTTAGCGTTGCTGTTTTGTCTGTTACTGCGTTGTTTTCAATGGGGATCTGCGTGACCCTTACTAAGCCAGTGACAGGAGGCTCACCCCTGACTTTTCAGGTGTACCTGTGCTTCCTCGTGCTGTGAGTTTCGCTGTGCGGTAGTTCTGTTGCCAGCGTTGCCAGTGTCGGGCTTCCCCCGACTTGAGGGTATGTTTCCTTTTCTGTTGGACTGTAGTTGTCTTCCTTTGGATTGGACTCTGTTAGTTTTAATTTGTTAAATTGAAAAAGTAATTTTATTTCTGCTATTTTAGCAATCCTGATCATTGAAATTTAATTGCTTACTGTTATATCTGGAAGTTCAATGTACTCTCACACACCTTTCTATCCCTTTGGAGCTTTTCCGCTCTTGGGAGGCCTCACAGGTTCCAAGTGGTATCGGGTTTACCCAGTATCCGGTGTCTGAGTCGTCACACATGTCCTCGCAGACTATGACTTTTTGAAGAAATGCTTTTAAGGCATCTTGGTGCAGCGTGGATTGCTTAATCAACTCTAAAACTAAAATCTTGGCCGGCATCCGGTCCAAGTGCTGTAATAAATCATAACGTGTCCCAGGCAAAGGGTCTACTTCTTCTGGTTCAGCTATCGGTGGCGGAACTTGGGGGTTGGGTGCAGGTGCACCGGTGGTGGGATAACTTCTCTGGAACAAGCGCCCGATCCGGAGGGCAAGATTCTGTGCCGGCATGACATCGGACGAACTCACAATAGGTGACGTGATGGGTCCAGTGGGGTAAGTGGAGGGAGTAAAGGCGGGGGTGATGATGGTAGAGGTGGTTCTGATAGGCCCTGGCGGGAAGATGATAGGTGAGGGGTTAGGCGAGGAGGTGACAATGGGGGGCGTGACAGGCACTGGTGTTATGACTGGTGATGTCGTGGGCAATGGGGTAGGTATAATGAGGGGTCTGGAAGGAATGACGGGTGTGGTGGAGGCGACAATAGTAGGCCGAATGATAGTGGGGGTAGAAGATGAGGGGGGGTTGTTGTAGGTATGTTGGAGGGCCAAAAGGTGAGCTGGAGTCTCGTCATCATAGGACCACCCAGCGTTGGGTGCTGGGCGGTGAACAATGTTCACTTGAGCCGGTGCCAGCAGCTGCGGTTGCGGAGCGGGCGGGTGGTTTGGCATCGGATTCTGATGAATCCCAAGTTCTGGTGCAAGCTGCTGCTGCTGCTGGGGGTGAGGTTGTTGTGGCTGCTGCTGCTACTGCGTCGGCTGCTGCGGCCTCGGCACCTGTCTTCTTCTCTCTTTAGTCTCTATAATCAACTTATGCATTTCTGCCCAGTCAATCCACTGTCCTTCGTGCAAATCATAGACGAAATCACAGAACTAGTAGCACCTCTCAATCGTGTGCCTGGGTTGCCGATGGAATTTGCAAAATCTGGACGGGTCGGCGGCGGGGTTCCAGTTCAGGCGTTCCGGGGGAAGCTGAAGATCTCCGGTGTGCATGAGGGCTGAAAAGATGTCTGGCAAAGTTTCAGGTAGGGGAGGGTAATGAGCGCTCTTGGGGCCCGGACGAGCAGGTGTGTAGCCATTTGGTGGAGGGACATTGTGGTACTGTGGCGACTGTTGAGGCTGTTGTGGCAGTGGTTGCTGAGGAGCGGGACATGATGGTTGGGTAGTTGGCGGAGCGGTAAACTAGGGGTTGCGGGGAGGTTGCTGGAAACGAGGTGGAGCAGATTGGTTGGGGAAGTGGACAACCAGCACCTGCTCATTCATCTGGACTCCCTCAATAACTGGACCCTGAGGTTTTCTGGCGGGTTTGGGCTTCTGGGCCTCGAACAAGGAGTGAATGGGGGAGTCTTTGAATTGGGTCTGGATAAATCGGGCCCTACTGTACAACTGGTGCATATTAGAAATGTCATTCATAGCTAAAATATTCCGGAATGTGGGGGTGGCATTGGAAATCAACAGCTTAACCTTTTCCTCCTCCGAAATCTGCCCGGGCACATAGGAGGCCATCTGCCTCCATCTATCAGCATAGGTGGTGAAGTCTTCGTCGGCCCTCATCTTTTTGACCACCAGATCAGTAAAAGAATACTCTGGGCCCACCCGGTCTTGGAATCTCTGTATAAACTTTTCTTTAACAACTTTGAAACTTTGTGCCTCCTCCAGTGGCAGAGTATAGAACCATTCCAAAGCTATCCCGTCCAATGAGCGGCGGAAAAGGTACGCCATGAGGCGATCATCGTATTGAAACTGCGCCGACTCATACAAGAATTCCCTTATATGAATGAAGAGGTTGCCATTCCCGTCATATTTTCGGTACGCGGGGAGCTCCGACTGGGGAGGGAAACGGATGTCACGGAAATTGGGAATCGGGATATCAGCAAGGGACTTTGGGCCAACCCGCTTGTGAAGGAGGTCAAGTTGCTACTGCATGGCAGCCCACTTATCAAGAAGCTCCCGTTCCCGGGATGGAGGAGGCAAGACTGGGAGGGCGGACCCGGTATAAGGGGCCGAAGGATAGGTAGCCGGAGGGGGGAGCCTGTAAGAGGGATAATGGGCCAAGGATGGGCCCATGTCCGCATGAGCCAAGTGGGCAGCCCCTGCCTGAGAGCGTAAGAAATTAGCCTGTCCTACAAGAGCTTGTGGCGCTAGAGAGGTGGTCCCGTGAGGGTCCATGTAAGAAGGCGACAAGAACAGGGTCTTCCCCTTATCGAGCATCTGATGGGCCGAGCTAGAAGCTTGGCCCACCTCTGGATTGGCAAAGCGGAGGACCTTGGGCTGGACAGGGGTAAGATCGATGGGAGAAACAGACGAGGCTCCTAGCCCACTAGCCAAAGATAAAGAAGGGGCGGCAGCAGACACGCCCTGGGGAGGAACCGAAGATGGGGCGTCCGGCCCCTGCAAAGCCTGGCGAAGAATATGGAGCTGGGTCGGATCCAGCTGGGCCATCATATGGAGAATATGGTTGGCCGAATTATGAGTGGCAGAATCAGAGGGGGAGGGTTGACTACCCTCAATAGCAATGGTCGGAAGAGGAGGGGCGGACCCCTCTCTCCCCTGCACAGTCGTGACCTTGGGTGGGTCCTCCAAAAATCCCTGAAGAAGAGAGTCCTCGCGGGAATGAGAAAAATTGTAGGAAGACATGGTAGAAGGGGAATCAAACAGAGGGTTGAAATAGGAAATGAACGAGAAATTGCCCCTAGGAGAAGATCATGTGGGTGTGAAGCAACTCCACATGCAACGAGCACCTTGAAATAAGAGAAACAACACTTGATAAGCCCCAAAAAAAACACAAACAAAGAGGAGAGAAGAGGCAACCAATAATCAACCAAGTTGCAATGATGCGACAAATTTTTAGATGTTCTCCTTTAAGAACCCTAATGAATTGAATTGAATGAACATTCACTCAACAATAGGATTCTTAATAGGGGTGGGATAAGGGACTTGGTTAACTCTAAGTTTACTCTCTCTTACGGATGCAGCCTAGACTCAGGGAGGTACGGTACAACCTGCCCGGCGTCCGTATGAGAATCCACGGCTCGCGGGGACTTACGGAGGTCCCGGATAGGGTCACCTAGTCGGCTCCAAGGAATATGGAGATGAGAGGATCCCCTACCAAGGTAGGAATGCAACTAGTATGGTAAAAGTGTATGAACCTATGCGCACCGGAGTGCATGCAAATTCTAGCCTAAGACTAACAAACAATGCTCAATCAATGGCAATAATAATGTAGAGACGAATAACAAGCAGGGGGAGATAAGTAGCACCCAAAACAAGTATGATAATGATGGAAATATGACACAAACGTAAGCCCCGGGGTACACTGTAACAAAGTAGAGGTCTGATGGGAGACCGCACAGGGAGGGTAAATGGCCTTGGGTAGGACCGCAAAGTAGCAAGGAGCAGCAAATAGTACAAACACAGAATAAACAATCAACAGCGGCAGGAAAAATGCACAGTGTATCTGAGTGAAGTATGCGGCCAGTAGAATGACCGTCAACAGAGGTAAACGGCCCTGACAGAACCGCAGCAGGTAATAGTTTATCAGAAAATGTGAACACTAGGAACGTACCTGAGGCCAAATTACGCGGTCTATCGTCCGACCGCTGGATGCTAGAGACGGCCCGAAATGGACCGCAAAAACTAATAGGCTCACAGAGGTATGAACGGCAGGAACACAAAGAATCCACGTACCTGAGACAAAAGAAAGTGGTCTATCGACCGACCGTAAAATACCAAAAATGGCCCACAAAGGACCGCAGTAAACCCAGAGACAGAAGACAACAAAACAGCAACCCGAGATGACTAAAATCAACTCAAACAAGCAAGTCAACAACGTCAGTAGCACTATAGGCACAAGGGGTCCCACGGTGATCGCCAAAAAAGGGATGTAGATATGTTCTTTCCCTCCATAACTCAAAATATGAAATGCGCTAAAGGGGTAAAGGAGTGAATGTGTGTGTGTGAGTGAATAGCATGAAAAAGACAGACGATGCAAGCAATGAATCACTCACAAACGTGGACAAGTTGTGATCGCCACCAAGTTATTAAGTTCAGAGAGAGGGCACCACATTCCTTGGAAAGGGGAGACGGATGAGGACACTCGCCCAATGATGCAACGTTGGAAAATGATAAAGACAGTCCGCTGGAGACCGCTTGAAGGACGTAGATGGCCGAACGATAGACCGTCTCCAACGCTGAAGTAGGAACACGGGAAAAGGCCTGACGTGGAGGCTAAATGGTCTGCAGTCGGCCACGCACAGGATCCAGATGGTCTGAGTAAGGCCACAAACCCTGTTAGATGGTCTGAAATGAACCGCGTAGAAACTCCAGATCCCAAGCCGTGGGACTTAATCCTCCACCCCTTCCGGCCGGCCAGAGGGAATGGGCCTCGTGCTAGAACTCCTGTTGACCTGCAAAACAACACAAATGACCAAAAAAATGCAACCCAAGTGAGTTTATGAAGTGTAATATCTATGAAAACGAATGGAAAATTGAACACATAAATGGAATGGGGGATACCTGGGGGTTGGGTTTTTAAACCCCTATGGGGCGTGGAAAACAGTAGGAAGGTGATGAATGTGAAGATGACAGTGAAAAAATGTGGGAGAAAGTGCAAGAAAATGACGATACGATGATGAATGAATAACGAAGAAGGACTAAATGAAGACACTAGACACAAAAGACTCGGACTACTCTCTGAACCGAAGGCTTGGCGGACGTGGAAAGCCTTCCTCCCTGGCTGGAACTCGCTCAAGAAAGCGGCAGCACTTCGACGTGAAATCCAGAATCCCCCCTTTTCGAGCTTGGACTAAGGGTGCTATTTATAGACCCTTGAAAGTTCGCTCAAAATTAGGGATTTCCCAGCGAGAATTAGGCCAAGATTCTTTAGGATAAAATGTAGATAATATCACCAATTTTCACCAGGATCAAACATAACCCAATTTGGTTAAGAACCCACGGAGAAATTCGAGGACGAAGTAGCTAACTTGAGCACGGATTGGAGAGAGAAAAACTTGTTAAAGAAGAGATTTCGGCCTCATATGCGGTCGATCGATGGGCCACCCACCCATGTAAATGGTCCAATCGACGACCGCCTACAAGGTGTCAATGAAAAATAATAAATAAGATAAATAAAGCCCTTTATCCAAAGAACATACCGACTTAACCGGCGTAAGACTCTCAGAAGGAAAACGGTCTTTCGATGGACCGCCCAACAAATTGAAATGGCCCATCATGAGGCCGCCTCACAGATGTCGGTGGAAAATCAAAAATAATGAGATAAATAGCTATTTATCCAGAGAACAGACCGAATTAGGACTCTGGCTTAAAAAATGGTCAATTGATGGGCCGCCCGACCAGTTCAAACGGTCTAATGCTAGGCCGCTTATCTGGTGTCGGTGGAAATTAAGAAAAAACAAGATAAATAGCCATTTATCTTGAAGTTAAACCATTAGGTGAGCAAAAACGGTCTTACTATAGACCACCGATCCTGCTAAGTGGTCTATCGCTAGACCACTTTTGAGCTGGACGGTGGAAAATAATAAAATGGGATAAATAAGCCCATTTACCCCAAAGACCAAGTTAAATCAAAGCCCATTAAGACCAAACTTGAGAAATTTGAAAGCAAGCCCAGCCAGGGAGGAAAGTACCCATAAAATAAGCTCAAAGAACTGCCTAAACATGGCCCAATGAGTAATGGACAACTTGAGGCTTCGAAAATAAGGGTAAGAAAAAAGACTCAACTCAAGGGCAAAAATGAGTGTCAACACCCCCCTCTCTCCCTCCCTTGGGTTCCTCCTCCCGTCCCTTCCCACGTAGCCCTTGTTTCCCCTCCCCTATATAATATCTCTTGTAAGCAAAATTTGAAGCTAATAAAAAGAATGAAGAATATTTGAGAGAAAATTGCAGAAGAGGGAGATATCCTTCTTCCTTCTTGGGTGTGATGCCCAGGAACCCTAGATCCTGCGATGGTATCTACCGGGGTGCGACTCCCCTTGCTATCGGTGCGACACCGAAGTTATAGTTCGATCCGCGCTCGCATGCAGATCCAGATCTGCCCACCCAGATCTCATCCTTGGCTTCTGAGTCAACCATGGCATCTTCTTGAGCATATTTGAGCCTGATGATTTTAACAGGGATACCTCTGCAAGCCACTAGAAATCTAGCGTGAGTTTTGCATCGATCGGAGCCTTGGATCTCCGGCAACAATTCCTGTCGTGAAGCCACGCGTTGTTGCCTGCCTCTGTGAGGCAGATCTTAACTCCCTTCTTACGAAAATCCTCCAGACCTCTCCTCGACGCCTTTGGGCCGGAGGTTTGGATGGATCGTACCTCTTTCTTCCCTCTTCGCAACGCCACCGAGCACGCCCCATTCTAACATCTTTGCTGGGTGTGGCGAAGAGTTTCATGGAACTGCACAGGCCGACCTGTGCAGATCCGTCCCAGAGTAGGCAGCTCCTTGTGGGACATCCCATGGCCTTCTCCCTCTAGATCTGGCCAAACCATTTGGTCAGGATCGTCCTCCAGGCGTCATCGACGATCCCCAACAAGCGGCGCCCTATTCCCATACCTTCACCATTTGTTTCTGATTTTTATTGTTCTCTGTGTAGTTCTGCACGAGCAGAACCAGAGCCGCCGTGCAGACGCCGTCACGTCCAAACGGTAGCAGATCTGGACGCGCCACTTGGACAGGTCATTCTACATCCAGTCCTCTACACGTTCCAATAGACATCACTCCGATCTGACTCTGGATCTAGCCATACCGCCTCCTTCAAGTTGACTGCGTAGGCTGACCAGCGCGGGCAGAACCGATCGGAGGTCAATCGCCTCATCCGGCCGACGACGACTCATCGCCTCATCGTCACCGAGTGTTGCCCGTCAACCCATGTTCCAGCAGCCCCGAGAATTGTGTTTGTAGCCTGTTATCTCCCTGTGAGGAGTGGGCATAATTGTTGGGTTGTATTATTGTTAATTTTTGTATCGGGGTTGTCAGATTCGGCCGAGATTTTTTCCCCATGCGCTAGTCGTGGAGGTACGCGCGACGTTCCTCATTCCTGCCTTTTCTTGTTTAGTATGCTTTCGTATATGTTGCATTTGTGAGAGTAGGGCCATAGCCAGTGATGAATCACTGCGATTGTGAGTGTGAGCGCTCGTCCCATATCCCTAGTCGAGCACCGAGCTCGAACTACAGCACCCTAGGCGACAGTGGTTCCTTAATCACTGCGACCCCGTGCTTCCCTCGCAGGGACGATCGTTGGGCTAGAGATAGTGTTTCTTGTTGAGAGACTCCTCCACTCGGAGAATTGCCAAGGAGGTCAGCCGCCAGGCTTGTCTTTCGCGTGCAAGTGCTGGCCGCACTTCAAGTCGGTGATAGGTCCTAGCCCGTCCGCACCTCGTCCCGCATCAAATTGGTATCAGAGCATGGTTTGAGTCTTAGTTTTGTCCTTGGTTTGCATTTCATCCCTATATCTGGTATATTAAAAGGTGTTACTCGAAAGATAGGTTACGCCTATTGGGAAGGTAGCATCCTTGAGTGAGTTCGATCTTCGGATCATATCTCTGCCACGTACTGGGTATTGGTCGAGTCTAGGTTCTTCATTCAGCATTAGTCAGTGCATTCCAACCTCTGTGTCTTTGCATGCCCACCCGACGAAGAACCCAGTACCATCACCCCGCGTCCATGGCGGACCCACGGGATACTGCCCCTGGAGACGTACACACCTTGCATGAGGCAATGATGGCCCTCATGGCCCGGTTGGACCAGTCCGAGGCTACCTTTAGGAGTTCTCTGACCGCATGGAGTCATCCGACAGATTTGTCCAAGGTCTGGTCGGACGGTTGGATAGAATGTCCCACGGAGATCCTCTTGGAGCGGCCCAGGGCCCACCCACACCCGCTCCAGCGGCAGCCCAAGGCCAAGTCGCTCCCATGGCCCAGGTCCAGCCCGCTCCAACAGCCCAGGACCAGCCCACACATGTTCCCTTGCCCACCCCTCACCGGGCCCTCGAACCGCAGCTTCGTGACCTTGGTCTTGAGAACTATGGGTCCGATAATGCGTATGAGGGGTATGGCCGGTGTTGTCATGGCTTTCCTTAGCAGAGAGATGAGGAGGATGATAAACTCCTTAGGACCGTGCGAGCAGACCCTCCCACTTTTGACGGGTCCTTGGACCCTAAGGTCTATCTTGATTGGGAGGCTGGCATGGACCGGTATTACGAGTGATTTGAGATGACGGACCACCAGAGAGTCAAGTTTGCTAAGATGAAGTTGATACGGCAAGCACAAACTTATTGGAGAAATGTGGAGAGCTTGCTATTTCAGCGACATGAGCCCCAGGTTGAGACTTGGGATGAGATGAAGATCAATCTTAGACTTAAGTACCTTCCAGCCATGTACCGTCAGAGGCTCATTGATATGTGGCAGAGTCTCAGCCAAGGGGAACGGTCCGTATCCGAGTACATCACGGAGTTTGATGAGTATTTTTTGCGAGGTGGCGTCTCAGAGGAGAGCACCATGTTGGGTTCGGTGCAGTATTCAGAGGGGGGGTGAATGAATATAACCCATTTAAAAAACCTTCACCCAATTAAAAACTAGAATAATAACAAGACAGATTCGACAATCTGAAGCTCAATTGGAATTTCGCTCTCTTGACAGATTAAAATAGTCTAAGAAAACTAATCAACTCTTCTGCTCAAACAGAAGCCAAACGCTTAGAGCGCCCCTATGCAATCATCTAGCGGAAGCAAAAGAAGATAAACCAAACCACAATGCACAAGGGGTTTTTAGGTGGTTCGGTCCTCCAGACCTACATCCACCCCACACTCAACCCGAGTGTGGCTTCACTAACCGCTGGGCAACACAGCTTGCCAACAATCCGCTGAGCCTCACAGCTTGCTATCCAGTGGAATCCACCACTGCAACCGCTGGGGATTACAGCTTACCCGTCCAGTGGAAACCTCCACTGCAAATCGCTGGGCAATACAGCTTAGCCGTCTAGAGGCATCATCTCTGCAATCCGCTGACTAACAGCTTGAAAGGAAATGTAAAATGGAAAACAAAAGACAGAACAAGACAGCAACGGAAAGCTGAAACAATAAAGCACAAAAGGTAGCTCTAACAATGAGCAACCTCAGATCTGGTTTTGAACCAAAGATCTGAGGAACGAACTCCTTCTCTCTCTCTCTCTTCTTCTCTTCACACTCTTCTCGAGCTCTCTGCCTCTCTCTTTTTTTTCTCTTCTGCTTCTTCCCTCTTTCTTTTCTTCTTCTTCTCTTTTCTCTGGATCGAACAGCTCTCTATTCTTTCTCTCCGCTTCTGCTCTTCTGCTTCGATCTGGATCGTGGCTCTCTGTTCTTTTCCTCTCGCCAACTCGATCGCCCTTCTTCTGTGGAAGAAGGCTCATATATATAGCAGCAGCATCATCATCAGCCCCAACGTGTGACCTCCACATTTCCAGCCCTAAGTATTCGGACCACGTGGCAGTCTCTCAGCAGGCTTCATTCCAGCCTCGGATCACGTGCTGCCAGTCACTGGGGAATGTTCTTCCTCGAACCTGCAAGGAGATACAACCCATTAAAACTGAGGGCCACAGGAACTAAAGCTGCATGAGGTATGGACTGTACTGGGAATGACACGAGATAGACACGGTGACTACAACACGAAATAAAGAAAGAACGACACGAGATACACTGTAACAGAACAGACACAACGAAGAGAACGACACGAAATACAGCGGTGACAAAACTAAAACACTACAACAGAACAACACGTGGTTCATATGAGAAAAGCACGAAGTTATATGAGAACAGCACGATGTGAGAAGGAAACAACACGCGGACATAAACACAAGAGAAACACGAAGACACGAATACAAAAACAACAAGACATAACAAGTAGCAAAGAGACCGGCACGAGGTGAAACGACACGGACTGACAACGACACGAAGACGAGAACAGAAACCAACACGAAGTATGGTTTCAACACAAGAAAGACACGAGGTCTAGGAAGAACAACACGAAGACGGAAATAACAAAGAAACGACTCGAACTAAGAACGACACGGAGTCAGCACAGACAACAACATGAGGTGCTGCAGTGTTCATCATGCGAAGAAACAACTAACGACACGAAGACGAGTACAACACAGACTGAAACCAACACGAGGACGAAAACAACAGAAACCAACACGAGGTGTGGTCAGAAAGCAAAAAGTACACTGGGTTAGAAAAACAACACGAAGACAAAAGAGTGACACGGCTATCACGACACGTGATGAAGCAGTGACACTAGTACAAAAATGACTCGAGGAACAACAGTAAGTGACACGAAAACACAAAGGCATACGTAAAAGATGATGACACGAGATGACCAACTAAAGGATAGAGAGAAACGACACGAGGTTCACTGGGAAACGACTCGAAGTTCATCAGAACAAATCGAGCTGCTTCAGTAAACATGACATGAAGACAGAGATGACACGGATAGAACAACATGAAGTATACCTAATACAAGTTTTCCTGTCAAGCATGGAAATCAACACGAAGTGTTGTGAACATGAGCAGCACGAAGATGAAAGGAACAGTGCAATGTATAGACTTTAAGTCCAATGCAAAAGGCTGTACAGACTTCATGAACAGTGCATGATTGTACTAGACGATGTATACACTTAGCCTATGCAGACCAGTCCGATGTATAGACTTAGGAGCATATGACCTGGCTGTACAGACTTAGAATATTAAGACTGATGTACAGGCTTCATGCGTTGACGCTGTACACACTTAGCGAGTTGACGCTGTACACACATCCAATGAAGTGCGTTGACGCAGTAACATGAGCCAGTGAGATGCGTTGACGCTGTACAGACATTGCCTAAGATGCTGTATACACTTAGCCTAAGATAATGCATGAACTGACGTTGTATATACTTAGCCAATGCAATGCACTATGAATGTATGGACTTACATGAGATGCTCATTGAGACGCTCAATGTATACACTTCAAAGCTAGTGTATAGACTTCATGAATGTGCAAACTTGTCAACGAGATGCACAATGTATAGACTATGCACATAACAAAAGTCTAACACAAACTGATATATCAGATATACCAGTCACAGTCATGTTGCTATCATCAAAGCACAATGTCATCAAAACACTATATCAAATGCACTCAAATGCACTCACTGTCTTGCTATCATCAAAATCAAATAGCATTGCTATCATCAACGCAACATAGCACATGCTTAGGTGCCTAAGGGACACAACATTCTCCCCCTTTTTGATGATGGCAACACAATGTGACAGTGAGACAGTGAGTCACACATAAGATTTTCTCCCCCTTTGACATGATCAAAAAGAGAAAAACAGTAAACAACAAGAGTGCAAAGTGCATTATGCATGCAAAATCCTCTAGAGCATACTCCCCCTGAAAGTAAGACTCCCCTGAATTATTTCTCCCCCTAAATAATAGCTCCCCCTTTGAGAAGGAATATGATCATATAAACAAGAAAGAGAGGGTAGGAGGGTCACTTGACAACAGCTGAATCATAGGTTCAGAAAGGAAGCATGATTATAAACAACTGTTAAAGTATAAGAATCAGCAATATACAATTTTGACAAAAATTTAGGTTTAACAGTGATAAATCTAGAGTAAAACACCTGACCCTTGAAAAAGAGTTTATAGACTCCGTTTATAGCAATGAATCTAGGGCACATGGTATTAATAGATAAGCCAGAAATAATACCCTTTTGTGATTAAACAAGGAAATTCAAGAGAGGCAACTTGAATATGTATTGAGAAAAACAATTTTCACTCAATGACTTTTGATTTCAAAGGGTTACAACAGTTTGATTTTCATTTTTCAGTTTCTGAACCTGAACTAAGTGAATAGACCTATGGCATTTATGCTGTTGACATTAGGTGTACACCTTGATAAGAGGCAGGTACCCCCAGTTACTAGACATAAACTACTAGACCTATTTCAGATCAGAACTCACAAAGGATAGTCTTCACTTTTGACATTAAGGGTACACCTTGATCAGAGTCCAGTACCCTCAGTTACTTGGTGAGGACTCCCCCTATAGATTTGACCCTATGAACAGAGATATTCTGAATCACCTCATGACATGTGAAGTCTCCTACTTCTTTGGAGGAGTTCACAGTTTCTCAGTGCAATCATCCATTGCTCTGTCACAATGTTCAGTTCTTTACATTTATGATCTTATTTACTACTGCCCTTAATTCTTTTAGAGTGATTGTTTGAAAAACATTACACACTCTTGTTCACCTATTCTAGACATTTCCAGATTAACACATTTAGGCATTAAAAAAAAACTTTTTCTATTTTAGCCATGAGACAAAGATTAAGAGTTATAAAAATTTTCTTTTATCTCAAATTCTGAAGTGCAGACACTTAACTCTCTAATTTATAAAGGTTAAACCTTTAATTCCTTTCAGTTTGTAAGTGTGATTCTTATAAATGAACAATTGCAATAACCACCATTCAATGTACTAAACCAGATGTAAAGTTGTTGTTTAGTGAAAATGATGGGAAAAAGATAGCTATTGGCAATATGGTCCAATGGGCAACTGATGTCAAAGAATATGAATCATTTAAATGAGAACACTGAGAAGTGAATAGGATTCAATGAATTGAATAGAACTTTCAGTTCCCCCTGACATCATGATGCAAAGAATATGTTATGCAGTACACTGTTCTATATGCCGACTATGCAGCAAATCTGATAGTGATGACCAAGCGACAGCATACAAGCTCCCCCTGTCTATATGCATGAAATGTATTGAAATCACATCACATGATATAAAAATTTGCATTCGGATATGATTCATACCAATTAGACAGAAGAGAATTACCATTTAGCATGATTGTTCAATTCATATTGCAGAAGCTTCAGTTTAGCACCAACAAATCAACATGATATGCAATACACTGCTCTATATGACTTGACCCATGGTACTGGGCGGAGGACTTGATCCAAGGATCACCTCACACATGGCAATAGCATCCAGACATACTCCATATGCCCTTCAGCACTGTTCCATTTAATATACCATGATGGAAATGTAAATGACATATGCGGTGCAGAGCAATCTCATTTATTTAGTGCAAGCAACAGCATGAGAAGAGCATCAAAAATCGACCAAGCAAAACAACAATTTCAGATAACAAACAGACAAATCAGCATCTTCAGATGATGAAATTTAAAGCAAAGTTTAGAACTGACCTGATAAGTTCAATCATGGGGTTTTCATTCTTGAGTGCCTTGGTTAACCCCTCTTTATTCATTTCCAAGGCACACCTGCAACATATCAATCAATATGATCTTGCAGGGACCCAAGCAGTCTTGGGTCCTGCACTACCCCTATCAGGTGTTCTAAACATTCTTTTTGCAACATTATCATCAAATTCCATAAAAGAACAATCAGATATAGAATGTCCAAAATTTCCACAATAATGACATGAAACAACAGATTGTCTGGTCCTATGATGCTTATCAAAAGAAGCATGAGACCTATGAGATTGAGCATGAGTTGTTCTGTTGTTTACATGGACATTCTGTTTCTCATTCTTATTCATCCAGCATTCAACAAATTTGTGACCTGATTTACCACAATTAAAGCATGAAAAGTTCACAGGTCGTTTTGCAGAGAATTTAAAAACTTTGTTATTAACATGACTTACTTGGGCATGCCAACAGTCCTTGACTGTATGGCCATGCCTCCCACATTCGATACACTTTGGGTGCTTACCTTTGGAGTCAAGGTTATTCCTGTCAAACATCTTTTTGTTAACATGAAAATTGACGGGTTTAGAGTTGAATCTCTTTCTCGGATTCTGCCAACATTGAGCAGCAATGTGGCCAAACTTCCCACAATAATAACAATTAGATTCTGTCTCCTAGAAACATGATTTCTAGCATGAAATTCTTTAACATTCAGATTACCATTTTTCTGATCAGATAGAACTTTTCTAGCATGCTTTCTGTCATCTTGTTTCATCACAAAACACTCACTCATAAAGTGTCCATGCTTACCACAATAATAGCAAGAAGCATCAGATTTCCTAGGGGCATGGTTTCTATCAAATGAATTCACAGATACATGTGAATGAGTACAAGAAGCATGAGCATTATGTATTGACCCATCAGATTCAGCAGAGCTAACAAATTTCAGAGTATAACCAGAATTATTCTTTGCCCTTTTTGTTTGACTCTTTCTTGTCAATTTCTGATTATCCTCAACAGGTTTTGTTTGCTTTTCAATTTTCTGAGCTTTAAACTGAAAGACAGATTTTGAAGGTGACTTCTGATTTTCATTTTTTTTTGGGGATTACCTTGAAGTACCAGCTACATCAGTGCTTTGAACAAAAGTTGTATATAGCTGGTTTTTAGTGATTTTCTTAACATCAGAACAGCAATTTGTTCCCCCTTTAGAGTTATCATCCTTCCTCTTCCCAACAGTTTTCATTTTTCCTTTAATCTTGGCAGACTCAATAGTTGAATTTTCCAGATTATGAATTTTATCTTCCAAGCTAGCAATGTGAAGTTCATAACTGGCTATTTCCTGTTCACTGTAATTAACACATTCGCTTAGAACTTGGTTTGCAGTTTTATACTTCTCAATTTCTTGTTCTAGGCTGTTCAAAATTTCTGAATTTCTATCATAGACAGCTTTTCCTTTTTCTATAGTGAGAAGTCTTTCAGACAAGTCAGTGTTCAACCACTTTAGTTTTTCAACTTCAGCTTTTAATTCAGTGTTTTCTTCCTCAAGATTTTTATCCTGAATTTCATTATTAGCACATCTCTCTCTTCCAGACATGTGCTCCAATTTTTCAATCAGTTCATCTTCTCTTTGTTCTGCTTTAATTTTCTCAGTGAGCAGATTTTTGTGATCATCTTTAAGTGAGGCAATTTGTTTATTTAGCCATTCATTCTCACTAAAGAGATCTTCATTACGTTCTCTTAAAGCTGAGCATGTTTTACAATATGATTTAGCTAAAGAGGACTGTGAAACCTCATTGATTTCATTCATTCTGACCATAAGAGTTTTATTCTTCTTTTGAAGATCTTCATTCTCCAATTTCATTTTGTCCAATTCTGAATTAACTTTAGTGAGTTCCTACATGCCTTTTAGATGCTCCTTTTTCTTATCATTCAACTGATTCTCTATTTCTGATATTTTATCCAACCATGTTTATTTTTCAAATTTTAGAGAATCATTTTGTTTCTTAAGATTCTGAACATCTAGCATGCAAGTATCATAAGACTTTTTCATATTTGGACAGTTTTCACATGAATCTTTCAGATTTATTCTATCACATTTCTTTTTCAATTTTTTATTTCAGATTTCAATTTCTTGGAAACTTCTAACAAGTTTTCATACATCTCTATCAATTCATCGAAAGAGTATCCTTCTGATTCAGAACTTACCTCGGATGAAGTTTCATCATCAGCATTTCTATGATCAGCCATTAAGCACTTGCTGTGATTCCTGATTAGCTTCAGTTTATCCAAAATATCTTTGGCAGACCTACAAGATGAAATGCATTCAATTAGAGATCTGTCAATTGATTCTTTTAATAAAACTACAGCTCTATTATTGACAGAGTCTTTCAGCTTGTCCTTCTTGGTCCATTTAGATTTATCCTTCGACAGTTTGTATGGGCCGTGAGTCATTACCTTCCACAGTTTTGGATCAGTAGACTTTACATACCGATAGAGGTTTTCGAACCAAGAGTCAAAGTTATCACCTCTGAATATCGGAGGATTAGCCATCGAATCAGATAACAACCAAATTCAAAGCACAAAACACTAGACAATAAAACCAGATAAGCAAGACACGGCACTAACTCAGTGAAGCTAAATACAGAACACAAGAGGCACACTTATGAAATGCACCAGACAGAAATGCACTAAGACAGTAAATCAAGACGATTCCAAATAACCCACTCTGAAATGCACTAAATAGTTAGCAGGATCCTCTGCAGATTGTTAGATCTGTTAGATCAGAGACTCGCTCTGATACCAATTGTTGGGTTCGGTGCAGTATTCAGAGGGGGGGTGAATGAATATAACCCGTTTAAAAAACCTTCACCCAATTAAAAACTAGAATAATAACAAGACAGATTCGACAATCTGAAGCTCAACTGGAATTTCGCTCTCTTGACAGATTAAAATATTCTAAGAAAACTAATCAACTCTTCTGCTCAAACAGAAGCCAAACGCTTAGAGCGCCCCTTTGCAATCATCTAGTGGAAGCAAAAGAAGATAAACCAAACCACAATGCACAAGGGGTTTTTAGGTGGTTCGGTCCTCCAGACCTACATCCACCCCACACTCAACCCGAGTGTGGCTTCACTAACCGCTGGGCAACACAGCTTGCCAACAATCCGCTGAGCCTCACAGCTTACTGTCCAGTGGAGTCCACCACTGCAACCGTTGGGGATTACAGCTTACCCGTCCAGTGGAAACCTCCACTGCAAACCGCTGGGCAATACAGCTTAGCCGTCTAGAGGCATCACCTCTGCAATCCGCTGACTAACAGCTTGAAAGGAAATGTAAAATGGAAAACAAAAGACAGAACAAGACAGCAACGAAAAGCTGAAACAATAAAGCACAAAATGTAGCTCTAACAATGATCAACCTCAGATCTGGTTTTGAGCCAAAGATCTGAGGAACTAACTCCTTCTCTCTCTCTCTCTTCTTCTCTTCACACTCTTCTCGAGCTCTCTGCCTCTCTCTTTTTTTTTCTCTTCTGCTTCTTCCCTCTTTCTTTTCTTCTTCTTCTCTTTTCTCTGGATCGAACAGCTCTCTATTCTTTCTCTCCGCTTCTGCTCTTCTGCTTCGATCTGGATCGTGGCTCTCTGTTCTTTTCCTCTCGCCAACTCGATCGCCCTTCTTCTGTGGAAGAAGGCTCATATATATAGCAGCAGCAGCATCATCAGCCCCAACGTGTGACCTCCACATTTCCAGCCCTAAGTATTCGGACCACGTGGCAGTCTCTCAGCAGGCTTCATTCCAGCCTCGGATCACGTGCTGCCAGTCACTGGGGAATGTTCTTCCTCGAACCTGCAAGGAGATACAACCCATTAAAACTGAGGGCCACAGGAACTAAAGCTGCATGAGGTATGGACTGTACTGGGAATGACACGAGATAGACACGGTGACTACAACACGAAATAAAGAAAGAACGACACTAGATACACTGTAACAGAACAGACGCAACGAAGAGAACGACATGAAATACAGCAGTGACAAAACTAAAACACTACAAGAGAACAACACGTGGTTCATATGAGAAAAGCACGAAGTTATATGAGAACAGCACGATGTGAGAAGGAAACAACACGCGGACATAAACACAAGAGAAACACGAAAACACGAATACAAAAACAACAAGACATAACAAGTAGCAAAGAGACCGGCACGAGGTGAAACGACACGGACTGACAACGACACGAAGACGAGAACAGAAACCAACACGAAGTATGGTTTCAACACAAGAAAGACACGAGGTCTAGGAAGAACAACACAAAGACGGAAATAACAAAGAAATGACTCGAACTAAGAACGACACGGAGTCAGCACAGACAACAGCACGAGGTGCTGCAGTGTTCATCATGCGAAGAAACAACTAACGACACGAAGACGAGTACAACACAGACTGAAACCAACACGAGGACGAAAACAATAGAAACCAACACGAGGTGTGGTCACAAAGCAAAAAGTACACTGGGTCAGAAAAACAACACGAAGACAGAAGAGTGACACGGCTATCACGACACGTGATGAAGCAGTGACACTAGTACAAAAATGACTCGAGGAACAATAGTAAGTGACACGAAAACACAAAGGCATACGTAAAAGATGATGACACGAGATGACCAACTAAAGGACAGAGAGAAACGACACGAGGTTCACAGGGAAACGACTCGAAGTTCATCAGAACAAATCGAGCTGCTTCAGTAAACACGACACGAAGACAGAGATGACACGGATAGAACAACACGAAGTATACCTCATACAAGTTTTCCTGTCAAGCATGGAAATCAACACGAAGTGTTGTGAACATGAGCAACACGAAGATGAAAGGAACAGTGCAATGTATAGACTTTAAGTCCAATGCAAAAGGCTGTACAGACTTCATGAACAGTGCATGATTGTACTGGACGATGTATACACTTAGCCTATGCAGACCAGTCTGATGTATAGACTTAGGAGCATATGACCTGGCTGTACAGACTTAGAATATTAAGACTGATGTACAGGCTTCATGCGTTGACGCTGTACACACTTAGCGAGTTGACGCTGTACACACATCCAATGAAGTGCGTTGACGCAGTAACATGAGCTAGTGAGATGCGTTGACGCTGTACAGACATTGCCTAAGACGCTGTATACACTTAGCCTAAGACAATGCATGAACTGACGGTGTATATACTTAGCCAATGCAATGCACTATGAATGTATGGACTTACATGAGATGCTCATTGAGACGCTCAATGTATACACTTCAAAGCTAGTGTATAGACTTCATGAATGTGCAAACTTGTCAACGAGATGCACAATGTATAGACTATGCACATAACAAAAGTCTAACACAAATTGATATATCAGATATACCAGTCGCAGTCATGTTGCTATCATCAAAGCACAATGTCATCAAAACACTATATAATATGCACTCAAATGCACTCACTGTCTTGCTATCATCAAAAATCAAATAGCATTGCTATCATCAACGCAACATAGCACATGCTTAGGTGCCTAAGGGGCACAACACACCATGCCTGTTTCCCACTTCCATCGTGGTCTATGGCCCCACTTTCAGTATGAGCTTTTTTGTCGCAATGTGACCACCCTGGAGGCCGCATATCAGGTTGCTCTCGAGTTGGAGCAGTTTGAGTCAGTGTTCGCTCCCGTCCAGCGATCGGGGACCACCTATCAGCGTAGGTCTGACCCTCGTACCACGCCCAGTTCCTATAGTCGGTGGCAGGTGGCTCATCCCCTGGAACCCCCTCGCCCAGACCCCACTGCTCCTAGGCCTCGCACTTTCCCTCCTAGGGACCCTCCCCCTCGCCAGTAGGCACCATTCCCCCCCCCACACCCTCAGCAACCCACGTTGCCTGCCCGACCCCAGCTCCCACCACCCCCGGTCCATCGAGAAGACAAGAGAAAGGGATGGATGATCGGTGGAGCATCTTCAAGCACAGGGCCGCATGACCAGTGCTATAGGTATGGTGGAGTTGGCCATTATGCGGCCAAGTGTCCCACTTGGGATTCGCTGGTTATTTCGAGCACTCCAGCCTGCAACCCTACACTAGAGCTAATACCGGTCAACTATGAGCCGGATCCAGATCTCGCAGTGGAGTTCTTTGACGAGCTATTAGAGAAGCACACGGATGTCCTGGGTACTCAGTACCTGGACGATGTGCAATTGGGTGTGACCCTCAAAAACCTCTGAAATCCAGTAGGAAGCCAGTAGGTACATATTAGCATGTCCAAGAGTCCCTAACTTTGGGTTGGGTTGCATCGTTTGTATGCTAGTATTACTTATGGGTGTCTAGGTTTGTCTAGGGTCATGTATGAGTCTGTTTTGCTTTATTTATGCAGTTTGTTTGTCGAGCATATAGGAATTGGCATAGTTGTCGTTTAAAAGGCCAACAATGCACGTTACAAGGAGTTAGCCAACGCGCACCGACGCGCCCGTGAGATCCAAAAGGGAGAGTACGTCATGATCAGGGTTAGACCTGAACAGTTTCCCTTGGGAACCGTGAAGAAACTCCAGGCCCGCGGTGCCGGCCCCTTCCGAGTCGTGAAGCGAGTGGGATCTAATGCGTACATTATTGAACTACCAGACGACTATGGTATCAATTCGACGTTCAATGTTTCAGATCTGGTGGCATATCGGGACCCTGCGATGATCCCTTGTGAGCCTTTTGGGCCTTCTCCTCCTGTTGTGAGTGACACACCACCCGAGAGTCCACCTCTTCCAGCCCCATTACAGTAGTGCGAGCATATAGATTGTATTCTGGATGAACAGGTGACCACCACCAGGAACGGAGCCTACCAACGCTTCTTAGTGCATTGGAGGGGATGCCCCGCGACAAACGACGCCTGGATCACACGCGGAGAGCTCGAGTGACTCGATCCAGACTTACTGGAGCGCTACCTCAGAGATCGGGACCCTTACTCGACGGGGTCGAGTTCCTCCCACCCGGGGAGAATTGGTGAGGACACACGCCGCAGCACACGGTGGGATATGAGGAAGACGCAGGAGTCCCTTTGGCTCGGGGAGGACGTGGATGCCTAGATCGAGCCATCTATCGTTATTTCATGCTTTCAGGCCTTGTTTAGCCCATTGTAGTCCATGTATGGACAATTAGATAGCTATTTGTGTTTCTTGGACCATTATTAGTAGGGGGTTAATGGGCTAGTGGTTAATGGGCTTGAAACAAGTCAAAAAAGGGGGGAGATTTAAATAGATTTGAATTGTTTTTTTAATGGGTCAAAAGTAGAAGGTGGACTTCCATGGGAGGAGACCCAACCATGGGAGGAGGGTGCCCCCCCTCCTTGACTAGTCAAGGGAGGAGGCCCCCCCCTCTCTCCCTCCCTTGGGTTCCACCTCCCCTTCCTTCCCATGTAGCCCTTGTTTCCCCTCACCTATATAATCTCTCTTCTAAGCAAAATTTGAAGCTAATGAAAAGAATGAAGAATATTTGAGAGAAAATTGCAGAAGAGAGAGATCTCCTTCTTCCTACTTGGGTGTGATGCCCAAGAACCCTTGATCCTGCGACGGGATCTAGCCGGGGTGCGACTCCCCTTGCTAACGGTGCGACGTCAAAGTTATCGTTCGATCCGCGCTTTCGTGCATATCTAGATCTGCCCGCCCAGATCTCATCCCCAGCTTCTGAGTCGACCACGACATCTTCCTGAGTAGATCTGAGCCTGATGATTTTACCAGGGATAACTCTACAAGCCACGAGAAATCCAGCGCCAGTTTTGCATCGATCAGAGCTCTAGATCTCCGACAACAATTCCTGTCGTGAAGCCACGCGCTGCTGCCTACCTCTGTGAGACAGATCTTGACTCCCTTCTTACGAAAATCCTTCAGACCTCTACTCGACGTCTTTGGGCAAGAGGTTTGGATGGATCATACCTCTTTCTTTCCTCTTCGCGACGCCGCTGAGCACGCCCCATTCTGACATCTTTGCTGGGCGTGGCGAAGAGTTTCGTGGGACTGCACAGATAAACCTGTGCAAATCCGACCCAGAGTCTGTAGCTCCTTGTGGGAGATCCCACGACCTTCCCCCTCTAGATCTGGCCAAACCCTTTGCTCATGATCCTCCTCTAGGCGTCGTCGACGATCCCCCGCAAGCGGCGGCCCGTTCTCATACCTCCTCTAGGCGTCGTCGATGATCCCCAGCTGATGGGAATCAACACCGGGCACTAACATTCTTATTTTGCATTTGTGTCCTTTTTTTTGTATTTATACCCTTGGCTAATTGGGTTTACAATTGTAAGGCATTATAAGCCAAAGGGTTAGTCTTTAAAGTCTTTGGGTTTATTTGTAAAATTCCAGTAGGTCCAGCAGGGGCCCCTATCCTCTTTCTCATTGGTCCACCTAGGTTCTAGGTCCCATGTGGGGCTAGTTCAAAGTCCAAAGTTAGACTTGGACCATGGGGGGACAAGATGGAAAGAAATTAAAAATTGGCCACCCTTAAGTCAAGGGGGCGCCCCCCCTTTAATATATTATATTCCATGTTTGTATTTTATTTAATGTGGCCATTTGACCACATGGGGGATAATTATCCTATCCCTAGTTTACCTCTCCTTAACCCTAGATCTAGGGATAGTTTAGGTCATTTTTACTTTTCTATATAATCTATGTAATTTCCATTTGATAGAATTAATGTGAGAAAATTTCAAAAATTGCCAAGAGCAGCCCAAGGGCGCCCCTTTCTCTCTCCCAACCCCTTGCAGATGGAGTTCCACGAATTTCTTGAGATGCGAAGCCTCCTCCCCTCCCCCTCTCTGAGTGTGAAGCTCAGCACCTCCGCCGCCGCTGCCATCGAGCCGCCGTCGCACCGCCACCGCCGCCATGTCAGAATTCTGTCCACATCCGGACAGAAGGTTAAACCCTGATTTTTATCTCCACATTATGAGATGTTATCAAGCTTCAATTTTGAGCGTTTGTTCTTCTTGTTATGCCCAATCTCTATTTTAAATTTCGTGCCAATTAGAGGTCATTTGCTATTTTTCTAGTAATTTTAGTTCTGCCGCTGACAGTCTGCCAGTTTGCAGATCTCCAGGATAGGAGTCTGTTCTTCTATTTTTCCCGCCCCCTTATACATCTCCATAAATCCCAAACAAAATCATACGTGTTCCTCACTTACGCCCCTTCCACCCATAATTTTTTTGGAGTCTATATCTATTGTTTTCCTTTCGGTCAAAATTTGTCTTCAGGCGGTTCTTGTTCTTCCCTGTGTGTATGTAATTCCAAGCCAGAAAGAAACTACAACCCACAGTCGTTTTCATTTCTAATCCGTCTACTGGATGGATCTGAAATAATTATATGTTGTAGCCCTTTGAGTCCTCTATCCATTGGTACAAAGTTTTTGTCAATCCGACACCGAAGCTGGCCGCAGAAATTCTTTTCGTGGAGGCGTGCAGTTCAGATCCGTGGACAAGCTATGAAATCAGTCCACCGGTAAATCCTGGTAAAATAGGCCGGGATACCTTCGGCGACCGCCGCTCCCAAAGATCGCTCGGTAACCCATCAGCAGCGTCCCAGCAAGCCGCCGCAGCAAGGAGACACCCGACCACCGCCGCCCCAGTAGCTGGACCCGCCTGCTGTCCCACGGGTCCCGCAGAACCGAGCCGAACCTGCAGTTTGTCTCCGGCCCAGGAGCGTTCCAAATTGTTGCCCCTCAACCCAAGCTTGGTATTCCGGGGTTATTTTTGTCGGTCTTTACCTCTCTACGTGGAGTGGGCCATAAAATTATTGTTGTAATAATTTAATTACTGTGTACCGGGAGTACGAGTCTTGGCCGGGATCGTGTTCCCCACGCCCGGAGCGTGGAGGTAAACTCACCACCCTCCGCTTTTGGCATTTGATTTACTCGTATATTTTTTAATGCCGCTGCTAGAGTGATAGGTTACCAGCTCGATTCAATTTAATCACTACTGCGAGAGAGTGAGTGAACCCATCCCGTGACTCAATCCGACGGAAAAGCCGATACCCGAGGCTCATTGCCGGTTTCTCAACCGCGCACGATCCTACATTTCCCTCGCTTAGGGACATCCGCGAGCTAGAGTCCCAGGTTCGCGTCCCGTCCCGCATCAAATTGGTATCAGAGCGGAAGGTTGAGTCTAGGGTAGTCTTTGCTTGAAAAAAAACAAAAAAAAGAGTCTAAGTCGGTCCAAAGTTGTATTTGCATTCCTTTATTCGGTATATCAAAAGGTGTTGCTCGAACGTTAGGTTATAACTATCGGGAAGGTCGCACATTTGTGAGAGAGGATCTTTGGATCCTATAACTCCGCCAAGTACCGTCTATTGGTTAAGTCTAGGTTCGTAGTCGAGTCAGCATTCCAACTTGCATTGTCATTTTAGGGCCGGGTCTAGTGCCTTGTCACCAACTATCGGCATGGCCATCTTATAGCTCCCCATGTCCCATGGATCCCCAAAAGCCCACATCTTATGCATGGTGGCGATACGCCCAAAGATGGGAGGCCCAACCCCACCGCCTCTGTAGACTCGAAGCCTTGGACTTCTATGGCTTGAATGTCCCGAGCAACTACCTAGAGTGGGAAGCCGGTATGGACACATACTTTGAGTGTTACATTATGTCTGATGCCATGCAAGTCGACTTAGCCACAAGGCGACTTTTTTACGAAGCCGCCGAAACATGGAGGGACATAGAATACTTGAGAGAAATTAGGAGGCAATGGCCCATAGAGTTGTGGCGAGAGATGAAGGGTGAGCTTGGAAGGGTCTACCTACCCAGCCCTGTCACCTCCAACCGACCCCACCCAATCACCTCCAACCAAGTGGGTCATAGTCGGAGGCAAAGAGCCCCGCATGTCGATGAGCCTAAACCCACGACTAGGCCGAGAGTCCATGAGCGAGTCCACCACGATGCATTTACTCCAACCCCCACCATTGTCGAACTTTTCAAAACCATTTCGGATCGGTAGGATAGGATGTGTACTCAAATTGACGGATTCTTGCCCGAGCCTCCCAACCCGGTGCCACCCCAAGGACCTCTTCCCCTCAAGGAGGACACCCCTTCCCCACCCATGTGAGCTCCATTGCCACCACCCTCACCTTCCGATCTTTATTCGGAACCACCTCATTTAGAGCCACCTCAGCCGGAGCCACCTGTTGATGTGACACAACCTAAGATCTATATTGCAAGCATGGCAACGGACATGTCAATGTCACACAAGCGGACTCACTCGTATTTGGCACACTCGGGTCCATAGGTGGACCGGCGATGGGGTGAGGGTCCGAGGATGGACCCGGAGTTTTCCAAGGGTATGGCTGACTTGGGGAGGACCCCTAAGGGCCTAGGGTTGCCCAAATTCATGGGCGGTCAGCACGCCGAGGGCGTGGGTAAATTGGTCTCGCTCACAACTCACCCGCGATGGACACTCACATAGTAGAAATTTGAGATCGGGCACTCAACTCGCCGGCCGACAGGCAACTAGAAATGATACTAAGACAAGCAAAAGTAAAACCAGTAGAGGAAGTGTCCAGGGGCTCACCTGATCAGTGTGAAGACACCGATCCCGGTCGGAGACGACGGCGAGCGAGGAAGCGTGGGCTTACCCGCACGCCGCGCCGGAGAAGCTTCAACCTGAAATTTAAGAATTTACACCACTACTCCCCATGCAAGGGGGTTGAACAAGGGGAGTGGAAGTCAATTTTACATCCAAACACTACCTCCCATAGGGAGGGGCGGTAAGCCGGCCAGGCGGGGAGGGGAAAAATTAGCTTAGAGGATTAAGACAAGTAATCCGTCGAATCTGTCCACTCTCAGGAACAGGGGATAGACTGTCACTGTCGGCACCGCTGCGGTCTCCCTCAAACTCCAATTGCAATGAAACTAGTGGAAAAACCTTCGTAGTTGACCCGGGAGGACGTCCAATTTTATGGGAATTTCTGAATGACGCGTTGGTTGGGGCAGAGGCGCGAACAAGGTCTCTGTTTGCTGGTTCTGGTAGCTTTTGCACATCTGCAGTAGGAAGATGAGGCCGCCACGGACGCTTCCGAGGTCTGATTCAGGCTTGGCTGGAGTCGTTGGATTCGTGATTGAGTCCTATTCGATGGGAGACCAGCGGCGATGCCAGAGGAAGTAGGAGAAAATGGCGAGGATCCGAACAGTGCCGGGGTATCAGACTGGTTCCAGAGGAAACTGGTCAGCGCACCGGAGGGAGAAAATTTGGAACTCACAGCTTCGGATGCCGAACGGAGTGCCACTTCTTTGTGGTTGCAAGATACTTGTAGTAGAAGATCACAGCTGAGCCCTGCTTCATGAAATTTAGGGAAATGGCCGTGGGAGCCTCTGCAAGCTGCTTCAGGTTGACTGTTCGGAAGAGGATGCGCAGTCCGGCGATGACAGCTCCTCCGGGTAGCCAAGAAATCAGACGAAGGCGAGACCACCATTGTTGCGAAGAGGATTGGGAGACTCTTCCAACGGTGCCTCTTCTGCTTCCGGGGACTCCGGGATGAAGTCGAGGCCGGCTCTGCAAGCTGCTAGTTCTCTGCAAGGTGGTGGTGGGGGGGAGATGGGGGATTCTCTTTGAGGAATGGAGGGGGAGGATGGGGGGTGACCCTAGGGTGGGAGGGCTGGAGAGGGGCGACCAAAGGGGCTGGGGAAGAAGGGGAGAGAGGTTGGAAATTCAAATTTGGCCTAGGGGTGGATGGGTTCAGCCTTGGGAAGGTGGAGGCTTGCTTGGGAAGGGAAAGTGGGTAGTTGGGAGTTGGATGGTGGAGCTAGGATTGGGTGGGGATCTCTTAGGGTTGGGGTGGAGTAAAGAGAGGGGTGTGGAGAGTTAGAGTAGCTTTAATGGAGGGGGAATGAGAGACAAAGTGGGTGGGAGGGGGAGGAGAGAGAAAGGGGTCACCCCCTTAGAGAGAGAGAGAGAGAGAGGGGTTAGGGGAGGGGAGCTTCTCACTCCTCTCTAAAGGCTTCTCACGAAAGAAATTCAATTTTCTGGCCTCAAATATTAGTTTTTCATTCATTCATTAAATAAAAATGGAGTGAGTGGGGTCCTATTTATAGGGATCCCACAATTTACAATAAGTCCCTATGTTTAGGAATAATGACAAATAACCAAGGGGGAAGGGGGCACCCATGGGCCTAACTAGCCCATTGAATTGGGCCCATTAACTAATCTAATCAACCCTATGACACTTAACTTAGGTAGATGACTCATTAACCTAGGTATTGGACTCAAATAAAAGGAAAATTACAATGATATGACTCAAATAAAATAAGAAAATTACATGCCAAGACTCAGAAAATGTGACGGACATAATGGAGTACTGCCAGTGAGCAATCAGAGCTGTGGAAAAATGTGAAGGGCGAGAGATGCCCCCATCATACCCCCGAGGTGCGAAGAACTCGACTCCGTTGAGTTTGGGTCCACCGGGGAAGTGGTACTCCAAAGCAGCTCCGGGCGAGCCACGACCTCCAAACTCAACCCTGCATCTGCAACCAGGGGCCGGTCCTTCATCCTCTCAAGGTGGCTCGGGCACACCCTCTTGCTGGTGATGGAACCATGCTTGTCTAGTATTGCCTCTGTGTGCACACGTCGGGCTCTCAGGCTGATATGTGGTGGCTCTCCGAGTGTGTCTCTCACAAGGGTAGGGGTAGGCCCGAAACTCTCACTAGGATCCACCGCAGTGCCCATATAGGGTGCTGGACCCGCCACGTGGGAAATGGGGTGAATCCCAAAACCCATTAGAAAGCCCAACCCATGAGTCGGGTTGCCAAGGCCACTCGAAACTAGGCAAGGTCCAAGTCCACGTGCCCTCAAGTTTGAGGTGACCCTAGGATAGAGCCACTCCAAAGTCACCATCGCTAAGTTGCCAACTTGGAATTCAAAGTGGCGTTCGCAAGGTTTTGCCCGCTTCTTGTGATTCTCACTGCTCGTTGTTTGTTGCTTGCTTAAATGCTCATGCCAAGTATTATGATGCAGTGTGAGTGGGAGATGCATGATATGCAAAGGGGGGCCAGGACAACCATATTTAGACCAATCATGCAGTGATGCCATGGAGACTTTGAAGGGTGTGGGAGGGTCGGGACATCCATAGGTGTCCCTCTCATACGTGGGTGTGATGAGTGCCGGAGGACCCGGACATCCATGAATGCTCCTAACATGCTTAAGACTCATGATGAATGAAGGTGGACCATTACATCCGAATATGGACCACTCATATTTCCTACTTGACATGTGGGTGATATGAATGAATGTACCCGACTTATGAATCATGCCAAGTGGTTCAAGGTGCCAAGACATATGTTTTCCTAACCTGAAAATGACTTTGATGCGTTGGGGTATGGTTTGGCATTGGAGTTTCCATTCAGAAGGGTCGAAGGGGTCAAGGAAGGTGGACATCATGCGGAGAGGCACCTCCTTGTTCCTTAGGTGTAGATCTTCCTTGGTCATAGCTACCCTTATGTCGCCCGGGACTTGGGAGAGGTGGGTTCGGCCCAACCTGGTGGGTGAGGGTAGGAAGGAGTGGGTGATAAGTGATGTGGGTGGATCACATGGGTTCCCAGGTTTCCATTGGGAGGGGTCAAAAGGATCAACATAAGTGTACCCGGGGTAAAGGAGCTCTAAGTTCATCTCAACATCCTCAAGGTCCTCACAATATGGTGGTTGATCATCCTCCTCTAACGAAATGATTGGGCCAAAGTTTTTAGTGGGTGGGTTGGCCATGAGAGGAGGGCTTGGCTTTCTGATGGGAATCAAGCAAGCTACCAGGCCGAAGCGAATCGAGGAAGCTGCCAGGCCAAGGATGAACGAGCTACCCTTAGGTAGCGCGACCTGAAGAAGGCGCCAGTCAACCCTACCACGATCTCAGATAGAGACGCAGCTGGGATGGTCCAACTTCCCGACGCCGGAACTCCCAAAAGTCTTCGATGTTTGCTGTTTTCCAGGGTTGTAATCGATGTGCCAGCGTCGTTTTGTCTTCCCCTTTCCCTATATATGTATCCCATTTCGTTTGATCAAAAACAAGCAATGAATCTATGAAAGTTTGATTGAGTGTAGCCATGGCTATCTTCCCCAATTTTTGGAAACCCCCTTCATCCTTCCCTCTCTGGGTGCGAGGCCCAATTTTGTTTCCCTGATCCTCTCCCTTTCCCCTTCAATGGAGGATGATCGAAGCCCCGGATGCATTGGCTTTGAGACGGGGTCGAGTGTGAGGCTCCATTCGGATCTTCGTTCTTCCTCCACCAACGTTCACCTTCCCTCACCATCGCCAAGATGCTGCTAAGGTCAGGATGGAGCTCGGTTGCACTGTCCCTGCGAAGGGTTCGGGTGAGAGGCCCCAGCCAAGCTTCCTCACAGCCGTAGCATCATCTACATCCACCTTCCTTCCCTCACCGCTCACCCCACATCCACCTTCACCAAAGTTATCATAGCTAGTATTAGGTTGGTTTGATTTCAATTTTAGCATTCATCGTGTGTTATCCACCATTCTATGTGCTTTCCCCTTGTGTTTTAAACCCCCGAAGTCATCCATGGGCGCCCCAACGTCAAGAGTCATCGTTCTGCCAATGTCTGTGAACGCGCATGGACGATATAGCGATTTCTTCAGAAGGCGCTAGGAGGCTATAGCGCGACCTGGACAGCATTCTTGAAGACCCCATACTTATGTCCCGCATCAAATGGTATCAGAGCTTAGGGAACCAGGCTATTCTCATAGACTGGGATCTGGAGCTATGAGGTTCGAGGATGAACCTTCCCAAGTGGAGGGGTTTTGATGGGAATAAAGCAAGCTGCTAGGCTGAAGCAAATTGAGGAAGCTACCATGCCAAGGATGAATGCGCTACCCTTGGGTAGCGTGACCTGAAGAAGGCGCCAGTCAACCCTAGCGCGATCTCAGACAGAGACGCAGCTGGGATGGTCAAACTTCCCGGCGCCGGAACTCCCAAAAGTCTTCGATGTTTGCTATTTTCCAGGGTTGTAATCGATGTGCTAGTGTCGTTTTGTCTTCCCCTTTCCCTATATATGTATCCCATTTCGTTTGATCAAAAATAAGCAATGAATCTATGAAAGTTTGATTGAGTGTAGCCATGGCTATCTTCTCTAATCTTTGGAAACCCCCTTCATCCTTCCCTCTCTGGGTGCGAGGCCCAATTCTGTTTCCCTGATCCTCTCCCTTTCCCCTTCAATGGAGGATGATCGAAGCCTCGGATGCATCGGCTCTGAGACGGGGTCGAGTGTGAGGCTCCATTCGGATCTTCATTCTTCCTCCACCAACGTTCACCTTCCCTCACCACCGCCAAGATGCTGCTAAGGTCAGGATGGAGCTCGGCTGCTCCGTCCCTATGAAGGGTTCGGGTGAGAGGCCCCAGCTAAGCTTCCTCACGGCCCTAGCATCATCTACATCCACCTTCCTTCCCTCGCCGCTCACCCCACATCCACCTTCACCAAAGTTATCATAGCTAGCATTAGGTTGGTTTGATTTCAATTTTAGCATTCCCCTTGTGTTATCCACCATTCTGTGTGCTTTCCCCTTGTGTTTTGAACCCCCAAAGTCATCCATGGGCGCCCCAACATCAAGGGTCGTCGTTCTGCCAACGTCTTTGAGCGTGCATGGATGATATAGCACGTTCTTCAGAAGGCACTAGGAGGCTATAGCGCGACCTGGACAGCATTCTTGAAGACCACATACTTCTGTCCCACATCACTTTCTGCCCAATATGAGGGACTCCAATTTGAGGATAAGGTCGGGCTCATCGGGTGTGGGGACGAGTAGAAGGAGATCACTAGTGTAGCAACCAACGGTGCAAATCAAGGTGATAGATCCGACACATTGGTGTAGGAGATCAAGGCTCCTAGGTTGGTTGGCCACTATGGTCAACATGCCGGTCAACTTCATTTGCCATGCTAAGCCCTTGAGAAGATCCCCTAATGTGTCCACTTTGTAAGATGATTGGATGGTGGTGTGATAGGAGAGGGGCACTATAGGGAGGTTTAGCTCCATGGGAGGGTAGACATAGGACATGATGGGGTGAATTGGTCTCTCCTTTAGCCATCTAGCTAGGGGCCCATCTATGATTATGGTGCCATTAGTGAAGGTTTGTGGCTCTTGAAGACCCGGACTATTTGAAGTGGTAAAGGGTTGAAGCTCTTCCTCACCATTGGTGTGAACTTGGGTTTCCTCATGGGTGGGGAGAGGGTCCGGACTAGCAACTACTCCTATGTGAGTGGGTGTGACCTCCTTTCTCAAGAGAATGGGAAGGTCTTTTGGGGATGGGGTGATGATGGTTGGGGCATGGTGCCTCCGGGGTGGTGAGCGAGGTCGAACTTGGGTTGGGTTTGGGAGTGGAAGTAGTGGAGGCCTAGGTTGGGGTAGGATTGGGGTTGGAAGTGGAAGGTGGGTTGGGTGATGAGGTTTGGGTTGATTGGTTTTGGGGGGGGCATCCCTTTTAGGGGACGATGGAGGGGTAGTGGTGGGGACCAAGGGGGCGTGTGGGGTATGGGTTTGGTGAGGGATTGTGGGTTGGGGGGTGGCGGCCGTCATGGGCCTAGATGGAGGGGTGGACACGGGGTCCACTTGGGTTTGAATGGTGATGGTTGGGTGAGTGGTGGTCCTCATTAGGGAAATCGGGTCGGTTAGGGGTCTCTTCCCCATGGGATCGGCCTATTATGGAGGGGTGGGAGTGGGGGCCAATTTGGTTTGGATATTGAGGGTTGTGGAAGGGGGTTTTGGTTGGGGTGTGGGGGCCCTCATGGGGTAAGGTGGAGAGGTGGATGCGGGGATCATTTGGGTCTTAATGGAGAGGGCTTGGTGGTGAAGTGTAGTGATGATGGTTGAGAGGGGATTTGTTGGGAGTGGTGGGGGTGGAGACCTAAGGGTGGTCTCAAGTTGGTTGGGTGCGGATGGAGGAGTGGTAGTGCTCCTCAGATAGGAAGGGGAATGTCGGGGAGTATAGATCTTTCTAAGTTCCTTCTTCATATCATCCCATGAGTGAATGGGCTCTTGCCTCCCAACCCTTCTTAATCCCTCTATGTGCTCCCACTTACTCTTGGCTTGACCCCGAAGTCGTCCCTTGGCAGTGCGGACTCTCGCGGGTCCATATGCCATAATCCTTTCAAAGTGCATTTCCATGGTAGCCTCCCACTTTGGATAGGCAGTAGGGCTCGATCCGTCAAAGTGAAGGTCCTCATCTAGAATGATGCCCAATAAGGGTGGACCGCTAGGACCCTTGTGGAGGGCCAAATTGTATGGAATTGACCATAGAGGAATAGCTAT
Organism: Amorphophallus konjac; assembly: GCA_022559845.1. Taxonomy (NCBI): domain Eukaryota; kingdom Viridiplantae; phylum Streptophyta; class Magnoliopsida; order Alismatales; family Araceae; genus Amorphophallus; species Amorphophallus konjac. The sequence continues at coordinate 261,891,050 of CM040121.1, forward strand.
GATGATGCACCGGAGACTCTAAATGGATATGCACCCTATGACCAACTTGATAGAGACAAGTTGTGAACTTGCTCTGATATCAATTGATGTGACATAACCTAAGACCTATATTGCAAGCAATGCAATGGACATGGCAATGTCACACAAGCGGACTCACTCGCATTTGGCACACTCGGGTCCGTAGGTGGACCGGCGATGGGGTGAGGGTCCGAGGATGGACACAGAGGTTTTCAAGGGTATGGCTGGATTGGGAAGGACCCCTAAGGGCCTGGGGTTACCCAAATTCATTGGCGGTCAGCACGCCGAGGGCGTGGGTAAATTGGTCTCGCTCACAACTCACCCGCGGTGGACACTCACATAGTAGAAATTTGAGATCGGGCACTCAACTCGCCAGCCGACGGGCAACTAGAAATGATACTAAGACAAGCAAAAGTAAAACCAGTAGAGGAAGTGTCCAGGGGCTCACCTGATCAGTGTGAAGACACCGATCCCGGTCGGAGATGACGGCGAGCGAGGAAGCGTGGGCTTACCCGCACGCCGCACCGGAGAAGCTTCAACCTGAAATTTAAGAATTTACACCACTACTCCCTATGCAAGGGGTTTGAACAAGGGGAGTGGAAGTCATGTTTACATCCAAACACTACCTCCCATAGGGAGGGGCGGTAAGCTGGCCAGGCGGGGAGGGGAAAAATTAGCTTAGAGGATTAAGACAAGTAATCCGTCGAATCTGTCCACGCTTAGGAACAGGGGACAGCCTGTCACTGTCGGCACCGCTGCGGTCTCCCTAAAACTCCAATTGCAATGAAACTAGTGGCAAAACCTTCATAGTTGACCCGGGAGGACGTCCAATTTTGGGGGAAATTTTTGAATGATGAAGTTGGTCGGGGCAGAGGCGCGAACAGGGTCTCTGTTTGCTTGTTCTGGTAGCTTCTGCACCTCTGCAATAGGAAGATGATGCCGCCACGGATGCTCCCAAGCTCTGATTCAGGCTTGGATGGAGTCGTTGGATTCTGTGATTGAGTCCTCTTAGATCGGAGACCAGCGGCGACACCGGAGAAGGTCGGAGTAGATGGCGAGGACCCGAACAGTGCCGGGGTATCAGGCTGGTTCCAAAGGAAACTGATCAGTGCACCGGAGGGAGAAAATTTGGAACTCACAGCTTCGGATGCCGAACAGAGTGTCGCTTCTTCGTGGTGGTAGGAGACTTGTAGTATAAGATCACAGCCGAGCCCCGCTTCAAGAACTTTAGGGAAATGGCCGTGGGATCCTCTGCAAACTACTTTAGGTTGACTGTAAGGAAGAGGATGCGCAGTCCGGTGATGACGACTCCTCCGGGCAGCCAAGAAATCAGACAAAGGCGAGACCACCACCATTGCGAAGAGGACTGGAATATGCTTCCAATAGTGCCTCTTTTGCTTCCGGGGACGTCGGGATGAAGTCGAGGCCGGCTCTACAAGCTGCTAGTTCTCTGCAAGGTGGAGGGGGAGGGGAGATGGGGGATGCTCTTTGAGAAATGGAGGGGGAGAATGGGGGGTGACCCTAGGGTGGGAGGGATGGAGAGGGGCGACCGAAGGGGCTGGGGAAGAAGGGGAGAGGGGTGGGAAATTCAAATTTGGCCTAGGGAGGGGTGGGTTCAGCCTTGGGAAGGTGGAGGCTTGCTTGGGAAGGGAAAGTGGATAGTTGGGAGTTGGATGGTGGAGCTAGGATTGGGTGGGGATCTCTTGGGGTTGGGGTGAAGTAAAGAGAGGGGTGTGGGGAGTTGGAGTAGCTTTAATGGAGGGGGAAGGAGAGAGAAAGTAGGTGGGAGGGGGAGGAGAGAGAAAGGGGTCGCCCCCTTAGAGAGATAGAGAGGGGTTAGGGGAGGGGAGCTTCTCACTCCTCTCTAAAGGCTTCTCACCAAAGAAATTCAATTTTATGGACTCAAAATAGTAGTTTTTCATTCATTCATTAACTAAAAATGGAGGGAGTGGGGTCCTATTTATAGGGATCCCACAATTTACAATAAGTCCATGTGTTTTGGAACAATGACAAATAACCAAGGGGGAAGGGGGCGCCCCTGGGCCTAGCTCATTGAATTGGGCCTATTAACTAATCTAATCAACCCTATGACACTTAACTTAGGTAGATGACTCATTAACCTAGGTACTGGACTCAAATAAAAGAAAAATTACAATGATATGACTCAAATAAAATAAGAAAATTACATGCCAAGAATCAGAAAATGTGACGGACACAATGGAGTACTGCCAGTGAGCAATCGGAGATATGGAAAAATGTGAAAGGCGAGAGATGTTCCCATCACCCGTGTTTCTAACGGGAAAGCTTTTCATCGCCGAGTCACTACTTAGTTGGCTCAAGATAGGCTTGGTCCCTAGAGCATTATGCTATCCATCCATGGACCCCACACTACCATAAGTGCTGGTCAACTCATTCCATACCACATTTTGGTCCAGTCACCATGTTGATACATTGGATGACCTTCTTAAGGGATTAGACCGACAGTTGAAGTTGACACACTTATTGGCCCCAGGCTTTGATCGACCCACAGGTCGTAACTTCACCTATCCCGCTTTGGGGTCCATTACCTCCATGTACACCGTGGGTCATGTCACCATGGAGGTTCTTTTGTTCCTCCCCATGCCAGCCAAGCCTAACTACATTCCCTTTATCCCGAGGGAGGAACCATATCTTCTATACACTGTCCCATCTATCACGATGGATGAAGGTGACCATTTACACCTTCATGAATTTCAAACATGGGACTATGTAATGGAGGAACCTACCACGAGGGGTCACACATTCTTTGATACATTCGACCCCTTCCCTAGTGGGCCTCGTGACCCTTCACTTCCTTTATACCTTGTCAGGGAAGTCCCCTACCACACCCCTCTCACTCGGGCCAGTCAACCTACACTCAGCCAGGAGCCCGTCCACTGGCGAGAGATACATACATATTGGGGTGACGAAGAAGGTGCATTCGGCACTCCTAGCCCTCCCAAACCTCCCAAATCCAAAGGGACGACTGTGCATGAGTCGATCACTTTAGGATGTCTAGGACTCCCCCATTCCGCCTACCACCGGTTGCATCTTGTGTATGCATGGCACACATTCGGATGTCCTAGTCTTCATTGCATATGTATGAGTCGGACTAACAATAGGTTTGTTTAGGGTCATGTGTGAGTCTTTGTTTCGTACAGTTTATCTGTCGAGTGCATAGTGGGTCTGCATGTATCGAGTTGAGTCGGTCTTTTGTCAGCTCGCGTTGTTAGTCCCTTTCGAGTGCGAGGCAAGTCGGATCTATTGCGTACGTTGTAGACTCGTCGGAATTTGGGATCGGCTCTACCTCATCATATCGGATCTAGTCACATAAAGGGACCCAGCGGTGATTCCTAGTGAGTCTTCGAGCCGCCTCCTCCCCTTTGAGAGTGACCCCACCCCGAAGTGTCCACCTCTAGCCTCATTCCCACAGCAGCGTGAGCATATCGACTATATACGGGATGAGCAGGTGACGATCACTTGGAGTGGAGCGTACTCCGCGCTTCCAGGTTCGGTGACGGATTCGCAGGAGACACGAGCAGCCACACCCTTTACTCGACGGGATCGAGTTCTTCCCACCCGGGGAGAATTGATGGGAATCAACAACGGGCACTAACATTTTTATTTTGCATTTGTGTCCTTTTGTTTATATTTATACCCTTGGCTAATTGGGTTTGCAATCGTAAGGCATTATAAGCTAAAGGGTTAGTCTTTAAAGTCTTTGGGTTTATTTGTAAAATTCCAATAGGTCCAGCAGGGGCCCCCATGCCCTTTCTCATTGGTCCACCTAGATTCTAGGGCCCATGTGGGGCTAGTTCAAAGTCCAAAGTTGGACTTGGACCATGGGGGGACAAGTTGGAAAGAAATTCAAAATTGGCCACCCTTAAGTCAAGGGGGTGCCCCCCTTTAATATATTATATTCCATGTTTGTATTTTATTTAATGTGGCCATTTGACCACATGGGGGATAATTATCCTATCCCTAGTTTACCCATCCCTAACCCTAGATCTAGGGATAGTTTAGGTCATTTTTACTTTTCTATATAATCCATGTAATTTTCATTTGATAGAATTAATGTGAGAAAATTTCAGAAACTGCTAAGAGTAGCCCAAGGGCGCCTGTTTCTCTCTCCCAACCCCTTGCAGATGGAGTTTTGTGAATTTCTTGAGGTGTGAAGCCACCTCCCCTCCCCCTCTCTGAGTGTGAAGCTCAGCACCGCCGCCGTAGCCGCCATCGAGCCGCCGTCGCACCGCCACCGCCGCTACGTCAGAATTCTGTCCACATCAGGACAAAAGGTTGAAGCCCGATTTTTATCTCCACATCAGGAGATCTGATCGAGCTGCAATTTTGAGTGTTTGTTCTTCTTGTTATCCCCAGTCTCCATTTTAAATTTCGTTCCAATCAGAGGTCATTGCTATTTTTCCCGTAATTTTAGTTCCACCCCTGACAGTCTGCCAGTTTGCAGATCTACAGGATAGGAGTATGTTCTATTTTTCTCACCCCCTTATACATCTCCATAAATCCCCAAAAAAAATCATACGTGTTCCTTACTTACGCCCCTTCCACACCTAATTTTTCTGGAGTCTAGATCAATTATTTTTCTATCGGTCAAAATTCATCTTCAGGCACTTCTTGTTCTTCCCTGTGTGTCTGTAATTCCAAGCCAGAAAAAAACTACAACCCACAGTCATTTTCATTTCTAATCCGTCTACTGGATAGATCTGATAGAATTAATGTGAAAAATTTTTAGAAATTGCCAAGAGCAGCCCAAGGGCGCCCCTTTCTCTCTCCCAACCCCTTGCAGATGGAGTTCTACAAATTTCTTGAGGTGTGAAGCCTCCTCCCCTCCCCCTCTCTTAGTGTGAAGCTCAACACCGCTGCCGCCGCCGCCATCGAGCCACCGTCGCACCACCGCTGCGTCAGAATTCTATCCACATCAGGATAGAAGGTTGAAGCCTGATTTTTATCTCCACATCAGGAGATCTGATCGAGCTGCAATTTTTAATATTTGTTCTTCTTGTTATCCCATGTCTCCATTTTAAATTTCGTGCCAATCAGAGGTCATTTGCTATTTTTCCCGTAATTTTAGTTCCACCCCTGACAGTCTGCCAGTTTGCAGATCTGCAGGATAGGAGTCTGTTCTTCTATTTTTCCCGCCCCCTTATACATCTCCATAAATACCCAAAAAAATCATACGTGTTCCTCACTTACGCCCCTTCCACCCATAATGTTTCTAGAGTCTAGATCTATTATTTTCCTGTCGGTCAAAATTCATCTTCAGGCAGTTCTTGTTCTTCCCTGTGTGTCTGTAATTTCAATCCAGACAGAAACTACAACCCACAGTCATTTTCATTTCTAATCCGTTTTCTGGATGGATCTGAAATAATTATATGTTGTAGCCCTTTGAGTCCTTTATCCATCGGTACCAATTTTACGTTGATCCGACACCGGATCTGGCCGCAGAAATTCTTTTCGTGGAGGCGTGCAGTTTAGATCCGTGGACAGGCCAGCAAATCAGTCCACCGGTAAATCCTGGTAAAATACACTGGGATACCTTCGGCGACTGTCGCTCCCGGAGATCACACGGCAACCCATCAGCAGCATCCCAGCAAGCCGCGGCAGCAAGGAGATGCCCGAGCACCGCCGCCTCAGTAGCTGGACCTGCCTGCTGTCCTGCGGGACCCGTAGAACAGAGCCGAACCCGCAGTTCGTCTCCGGCCCGGGAGCGTTCCAAATTGCTGCCTGTCAACCCAAGCTTGGTATTCCCGGGTCATTTTTGTCGCCCTTTACCTCCCTACGTGGAGTGGGCCATAAAATTACTGCTGTAATAATTTAATTACTGTGTACCGGGAGTACGAGTCTTGGTCGGGATCGCCTTCCCCACGCCCGGAGCGTGGAGGTAAACTCGCCACCCTCTGGTGAGGACACCAGAGAACGAGTACGGCTTGACTTAGCGACCTCTTTGTGGCTAGGGGACAGTCTGGAGTCGCCACCGGAGGATTGATATTTCAGTACGTATTCTTATACGTATTTGTACGGTATACGTATTTGGTGTGTATTTAGCATGTATTTGGTTTGTATTATCTTGGGTTTTTATATTAGGTCAATGGTAGATTAATTGATCATGTATTTGTATTTTGATTTATTTTGGTCCAAAGGGGGATAAATATGGTCCAAGGGGATTAAATATATTATGCCCCTTATGTTGACATTAAGAGAGGGGCGCCCCCTCTTTTGTCTCCACATGGAAGATTGTTTATTAGTTGTTTATCCCATCTCCCCATTATACCCCCTTGACCAAGGGTGACCTAGGTCATTTGACTAGGTCTAGGGCTTTATTATATAATGTCTCTTGTTGTATTTTATCCAAACTAATGAAGAATTATTATGTTGAATGATTTTGGGCCCACCTCCCCTCTCTCTCCCTTGTTCTAGTGTGTTCTTCATCTTCTTCCTCAAATTCTCTCCAGATCTGATCCTAAATCTTCTATCTCCCTCAAATTTCTTCCTCTTTCCCTCTTCCTCTATCTGTTGTGAACGTTCACCGCCGCCGCCGCCGCTGTTCGTGCCGCCGTTGAGCCACCACAAGCCGGTCATCATCCTGCTGCCCCAAAACTCGGAGTTGCAGGACAATAGCTCGGTGAAACAGCTGGTACGGGAGATCCGACCGTTGGATCGTGACGAAACTTTGAGGGTAGGTTCCCCCCATCATAGGCCATTCTCAACTTAATGTTTAGGTCGATCAGAGTTTGTTTAGGCCCTTTCCATGCCACCTGTTCTTCCTTCTTAAAGTATGCCTGTGTGCAGATCAGCGTGATAGATCCAGGTAGCCGATTTTTCTCACCCCTCAAATGTTGTCAAAAATTTACAAAAAAATTATGTGCGTCTCTGTCACCCTCCCCTCTACGCACCATAAAATTTCCAGGTCCTAATTTGTTCATTTGATCCTCCGTCAAAGTCCTTGATCAGGGAGTTCATGTTCTGTCCAGCCTGTTCTGTATTTCGGGACAGTGTGCTCAGTCAATTTATAGTCGCTCCCATTTTCATTCCAGCCGTTGTATGAATCTGTATTTCAATATGCCGTAGAACTTTGAGTCCTCTTTCCAACGGTACCCATTGCGTCGCGATCCGACGTTGGAGCTGGGAGTACGAGCTGTTCTCGTCCAAGCGCGCAGATCTGGCCAGAAGCACAGCTGCGGGACAGCCTTGGGAATTAAATACCACGAAATCGCCCGCCTCCACTTCGGTGACCGCCGCTCCCGGGGATCGACCTGGGACACTCTAGGAACGCCCCCGCCAGTCGCTGCAGCAAGGAGCCGCCCCGGACGTCACCGTACCAGCAGCGGGTCCCACGTGCTGTCTTGCGGGCCCAAGTGAACCGAGCTGAATCGGCCGACCGCGTCCGCCCGAGCGTCACTGACTGTTGCCTGCGAATCCGAGATTGGTGCTCCCGGACCCCATGTGTCGCCTGTTACCTCCCTGCGTGGAATGGGCTATAGAATTAATTATGTAATTATTAATTATTGCTCTACCGGGAGTTCCGGATCTCGATCGGGAAGTCTTCCTCACGCCCCGAGCGTGGAGGTACACTCGCTTTCCCCCTTTTGTCGTATTTGCTTGTTTAGTATGCGTTCTAGATGTCGCTGAATGTGAGTAGGATATCTTGCTAGCTAGTTAAATATTAATCACCGCTGTGAGTTGTGAGTGCGAGACCCATCCCGTGACTCGTTCCGAGCACGAGAGTGAGCCGACCACCCAAAACTCAAAGTTCGTTTCCCAACCGTGCAAGATCATCATGTTTCCCTCACCAGGGATGACTGTGAGTTAGTGCTTCTTGTTTGGGGCATGATCGCCTCTTCTGGAGCTTGTTCGGTGCGGCGTTATTGTGTCGTTACTGGTCGCGTCGTCTTGTGAGTCGCGTCATCCTTTCGAGTCCAAGGGCGCAACCCGTCCGCATCGAGTCTCGTAGTCGTCCCTTGGAGGGAGAACCAGTTGATGCCCCAAGTACCCAGCATCAGGGAAATGTACAGCTAGGAGTAGTCAGGTGCATCCTTACCCAGCCCCAGGTGAGTGACAACTGGCGTCGTACCACCATCTTCCATACATTTTGTAGGCTGGGAGGAAAGGCCTGCAAGGTGATCATAGATAGCGGGAGTTGCATTAACGCCATCTCTACGGGCACGATTAAGCATCTGGGTTTGACGCCCGTAGATCACCCCGCACCTTATAGGGTTTCTTGGGTGGATTCTACTTCCATCCTGGTTAGGCTGAGATGTCTGGTGCCACTACAGTTCCAGGCTTACCATGATGAGATGTGGTGTGATGTGTTGCCTATGGAGGTAGGTAGCATTATCCTAGGTAGGCCTTGGCTGTTTGATCAGGTTGCCACCTTCCAAGGTCGGTCGAACACTTGCACGTTCGACCACGGGGGCCATAGGATCACCCTCTATCCCACCCAGCCAAAGGATCCTTCTATCAGAGGACCAGCCGGTCCCAGCACTTCAACCCCTCCTAGTCTAGGGACAGTTGGTCCTTCCACCTCATCCACGATGCAGGCTACTACCTCGTCGACTGCTCCTAGCACAGGAGGCATCCCACCCTGGAGTTTAATGATGATTAGCCCGCGGGAGATGGAGCAAGAGGTGACCGGGGGTAGCCCTATCCTTGTCGTTGTTTTTTGAGGAGTGGAGGATGTCGCTCCTTGGTCTGATGATGAGCACCCCCCAGAGGTAGCTGTGATCCTCCGGGACTTTTCTGATGTCTTCCCAGAAGACCTCCCCGAAGGCCTTCCGCCTATGAGGGACATCCAACATGAGATCGACCATGTCCCAGGCTCGTCCTTGCCCAACCTCCGCCACTACAGGATGAGTCCCACGGACCATGCCAAGCTTCAAAGGCAGGTCAAGGAGTTGATGAGTCGGGGATCTCTTAGGGACAGCAAGAGCCCTTGCGCTGTTCCCGCATTGTTGGCCCCGAAGAAGGATGGCACATGGAGAATGTACGTTGATAGCCGTGCGATCAACAAGATCACGGTGAAATATCGCTTTCCCATTGCCCGATTGAATGACTTGTTAGACATGATGTCGGGAGCCACTATCTTTTCAAAGATAGATCTTCGTAGTGGTTATCACCAGGTGCGGATCAGGCCTGGGGATTAATGTAAGATGGCATTCAAGACCAAGGATGGTCTTTATGAGTGGTTGGTTATGCCCTTCGGGCTTTCCAACGCCCCTAGTACCTTCATGCGGTTGATGACCCAGGTTTTACGCCCTATGATAGGGGTCTTCTTGGTCTTCTACTTTGATGACATTCTTATCTATAGCCGCACTAGGGAGGACCACTTAGACCACCTTAGGCAGGTCTGTGTCGTTTTGAGGTGAGAGAGCTTATTCGCCAACCCGAAGAAGTGTGCCTTCATGACTGATCAGATCACCTTCCTCGGGTTCATTGTGTCTAGAGATGGAGTCTCCGCTGATCCGGAGAAGATTAGGGCCATCAGGGAGTGGCCCGAGCCCCGCATCCTCCATGATGTCCGGAGCTTCCATGGCTTAGCGACGTTCTATCGCCGCTTCATTCGTGGCTTCAGTTCTATCATTGCCCCGATCACTAATTGCATAAAGAAGGGCGCATTCGTATGGACTAAGGCTGCAGCCACGGCCTTTCAGGACATTAATGAGCGCATGACCCAGGCACCTGTCCTTGCTTTACCTGATTTTTATAAGGTGTTTGAGGTCACGTGTGATGCTTCTGGAGTGGGTATTGGTGGCGTCTTGAGTCAGGAGTCCCACCCCATAGCATTCTTTAGCGAGAAGCTTAATGATGCCAAACTACGATATTCCACATATGACAAAGAATTTTATGCAGTTGTCCATGCATTAAGGTATTGGAGGCATTATCTTTTGCACCAGGAGTTTGTCTTCTTTTCTGATCATGAGGCCTTACGATTCCTCCATATCTAGAAGAAGCTGAACGCTCGCCACAGTCGTTGGGTGGAGTATCTCCAGGAGTACACCTTCGTGCTCAAGCATAAGGTAGGGGCAGAGAACAAGGTCGCCGATGCGCTGAGTCGGTGGATGATGATGTTGACCACCATGAGTGTTGAGGTGGTAGGTTTAGAGAGGCTGAAGGATGCTTATGTTGATTGTCCGGATTTCAGTTCGATCTATGCAGCCCTTCAGGCCAGTCCCTCGCGTGATTATAGCGAGTTTGTGCTATAGGAGGGTCACCTATTCCGGGGTGACAAATTGTGCATCCCACGGACTTCTGTTCATGACTTTATTACGTGGGAGATGCACGCGGGAGGTCTTGCTGGCCACTTCGGCCGGAACAAGACCATAGAGTCGGTTGAGCATAGATTCTATTGGCCTAGCTTGAAGAGAGATGTCGCTCGCATCGTGGCCCAGTGCCGCACATGCGTCATGGCCAAACAAAGGAAGTAGAATACCGGCCTCTATACTCCCCTTCCCGTCTCGGATAGTCCATGGCAGGACATTATCATTGACTTTGTGTTGGGATTGCCCCACACCCTCCGACGGCATGAATCCATCTTTGTGGTTGTAGAGAGGTTCTCGAAGATGGCATTATTCATCCCATGCTCCAAAACCTCGGATGCCTCTAGAGTTTCCGGTCTATTCTTTTCACACTGTGTCTCGGGGTTCAGACTTCCCCGCACTATAGTGTCTGATAGGGATGTGCGCTTCACTAGCTATTTTTGGAAGACCCTATGGCACATGATGGGCACCCAATTGAAATTCTCCACTGCATATCACCCCCAGACCGATGGTCAGACTGAGGTTGTCAATAGGAGTTTGGGGGATCTTCTTAGGTGTCTTGTCTGAGATCGAGTCAGGGATTGGGATTTGGTCTTACCCCTAGCCGAGTTTGCCTATAATAATTCGGTCAATAGGTCCACAGGTATGAGCCCCTTCGAGATTGTCACTGGCCGTAGACCTAGGAAGCCCATAGACTTAGTCCCATCTCCCATCCAGTCCCGTGTGTCCGAGTCAGCCGAGTCTTTTGCTGATCACATTAGACAATTGCATGAGCATATCCGTCATCACATTAAGTCCAGTAACGCACGATACAAAGAATTGGCTGACGCCCATAGGCACCACCGTGAGTTTCAGGAGGGTGACTATGTCATGATCAGGGTCAGACCTGAACGGTTTCCCTCGAGAGCCGTGAAGAAGTTGCATGCTCGCGGTGCCGGTCCCTTTCGGGTAGTGAGACGAGTCGGATCAAACGCATATGTTGTGGACTTGCTAGAGGATTACGGAATCAGCTCCACTTTCAACGTCTCGGATCTCGTCGCTTATAGGGACCCAGCGGTGATACCCAGTGAGTCCTTTGAGCTGTATCCACCCATTGTGAGTGACACCACCCTAGAATGTCCACCTCCAGCCTTGTTACCTCAGCAGCGAGAGTAGATAGAATGTATACTAGACGAGCAGGTGATGACTACTTGAGGCGGAGTGTACCAGCGCTATTTGGTGCGTCAGAGGGGATCGCCCACGTCCGAGGACACTTGGATCACCTAGGACGAGCTATAGAGGATAGATCCAGATCTGCTGGATCGATACCAAAGCGATCCAGACCCTTACCCGACGGGGTCGAGCTTCTCCCACCCGGGGAGAATTGGTGAGGACACCAGAGCACGAGTACGGATCGACTCAGCGAGCCGTCGCTACTGGACCCGCAGCACGACTCGGTCGACACCGACCTCTTTGTGGCTGGGGGACAACCTGGAGTCGCCACAGGAGCATTGATATTTCAGTACGTATTCTTATACGTATTTGTACGGTATACGTATTTGGTGTGTATTTAGCATGTATTTGGTTTTTATTATCTTGGGTTTTTATATTAGGTCAATGGTAGATTAATTGACCATGTATTTGTATTTTGATTTATTTTGGTCCAAAGGGGGATAAATATGGTCCAAGGGGATTAAATATATTAAGCCCCTTATGTTGACATTAAGAGAGGGGCGCCCCCTCTTTTGTCTCCACATGGGAGATTATTTCTTAGTTATTTATCCCATCTCCCCATTATACCCCCTTGACCAAGGGTAACCTAGGTCATTTGGCTAGGTCTAGGGTTTTATTATATAATGTCTCTTGTTGTATTTTGTTCAAACTAATGAAGAATTATTATGTTGAATGATTTTGGGCCCACCTCCCCTCTCTCTCTCCCTTGTTCTAGTGTGTTCTTCATCTTCTTCCTCAAATTATGTCCAGATCTGATCCTAAATCTTCTATCTCCCTCAAATTTCTTCCTCTTTCCCTCTTCCTCTATCTGTTGTGAACGTTCACCGCCGCCGCCGTTGAGCCACCACAAGCTGGTCATCATCCTGCTGCCCCAAAACTCGGAGTTGCAGGACAACAGCTCGGTGAAACAGCTGGTACGGGAGATCCGACCGTTGGATTGTGAAGAAACTTTGAGGGTAGGTGCCCCCCATCATAGGCCATTTTCAACTTAATGTTTAGGTCGATCAGAGTTTGTTTAGGCCCTTTCCCCGCCACATGTTCTTCCTTCTTAAAGTATGCTTGTGTGTAGATCAGCGAGATAGATCCTGGTAGCTGAGTTTTCTCACCCCTCAAATGTTGTCAAAAATTTACAAAAAAACTATGTGCGTCTCTGTCACCCTCCCCTCTACCCACCATAAAATTTCCAGGTCCTAATTTGTTCATTTGATCCTCCGTCAAAGTCCTTGATCAGGGAGTTCATGTTCTGTCCAGCCTGTTCTGTATTTCGGGACAGTGTGCTCAGTCAATTTACAGTCGCTCCCATTTTCATTCCAGCCATTGTACGAATCTGTATTTCAGTATGCCATAGGATTTTGAGTCCTCTTTCCAACGGTACCCATTGCGTCGCGATCCGACGTCGGAGCTGGGAGTACGAGCCGTTCTCGTCCAAGCGCGCAGATCTGGCCAGAAGCACAGTTGCGGGACAGCCTTGGGAATTAAATCCCACGAAATCGCCGCCTCCACTCCGGTGACCGCCGCTCCCGGGGATCGACCCGGGAAACTCCAGGAACGCCCCCGCCAGTCGCTGCAGCCAGGAGCCACCCCGGACGTCACCGTACCAGCAGTGGGTCCCACATGCTGTCCTGCGGGACAGAGTGAACCGAGCTGAACCGGCCGACTGTGTCCGCCCGAGCGTCACCGACTGCTGCCCGCCAACCCGAGATTGGTGCTCCTGGACCCCACGTGTTGCCTGTTATCTCCCTACGTGGAGTGGGCTATAGAATTAATTTTGTAATTATTAATTATTGCTCTACCGGGAGTTCCGGATCTCGGCCGGGAAGTCTTCCCCATGCCCCGAGCGTGGAGGTACACTCGCTTTCCCCCTTTTGTCGTATTTGCTTGTTTAGTATGTGTTCTAGATGCCACTGCATGTGAGTACGATATCTTGCTAGCTAGTTAAATATTCATCACCACTGTGAGTTGTGAGTGCGAGACCCGTCCCATGATTAATTCCGAGCACGAGAGTGAGCCGACCACCCAAAACTCAAAGCTGGTTTCCCAATCGTGCAAGATCATCACGTTTCCCTCGCCGGGGATGACTGTGAGTTAGTGCTTCTTGTTTGGGGCATGATCGCCTCTTCTGGAGCTCGTTCGGTGCTGCGTTGTAGTGTCGTTGCTGGTCGCGTCATTTTGTGAGTCGCCTCATCCTTTCGAGTCCAAGGGCGCAACCCGTCCGCGTCGAGTCTCGTAGTCATCCCGCATCACCCTCCTCTTTTGGCATTTTCTTTACTCATAAATTTTCGAATGCCGCTGCTAGAGTGATAGGTTACTAGCTCGATTCAATTTAATCACCGCTGTGAGAGAGTGAGTGAACCCATCCCGTGACTCAATCAGGAAGGACTCGATCGACTGAGACAAGAGAATGTAGAAGCTGAGTTTTCAAAACCCTTATCATTGGCCTCCTGCTTCGACGGTCGCCCATCGTCCTCACCACGCCTCGTCTCTGCCGATCAAGAAGTAAGCCATCAGCAAGGACTCGATCGACTGAGACAAGAGAATGTATGAGCTGAGTTTTCAAAACCCTTACTGTTGGGAGGCAGGGCGTAGAGAGGATAATCATCAATGTTGGCCATAATCATCAGCTCAACAGTCGATCGACGATTCTCCTAAAGAACCCTGATCGCCTCCTCCAGCTCCGAGGAGACCGCCGGTTGCTTCAGAGGGAATATCGGCTGAAAGTTCGGTTTATTAGGGAAGCCCCAACTGGTAGCCCCCTTGGTGAATCCTACCCAGAAAAATTGGGTCTTCCACCCCTTATGTGATGAATCCCGAGGAGAAAGGATCACGCAACTTCTCCCCCTCCTCGCCTGAGGATAGAAGAAACCCTTCCCGGCATGGGTTTACTCCTTCAGTTCGAAAAAGGCGTGAAAAAGGTCTAAAGTAGTGGCAAGCCAACACAAGCGGCAGAGGAAGATAAAGGAGAAGATGAAAGAATATGAATTTGAAACCAACTGGACTGGGGCCAGTTGGTAGAATTGCAGCAATTGCATAACAAAGGGGTGGAGAGGAAGGCGAAAGCCACACTTCCAAGCCAAAAGAAAGATGCAGAAAAGGCCTGAACGAGTATCCAGGCTGGACTCGTGGGGCTTGGCCGGAGAAAAGTAGTACCGCCATGGAAGCCTGTAGCGGTTCTCAATCTCTTTCACGTCGGCCTCACCCAGCTCGCTGCACAGATGATGGCTGGACTTCGGCACTGAACTTCCCGCACCTTTCTCAAACTCACGGATCTCAACCTCAGGGTCATACTCTGCCATGGAGAAACAAGAAGAGCAAGAAGAAGAGGAAGGAGTAGCAGAGTTAGAAGACTCAGGGGGAAGAGGAAGCTGACGGATCGCTGCTGCCATGATCTCTACCCACTCTGCAAAAGCTTTTGTGATTCTCTGCTCCCTCTGATTGCTCTCACGGCGCATGGGCTCTCTCGGAACGCGGATACGATGAAGGGAAAAGCTCTAAATGGAGGAGACGTGGAACACAAACCTACACAATATTTATACCCCCCCGGCCATCTTGGTGGGAAGCGACGCGATGTTCCAACTCCCAAAAGGGCCTCCTTGCATCAAATCGAGGGAGCCATCATCACATGCACGCCTTCAAGACAGCCGCATTAAATGGCCCCTGCCGACAAAAGATATCCACCCACCGACGCTACGCCCTTATGCTCTACTCTCCGAGCCCAACTTTAGCTCGAGAGTAGGGGGGCAAGTGGAGAGGGGTAAAACCAGCGGCCCAAAGACATATGGCCCAGAGGGGCCCAAATAGGTCCATTGTCCACCCAAACAGGCCGGACTCCCAAAGTGATAGCCCCCCTATACGGGACCACTATATTTGAAACCTAAAATTTGCTCGGCCCAATACTTCCTAGGTAGCCTACGGGCCCTGAAGACCGAGTAACGGTCACTCGGGAGAACCTTAATCAGGGACCCAGTGTAAACCATCCAATGACGCCTCCGTCACCCGGGAAGAGCCCTGAACGGGCACCCCACGCTCGGCCCGGCCGCCGACCGCCTATCCAGGCGAAGGTTACGCCATTACCCGGAGTAGGGAACTCGAAGGGATAAGGAAGAGGAAGAGTCCTCAGGTCATAAAGTGCCCACGACAAGGACGTAACTCCCCTTAGTCCCTCTAATCTTCCAAGACTCCTACACAGGGCGAGCGCCTATATAAACCCCAAGAAAACTCTCCAGAAAGGTAAGGTGATCCTGAGTACTCTACACCACACCCACTGGTGGAGAGCGATCTTGTGCCTCTCACTCTTTCTCCTACTCCCCTTCCACCTACGCTATATCAACTCACTGACTTAAGCATCAGAGGTTTTTCCCCAGGGTCTCAACCCTGGGCTCCTCTGATCCGTTTCCTGCCTTGTAGATCCTCAATCATGGTGAAGACGACACAGGCCCATCCAGGATCATGCAGCTCAGGATCCAGCGCGAGATCACCCCTCTTCAGAGGGTATTTAGGAACAAATTGGCTGAGGCAGGGGTGATCACAAGGAAGAAAGCTAGATTGGTAGCACACAGTTACTATGAAGAAGGAATTGATTATGATGAAACGTTTATGCCGGTAGCAAGACTTGAAGCTATAAGAATTCTTCTGGCATACACAGCTGCACAAGGCTTAAGAATGTACCAAATGGACGACAAGAGTGCATTCTTAAATGGATACATCAAGGAAGAAGTGTATGTAGAACAACCATCGAGATTTGAAGATTTGAGTAAGTGTGATCTTGTCTACAAACTCCATAAGGACTTTTATGGATTAAAACAAGCTCCATGGGCTTGGTTTGAACGACTCGGTTCATTTTTAGTAAAGCATGAATTCAAAAGAGGTAAAGTAGATATAACTCTATTATTTTGAATAACAATCTTGGTACCTTATGTTGGGTCCCACGTAGTGTAATCGAATCTAGAAGGGGGGGTTGAATAGATCCTAACAAGAACTTTGGCCTATTTAAAACTTGGCTACCAAAAGCATAAACCACTCCTATAAAATAAATAAAACACTTAGACACAAAGCACAACGGATTGAATAGGAATGGATCAAATGGAAACAGCAAAGCATGGTCCAAAAATTGCACATGTTGAATCACTGGACAGGCGAGGTAGATGCGCTCACGCTGATAGTGAAGCACAGGTCAACGATTAGAACAAGTGAGGTCGATGCTCCTTCAATCTGAACACAGCTATGTGATAGCTGAGGTCGATGCTTCTTCAGAGCATGTTAAGATCTAAATAAGATATGTAGCACTGGACAGCAAGGGTCACAATACACATCAATAGAGACTGACTTGGCTTGCCTTGTGTGTGTACTTTTGTGATCAACCAGAGATAGTGCAGACTACAAAGCTTAAGTGTGCAATGGAAAATAATCAAGATAGTACTCGTTGAAACAAGCACACTAACCTGTGAATGGGGATAGAGAATATGGAGCAATCACACAAGTGCATAACCCAAAACACAGGGATTTTTAAGGTGGTTCGGTTGCAAACCCGCAACCTACGTCCACCCCTCACCAAACCCGGTGAGGCTTTCTTGCTAACACACAGCTTGACCGAGGACACGCCCCAAACCACAGAACAGAGAACCCTTCGTCTGTCTTCCTACACACAAAACCGGTAGGGATGGCTCTCCACAGACCGGAGCACACCTTTGTCTGTCTTCCTACACACAAAGCCGGTAGGGGCGGTTCAAGATGAACGAAAAAACATAAGATAAAACTCACTGCAAGTGCAGTGGGAAAACCACAAGAACAAGAAGAATAAACACCAACTGAATCTTCTAGATAGAGATCTGGAAGTTTGTGACTGCAGCTACGAGTTCAGATCTGAAGATCTATCTTTTCAAGCAACAGTAGACTACAGGGCTGCTCTCTCTCAAGGCTGATCTTCATTTCCTCTTCTCTTATAGCACTGGACTGAGAACTAGTGTTGGGCTACTTTTATGCGCTTCTCAAGGATGTTCTTTGTAGATGCTCAAAGACGTGGCTCTCTCTGGGTAGCAGCAGCTTCTTCTCTTGAGGATGCTTCATATAAATAGAGAAACCCAGGGAAAATTTTCCCACCAAAGGTCTTCTTCTCTTGAAGCATGCGCCGATTGTGAGATTGAGTGCTTTCCAAGGCAGTTGCCATGTTAGGATGGTGGAAGGTAGAAGAAGCATACCATATCTTTCCTTTTGTTACTATTCAGATCTCCTCATTAAATGGTCTCTTTGACATGCGGTCTCCTTAATTGCTAAGGTTAACTTCTATCCTGTGTACTCTGTCTGGACAAGAGTCTTCATTGGGTGACAGCAAAGGCAGTGACAAACTGTAAGAAGAGACCTTTCCTAGCTGTAGTTTCTGACATAGCCATCTTTAAAAAGTAGATTAGATGTGACATGATGACAGGGACAAAAGTCAAACTTGGGTGCTCCATCCAGACCACAAAATTCGTGTATTTGGACATTTGCGGTACCTATTTTCTCTCTCTGAACCGCCCAATTGACTTGACAAAAAACTGGCTTACAGGATGCACCGACCTGAAATGTGAACCAACCTGATATGTGCACAGACCTGATATGTGCACAGACCTTGATATGTGCAAAGACCTTAGTGTTCAATGCTGTGGGATGTGCATCGACCTTCCAGACTTGACTGCATATGTGCACCGACCTCTTGAACAGAAATGGACATGTGCACCGACCTGATGATATGTGCACCGACCTTGACAGTGCAGGACCTCTGCATGTGCACCAACCTTACACTAGAGTATGCTCATACGTTGTAATGTTGAAGGCAAATATTGCACATACCTTTCTTATGTTGAAGGCAAACATGCACAGACCTTGATGCATTGAAGGAAAACATGCACAGAACTAGTTATTCACATGTGTACCGACCTACCGCAATGTGCACCGACCTGACAGTCATATGTGCACAGACCTACCAGCGTTATATGTAGATGTGCACTAACCTTACTTGATGTGCACCGACCTTGGCTCTGTGCTGGCGAGAGGTGCACCGACCTTACTGAGCATGATGTAACATGTGCTTAGACATGACAGACTTACATTGTAGATGTGCACCGACCTTATATGCCGGACTTCTACATATGCATCGACCTTTGTTCTGTTCTAGCTTGATGTGCATCGACCTTATATGCTCTAGTGCAAATGTGCACCGACCTTGACTTTCACATGTGCACAAAGCTTCATCAACGTGCATCGACCTTTGCTTGCACTTGGCTTGATGTGCATCGACCTTGGTCTTGTGCTGGTCAAAGGTGCACCGACTTTGGCTTGTGCTAGTGAAAGGTGCACCGACCTTGTATCTATGCTCAGTCAGATTTGTCAACCTGCCTTTTTCAGCTTCACTGATTTTTTCATGACTTGACTTAACCTTTGACTCTTACTTAGTTGACTTTGACATAATCTTTCTTACTCAGTTGACTTTGACTTGAAATGTATGAATATTGACGTTATCAAGTGCATGATAGACTCATCAGTGACTCATAGACAGACATCATCAAAACCAGATTAAGACATAGAATCATGCGTGTACCATACATGCACAACATATTCCCAACATTCTCCCCCCTTTTGATGATGGCAACTATGAGTCATTATGAGTACATTGTGAGTCAAAGTGCAAAGAAATATAATCATGAACTGAAGCACAATAACTTTCTCTCCCCATAAGTCTCTCCCCTTTATGCATTCAAGACTCTCCCCCTTATGCATACCCTAGTTAATGACACATATAATTCTCTCCCCCTTTGACATCATCAAAATAACACAATAGAGAGAATATATGGCATAGTTAGGAAGGTAAGGAGTAAAGTAGGAGATTATTAGCACATGGTGTACAGAGTGAATGTAGGTACATACCTGTAGGGAGCAATTAAAGGTGCAGCAACTTGAGATACCTTCTCAGTGTTCCAAAAAAAAATGATGTGGAATTACTTGCCAATGGTTGTACACTGATTAAAGTCTACAATTGTTGGGTCCCTGAAGGGAGTGTATGGTCCCTCGTGAATGCAAGTAAAGCAATAATTATGCAGAGAGAAGACCATGCAGACAAGGAGTTGATACCACTTGTTAGTGAGTGATGTTGAGTGATTAGAGAGCAAGTGGTGAGGACACCAGAGCACGAGTACGGCTCGACTCAGCGAGTCGTCGGTACCGGACCCCCAGCACGACTCGGTCGACACCGACCTCTTTGTGGTCGGGGGACAGTCTGGAGTCACCACCGGAGCTTTGATACTTCAGTACATATTTTTATATGTATTCATATTTTATACGTATTTGGTCATATTTAGTGTGTATTTAGTATATATTTAGATTGTATTTGGTTTGTATTATCTTGGATTTTTATATTAGGTCAATGGTAGAATAATTGACCATGTATTTGTATTTTTGATTTATTTTGGTCCAAGGGAGAATTAATATGCTCCAAAATGAATAAAATAAACCAAGCCATTTATGTTGACTTGGAGAGAGGGGCGCCTCCTCTTTTGTCCCCTTGTGGGAATATTTTAATTCACCTTGTCTCCCATTTCCCCATTATACCCCCTTGACAAAGGGCATCCTAGGTCATTTGGCTAGGTCTAGGGTTTTAATATATAATGTCTCTTGTTGTATGTTGTTCAAATTAATGAAGAAATTTTATGAGCATAGTGATTTGGGCGCACACCCCCTCTCTCTCCCTTGTTCTTGTTGTTCTTCATCTTCCTCCTCCAATCTTCTTCAGATCTAAGCCTAAATCCTCCATCTCTCTCAAATTTCTTCCTCTTCCCCTCTTCCACTATCTGCTATGATCGTTCACTGCCGCCATCGTTCGTGTCCCCGTTGAGCCACCACAAGCCAGTTCCCTCCTGCTGCCCCGAAATTCGGAGTTGCAGGATAGCAGCTCGGTGAAAGGGCTGGTATGGGAGATCCAACCGTTGGATCGTGATGAGATTTTGAGGATAGGTTCCTCCCATCATACCCCAATACCAATTTAATTTTCACGCCGATCTGAGGCCGTTTGCCTCCTTTCCCAGCCACCTGTTCTTCCCTCTCAAAGTCTGCCTGTGTGCAGATCTGCGAGATAGATCTTGGGAGCCGAATTTTCTCACCCCTCAAATGTTGTCAGAAAATTACAAAAAAACTATGTGTGTCACCGTGGCCCTCTCCTCTATCCACCATGAAAACCCCAAGTCCTAATTTGTTTTTTTGATTCTCGATCAAATCCCTTGAACTGGCAGGTCCCTTTCTGCCCAGTCTTTTCTATGTTTTGGGACAGAGTGCTTAGTTAGTTTGCAGTCAGTTTAATTTACAATCCAGCTGTTGGATGGATCTATAATTCCAGTATGTTGTAGTATTTTGACTCTTCTTTCCAACGGTACCCATTGCGTATCAATCCGACGTCAGAGCTGGGCGTACCAGCCGTTCTGGTCAGAGTGTGCAGATCTGGCCAGAAGCAGAGCAGCGGGACAGCCTTGGGAAATAAATCCCAAGAAATTGCCCGAATCCACTCCGGTGACCGCCGCTCCCGGGGATCAACCCGGGACACTCCAGAGACGCCCCCTCCGGTCGCTGCAGCCAGAAGCCCCCCCGGACGTCACCGTACCAGCAGACGGTCCCACGTGTTGTCCTACGGGCCCGAGTGAGCCGAGCTGAACCGGCCGACCGCGTCCGCCCGAGCGCCACCGACTGCTGCCCGTCAACCTGAGATTGGTGCTCCCGGATCCCACGTGTCGCTTATTACCTCCCTGCGAGGAGTGGGCTGTAGAATCAGTTCTGTAATTAATAATTATTTCTATACCGGGAGTTCCGGATCTCGGCCGGGAAGTCTTCCCCACGTCCCGAGCGTGGAGGTACATTCACCACCCTCTTTGTCATATTTGCTTATTTAATATGCGTTCTACATGCCGCTGCATGTTAGTAGGATATTTTACTAGCTAGTTAAATATTAATCACCGCTGTGAGTTGTGAGAGCGAAACCCGTCCCGTGACTCATTCCGAGCACGAGAGTATGCTGACTACCAGAGACTCAAAGCTGGTTTCCCAACCGTGCAGATCGTCACGTTTCCCTCACCGGGGATGACTGTGAGTTAGCGCTTCTTGTTTAGGGCATGATCACCTCTTCTGAAGCTCGTTCGGCGCCGCGTGTTGTAGTGTTGTTGCTGGTCGCGTCGTCCTGTTAGTCACGCCGTCCTATAGAGTCCAAGGTCGCAACCAATCTGAGTTGAGTCTCGTAGTCGTCCCTCATCAGCAAGTGATACCGATTGTTAATGACCAGCACAATGTAAATTGTTAGGTTCTTTGGCATGGCAAAAACATATTTACACATATAGTCATTAAATGTCATGATGACATGGCAAGACAACCTGAACTGAGTGATGAGAGACAAATGTATACAAGACATTTAACCATGGCAACATGATACATTACGAGAGATATAGCAGCCATAAAACAAATTTGATTTTTTGATTTTTCAATTTTTTACTAGTTTTTCTGTTCTTTCAGATTTTTTGAGATTTCCTATGCAATGCATGGGGATGAGAAATGTAGTCAACCCAAGTGCATGAAATCCGAAGCCAATTGTATTGAAAGCATGATACCAGACTAGCCTGATACCAATTGATGAGAGGGCAATGATACCAATTGTTAGAAACCATCAATGAATTTGAATACCACTTGTTAAAAATGATGATGCTTTCATGGCAGCTTGAATGAGTTATGCGGATTTGTCTAGTGAAGGCAAACATCAAGGAGCATCAAGAGACAACTTGTCTTTAGAAGAGATGGAGGTTCTTAAATCTGAAACCAAGTTCATAAATGTAGAGTTATAGATTTTTCAGAATCTCCAGTTATAGAATTCTAATGAAGCAGCTCTTATAGTAAGATTAGTTTAATTCTAATGAATTCTGAACTTCTCAATAAAAATACTTGTAAACATATGTATTCAAGATTAATAGAAGTGAACCAGAAATTCATACTAAAACCAAGTTAACCTCCTCTTGACTTACTCATTCAATTCCAATAGCTTCTATGAGAGTTACTACAAAAATTGTTGACATCAAACAAGCATGAAGATCAAATGGAATAGAATGTCAGTAGTGTTTCTTTTATCTTTTGCTATCGCACTCATAATATTCATTAAGCACAAAGATTTTTACGAGCAATTAAGTCTAGTCATGCCTTGTATCTTGAGGATACACGTTGTTTAGATGCAAGTATCCCTAGGTACTTGGTGCGACTGACTGTCATGTCTCAGGTTGAACAGAGATAGCATTGTCACCTCATGACATATCGGACCTCATTCCTTTGATGAGGGGACATATTTCTCAGCAACTTTGCCATTACTCTGCCTTACTTTTTCTTTCATTTCACTGCAGAGTTATCAAAGGCACTTCATGACATATCTTACCTCATTGCTTTGATGAGGAGACATATTTCTCAGTGAACCAGTGTTATTGCTTTGACAAAATTTAGCTCTTATAAATTCCAGTAATCAGATTGTTTAAAGGCAATACAAAGCTGAAGTTTCTCAATCAAGAAAGCCTTTGTACTAAAGATAAACTTTCAGATTCAAGAAGGCATATCATGTCAAAACATGAAAAGTTGGTTTAAGTCTATTAAGCCTGAATACAACCATGTTCAAGATCATTAAACTTTAAAGCTGGAGAAATCATTAATTTTAAACCAACAGCTTTCATGTTCAAGGCAGTTACAATCTATAAAAGAAGATTGTTCTTGAATATTTACTCTACTTAGCAAACTCAATAATAGATAGAAGATCCTCCAAGAAGTTCAATGCAATTCAGGTTCAATGTCAACCACATAGAATTATCAACATTATGGTGCAGCGGCCTACATTTAATTAGAGAGAGAGAGTGAGTAGGAAGTAAGAATAGACAGTGAACACTCCCCCTATGAGTATGTAGTGAGCTCAGACTGGAATGGGTGAGATAGAACCAGCAGATGCAAAGGAAGTGTCGACACTGGCACTTGATAGTGTCGACACCCTGAGCTTAGACAGAAAGAAGCTTTCAGGCAGAATGAATTGAGAGGTCGACCTGTCAGATTGTGAGGTCTACCTGATCAACACCAAGGAGGGAATTAACAAGGATTTTCAAAGGTTGAACATGCTCCCCCTAAGACGATGCATTCCATGCAAGTGTCAACAAAAAATGTGCAATGATGCATGTTGAATTTTTTATGATGACTCCCCTTGAATTTGTGCACTGGTTGGCAATGAAATGTGCATCCTATGACTTATGTGAACACATGATGCATTAAAAATGATACCACTTGATATGCAATCTTTGGGCCCCTTTACATGGTGTGCATTGGCGTGTATAAGACTACACTATGATGCAATCATGGATTATTTGCAATGCATTCTGAACTGAAATCCAGATGGATTTTTAATGTGCATATGGATACATGCTACTTACTCCCTCTTTCAAAATATTCTGAGGGTGCAAGTTAGACATAACAGGATATGCAAGAGAGTATGAGCAAAACATGCCAGTCATGCAGTGTTGGGTCCCTTGATCATGAAATGCATGAAAGTGCATGAAATTCCAAGATGATGCTTAATGACCACAATACATATAGATTCAAACATATGTAATGCATTTCTACACTAAGGTGCAAACTCTTAAACTCCCCCTTTGTTGAATGCTTATGGAAGTTAAGATAGAAAATTAGCATGATATCAGTCCACATGAGTGAAGAGTTGAGATGTGTGTGTGCAGCCATAGCTCATGACAGACATCATCTGTCATGCCCCGACGCGGAAAATCGAAACGTAGCAGTTATATACATTCATAATAAATAGAGCAATAACGG
Source organism: Amorphophallus konjac (assembly GCA_022559845.1). Classification (NCBI taxonomy): domain Eukaryota; kingdom Viridiplantae; phylum Streptophyta; class Magnoliopsida; order Alismatales; family Araceae; genus Amorphophallus; species Amorphophallus konjac. Next base: position 261,915,421 of record CM040121.1, read on the forward strand.
AAATAAAAGAACATAATTACAAAGAGAAAGAATTACTCCAAAGATACCAATTTACTTATAAATGAGAGAATAAATTGTTCGAACAACTTCATAACACTTACATCACAACATGAAGAAAAGGAAATAAAGGAAAGATTACAACCCTTTAACGACAGCTCTTAATGACATTACTAAACAACGACTCATCAAAACCACTATGTCCATTCCACAATTCTACAAAGGCAACAGTCTATTTCACATCTAATGGGTCCACTCTGGGTCTTCACTCTTGCCCATCCCCATCCGTTTGTGTTTCATCACCAGAGCTACCTGAAATGGGGAAAAATTGGGTGAGCGAACGCTCAGTAGGTAATAGCAGGCAATGTTTAAGTAATTAACTAATTTAATTAAATGTCATGCGAATAAATGGATGATAAAACAAAACTAACATATGAGATGATGGAACGAAATAATAGAATGAGTTGAACAGAGATACATCATTTCTAGGAAAATGGCCGATCAAGCACACAAACAAGCAAGTCATACAGAGATAAATTCCATATAGGAATTTAATAACTTTAAGAAATATATAGGGAAAAATCAATGTCATAGACAACACGCTAGTCATGCACTCGGTGCAATACCTCACCATGTCATTACAACTCCCCGGGACACTAGTACTTTTCAGGCACTCCTCCCAGGACCAGACCGGGCCCTTATGATGCATTGGCATTGATTTGGTGGATCCAAGATCCCAAGTTACCATCTTAGACATTCATTGAATTCAGCTAGGAATTCTAAGGTCAAGCTATGTAACTTATCATCAAGGACCAAGTGACATTTCAATTAGTGAAAATTAAGCCATAAGATTAAGGGGAATAAAGTACACAAGTCACACACATGAAAACAGGCTCTAGATAAGTTGCGGTCATGAGCGGGCCGCCAAGATGAACAAATGGTATAAACTGGACCGCAAGGGTCAAAATTGGGCCATAGGGAAGAAGCCCAGCGTTGAAGGAATAAAATGGTCCTCATTGGGCCGCAAAATCCAAGGACGGTCCTGGATGGGTCGTTTAGGGAATAAAAACGGACCAGTGACAACCGCAACTAGTTTGGCCCAGCAAGACTAAAGCAGTCGACTTAATGGGCTTCCAGCCCGCCCAAGAAATGGTGGAACCGAACCAGGGTCTAGCCCACACTTCTCAGGTCCAGTTAGAGACTATAGGTCAACTCAAACATGGCTAGGTCGATGGAATGCAAGGAAAATCGACCAGCAGAACCTGGCACCTAGCCAGTTAGATGCAGTCACAAAAGAGCCATTTCAGGGGTCAGGCAGTCATGCCAGGGCCGCAGCCTGATGGTAGCGGTCCCAGAAGAGCCGCAATTAACAGGACAATGCCGATCCTGGGCTGTGGGAACACGCGATTCGATCAAGTTGATAAGTTCAGGATTTGGGGGTACCCCCTGCCCGGCGTCCTTGTGGGAATCCCAGGCTCGCGGGGGCTTACGGAGGTCTCGTAATGGAGGTCCTAGTCCGACGGAAAGAATATCCGACGGAGAGTCCCAACCATTACAAGATTAAAAGCTAATGAAACATCGAAAAATAGTGTATAATCGGTCAGCCAGCACCCCCGAAATGGCATGACTGTCAAAACAATCTTAGCAAGTTCCTACATTATCAATTATTATTGAAGTGATAAGTTCCCAATTGAATTGTAGTATGCGTAACAAGAGGATCAAGATATGATATGATTATGGATGATCATAGTTAAATCTGACGTTTTAATGTCCCATACTGTGCATTTATTAAGTGTATTTCTGCCATAGACATGCTGTCTAAAACAAGGGAAGCATACTTAATAAAACAACCATTTAATGTAAACCGTAAGCAAATGGCTGTCTATCGCGCAGCCGCTAGGGTTGGTAGCGGTCAGGCACTGGCCGCAAGTCAGGACCTTGTGGTTTATCATGGGGCCGCTAGAATATGAAGAAGTTTCAAATTTACAAAGAATAAAAGTGGTCTATCGCGGGGCCGCCAGGATCAGAAGCGGTTCCTATGAGACCGCAACAAGTTCGTTGCTTCGGTCTCCGGTGAACTCCAATAGACCTCAATTGTAACAGGAGATTCGTGTGGTATAGTAAATGGTAATTGGGCAAAATAGTATCAACACCAAGAAGATAAAAATTTGCATGAGGTAGCATGGATTAATTAAGATTTTACTTGCTAAAACTTAACATTTAATGAAGATAGGACGAACTAACAAGAACGGTGCCCTAGATTGACATGCTCCGACTAAAGACTTGAATTCGATCGCTATACTAAATGAAATTTAGGGCTTTTAGTATCAAAATAAAGGGGACTTGAAGACACACATGCTGGTATAATTTGATTAGGGTTTAGTCTACTAGAACCTACCTTAATCGAAGAACAAAGAAGACAAAGGACGCTGAAATCGCACAAGAACACCCTCGCTCCACTCGGCGTTTCCTCCCTCGATCGTGCTCCTCGCCGGCCGCCTCAGCAAAATGGGGTTCTAGGTCGGGCTAGGGTTAGTTTTATAGAGGCAATTCGATTTAGAGGGTGAGATAAGGCTGGGAAGAGTCCCACGAACTCGACGCGCGCGGGAATCGCGCATTGACCAAGTCACGCCGCCTCTCGCTCAAAATTGAGCTTCTTGGGCTAGGGTTTTCATGTGGAATGAGAGGGGAAATGGGCTATCCATCAAGGCCATTCGAATGGGCCTGATTTGGGCTCAAATGATTGAGATTTGGGCTCAAATTCAGTGATCTAAGATCTGGTTAGTTAAACTCGATTTTAGCCCTAATTCCATTAATTCGGCTTGATAGAAATTTTATTTAGGGTTCGACCAAGAAGACAAAGTGTCTGGAAATTAGGTCCTCTACTAGATTTTTATAAATTAGTTAAAACTTCACCTAAAGAAATTTCCAATCTAATAGTAAATAATTTTTCTCAATTATTATCCTTATATTATTTAATTAATTCTCGAGATGCTACACCCTCCCCCACTTTAAGGAATTTGGTCCTCCAAATTCACTGCAGTTATCGAAGTGGGGATAAACAAGATTACTAACCTTAAAATAGATCAGGGTACTGCTTCCGGATAGCTTCTTCAGATTCCCAGGTGGCTTCTTCAGTTCCACGCCTACTCCACTGAATCTTGACCATCGGTATGGATCGATTCCTGAGTTGCTGTTACTTCCTGTCCAAAATCTTGATGGGTCTCTCCTCATAAGATAAATCTTCCTTCAACTCTAGATCCGTATGTTGAATGATGTACGCGGGGTCATAAACATACTTTCGTAGTATAGACACATGGAAAACATTATGTACTCTAGATAATTGGGATGGCAAAGCCAACATGTAGGCAACTTCTCCAACTCTCTCCAGAATCTCAAATGGGCCAATGTATCTGTTGACACCCATTTTTTACCGATGAGTTGAGTCGTTCCTCTTACTCCCATTTGTTGATGTCTCGAGTTGTCCATCGCTCGTTGGGGCTATTTTCAGGCACGTTTTAGGCCAGTTTTATGGGTAGTCTCCCTCCCTGGCAAGGTTTGTTTCAATTTTGGACTTAATGGGCCTTGGTTTTTGTTGATTGAGCTTTTCTATGAGTTTCAAGTGCCCATACACATGTACAATTCATCCCTGGCCGCTCAATCAATGTGCGGTTGGCTGTGGACCATCCATATATTTTGGAATATTTTAGTTAATTTTCTGAATTTCCATCGACAAGCATTTATGCGGTCTTCCCCTAGCCGTTCAATACGACGGACGGACGAATAGTAGCCGCTCATCTCTCAGAGTCCTGCGTTTGGTGGTTTTCTCAGATAATTATCCAACTAATCTATTTATCACCGACAAGGCTAGAATGGTGGGTCTTTGGCCGCTCTACCTTTGAACGGTCTCATCTGAGCCATTCATCTATGAGAGTCCAACGGCGAAGATTTCGGTCAGTTCGATGGATAGTTGGATAATATTTATGATTTATTTGAATTTCCACCGACAGGGTTGGACGGCTAGGACATGACCGCACATCCCGTTGAACGGTCTATCGTAAGACCGTTCATCCGTTCGATTCCTGAATTTCAACATATTTTCTCTCTCTATCCGTGGTTTTATCCCTAACTTCTCCCGTCATTTTCTCCGCGGATGCTGAACCATTTTGAGTGCCGTTTTGACTGGATAAGAGATAATTCGATTATATACAATTTTTATTTGATAATCTTGACCTGAAAATGCTTCTAAACCCTAATTTCGAGATAGAACTTTAGGTGCTCTATAAATAGACCCTAAAGGCTACCTTTGAAAGGAGGGGGGGAGACTTTTGGTCGACAGCGAAGCCCTGCCGCATTCTTGAGCGACCTAGCACCAAGGAGGGAGGCTTTCCACGTCCATATAAGCCTCCGGTTCAGAAAGTAGTCTATTTTTTCAGTCTTGTGTGTTTGATAGGTTTTGTTCATTTTTTTTAGTCTTGGGCCCATTTTTTTGGCGATCACAGTGGGACACCTAGTGCCCATCGTGTTAGTGATTTGCTGACCTTTTCTTTTGCTATGTTAGTCCTCTTTTCGAAGTGATTTCAGGTTGGTCTGGGTGCAGTCTCTGTCCTCCGGAGCATGTGCGGATCTCCATGAGCCGTCCAGCTGGAAGTCCACCGCTCTTCTCTGTGAACAGTGCCATATCTTCTGCAAAGCCGGCTACGATAAGCAGTCCAATGTCATCCGTTCAAGTATTACACGGTCGACTATTGGCCGTCCATCTTGCTGGCACAGGTACTCCTCTATCTTCTGACTGTTGGTTTGGTTGCTGTTGCATGGTGGGTGAAGGTCCATTCTACTGATCACGCGGTTGTTAGTAGACCGCCCATCTTGGTACGCTTCTGATTTCTACCTACTTCCATTCTATCATTGTCTGAGTTTTCTGATTACTTTGTCGTTACTCCCTGGTTTGAACGGTCGTTCACAGGCTGTCCTTGCTCCCTGAGCGGTCTTCACCAGACCGTCTTTCTCTGCTATGGTGCACCCCGTGCTACAGTTTTATCATTGAATTATATCATTACATGCATATACGTTGGTGCTGTTTGACCTCCCCCTGTTGTTTTTATATCATTCCATGGTTACGTTCATCTCATTTTCTTACATTTGCTAGTTCATTGCTTGCTAGTTTCTAGGTTAGAATTTTGCATGCACTCTAGTGCGCATAGGATTCATGCATTTCATTCATATTTAGTTGCGTTCCTACCGAGGTAGAGTTTCCTCTCGTCTCCATACTCCTTGGAGCCGACTAGGGGACCTTGCCGAGGGCCTCCGTAAGTCCCCGTGAGCCGTGGTTTCCCACACGGATGCCAGGCAGGTTGTACCGTACCACCCCTAGTCTAGGGTCTGCATTCATGAGAGAGAGAGAGAGTCCCTTAGAGTCTGCCAGTTTCTCGTTCTCCACCCTATTTAGGTACCTTGTGGTTGAGTGAATTCACATTTTAATTAATCCACTAAGGTCCTAAAGAGGAACTTATAAAATCTTCGTGCATCATTTACAACTTGGGTGGTTAATTGGTGGGTCCTTTTCTCATCTCTCCCCTCCATTACATGTTGCAGTGTCATCATTTGCATCTCTTTGTCAGATTAGGCTCATTAGGTCTAGTTCATCTTTGTGTGTCCCCATTTAGTTGCATTTGTCTTGGGGTCATTTCCCTCCTTGTATTCATTTGAGATCCACTGTACAAAGTCTCCATTCTCCCCATGGAGCACTTCTCCCCTGTACCTTATTCCTGCACCTCTCCATCTTCTTACCCCCGTGTGGTTTCCTCTTCCCGTGCGGGCCCATCTCCTTATTCCTCCATTGGACCCTATTCTTTTAACGGGCCTTCTTATCCCACCAGTGCTGCTATTGGCCCAATCAATCCTCATTCCCATGTACATAATCCATCTAGGCCCATGCATTCTTCCATTCCTGGAATGGGCTTTCCTTATTCTCAGGCCGGATCCCCTTATCCAGCCCATCAACATTATCCTAGTCTAAATTCATCATCTCTTGCTCAAGCTGGCCCATATCCTTCTCGGATTCTTCCTACCGAGGAGATGATCGCTCAGGCCCAACGCGAGCTTGATGAATTGGAATGACAAATCAGTCCTCAAACTTCTTTGGATATCCCATTTGCATTCCGAAGTCTTCAGCTTCCGCCACGTCAACAGATTCCGGCTTATCGTCGCTATGGTGGAGTCGGTGACCCCTACGTGCATTTGAAGGAGTTCTTATATGAGTCGGCCCAGTTCCAACATGATCAACGCTTGATGACCTATTTGTTTGGCCTATCTTTAGAGGGCTCAGCCAAGGATTGGTTTTTCACCTTACCACAAGAGCAGATGATGAATTTTCAAGCCGTTCAAGCAAGATTTATTCAGCAGTACCAGGATCAGGTTGGGCCCAGACATTCTTTGGTTGATCTGGCCCAAGAGAAGATGAAGCCCGGCGAGGAATTCTCCACATTTGCCGACCGCTGGCGTCGCCTAGCCGCGTAAGTCCCAGGGCATATTCCGGAGGGCGAGCAGATCAAGATGGTTATTTCTAACGCAACGCCCGAGCTCAAATGTATCTTAGCTCTGAACGATATCACATCCTGGCAACAACTTTACAGCCCAGCCTGCTTCATTAGCCAACAACTCCTAGTTTCCCTTGACCCCGAATTTCCTCCACCTTCCACGCTCACATACGCCTCCCATCCGTCATCTCCCTTATATCCCCCCATGAATCAACCCTCCACCTTATATCCCTCCACGAGTCGACCGTCCACTCCCACACGCCCATATACCTCCATGTGCTCCACCGCATACCAACCCTCCACGAGTCAACCCTCCGCTATTTTATCTCCCCACACCCCTCCACTTCCGGTCAAGGAAACACTACACCCAGAGCGGGTAGATGTTGTCCATTACATTCCCACTCCCTCCATGCCGCCACATCATTCTAGCCCTCCGCCTTCACCTACGCAATCCCCCTTACCTACGCAACCTCCGCTGCCATCCCTATTACCTTTTCATACCCCTCGGCATCCACCTTGCCCGAAGCAAGCTTCTCACCCCCCGTTGCCGGAATCTCTTACAGATGTTTTCAGGGCTTTGATGGCCACCCATGCGTTGTAGCTCCCTCCGGTTATGCCTTGCCGACCTGCGGTCAGGAATTTGCTCCATTTCTGTGAATTCCATCGTCAACAGGGGCATGTGGTCGAGAATTGTTCCGAGTTCCGGGAACCTGTTCACAACTTGGAAGATAAGAAGATGATTGATTGGGCTGTCATACGCCAAGTTATTTTAGATCTCAGCAGCAAACAGCAACAGCAGCAAGCCGTGCCGCCTAGGCAACCGTCTCCACTCTAAGACCAGGGGCACCCTGGTGTTTCTTCAGTTGATAAGATACCTGCTCTGTTACCCACTTCTTCCTCTATCCCATCTCCTCCACCACCTTTACCTACTCTAGCCTCCGCTCGGGTAACTTCTCTTTCACCCTCCGTTTCCACCACCACACCTGTACCCAACGCCTCTCAACGTGTTGTAAAGATATGCCGAAGAGCGCCACCACCCGCCACTTCTCCCACTACGCCACTACCTTCCTCTCCTCCTTCTTCCCCACCCCTACCTTCATCTCCTTCACCATCTCCATCAACCACCTTTGACACCACTGCCGTCGCCTCTTTCACTCCCCCTTTCGCCATCATCCTCTGAGCCCGAGCGGGCCGAACCTAAACCCATACCTCCACTTTTGCCTTTACCTCCACCCATACCCATATCATCAGTATTTCCCCATCACTTGCACCATCGCCACCCGCACCCTTCAAACCTCCTCCTTCAAACCTCCCTCTACCACTTCCCACTTCGCAGAGCAGGTACACGCTACCTTTGGTGCTCCTCGGGTCTAGTCCCCAGGGAGATAAAGAGCCGAACTAGGTTTTGACTGTGCATTACAAGCTTCAAGACTTCAGTTGCCGCATGCCGGTCTGAGTCCTGGTCCCTGGCTATTCTAGGGATAATGAGCCTGCACTTGCTATGAAGATGGTTGCCAAGAAAAGTTCCTGTGCATTGGTGCCAGTTTCTTCAAAAGCGAGGCCGGTGGCAATCTCTTTGCTCGCCAGAGGATTCACTGTTGATGTTGTTATCACCTCTCGCTTGATTGATATTCAGTTCACTGGCCCAGAAGAGTTTTCCACCTGGATAGTGCTAACCCACACGACCGCCAAAAGTTTGATCAATTCAGCATTCAAGGGGCAATTGGCTGTATCTGCTACATTTTTCAAGGACATTCTGCACATACTATGCAATCTTCCTCAGCTTATTGGTGAGGCGGCCACGTCAACGCCGCGCATCGCCCTCCCTCAGTTCCGTCCGACACTTCTAGTAAGGGAGCTGTACTTCGTGTCTGATTACCGAGAGGAGATGCCGAATCTTATGCTGTTGACGCCGAATGACAAAACTCCATTGCTTTCTAATAAACAACACAAGGAGTTGACTGTTCTGGAATGTCCTACTATGGTTAGCACCGCACAGCTAGGGGCAACCGTCTCGATGGAGTTGCATATTCATGACTGGGCCAGGCCGTCTGCCAGGTGGGCCCGTTATTTGAGAATGTATTGCAAGACAAGAAGCCCGAAGGTCTGAGTCTGTGCCGGGCAGAGTTGTTTCAAGAAGATTGCTACTAAGAAGAGGCGACGGCATAAGTTCAAGGGCCGTCAGTTGTGCACTCGGGGGTCCACTTCCTCCTCTCCTTCTTCCGTCCATTCGTCTTTTCTGTTGCTCAGTTCTTATCCGTGGGTGGTGTACCTTCTGCCACCTGACCATATTTCCACCATCTTCACCTATTCTCACCATTCTAGGCCTTGGATTATGTCCTCCTCTTCCCATGATCCAGGGGCATCCTCTTGTAATTTTTCTCCCTAGGTACGCCCGGATTTCACTTCTCATTTTTTTCCCGCGACCCTATTGAGGATTCCTTGTGCTCGTTCCCCGACCTTGTCGGGTGGTTTTTCTGATCCTTCCCCGACTTTGTCGGGTGGTTTCCATTCCTTGTCCCCGACCTTGTCGGGTGTTCATGCATTTTCTTCCCCGACCTTGTCGGGTGATTCTAATTCCTTTTCTCCGACCACGTCGGATGATCTTTCTCTTTCTCCCTTACCCTCGCAGGAATCCTTTCATCGTCTTTCTATTTTCTCCTCCTCACCCTTTCAGGGTCGTTACCCTTTCTCTTGCTATTTTCGAGGCTTTAGCCCGTCTCGATCTCAGTTAATCCTTGTTTATTCTGTATCTGGTTCCATGTTATCAGGGCCTCAGTGCCTTAACGAGAGAGTTCTAGCCCTCGTCTCTCTTCCTTTTTATCCCTTCTTCGTCCAGTATGATGTCTGCCACTCCTCTGTGTCGAGGAATCCAATCTTTTGCTATCCTTTTTCATCCTTTATCCTAGCAAGCAAGGAATGCAAAGCTACTCGCGCTCTTCAAAGCTTGATGATTGAGATCGCTTTAGGATGCTGGTTTCCACGCCATGGATTTGCAAAGGTATCTTTATTTTGTGCAAGAACGTGCTTTCATTTCCATTATTTCTATTATTTCTGCACATGATTCCTTAACATGATTGAGTGGCTTTAGGAGTCTTTGTTTAATTAGATCTTAACTTTGTATCAAATAAAAAAGTTAGCTTCTGCAGCATCCTTAGGCTGGTGATAGCTCCGCGCTGGGAGTCTAGTTTCTTTCCTTGATTGTTGAGGGTGACCTATGAGTATGGGTTTCCACACACTACACGGCAAGCCATAGCCGATCTCTTTGAGACGCACCGTTGCTGCTTTGGCCATACTTTGGGTATGCACAAAGGTCTTTTCTCTTCTCTACTTGGCCAAGTGCAGGGGCAAGAGATGGATGGATGAGATGACTAACCTAGGCACTCCCTAATACGGGAGAGGTCTCAAATAGGGGCAATCTTGACCCTCAAAGTGAGCTTTCATGCTATATCTGGCCAATAAGGGCTACCAAAATGAGAAAATGAATCAATGCAAAATTATGAATCAAAGGCATGGCAAGAGTGACAGTACAGTTCCCCGCGGGACGTCATGAGCCCGATCGCATGCGTGCCTAATAAATATGGGTCTAAAAATCAAAGACACCAAGCCCCGGCGCAACATGCTATCTCTTTGAGGGGTAGTGCCCTGGAAGGAATTCGAGCCTTGATATCTCCCATCCTGCATAAAGTTTGTCTCCAATTTTTCTTCTGCTTCTCCCTCTTAGGCTGGGCTGTATCCCGGGTATGGCCTTAGTAGGGGCACCATTCTTTAGAAGCGGTTGGTTGTGGTAAGCCACCCTCACATGCACGCCCTGCTTAAAAGAAGCCTTTAATGAAAGGGGTAGGAACGACGATCCTTGGCCAGTAGTTTGAGCCAGTCTTTAGGTGCTGCGGATTGCTATGTCAAAATCAAAATGTCTAAAAACAAAAAATCAAATATTGTCAAAAATCCAAAAATCTCAAATACTACAAAATTTCAAAAAAAAATCAAATATTTCAAAAACCTAAAAAATCAAATACTTCAAAAAAAAATCCATAAAAATGAAATACTATTAAAAATCTAAAACAAAAAATTTTGCATTTGCATTTGTTTTAAGGACAGATACGTAATCTGTTTGCTAAGTGTGCAGGTTGCAAGTACTCAGACATTCCTTGCTATATCTTTTTGCTCTGCCTCCTGTCCACATCTTTGATCTGTCTTTCCTTCTTCGATCCACTCTCGATCTGTTCTGAAGCTCATGTCCTTCCCAGCTTTTGTTTGCAATGATCATATCTTTATGAGAGGGCTTTGCCTCACGATTATGAACCTGATGGTTCTGCTTCATTCTGATATGGGGTTTTGATTGAAGTGCGTATTTGTTCATGTCTTTTGTCCCGCCGTGTCCTTGTCTCGTGTCTATGTCCCACCGTGTTATCCCACACTTGTTGTTTTTTCCCTTATTGCATGTTGTTAGTTGACTTGCACATGTTGATAGTCGTCCTTCCACGTTTCCTGTGTTGTCCCAACCGTGTGATCGTCTGTCACGTTCTTGTCCCAACCATGTGTTGTCCTGCCACATTGTTGTCTTGTCACATCGCGTTCATACATGATGTTGTCTGTTTATGCCATTGCATATGTGCTCATTTGCCTTTGTTATGTTATGTTGATCATCATGTTATGTCATGTTGTTTGTCGTTCAGTTAAGCATTGTGTTATCTTTGCTATGTTTTTACTTGTTTATCTTATTCATGAAAATTCATAAAAATCCAAAAATGAAAATCCAAAAAAGCTTGCCGTTTCACCTGCTCAGGTAAGTCAGGTATTCTAACCCTATCACCCTTATTGCATTATTATATGGTACTATGCTATATTATCTCGAGAACCAGTTGGTTATCTACGTGTTCCAGGATCTGATGTTCCCCTTTAACAAAAACGATGATGATCCAGGTTCACGTGTTTAATCTTCGGATAGGCCGTTAGGTTGGGAAAGCCTGGGGAGGATGGTTCTATCCTGCACACTGTGGTTGCGGATGGTATCTTGACTCTGATTTTCCTAGCTTAGCAGTATTATTCTCGAGTATTTTATATTTTAATCTTTCTTTGTATTTATTTTAACGATTTCTTTTATTTTAGCCCAGCATGCATCATACGCATCCTTTTGAGCATTCATGCCCCATGGTTTACCTGTAAAATGTCCCACCAGCAATGGTTAGCTGTGCGTTTAGTGTTTGAGTAAGAGGAACTAATTCCACTCTGAGTTGGAAGGTTCTCTTTGGTCAAGTCGCTTGGTTTGGTTGATTAAGAGGTCCCCGTCTGGAGCTTTAGCTTGTTTCCTTTACTTTTGATGCCTGCTTTTGGCCTCCTCATTGGACCACGGGATTGTGTCCCCCATGAGGTTGGTCTTATCGATTTGTTTCATTTCGTTTAGTTTAGTTCCTCCAGACTGGTGTCACTTTTGGTTTTATCATTCCTTGCATTTGGTTCAAAGTTTTTCGGAAGATTTTTGTCGCTTGTTGGTAAAAATGGGTGTCGTTTTACCTTAACGCCCACTTTCCGGTCCACTCTGCTGCATTTCTGCTTCATCTCCATGTCCCATGTCACTTTCGCTTCACCTCCGCTCACTCCCCTGCAAAGAGGACGTTAAGGAGGGGCATCTGTTGACACCCATTTTTTATCGATGAGTTGAGTCGTTCCTCTTACTCCCATTTGTTGATGTCTCGAGTTGTCCATCACTCGTTGGGGCTGTTTTCAGACACGTTTTGGGATAGTTTTATGGGTAGTCTCCCTCCCTAGCTAGGTTCGTTTCAATTCTGGGATTAATGGACCTTGGTTTTTGTTGATTGAGCTTTTCTATGAGTTTCAAGCGCCCATACACATGTACGATTCATCCCTGGCCGCTCAATCAATGTGTGGTTGGCTGTGGACCGTCCATATATTTTGGAATATTTTAGTTAATTTTTTGAATTTTCACCGACAAGCATTTATGCGGTCTTCCCCTAGCCGTTCAATATGACGGACGGACGAATACTAGCCGCTCATCTATCAGAGTCCTGCGTTTGGTGGTTTTCTCAGATAATTATCTAATTAATCTATTTATCACCGACAAGGCTAGAACGGTGGGTCTTTGGCCGCTCTACCTTTGAACGGTCTCATCTGAGCCGTTCATCTATGAGAGTCCAACGGTGAAGATTTCGGTCAGTTCGATGGATAGTTGGAAAACATTTATAATTTATTTGAATTTCCACCGATAGGGTTAGACGGCCAGGACATGACCGCACATCCCGTTGAATGGTCTATCGTAAGACCGTTCATCCTTTCGATTCCTGAATTTCAACAGATTTTCTCTCTCTATCTGTGGTTTTATCCCTAACTTCTCCCGTCATTTTCTCCACGGATGCTGAACCATTTTGAGTGCCGTTTCGACTGGATAAGAGATAATTTGATTATCTACGATTTTTATTTGATAATCTTGACCTGAAAATGTTTCTAAACCCTAATTTCGAGCTAGAACTTTAGGTGCCCTATAAATAGACCCTAAAGGCTACCTTTGAAAGGAGGGGGGGGGAGATTTTTGGTCGACGGCGAAGCCTGTTGTGCCCCTTATGCTTTGATGATTATGTGGTGTTTTAATGATAGCAACATAAATGAGTCACCATATTGTTTTGCTAAGAACATCACATTGAATGATAGCAACATGAATGCATATGACTGATTTATTCTATGGAGAATGCATGAGTGTGTTATATCTGATCTGTTTTATGGAGAATGCATGAGTGTGCTAGCTCTGTGGGTCGACCCCCTTCTTAGATGGGTCGACCCCCCTCAAGTCTTTACATCAGATTTGCATGTCTATACATATCATAAGTAGTTCAGATGGCGTCAACCCATTGAGTCCATGAGGTTGACGCAGCCTTGAAATGCCTCAGATGGCTTTGAAGATAAGGATGGATGTATTGACGCATGGGGTCACTGCGTCGACCCACTGAACTGACCCAGATCTAACTTCACATCTGGGTGAACTGCTGCGTCGACGCTGTCACGCTGTAGCGTCTCTATGCATTTCTAAAGTCTACACATCGTTTAGTTGCACGCCACTGTGTTGAGAAAGTCTACACATCAGATTGCCTTGCTTCATGCATAAGTCTATACATCGGTTGTTCATCACACACAAAAGTCTGAACATCATTCATGAAGTCTGTACAGCCATTGCTTAAGGCAAGTCTGTACATCGAGCTGAAGGCTGGCTAAGTCTATACATCGTTTGTCTCACATAAGATGCAAAGTCTATACAGACTTCAGTGTCTCATTCAGCGTCTCTCCTTACGTCTCACTATTGAAGTCTATACATTGCGTGAACATAGTCAGAGCTCTCAAGTTTATGCACTGGCAAGTCTGTACATTCGCCACCATGCATTAAGTCTCAAGTCTCTACATTGGCAAGTATGTACATCGGCTTGTTTATTCATCAAAGTCTGTACAGCCTCCTGCATTGGACTTAAAGTCTATACATTTGGCAAGTCTGTACATCAGACTGTTCATGCATTCATCTCAAGTCTATACATCCGATTGTTCAGTTTGTGGCTAAGTCTGTACAGCGTCTAGTGTCTCTTGCAAAGCCTGTACACTATATTGGCATCTTTACTTACGTGCTGAACTGAGCAAGTCTATACATTCTTAATCTTTACCTACGCTCAGTTCCACCAAGTCTATACATTGGGCTCTCACTCAAAGTCTGTACAGCGTCATGTTCATATGCTTCCAAGTCTATACATTGCACTGTAGCTAGAACTGTGTAAGTCTGTGCATTGGTGCTTTGCCAAAGTCTATACATTGTGAACCTTCAAGTCTGTACAGACTTTGCTTCGCTCAAGTCTGTACATCGTCCAGTTGTCTTTGGTAAGTCTTCACATCGTGAAGTCTATACATTCAATTGCTTTGCTGTGCTCAAGTCTGTACAGCCTTTCCCTTGCAAGTCTTTACATCGTTCATGAAGTCTGTACAATAGACCAAGTCTGTACATTGTCTTTGCTGCACGCATGACTAAGTCTATACATTGTGCCTTGTTCAAAGCAAAGTCTACACACTCCATTTCTCACTTCAGGTAGCAAGTATGTACATTGTTCAGAATGTCAAGTCCATACAGCCATTGTGCATTCATTCTTGATGTTCATACTTTGCGTGATGCATTCTGCATAACACACTACCAAGTCTATACAATGCCATTTGTTCATGCATGTTAGCAAGTCTGTACAGCCTGTGTTCACAACACAAAGTCTGTACATCGCATGCTCACACAAACGCCAAGTCTATACATTGGCTTTGCTTGCACGAGCTGAAGTCTATACATCGTGAATGCATCGTCTCATCAAGTCTGTACAGGGTCTGCATAGAATGCATTCAATAAAGTCTATACATTGCATCTTAGCATGCTTGTATAGCACAAACGAAGTCTGTACATTCATATGTGCATTGTGCATTGCTCTTGGCAGAGTCTGTACATCACTTGAACATTCACTGCACTCTAACTCTATACACTGCTTCACTCATTGCACGAAGTCTGCACATTGTGTTGCTTTGTTCATACTTTGGTTTGCTAAGTCTACACATTGATGCACGTTTACTTCTGCATATTTGAAGTATGTACATAGCTTAAGCTCTGCATATTTCAAGTCTATACATTGCTGCTGAACGCAAGTCCATACATTGCATAACGTCTGCACATTACACACTGCAAAGTCCATACATTCCTGTCGCTTTGCAAAGTCTATACAATACATTGTGTATACTATGAAGTCTGTACATGGGTTTCAGTCTTAAACTGATAATCCTATTCGACTGTCTGACAGGGATTCTTTACAGAGCCTAATGAAGGCACGTGATCCAAGGAAGGACGAGGTGCCCAGATTATGACACGTGGATGCAGCCCAGCCAGGATGCTGCCAAGTTGTCGAAATGCCTCGGTTCTGGCGAAAGCCTTTGGGCGGGAGATGTGGAGAGCACACGCCACATCCCTGCTGCTCTATATATATAAAGCTTCTTCCATCTGAAGAAGGCTGATCGTGAGACAGAGAGCTCTAGCACAAGAGATTGAAAGAAGGAAAGGGTAGCCTACACGATCCTGTGAGAAAGAAAAGAGAAGCAGAAGAAGCAGAGAATAAGAAGAGAAAGAGAGAGATAGAGAGCTCGAGCAGAGTGTGAAGAGAAGAAGAAGAAAGAGAGAGAGAAGAGAAGAACATAGAAGATCGTTCCTACTGAAAGTTGGATCAGATCCACTCCAGTCAGCTCTTTAAGAGCCACATTTGTGCTTTCATTATTTACAGCTTTCAGTCGCTGTTGCTACTTGCTTCTTGTTTTCTTTTATACCTTTCTTCAAGCTGTTTGTCAGCGGAGCAAGCTATGTTGCTCAGCATTTGCAGTGGAGGATTCCACTAGACGGCTAAGCTGTATTGCCCAGCGGAGCAAGCTGTAAAGCTCAGCAAGCGAGGAGGATTCCTCGGACAGCAAGCTGTGAGGCTCAGCGGATTGTATGGCAAGCTGTGATGCCCAGCTGTTCAAGCTGTGAGTCAGCGGAATCCACACTCGGTTTGAGTGTGGGGTGGACGTAGGTCTATAGGACCGAACCACCTAAAAACCCTCTTGTTCTGTGGTTTGAATTCTTATCTGATTGGCGCTAGATGCATGCATAGGCACGAAGATTGTATTCAGTTCATTGCTGCGCACATTAGATGTTTGCTTAGGAGCATTCTACATGTTTGCACATTGGTTCAACAGATTTGATTAGCTTTGCACACTGTGTGTTTGATTAATTCCGCAATTGCACACTATGTGATTTTTAATTGGGCTAAAGTTTGTAAAGGGTATATTCATTCACCCCCCTCTGAATGCATAGCACCGAACCCAACACTTGGTATCAGAGCGGGTTGCTGTGCATAGGATCTAATAATCCGCAGTAGATCCTGCATTTCTGGTTGGTGCATTTCAGATTGTGCTTCTTGTGTTCTGTGTTTTGTTTCACCGGCTCAGTGTCTTTATTTGCTTATCTGATTTCGGTGCACTCATTACATCTCGATGGCTAATCCTCCGATATTCAGAGGTAATGATTTTGATTCTTGGTTAGACAAGTTTCATCTGTATGTAAAATCAACTGATCCTAATCTCTGGAAGGTAATGACTCACGGTCCATACAACTTATCAAAAGATAAATCTAGATGGACTGAGAAGGATAAATTGAAAGATTCTGTCAATACTAGAGCATTAGTTTTAATGAAAGAATCAATTGACAGAGCTCTAATCTCATGTATTTCCTCTTGCAGGTCTGCCAAAGAAATTTTGGAAAAACTAAAGCTCACCAGGAATCACAACAAATGCTTGATGGCTGATCGGAGAAATGATGATGATGATGTAGACACGTCATTCCTGACGTCTCCTGAGAAAGTCTCATATTACTATACAACGCCCCGCAACGGCTTACGCGTTTTGAATCACTTGAGTGCTTCCTTTTCTTGAGTCTTCTTCCCCCCTTTTCGGCATCCAGAATCGTCTCGTCAAGGCATTCGGACGGCATCAACACCAGTCAGACGCATCAGGAGGTTCCGGAACCAAGAAGGGTGTCTGCCGGGCGGCCGCCAACGCCTGAACTGAGGACCCGGGTGGGTCTTTATGGGGGCGTCCAGGCCCCTGGAAGCCCCCATTTTTTTAATTTTTTTTCAAAGCCCAAAACAAAATAAATAATAATATATTAATGGAGGCGTCCAGGCCCCTGGAGGCCTCCATAAAAATAAATATAAAATATATATATATATATATGTGCTAGTTGGCATAAAAAGACAAAACAAAATAAATAATAATATATTAATGGAGGCGTCCAGGCCCCTGGACGCCTCCATAAAAACAAATATAAAAAATATATATATGCCAGTTGGCATAAAAAGACAAAACAAAATAAAAAATAATATGTTAATGGAGGCATCCAGGCCCCTGGACGCCTCCATAAAAATAAGTATAAAAAATATAAAATGCCAGCTTTGCCATAAAAACAAAACAAAAAATAAAAATAATATATTTATGGAGGCGTCCAGGCCCCTGGACGCCTCCATCAACTCCCTCACGGGCGCCGGCCACCGAACGACGGTTTGTTGTGTGTGAAAAAAGCCAAATTATGGAGACGTCCAGCCAGCTGGACGCGCCCATTTCTGAATCACGAGGTGCCGCTCACAAAACCACGCGTTGTGCCAAACCGCGTGCGGCCGTCGGTGGTGTTCGGTGGACCTGTTGGAGGCGTCCGGGGCCCTGGACGCCTCCACAAAAATATTCCAAAAAAATGAAAAAAATAGAATAAAATATTAGTTCGGCCCTGATGGAGGTGTCCAGGGTCCTGGACGCCTCCACCCTCCGGAGCCCTATAAATAGAGGCCCACCCCCTCAGTTCTGGAGGAGCTTTTAAGAGATCCGATAGGCTACCGGAGCCTAGAGGCTACCGGAGTCATTTTCTAACCCGTGGGGTCTTTTGTAGGTGGAGGTTCTGCCGACTTCTCGGGTGCCCACGCTCGCGAAAGGAAGGTCGTCTTCATCCACAGCGCTTCCACGTCGTCCCTACGCTGTCGGAGCTCCGCCGGATCTCACCCTCGGCTCCTCCAATAAGCCTTTTCTTCCCCTTTTTCTCCATAGTTCTTTACATTCATCATACTGCATCCTCTATCTCCCTACATAAGGGTGCCGTCTCTTGCATACTTCTTGCATTCATCATCACATTTTCCTCCTACTCGAGTCCGAGAGGGGTTTAAAACCACACCATCCAGGTGTGTGTCAGGTCACGATCTCATTACTTTTATTGCAAGGAATTGTTACTACACTGCCATTTTCTAATTCCGTTTGTTTATTGTCTACTGTTTTGCAAGGGTAACCAAGGAAAGCCCTCTCCGTCGGCCGGCCGAAGGGGGAGGAAGAAGCAACCCGCCATCTCCCGATCTTGAGGTAGGCGCGATCACTTTCTTTATTTTGGGGTCTTTTGGCCCCTGGCGATCACATCTTGTCATCGAGGCCGCGGTGAGTCACTTCCCCAATGGCCGTTTAAATTCCCATTCTTATATGTTATATTATTATCTATTCATGTTCTCGAGGCCGCGGCGAGTCACTTCCCCAATGGCCGTTTAAATTCCCGTTCTTATATGTTATATCCTTATCTATTCATGTTCTCGAGGCCGCGGCGAGTCACTTCCCCAATGGCTGTTTAAATTCCCGCTCTTATATTTTCTTTATATTCTGTGATATTCTTATCTATTCACATTCTCGAGGCCGCGGCGAGTCACTTCCCTAATGGCCGTTTAAATTCCCGCTCTCTATATTCTCCTTATATTTTGCTATATTCTTATCTACTCATATTCTCGAGGCCGCAGCGGGTCACTTCCCCAATGGCCGTTTCAATTCTTGCTATTTAATTTCTGCACCATTCCCGTCCCTCCGAGGCCGCGGCGAGTCACTTCCCGCTATGGCCGTTTAACCCCCATATCTTGCTATATTACATTTGTCCCGCTCGCCCCGCCGGAGCAATCTCCCGTGGTGGCCCCTTCTCTTTTCTCTTATTTCTGTGTTGCAGCAAACAAAAGAGGAGCCCGCGCGCTCTACGTCCTCTTCGCTCCCCGAACCGCGTGACGTCGCTCATAGATTGGCGATCACGGTGGGACCTCTACTGCTTCCTTTCGGCTACCCTTGCAAGTTCGGCACCATCCGTGCCTCTCCACCTTGGCGCTCGCGCGCGCCCCCGTTGTGCTCACGGCAGCACTGTCAGTTTTGATTGGTTGTTTGTTTATTATATGTCTGTTATTTCTGTTGTTTTCCCACTCCATATCTCTGTCAGCATTTCATTGCATACATCCATCCCTCTTTTATATCATTTTTCATTTTTTTTAAGGATCACCCTTTCCCGGTGAAGGAAGGACTCTCCGTTTGAGAATTCCTCTCAACGGACTAGAATCTCCTCCACTGGGACCTCCGTAAGTCCCCGACATCGAAGAATCTCCTCTTCGTTCACTGGGCTGGTTGTACCATGGAAGTTCCCCGGAGTTAGTCATTTCATTCGTGGTGAGACGAGAGACCCTAGTTGACACGGCGGTGAAACAAAAATAAACTAGGGTCCCTATTTTGTGTGAACTTCGGATCTCGCTAAAAACACACAAAAAATCATCAAAATCAAAACATAAAAAAAAGGCGTAAAGGCATCCACTTGTTTGATAATCTCTGCTACCTGCTTGCTAGTGTATGTTTTTGCGTTCTGTGAAAACTGTGAGCATGGCTCACGAGTCTTTTGAGGAGAACCACCCTAGTCGTGGTTTGTCAGCCGACCCGCGAGTCTATGCTATGGACTCGGGTCCTTCTCATGAGCCCTCGCATGAGGTGCAGGTTATTGCCGGGGACACGTCCCCACCACAGGATATATCTTCCTTACTGGGCGTCCTCGCCAACACGGAGCTTACCTCTGGACAGCTCCAGGCCTTCCAGGCCATTCTGAAGGGGAAATCTGTTTCCCCCACGCCCCAGGAATCAACTCCGGCCATCGCACCTCTCCAAGAGTCCGTGCAGGCCATTCCATCTCCTTCATTGGCGCAAGCCATCCAGTCTCCCTCGCTTCAAGGACAAGCGAGCCAACAACCACCCTCATTCCAGTTCCCGTCACAATCTCAAACTCCCGTTGTTCCCCGCACACCGCTTCAGCCAGGGCTAACTGTCGGCGGTCCGACAGCTCCCTCTCATTCCGGGTTCCCCCCTCAAGTCTCCGGGAGACAGTTTCTCCCCCAGTGGCAAGTGCCACCTTCACCTCCAGAGGAGCTCGCCCAATCACTCCTCAATAGGTTCAATCACATGGACGAGCAGTTTCAAAATCTGAGAAGGATGGTGGACGTGAAAGCCACCCCGGAGGTTGCTTTGCCAATCCTTCCCGTCATTCATCTTCCTCCCTCCGAAATGCCCACGTACCGCAGATACAATGGTACCGGCAACCCCTTCATTCACCTCAAGGATTTCTTGTATGAATCCTCCTATTGAAAAAATGATTAGAGGTCCCTGGCATACCTCTTTCGGAGATCATTGGATGGTCCCGCGCTTGAGTGGTTCTATTCCTTGGAGCCCCGCGAGGCCGAGAATTTTGAAATAGTCCAGAGAAGGTTCTTGCAGAAATATAGGGATAGGGTCGGTCCCTCACTCTCCATTACCGACCTAGTGGCCGAAAATATGAAGCCCGACGAAGATTTTGTCCGCTATGCTGATAGATGGAGGTCTCTGGTGGAAAGAATAAGGGATACCCTCTCCGAGCCCGAACAAGTGAAGATGATTGTGTCTAATGCAACCCCACAGTTCAGACACCTCCTGGCCATGAATAAACTTACTACAATGGAGGAACTCTATGAAAGGGCCCGGTACATCCAGACCCAGTTAAAAGACTCCCCCATTATGAACATGTTTGAGTCGTCGAAGCCTAAAGTGGTCAGAAAAATAGGCGCTGGTGTCCCGGGCGGAGCCACAGAAGGGGTCGTGACAAATGAGCAAGTGGGTGCGGTCAACAATGCCAACTATGCAGTCAACCCAAGGCCTCCACAAATGCCCCGACTTCCCTTCCAACCAGGTCCTTTCCCTCTTCGTCCTCCACCCCAAAATAATCCACCCCAGATAATATGCCTCCATTACATCAACCCTAGCAACAACAACCACAACCTCAGTAACAACAACCACCGCTTCAGTACAACCAAGTTCCACCCCCGGGGAACTATGGTCCCCAACAGCAACAAAGGAGGCCGGTCGGTCCCAAGAGAGCCTACTATCCACCATTGCCAGAAACCTTAGCAGACATTTTTAATGCCCTCATGGCATCAAACCAACTCGCCCTACCCAGAGAAAGGCCTGTGTGGCCCCCAAATGTTGATACCTCCAAATACTGCGTCTACCACAGGCAGCCAGGACACACAGTAGATTACTGCTTCCATTTCAAAGATTACATCCACGATATGAATGATGAACATCAAATAGATTGGGATGAAATGAGACGATACATCGCCGCTCTTAAGGCTAGGAGACCTCCTCATAGGCCACAGAAGCAGTTACAACAGCAGCAGCAACAGCAACCACAACAACAACAACAGCCTCAGCAGGCCCCACAACAACAGCCCGACATGGGCATAATCCAGAATCCATTACCGGAGCACCAACAGCCCAATCATCAGGTTAACCCCATCTCCTCCTTCCCGGAAGTCGGGAGAGAGCAGGTGTGGCACTAGGAAAGTACCTCCATTCTTTCTACCGCTAATCCTATCATCACACAACACCCTTGCCTTGCCCGGGTAGCACCTCTCTCTCATCAACCCGCGTCAGTATCGCCTTCACCATTTCCACTACCATTACGCCCTCTCATCCATACCCCGATCCCCTATCAACCGACACTCTCCACTACGCCTTCACACCCTCTCATCTTCTCCCACTCCCCCACTTTACCATCCACCTCTACCACATTTACCCCTACGCCTTCTAAACCCCCTATCATCCGTCAACCATACATAACCCCGTCTTTCTCCACCGTATCACCACTAATGCCTTCAAAACCACTCATTACCCATCACCCACCTCAAAATCATTACCCACTTCAAGCCCTACCCACTTCTACTTCGTCTCCACCTCCACCTTCCAGACCCCTTATCCTTCATAATCCGCGCGATATCCCCTCTACCTCCACCATGCCTCCACCTAATAAACCCCTCATCAGAATCCCTGCTCCCGTCATCACCCCTGCTTCATCAACCATTCCTCCACCGCTACCCCTCAAATCCCTGTTAAAACCCACTGCTACCCCCACAGAGGTACAAAAGCCACAGGCAATGGTGCTCCGGAGTGGAAGGATTTTTCACAGGGTTTTCCCCCACAACAGTCAGAATCCTGAGCAGTCTCAGCCAGAGAAGGATGATGGAGAACAACCAGAAAGAGCTATCCCTGGAACACAGTATGATCTATTGAAACACTTGGACAAGACACCTGCTCGGATCTCCATCCTGGAGCTACTTCAAAGATCCACATCCCACCAGGCGGCCTTGATGGAATACCTTCAAAAAGTCATGGTTAATGAGGACCTCCCCGTGGAGAAGATTTCGACCGTCCTGACCCCAACAGACACACAACCGGCCATCATGTTCCACAACTACGAGCTCGCTCCCAAGGAAGTTCGGAAATATGCATTGTGCATTTCAATAAAAATTAATGGGGTATCCATAAACCCGTGTCTTGTGGACACGGGTGCGTCCATAAATGTGATCTCCATGGACACCCTTCAGTTGTGTGGGATCAACGAGGAACAAATAAGACCTTCCTCGATCACGGTCACGGCTTATGACAATAGCAAAAGGTCGCCACAGGGTATGATTATTCTGAAGGCAGAACTAGGCCCCATGTCAATTCTCACGGAATTTCATGTCCTCGACATGGACCCCACATTCAATGCTATACTGGGTCGCCCTTACATCGAAGCCATGGACGTTGTGCCTTCCACCAACCATCAGTGCCTGAAGTTTCCTTATAATGGGAGGATTATTAAAGTGGTCAGTACACCTGTCCTTCACACAGTGGATGCTATCAACACCTCTCTGCCTTCTGTGTGGCCATCTCATCGGCCCATATTGTCATTGCTGGACGTGCGTGATCTATCTCACGTTCCACTAGCACCAAAGGAGCCAGTCAGGACAACCGCAACATCATGTCTCCCTTTTCACTCCAAAGGTTGGGAGATTATGAGGAACATCGGCTATCAACAGGGTAAAGGTCTGGGCGCACAATTACAGGGTATGCTCAAACCGCCAAAGGAAATTAGGCCGAACCGTAGGTTTGGCCTAGGCTTCAAAGGACCATTCAAGGCGGATTCGAAGCCCCTCACATGGACTCTATCAAACCACTTCAACAGAGGGCCCGTTGTTCAGATGGGAGATTACCCACGAGAAGCATATGGGAGATCACATGCTGTGTATTTGGCTGAAAAATGTCCGAGGATCACCAAAAGAGGCAAGATCAAAGATCCGGAATGCGAGTGGAACAAATGGTTCGACATACGGGACATTTCCGTTACACTGGAAAGGATGTTCTCGTCTCCGCAGCTTGAAGGACCACCATTGATCTCCGGAATACCAGAGAATATTACCACTCTTGCCAAGGTTCCAAACTATCCTTGTCCTCGCCAGAAGGACCCTGTCATCGACGGATCTTCATCCGTCCTCAACATTGCCATCGACGGCTCATTAGCCGCCATCTTCTCCATCCACTCGTCTCAGCCTTTACTGATATCTTCTTCCTGGGCCAGACAGTTGTCTGATGATCTTCCCAGGTCCCCTTCTTTGCTTACATACCTATGCGGGCTTCTCAACCCGTGCCAGGTTTTCAATCATGATCTGCTCTACGAGCCTCCCAATCCTCTAGCCATAACCACTTTTCTTTCTTCTCCAATCTCTTTTCACTGCTTTGTCATTAAAAATGAAAACAAAAAAAAAACGTCAATTTTCAAACTCCCCAACAACACATCTTCGTTGAGGAAACCTCCTACATCTCCCACGGGTGCGTCCCGCCCTGCGGACCACCCGTCCAAGGTCCGATGAGCGACCTTTTCTACCCCTCCTCTGAGGGGTCTTCTCCTGTACATTCTACACCATCCTCTTCGTCTTCCTCTTCTTCTGTAAATATTGTCAGTCGATCTAGGAATGATAGGTCAAGGGTGGTACCTAGGAAGAAATCCAAGGGTAGGCAGATCCCTCGTCGATTCCTTCCAGATTTAGTCGCCAGGTGTCAGGCCCTTCTTGCCATCCCCCAGTTGTTAGAAAATCCCATCCAGCTACCAGAAATAGAATGTGAGGGCGATTGTGCATTTGATGAAGGATATGGAGTCTACGAGATCACGGATGAAGAATGCCCCACTGAAGATGAGGGTGAAGAATATGAGGATGCGGCGGGCGCATACGCTAGTGGAGTGAGGAGATTCGACGAGCCGTCAACCGCCGTAGAAGAATCCACCAAAGAAGTCAACTTGGGAACTGAGGAAGACCCTAGGATCATCCTCATAAGTGACAACCTACCACCCTCTGAAGAAGAGGCATTAATTAAAGTTCTCAAGGAATATAAGGACACGTTTGCATGGAACTACGAGGATATGTCGGGGCTAGATTCAACCTTGGTCGAACACCGTTTAACCCTAAAACCAGGGTCCGTCTCGGTAAAACAAAGGTTAAGGCATTTCCACCCTCAGATGGCTTTGAAAATGAAAGAAGAGGTCGATAAGCTCCACAAAGCCAGGTTCATTAGAGTCGTTCTTTATCCTCAATGGGTGGCAAACATTGTCCCGGTCATGAAAAAAGATGAGAAAGTCAGGATTTGCATCGACTTCCGGGACCTTAACCGCGCGTGTCTAAAAGATGATTTTCCCTTACCTCACATTGATGTGTTGATTGGTAACACGGCAGGCTATGAAACCCTCTCATTCATGGATGGATTTTCAGGATACAATCAAATTCGTTTGGCAGAAGAGGATCAGGAAAAGATGTCATTCACTACCCCTTGGGGAACATATTGTTATGTGGTCATGCCATTCGGATTAAAGAATGCTGGAGCTACTTACCAAAGGGCGATGATGGCCATATTTCATGACATGATGCACATATATCTGGAAGTGTATGTGGATGACTTATTGGTGAAATCAAGGACCAGGATGGAACATCCAGAAGTTTTGGCTAAGGTCTTGCAGAGGTCAAGGGAGTTCCAATTGAAA
The DNA here is from genome assembly GCA_022559845.1 of Amorphophallus konjac. Taxonomy (NCBI): domain Eukaryota; kingdom Viridiplantae; phylum Streptophyta; class Magnoliopsida; order Alismatales; family Araceae; genus Amorphophallus; species Amorphophallus konjac. The sequence goes on from CM040121.1 coordinate 261,940,717, forward strand.
ATGAACCCGAAAAAGTGTGTGTTTGGTGTGTCGTCGGGTAAATTGCTGGGGTTCATTGTGAGTAAAAGAGGGATCGAGATAGATCCCGACAAAGCTAAGGCTATCAGGGATATGCCGCCTCCCAAGAATTTGAGGGAAGTCCGAGGCTTAATCGGGAGGTTGCAGTTTATTCGTCGGTTTGTGTCCCAACATTCACAAAGGTGTAGACCTCTCTACGAGTTGACCAAGCCAGGAGTAGAATTCCACTGGAATTCTAAGTGTCAGAAAGCTTTTGAAGGGTTGAAAGAATATCTGGCTAGTCCACCCGTTCTCATTCCACCTAAACCAGAAAAACCTCTTATCCTTTACGTCTCAGTCTTGGATGACTCCGTGGGAGCCGTCCTCGCACAAGCTGATGAAGAAGACAAGGAACGGGCAACCTATTACTTGTCCAAACTTCTCAATCCCTGTGAGCGAAAGTACACCGTCATGGAGAAAACCTGTGCTGCCCTCGTTTGGGTAGTGCAAAAATTGAAGCACTACTTCTTGGCTCATGAAGTCCACTTGATTGCTCGAATGAATCCTATCAAATTCCTTCTGGAGAAATCCGTCCTTACGGATAGGCTAGCACGCTGGCAAAGTTTTATCTCTCAGTTCGACATCACCTACATCCAGCAAAAGGCGATTAAAGGCTATGCCATAGCCGAGCATCTCGCTCACCATCCTCTTCCCAAGTTCGATCCCGTCCAATCAGAGTTTCCAGATGAGGAACTAATGTCCGTCAACCAATCAGAGGAGCCAATGTGGTCGCTATATTTTGATGGAGCTCTGAATTCTCAAGGGAGAGGAATCGGCATCGCCCTCCTGTCGCCTGAAGGCCTCACATTCCCATTGGCATACCAGCTCAAATTTCCAGTCACCAACAATATAGCCAAATATGAAGCCCTTCTAGCTGGCCTAGAACTCGCCCATTCTTTTCGTATCATTGAGTTGCGAGTCGTAGGTGATAGTCAACTCATCCTTCGCCAGGTGCTCGCTAAATATCACACTCGCGATCCCAAACTCAAGCCATACCAAGAACTCACTGCTGCCTTTGCCAAACTGTTCGCAAAACTGATCTTTGTTCATGTCCCTCGTCATCAGAATATTCTCGCCGATGCCCTCGCTTCGTTGGCATCATCCATAAGGTTCCCTCTAGGAAGATGGTTTAAGTCCATTTCCATCTACAAACTTCACGCCCCTGCAATCGATGATGCTTCCTACGTAAACATCAAAGACAGGATAGCAAGGAAGATCCTGCAGGAAGATATCCTTGAGAAGAGGGAGATCATGTTGGCAGAGGCCGAAGAAGAACTGGCTGATGAAGAGAAACCATGGTTCTATGAAATCGTCAATTACTGCCAAGATCAGTCTTATCCTGAAGGGGCCACCATAGAGGACAAGAAAGCCATAAGAAGGGTGGCTCAGAAATACACATTGGTTGGAGGTCTACTCTATAGGAGGAGCCTTACTGGTATTCTGTTAAGATGTCTTGGTGACGATGAGGTTTGGAAATGTGTAGAGGAGACGCACTCGGGTGTGTGCGGTGGCCACGTGAATAGTCAGATGCTCGCCAAAAAGATCATTCGGCAAGGCATTTACTGGCCCACTATGGAAGAGGATTGTGCTGCCTATGTCCGTAGGTGTGTCAAGTGTCAACTTCACGCCGATAAAATCTATTCACCATCTTCCTCACTTCACCCAATATCCTCCCCGTGGCCTTTCTCCATGTGGGCATTCGACATCATTGGTCCCCTAGGTGATCCCAATTCCCTCATCAAGCAGAAATCTTTCATCCTTACTGCGACGGAATACTTCACCAAATGGGCCAAAGCCGAAGCTTACGCGGAAATCAAGGCGTCAACAGTCTGCAAGTTCATCATGAAGAACATCCTCGCCAGATTCGGCGTCCCAAGCACGATCGTCACCGACAATGGGCCACAGTTCATTTCTCAGGACTTATAGGACCTCTGCAAAAGGTATGCAATTACATTGCATCATTCATCGCCTTATTACCCACAAGGTAACGGCCAAGCGGAGGCCACCAATAAAACATTGCTCAAAATCATCAAAAAAACCTGCGAGTCTAGTAAGTTTTCAGACTGGCTAGAAAAACTTATCGAAGCCCTATGGGCCTATCGCACTTCAATCCGTACCCCCACCGGGCAGACTCCATTTGCCCTTACCTATGGTATGGAAGTGGTAGTCCCGTACGAGACTCTGATCCCTTCTCTCAGGGTATAATTGGACGAGGAATTTCCCCTCGACGATCGTCGTAATTCACTCCTCGCCCAGTTGGAACTCTTGGATGAGAGGCGGCTGGCCGCTGCCGAACACGCGCGTGTGTATCAAAATAGACTTGCTCGCTTTTACCAAAAGAAAGTCGTTGAGAGAAAATTCAAAGTCGGTGAGATGGTCGTAAAAAGAATTTTTGTCAAACCTGGAGGTCCGCGTTCTAAGCTCCAACCCAATTGGGAAGGAACATTTATAATTCAAGCTGTGTACCCTAGCAACGCCTACAAGCTAGTCAACGCCGAAGGGACCGAGTTATCCCACCCTTGGAATGGGCTTTATCTTAAGAAATACTACCCTAAGCACAAAACAAAAAAAATGATGAAAAGATAAAAAAAACATCAAAAACAAAGAAATACCAAAAACCACTAAAAATATGGAAAATTCAAAATGCCGATGCCTGGCAGTCACCATGTAGTTAAGTCCCTGCATCTAACCTTCATGTTAGGATAGGGCCCATTAAAGCTTGGTAGGCACTGGGTCTTGATTTGCCAGAACCGTGGAGAGCCCTGTCCGGCCACGTCGGCCTATGCTCACTCGAAGGAAGCTAACATGTGCTCACTTATGTATTTTATTCAAAAAGTCGGTAGCATCACCTACGGTGGGGCCCCACCCAGAAGATCTCCGGAAGCTGTAATCTTTATTCTTTTCTCTTCGACCAAATGAGACAGTCGGCGCCCTTAAAACGCTGAGCATGAGAAACCGAAACTCAAACCCCAAAGGCAAGAGTAGGATCCATTTCCTCGAGCATCGATCAGAGCACGAGAAGAGGGCAGTGTCCCTGCAGGCATATGAAAAGGGAGCCCACAAACGTCAAACGACTATATCTCCCTCACAAAAGAAATACAAAATCAAGAGAAAAGCCTGGTCGTGACCGTGCCTGTTGCGATAAACGGAACCCCTCAAAGCAAAAGTTCAAATCCACAAAAAAGGGGGGGGGCTGTGGAATGTAAATGCTCGAGATTTGGTCCGAAGTTGTCCGAAAGGAAAGAGTTAATAGACCCTTATTCGCTCGCCGGGTTAACGGCTTTGTCGGTCCTCTCGGGAGGTTTATCCCCTACACTCTTCCTTCTCCCTCTAAAGATGAAGGTTTGATGGAGTTTCTGAAGGGTGAAAATTGCCTAGGGTCCGCGACCTTATTTTAATATACACATTTGGTTGCCTACTTTGAAAAGCAAAAGCTATCGCTGCGAAGGAGTCTCCGTGTTTCTGGCTGGTCAAGACCCCTGTTTACCGCCTTGATGTCGTCTTGTTTAACCTCGGGCTTAGGCCAATGCAAGCGCGTCACCTATGGGTGCGACGGCGTCTGATTCCGGGTCAGCGTCGCGCGGTTGGTCGTGAGGGTTCCAGGGTGTTCCATCATATACCATCTAGAGTTGTGAGGAAACAGACCCGGGTCGGGCAAATCTCTTACCTCAAACACCTTTTTGGTGAATCCCTGTGGTCGGAAGCGACTGGGAGCCTAAGCATGGCATGACGGTATTGTCATCAGGGTAAGTCTTAGCCGACGGGATCATCATACGAGGGGTCTAGAGGCCCAAATCAACCTAGATGTGCACTTAGTATACCTGGGAGGTTAGTAAGAAACTCCTGTTCTCACGTAGGTTAGGTGCCATTTGAGTGCTTGCCAGGCGTTAGCAAGAAAAAAAATTGAAATGATAAAAATAACAAAAAATGGAAAAGAGAAAATGTGCATATTTGCAAACAAAAAAATCTTTTTTATGACAAAACAAAAAAATGCCAAATTAAAAAAAAGGAAAACAAATCAATTTTGCATGATTGCATTTGCGTGCAGCATCTCACTTTAATACCGCTTGCATTCGTGTGCTTGCCTGTCGCATTTATCATCACCACTTCTTTCCCTTGCCTTCGTTAAAATAAAGGCTTGGCCCCTTGACCAGTTATTAAGGACAGTCACAGTGACCATTTGCTTATTGAGCAAGGGGCCAAGTCAGAATAGAAATTCTAATTTGTTTGTTTCAGTGATGTATGCAGGGATTCAGGTAACAGAAGCAAAGGTGAAAACCAAACAAACCGAACCTTGTATTTTATTCCAAAAATCAAAAAAAAATTACATCAAGTTCCGCCCTCTCTCTCTGCATTACTCATCCCACTACTCTCCGGGCAAAACACTCTCAAAGGTGCTACCCAACTACGAAAAGCGGTACTCCTACCGCTTTGTACTCCCCTTCCTATTCCCGCACCCCGGCATTGATTCACGGAAGCAGCAGAGAAGCTACCAACACCAAAGCCACGCTCTCGTGCTCTTCGGTAGCGCTCCTCACCATCTCTCAGCCACTGTTCAGCAAGACCAAGACTGATTCAGAGTTCGAATAGTTGGGCCTCCATGGCCCTTCGTTCCTCCCTTTCAGTCAATCTGTTGGCTCTTTCTCTCTCTGCGTCTCTTTCTTTCTCTGCACGTTCTCTCTCGCGGTCTTCCCTCTCCAACTGGAGAGTGATCCTCAATTCCATAGCATCCCTGGAAGAGTCGTCATCACGATGACATCGCAGTTCCCTCTCTAGTTCTGCTATCCTAGCCTCCTTCTGCGCAGCTTGGGCAAGCGCTTCTTCCGTCTCCTTTTCCTGCCGAGTGTACCATCTCAGATACGTGATAAGGCGTAAACGAAGAGAACTCAACACTGAAACCTTTACCTGTATACGGAGCATCCCTTCTGCCTCCGCAGCACGCTGCGTGGCATAAGCAAGTTGCTCATGAAGCAAGTCAAGTTCTGAGGTGGGAATCTACAAGCTGGAAGAGGCACCACCTACTCCCATCGCTGGGGAAGCCGCGCCAATCTGGGCATGCTACGACCGCGTGAATTAGCAGCCAACATCTGGATTCTGGGATTTTAATTAGGAACGCACTGTACACCTACCAAGGCGCTCGTAGCTCCGCGGGCATCGCCCAACCGTTGCTCCATCTCTGCCAAGCGAGTTCGTAAATTCGCTATCATGGTATCACGGATATCCTGCAGCCATATGAGTCAGCATTTCCACTAGAAAACCAAAAAAGGAAGGGAGAAAGAAGAAAAGAGAAAAAGGGGAGACCTACCTCCACAAGTCCCCGGGGTTGGAACCGCTCTGCGTACTTTGTCCTATATAGACGCAAGTAGTCCTCGCTATCCCGCGCCTGCGATTCTACAATCGTGCCACCCCGTTGCCAGTCTTCATACTGTTCGGGGAATCGCACGCGCCAGTCAATGCAGGTCGCCGGTCCTCGCGTCTCTCTCCCAACGCGAGGTGGCGCAGCTGAATCCACCCATTCTTGAGCTAGTCCCAAGGACCTCATAACCAATCGTAGCCGAAGCGGCTCGATTTCATTCAGGCAGTGCATCCACAATTTTCGTCCGAACCGGGCACGACTTGTTAGAACCCACGGCTGGTCGGCATCGACCATGTCTGAGTAGGGTCTCCAGTTTACCATCACTGCAGGGAACTCCTGTAGCTCCCGCCTTAGCACCATCAGTTGGTAGGTTAGGGGTGTCGCACTCATGATGGGTTCCCACCGCCTAGCTAACGGCACCATCGCGGGTCGCCAATGTCGAGCTCTCCCCATGGGGAGGTAATAATAGCTCCACAACTGCTTTGGCACATGTTGTCAATATCTTACAAAAACAAAAACAAAACAAAAATACAAAACAAGCAAAACCAAAAATACCTGGATGAATGGTGTGAAACCACTCACAGTCATCTCACGGTCCGCTTCTTGGAACATGCCTGCAGACAAGTGTGCCAGCATGGCGGCTCCCCAGGCATAGTACCCTACTCTTTCAAGGTCTGATAGCAGCTCCAACAAGCGACATTGGATACCATCCCCTTTCGAGCTCAGTACCAATCTCCCCAAAAAGAAGAGGAGAAATCTTCTCAAATCTATGTTGCATCTTTCCCAGTTGCCGAATTCCGTGCAGTACACGGCACGGCATCCTATTTCCATCCTTTCCATGAACTCTTCTGAGGATTCGTCGTCCCACCGACGAGTGTCGGTGAGCCCTAATGCATCCATGAGGGACGCCCTAGCTACCGACCTATTTTTCCGACCATCTAGGTCCAAACCCAGTAACTTCTGGGCACCTTCTCGGTAGTCCGCGTAAGTGACTCCGGTCACTGCCTCGCCATCCACCTTGAGACTCGTAATCCGGACCACATCCTCCAAGCTAGGCACCATGTGCCCCCAGGGCATCAGGAATGCCCGACTCACTGGGTCCCATCTCTCACACAAGGCTTGGATCAGGACCAGGTCGAGCTGGATCGGCTCGATCCGAAGAAAGGTGCCAAAACCCATCACGTCTAGCCTGGCCTTCTGAAAATCTGGGAGACCTCGGTATGCTGCCACTACCAACTCCCATGAGATCTGTGATTTCATCACACTCTACGCATACAGGGAATGGAGAGGAGGTTTGGTCAGAAAGAAAGGAAGAAAAAAGAATGGAAAAAAGGGCAAGAAAGCTCAGCTTACGAGTTGTGATTGGGCCCTTTCGTTGAAGTGCCCTTCGAGGTCCGAAAGCCTCCTAGAACTACTACCACTGGATCTGCTTCTCTTCGAGGAGTGGGAAGATTTGCCCTCCATCCAACTCTCGAAATTTTGAACTCCTCCTCTCCCGTGAGAACTTGTGCTCCTCGAGTTAGCTCTCGATATACCTGGGAGGATAAAAGGGACATGAATTTATAGAAATGAAAGGAGTACAGGCCAAGATTGCCTCCATCACCTTTAATGATAGCCCTCGCAATGAGGCGCCTGCCATGCGGTCTCGTGTGTCACTTCACCGTTCGCACAGGGTGATTGATTGGACGAAGAATATGATGACTAGCACCCTATGTTGTCTAGGGATACCCTATCATGTTTTAAAGGACGTCCGTAAAATTTGACGCAAGGCACTAGGGCCGTCATTATTGACTTCGACGGCAGATTCCCGTGGAAAATGGTCACAACAAGACGCGATTCTCTGCTTGGGGTGGAGTCTCGACAGACCCATCACATGGGAACAGTGCAAAGGAGAGGAAGTGTAGGGAAGAAGGAATGCACAAGAGAACAAACGAGCAGCAGAAAATCAAATCACTCCATTCATAATTCTACATAAGCTGTCATAAACACTACAATCATAGAGAGGTGGCGAGTCCACCAGCTCATCGATACTCACCATCACTCATCTATCTGGGCGCTCCCCTCCTCTCCCCTGAGGTGCGGGTCCCTCAGAAGCCTCTGGGATCCTCGTGCAGCAGCACCTGCCTCACCTCTTGGCGCCTGCTCCGCAGCAGTGACTCGCTGCTCCTCCCCTGGCGTGGCGAAGAAGCCACTAGCGGCAAAGCGACCGGACTGGCGGAGTCGCTCCCCGAACTCTCGCGCTCTCTCGTAGCGCGTCTCCATCCCTCCTAGCCACTGTACGACTGCCTGAAGGCCCAGCTGGAGCTCCCTCACTTGGGCCTCCAAGGCCCTCCTCTCGGTCTGATCCCGCTGTCGCTCGGACCTTCTCTCGGCTTTCTCTCTCTCTGCCTCTCTCCTCATCATCTGTAGAAGGACCCTTAACTCCAGGATATCTAGAGAAGGTCTCTCCTCACCACGATGCCGCAGCTCCGCTACAGTAGCCACCCAGGCATCACGCTCCTCTTCCGCCCAGGTCGCGCGGGTCACCGCACTGGCAAGTTGTTCCCGAAGGGAGGCAATCTCGAGAAAAGGGGCCGAGGAACTGGAAGATGTGCCACCAATCATCCCCGCCGTCGCTGTCTGCTGGGCACGCTGGAACAAAATAAATAACGGCCGTCAGTGAAACTCTAAAATCTGAAGATAAAAGTGTGGCACGTAACTTACCAGGAGCGACAGCTCATGTTGAGCGACGGCCAGCTGCCGCCTAGCCTCTGACAGTTGGGCGTGCGAGCCGCTGATGCCACGCGTGTCCCCAGCTTGGGGAAGCCCCGCATAACTCTCTCTCTGCCGCCGTAGGAAGTCGGCGCTGTCCTGCACCAATACACTCCCTTGCTGTCCAGGGAGACATACGTGCCAGTCCTCGAGTCTCGCCTTGCCGCGACTCTCCCTCCTGACGCGGCTCGGCTCGTCCGCACTCGCCCACTCATCGGCCAGGCCCAGGGTCCTCGCCATGTCCTGCACCAAGGAAGAAGGGCCTCGCATCATAACAAAGAACGCATCCCCTGTCTAGGACACGTCCATCATTTGAGTGCAACACTCGCCGAACCCTTTCCCCCCTCGCGCGGCTCGCTTCAAAACTCAAAATGGATCAAAAGAGGAAGAGATCGGAGAACCTACCAGACCGTGTTCACCTCCCTCCGCGACATCGGGCCCCTCGGGTCCCTCGGGGGCCCGAAGCGGCCCTTCCTCCTCCATGGATGCCGTTCCGTGTTCTTGCGTGTCCCTCCTCGGGCGAGGAGTTCCTCGTCCCTCTCCACCTTCACCATGGTCGGGCCCACCGAACTCCATCGATCAAAAGAGGAGGAAGACGAAAAAGGGGGCAAGCGAGTTTCGGCGAAAGGCGGGCTCGTTTGCGGGTAAGGCACGGGAGAAGAAAGGCCACCCGACGCTTTAAATTCGAATTCAAGGATTAAGACGCGTCCTCGCGCCTAGACGCTCCCAAAAAGGGAGAAAGGAACATAATCCCCCCGTGCAAAGTAGTTCCCTTCTGTCCAGGGCAAAAGTCTCGTGAAGCGTAAACAACGTGGTGCAAAAGAAAGTGCGGGAAAGAAAAGGGCACGCCACACGAAATCCATTTCATATAATAGTCAAAGTACATCATACAGTGAGAAGGGTGACGTGTATAAGCAACTCTCTAACTCTCGCTGCCACCCTCCTGGTCATCTCTCTCCTCCCTCCTCTGCCGGGGATCCCTAGGGGGCCTCTGCGAACCCTGAGAAGCCATGCTCGCCTCACCCTGCAGTGGCACTCCAGCCTCGAAGGCGCGACGACGCTCCTCGGCCGAAGAAACCAGATAGCTGCCCATGGAAAAAGAACCAGACTGACGAAGTCGCGCCACGCGTTCCTTCGCCCTCTGATACCGCTCCTCGCTCTCCCGAAGCCTCCCCTCCGCCGTGCCAAGACTCAATCGGAGCTCCAGCAGCTGGGCCTCCAGAGCCCTCCTCTCGGTCTGATCCCGCTGTCGCTCCTCCCTCTCTCTCTCCCTCTCCTCTCTCTCTCTCTCACTGCCTCCCTCCTCGACAGCTCGAGGGCGATCCGCAGATCCAGCACGTCACGAGGGAGCTCCTCAGCCACCCGTCGACGCTCCTCCTCCAGCTCCACAATCCGGGCGTCATGCTCTGCCACCCAGGCATCGCGCTCCTGCTCAGCACGAACAGCAGGGGCCAGGGCCTCCCGAATCTCGGCCACCTGTCAAAGCACGCATGCACCGTAAGAGAACAGTGATAAAAGGAGAGCAGCCAGAAGGAGAGTCGGGGCCAAGCAAGCACTCACTCGAGCCTCGCGGTCACGCTCGGCCTCCTCAGCCCGAGCCACCGCATGCGCCAGCTGCTCCCGGAGGGCAGAAACCTCCGGAGGAGGGCCCCGCGAACAGGAACCCGCTCCACCAGCCATCCCGGATGCCGCTGTCTGGTGGGCCCGCTGAAACACGGGGCAAACGTCAGTCAAAGGCTAAGCATCAAAAATCCAGGTCATAAAAAAATGCATTGCATAAACTCACCAGGATCTCCAACTCCTGTCGGATGGCCACCAACTGTCGCCTAGCGTCCGCCAACTGAGCCCGCAGGTCGGCGATCATGTTGTCACGAGCATCCTGCATTGCACATAAGTTAGTGCCACATGCATATACATATAGAAGGGTGAAGCATTTTCATTTCACTTACCCCTGCCATACCACCAAGGAAGAGGCGGTCCCCGTACGTAGCCCGATACCGTCTCAGGTAATCAGTACTGTCCTGTACATGGGACACCACTGGCGCCCTGCTGCCAGTCCTAGTACTGTGCTGGGAAGCGCGTACGCCAGTCCACAATCTTCACCTTCCCCTTGGTCTTCCGCCCGATGCGGGCCGGCTCATCTACATCAACCCACTCCTGGGCTAGCCCCAATGTCCTCATAACCAGCCTCAGTCGAAGCGGCTCGATCTCGTTCAGGCAATGGACCCACACATCCCGCCTGAAACGAGGAAGACCCGCTACAACCCAAGGCTGGCCAGCGTCGCCCATGCCCAGGTAGGGTCTCCACACCACCTGCATCACCATACATACATCATGTTAATTACCATTCAGTCACATGCATAAACACAAAAAATCATATGCATCATACCATGGCCTCAGGATACTCGCTCAGCGCCCGACGAAGTGACGCCAGCTGGTAGCTATGTGGTGCGGCTACCACGACCGGCCTCCACTGTCGCGCTAGAGGAACGGCTCTCCTGTTCCCTTGCCTGGCCCTCCCCATCGGGAAGTAGTAATAACTCCACACCTGCATCCATCATACATCATTAGCACGAGTAGTTGCATATTTAACTACGGTAAAATGCATAAATAAATTGTGTACCTGGAGAAAAGGTGCGAAGCCGCTGACTGTTGTCTCCCTCTCTGAAGTCTGAGAGAGATCAGCAATCAAATGGGCAAGCAGAGCCGCTCCCCACGCGTAGTGCCCCACTCTGTCAAGGTCCGCCAGGATTCCGAGGAAACGGCAGTGGATGCCATCCCCCTTCGTCCCCAGTAGAAGGCGGCCCAAGAAGAAGAAAAGGAACCTTCGGAGGTCAAGATCCACCAGCTCCCTCTCGCTCGGGTCCTTGGTGAAAGCTGCACGGGCGTCTCCCTCCAGTCGTGCCAGAAACTCCGCTCCAGTCTCGCTAACCCGCTGGCGCGGGTCGACGAATCCGAGCGCCTCCATAATCTCCACTCGGCCAACTACCCTGCTGTCTCTATCAGTCACGCTCGCCTCTAACCACAGCAGGTCCAGGGCACTCTCTCGGTAGTCGGGGTAGGTAACCCCACTCACCGCCTCTCCGTCCACCCGTAGCCCGGTGATCCGAGCCACGTCCTCCAGTGACGGCACCATGTGCCCCCAGGGCATCAGAAACGCCCGGCTCGGCGCGTGCCACCGCTCCCGCAATGCCTGGATAAGAGGAAGGTCGAGCCGAAAGGGCTCGATCCTAAGGAAAGCTCCAAAGCCTATGGCGTCCACACGCGCCCTCTGAAAGTCTGGCAGCCCACGGTATGCTGCCACCACTAAGGACCAGCTGATCCGGCCCTTCATCACGCCCTGCACACCACAAAACCAACAAAGAACACATCAGCATCATAAATAGTAATAAACTATAACACTGTATATACTACTTATTTATTTTATTTTATTTTTATAATATTTATGTTTTTTGGGGGGCGTCCAACACCTTGGACGCCTCCTTTACATTTTCTTTATTTTATTTTAGAAAAAAACCAAAAACCAAAACAAAAATAAATAAAAATATATATATTTTATCATGGAGGCGTCCAAAGCTCTGGACGCCTCCTTATTTTTAATTCTATTTTTATTATTTACGTAAATAAATAAATAAAAAAGAAAAAAAAAAGAAAATGTGGAGGCGTCCAGGCCCCTGGACGCCTCCTTCCCTCACCCCCGGCGTTCTCCACACAGCCTCTCGTCCGCCCTTTTAGCCCAGTGAACCAATAGAATGGAAGTGTAAAGAGCTTACCGGGTCGTGATCGTCCTCTGCCGCGTCGCCAGCATCCATTGCAGCCTCCACGGCCAAAAGAGGAGCCTCCTCCTCTGCGGCAATCTCCTCCGCCGCAGCAGCCTCCTCGGCATCGTCCCTCAGCCTCCTCGGACGACGAGCCCGTCGTTTGCGCTTCTCTCCACCCCGGCTCGGGCCTCCTTGCTCCATTGGGACTAAGAATGGGTCGTCTGGATTGACTGGGTTGTTTGAATGAACAGTAAATGAGCAAAGGGGGGGACACCCCCCCATATATATAGAACTCACTTTCTTTGGGGCGTCCAGGCGCCTGGACGCCCCACCTTTTTTTTTTATTTTTTATTTTAAAAAAAATTCAAAATTGTAGGGGCGTCCAGGCGCCTGGACGCCCCCAAAATAAAAAATAAAAAATAATAAAAAAATAAAAAATAGGGGCGTCCAAGACCCTGGATGCCCCCAAAATAAAAAACTGAAAAAAATTATAAATAAAAAAGTAGGGGCGTCCAAGACCCTGGACGCCCCCATAATAAAATTTTAAAAAAAATATAATAAAAGGAAAAAAGATAAGAGTATGTATATAATCCAAACAAAAGAAAAAACACAAAGAAAAAGAAAAACCACAAAAAAGATAATAATAATTAAGTGGACGGGGGTCCCAAAACATCCATGCCAGATTTTGTTCCATCAGAGAAGCAGAATGAGCTACATCAGGGGTTTAGGCGCCTTAGGTCTTAACTTCCCCAGTTCGGTTACATAAGCCCTCCACAGCTCGCACTCTTCCCCCACGTGTGCTAAGGCATTTCCCGCAACACTTGTCTTCCAGGGTGCTTTGATGGCCTTCGCTTCCTTCGCATCCGCTTCAGTACCCAACTCTCTCTTCTTCAAAGGAACGATACCAGTCGATAGTGGGAACGAATGGCGTGGAATGCCGACCTGGAGGCAACATCGATGCGCGTTATAAAGGACAAACTCGGTCGCGCCGATCAGTTGAAGATCAACTTCGGGAGAAGGCCTCATGAGGAGATCAAGCGAAAGCAAACATGCTGGCGTGCAAGTAAAGAAGCCTTGTGTCACGGTGCGAAAGTGAGACTGCCAGTCTTCACATTTCATCAGCCACGGAACGCGGTTCACTACAGTACCACCGAAGCCTAACACGTCGGCTATGTGATGAAGAGGGCTTTGTTGGAAGAGCTTCGAAGCAGTTGGCATTCCCTCGCGGTGGTCGAATTTGAAGTGCAAATCAAGCCAGCAATTCAAGACAAATGCGCAACCAAAAGGAGGCTTACCCATGCTCGAGGCAGTAAGGCCGCTGTAAAGATAGGCAAGGACGGTGGGTCCCACCCTCTTTCCACTCCAGATTCCGCAAATGGCACTTAGTTGATCCTCCTCCACTATGTTGTCGGTATGAGGAAACAAGAGAGCACCCGCCAGACAGATAGTGAACCCCTTCATGATTCCTTCTAAGTAGTCATCATCTGGTGCCCCCCTCAGGGCGTCCATGATCCACTCCGCAAGCTTTTGCAAATCAATCCACTTTTGATTACGCACCTTCCTGGCCGCGTCAGGCGGCATGAAGCTTCCAAGGACGCTTTCGGAAGTCCTCCGTGTCAGCATCCGCATAGCCTTCACCTTCCCGTCACCCTTGAATTTCTTCAATCCGAGCAGAAGTTCCACCTCCTCGAGGAGGGTGGTCACCTCGAAGGTCGGGAAGATAAAAGTATGGGTCTGGGGATGCCAGATCTCCACTAGTGCGCCCATAGCCACCCAGTCCATACGAATCTTCTCGTAGTGTTTGGCGTGAATAAGGAGCCCCTGTAGATGCCACTTCGAGAGTATGGCCCTCATACCGATGGAGATGTTGGAAGTTAGCTTTGAAAGCCATGGCAGTTTGGAAAACTTCCTCGGGCCTGGGAAGAGTGGATATGGCTGGAAGAGAAAAGAAAGAAGAAGAAATGAAGGAAGTAAGAAGAAGGCTCACGTGAAGAAATTTGAAAAGAATCAGCTTACCATATGCGACATGATCGTCCCACTCAGATGACCCTCGAGGTCGGAGAGTCGCCTGATCTCGCCGCTAGGCCTGCTCCTCTTCATAACGCGGGAAGACTCTCCTTCCATCCTGAAATCTCTAGATTCTCCTCTCCTTCCTCTCCTGAGCTTCCAAAACCCACCTTGGTACATTTGAATGAACTAGCCTAAGGGGAGTTCTTATAGGAAGGGTAGGGCGCTACAGGACAAAACATGTCACATCAGTGGTCATTGTCAAGATTTTGTCTGGATCTCCTTTGTACTGTGGTGCGATTCTGCTATGATTCTGCTACTTTCTGATAACCTTTGCTAGTCTGTGCAGGTTTTACTAACGGACGTCTTTGTCCTGTCTCCTATCCCACCTTTCAATGGTTGGTCCCACCATGTCATGCATCATAGTATATGATACCTACGCTACTACAACATGTCGAGGACCTTGCGGCCCGAACGAATCCGGGATTTGAGTTCCCCTTCAACAAAAATAGTGATGATCCCGAAGAAATTGGGTTGTACGGATAGGCCATTAATTTGTGGTAGCATGGGGACGACGGTTCCATTCAGTGAGTTGGTGTGCGGATAAACGGGCCCCAGCCCAGTATCAGCTCACCGGATTGGTATCCTGACCCGTTCTTAACAAGTTGACAATATTCTCCTTGGCTATTTTCTATTTTAGTTTGTTTTAAATTTTTCTTTAAGCCCAACATGCATTCATATAGGACTTTGATTTATTGCGGAAGATCATTCAAGTGATTCGATTGCGAAAGCCGCTGTGCTTCAATTCTTACAAATATGAGATATTCCACTCCAAATAAAATACTGAATTTCCTTGAAACGGCCTTACGCTGCTCTTCCAAAGGAGACCCTTGTTTGGACAGACCCTCAGATATTCCTTTACTTTTTACCTTGTTTGACCCACCTTGGCCGCAGCACTTCCACATTGGCTGGTAACCGCTCCCCAAAGGTGAAACCTCTGGTTTATGACCCAGGTACTTCCACACCAAGAAGTTGGTCTATTTTTCGTGCCTGAGCGCACATCTCACCCTCCCTTATTTGATCTCCGTCCAAGCAATCGTCAAGATTTGAAAGACCTTCTTCAAAGGTTGCCTCATTGAAACTCCAGGAAAAATTCCAGACAGTAACGTCAAAAGCGTGTCTCATCACACCTTGGCATCAACTTATCAGTTCGCTCCCACTTCATTTCACTCCACTTCGATACCATTCCACTACGTGTCGCTCCCTTGCAAAGCAGATGCCAAGGCGGGGCAGCTGTAGACACGCCATTCCTGACGTCTCCTGAGAAAGTCTCATATTACTATACAACGCCCCGCAACGGCTTACGCGTTTTGAATCACTTGAGTGCTTCCTTTTCTTGAGTCTTCTTCCTCCCTTTTCGACATCCGGAATCGTCTCGTCACGGCATTCGGACGGCATCAACACCAGTCAGACGCATCAGGAGGTTCCGGAACCAGGAAGGGTGTCTGCCGGGCGGTCGCCAACGCCTGAACTGAGGACCCGGGTGGGTCTTTATGGGGGCGTCCAGGCCCCGGGACGCCCCCATTTTTTTAATTTTTTTTTCAAAGCCCAAAACAAAATAAATAATAATATATTAATGGAGGCGTCCAGGCCCCTGGACGCCTCCATAAAAACAAATATAAATATATATATATATATATGCCAGTTGGCATAAAAAGACAAAACAAAATAAATAATAATATATTAATGGAGGCGTCCAGGCCCCTGGACGCCTCCATAAAAACAAATATAAAAAATATATATATGCCAGTTGGCATAAAAAGATAAAATAAAATAAAAAATAATATATTAATGGAGGCGTCCAGGCCCCTGGACGCCTCCATAAAAATAAGTATAAAAAATATAAAATGCCAGCTTTGGCATAAAAACAAAAAAAATAAAAATAATATATTTATGGAGGCGTCCAGGCCCCTGGACGCCTCCATCAACTCCCTCACGGGCGCCGGCCACCGAACGACGGTTTGTCGTGTGTGAAAAAAGCCAAATTATGGAGACGTCCAGCCAGCTGGACGCGCCCATTTCTGAATCACGAGGCGCCGCTCACAAAACCACACGTTGTGCCAAACCGCGTGCGGCCGTCGGTGGTGTTCGGTGGACCTGTTGGAGGCGTCCAGGGCCCTGGACGCCTCCACAAAAATATTCTGAAAAAATGAAAAAAATAGAATAAAATATTAGTTCGGCCCTGATGGAGGTGTCCAGGGTCCTGGACACCTCCACCCTCCGGAGCCCTATAAATAGAGGCCCACCCCCTCAGTTCTGGAGAAGCTTTTAAGAGATCCGATAGGCTGCCGGAGCCCAGAGGCTACCGGAGTCATTTTCTAACCCGTGGGGTCTTTTGTAGGTGGAGGTTCTGCCGGCTTCTCGGGTGCTCACGCTCGCGAGAGGAAGGTCGTCTTCATCCACCGCGCTTCCACGTCGTCCCTACGCTGCCGGAGCTCCGCCGGATCTCACCCTCGGCTCCTCCAATAAGCCTTTTCTTCCCCTTTTTCTCCATAGTTCTTTACATTCATCATACTGCATCCTCTATCTCCCTACATAAGGGCGCCGTCTCTTGCATACTTCTTGCATTCATCATCGCATTTTCCTCCTACTCGAGTCCGAGAGGGGTTTAAAACCACACCAACCAGGTGTGTGTCAGGTCACGATCTCATTACTTTTATTGCAAGGAATTGTTACTACACTGCCATTTTCTAATTCCGTTCGTTTATTGTCTACTGTTTTGTAAGGGTAACCAAGGAAAGCCCTCTCCGTCGACCAGCCGAAGGGGGAGGAAGAAGCAACCCGCCATCTCCCGCTCTTGAGGTAGGCGCGATCACTTTCTTTATTTTGGGGTCTTTTGGCCCCTGGCGATCACATCTTGTCATCGAGGCCGCGGCGAGTCACTTCTCCAATGGCCGTTTAAATTCCCATTCTTATATGTTATATCCTTATCTATTCATGTTCTCGAGGCCGCGGCGAGTCACTTCCCCAATGGCCATTTGAATTCCCGCTCTTATATTTTCTTTATATTCTGTGATATTCTTATCTATTCACATTCTCGAGGCCGCGGCGAGTCACTTCCCCAATGGCCGTTTAAATTCCCGCTCTCTATATTCTCCTTATATTTTACTATATTCTTATCTGCTCATATTCTCGAGGCCGCGGCGAGTCACTTCCCCAATGGCCGTTTCAATTCTTACTATTTAATTTCTGCACCATTCCCGTCCCTCCGAGGCCGCGGCGAGTCACTTCCCGCTATGGCCGTTTAACCCCCATATCTTGCTATATTACATTTGTCCCGCTCGCCCCGCCGGAGCAATCTCCCGTGGTGGCCTCTTCTCTTTTCTCTTATTTCTGTGTTGCAGCAAACAAAAGAGGAGCCCGCGCGCTCCGCGTCCTCTTCGCTCCCCGAACCGCGTGACGTCGCTCACAGATGAGACCTCATCTCAGGTAAGCTCCGGTTCAGATGGATACCCTTTTGATGAATTGATAGTGATGTATGAAGATTTGTTAAAAGTATCTAAGAAATTAAAATCTGAGAATAAAAGGTTGAAAAAGAAAATTAAGAAATGTGATTCTAATTCATCATGTGAAAAGTGCCTGAAGATAAATGAATTATATGATAAATGTCTTTCTGAGAATCACTTGAATATGAAATAAATGTGCCTATTGAAAAAGGAAAACCAAGAAGGTTTCAATAAAATCTCCGAATTAGAAAGTCAGCTGAAACTGAAAACTAATGAACATTTGATGAATCTGGAAGAGTTGGAAAGGATTAAGGTTGATCTGAAGAAATCGAAAGCTGAGAATGTAGAAATTCAGACGAAGAATAAAAATCTTGAAGCTGAAATAGAGAAAATCAACAAGGAAGCAATGCATATCTCTTCTGTAGAGTCAAGCTGTGATATGTGCTCAGCTCTAAGAGAACGTAATGAAAATCTCTATAATGAAAATGAATGGATGAAGAAATAAATTGTTGTGTTTAAAGAGGATCATAGAAATATGCTTGCTGAGAAAATCAAAGTGGAAGAAAGGGAAGAGGAACTAATTGAAAAACTGGAGCTGATGTCTGGAAGAGAGAGATGTGCTGGTAATGAAATTCAGAATAAAAATTTTGAAGAAGAAAATATTGAATTGAAAGCTGAAGTTGAAAAATTGAAATGGTTAAACACTGGCTTATCTGAAAGACTTCTCACCACAGAAAAGGGAAAAGCTTTCTGTGATGAAGAATTAAAAATCTTGAGCAATCTGGAACAAGAGGTTGAGAAGTATAAAACTGCAAATAAAGTCTTAAGTGAATGTGTCAATTACAGTGAACAGGAGATAGCCAATTATGAGCTTCATATAGCATCTTTGGAAAATAAAATTCACGATCTGGAAAATTCAGAAATTGAGTCTGCTAAAATAAAAGGAAAGATGAAAGATGTCATGAAAAGTGAGGATAAGAACTCAAAAAGGGGGATAAGCTGTAGTTCTGATGTTAAGGAAATTACTAGAAACCAGCTATACACTACTTTTGTGCAAAGCTCTGATGTAGCTGGTACTTCAAGTCAATCCCCAAAATAAAATGAAAATCAGAAATCACCTTCAACATCTGTATTTAAATTCAAAGCCAAGAAAAATGAAAAGCAAACGAAAATTGTGAAAGGGGGTAAAAAATTGAAAAAGAATAGTCAGATGAAAAAAGTCAAAATTGTCCCTGCATGTACTGTGAATTCTGCTAGCAGTGTGGAGTCTGATAGATTAACGCATGCCACTCACAATTCATCTACTCACTCGCATGCATCTGAGAAGGAATTCTCATGTTATTACTGTGGCAAAGCTGGACATATCATGGACGATTGTAGACTATTAAAAGAAGATGAGCATGCAAATAAAACACTGCATTCTAGGAATTTATCTGATAGAAACCATGCCACTAAGAAATTTGATGCATCCTATTATTACTGTGGTAGGCGTGGTCATCTAATGAATGCATGTTATAAAATGAAAGAAGACAACAATGTGAATTCTAGATTTTTCACACATGCTCATGGCCCACATAGATATAAATCTACTTCAAGCCAGCATATTATTTGTTTCACTTGCAACAAGCCAGGGCATAAGGTAAATGAGTGCTGGACTGAAAAATATTGGGGTAACAATAACTCAAAAGGCAAGCATCTTAGATGCTTTGAATGTGGGAAATATGGTCATGCAGTCAAGGACTGCTGGCATGTTCAGGGAACTCATATTAACTTCAAATCTGCTGGATTCCCCAGAACAAGAAGTGCAAACATTTCATGTTTTAACTGTGGCAAGGTTGGTCACAAACTTACTGAATGTTGGTCATCAGGTAATAAGAAACAAAATGCTCATGCATACAATAGAACAATTCATGCTCAGTTTCATAGGTCTCATGCTGCTGTTGTTATGCATCATAGGACCAGAAAATATGCTGCTTCATGTAGATACTGTGAAAAATTTGGTCATTCCATGGATAGTTGTTACCTAATGGATCATGATGATAATATTGCTAAAAGATTGTTCAGAACACCCATCAGGGCTAATTCAGGACCCAAGACTTCTTGGGTTCCTACATGATCAAATTGATTAATATCTTTGCAGGTGTGCCTTGGAAGCTGAAGAATAAAGGGGTTAATAATCCAAGGCACTCAAAAATGGAACCCCCATAAGTGGACTATTCAGGTTAGTTCTGAAAACTCAGTTTAAATTCTTTCTTCTGAAGTTGTGTCCTTTAGATGATCGCATATCATAATGATCTGTCTATGCTAAATAGATTTATCTTGAAAAGTTGATTGCTCTCGCATGATGCTATCTGAATAAAGAATGCTCTGATGTTTGAGTAAATATTCTGCATAGCATGTTAAATCTTTGTTTTGCATATTCTTTCATGTTCAGCATTGTCAGGTTTGGATTTTCTGAACTCTCCTCATACATGATTTGCATATTGATGATTGTCTGAAATTGCATATGCATACATGTAGTGAATGCATTGCACATCATCATACTGAAAACTCCAAAAAGAAGTAACTGTCTACACATAGGACTTCTTTGCACTGCATATCTTTGCATAACCCTGGTATATCAAATGATAAGCTACTAAAAGGCAGGGAAATCTGCCTGGAGGTTCTTACTATGTGTGAGATGGTCCTTGAGACCAGGCTCTCCGCCAAGTACCAAGGGTCAAGTTTTCATATAGGCAGGGAAAGTTGCATATCATGTTGATTTGTTGATGTTAAACTAAAACTTTCTGAAATATGAATTGAACAATCATGCTTATGGTAATTTTCTTCTGTCTAATTTGCATTAATCATATCTGAATGTAAACTTTGATATCATGTGATGTGCTTTCAATACATTTCATACATACAGTCAGGGGGAGTCCAACTATTTTTGATCAATCATATTGCTGCTTATGTTTTATCCTTTACATCATGCACTTAGTCAGGGGGAGCTCAACTTGTCTTGACTAACCATTATGCTGCTCATGCCTTACTATTGTCATGATGAATCTAGACAGAGGAAGTTTTATGATCATCTCATTCACACTCACCTGAAATCCTCCTGTCTAGCTTATTGGATCTTCTAATGCTCTCAGTATGGTTCAATAAAATTTCCTGCTGTCCTCTCTAAAACAGCTGATCAGTCTGTATTCCAGACTCAGCTACTGTCTGATGATAAACTCTCTTTTAATGCTCTTCTCTATTGGTGATTTACTCTTGCACCAGCTTATACTCACCTTTCATATTCTTCTCAGCTGGTGTGACTGATTTGTTTCTACTGTTGATTGTTGGTCAGATAAATTTATTATTCTGATCTGAGGTACTTAAGCTGCATGTCATGCAATTCAGTCTGAGAACTTGGTAGAAATTCCTATCATATAGGTTTAAGAATTACCACTGAATCAGACTGATATAAGATTAATGCATTCTCAGATTTGTAATTAAATGAATTGAAAATATCTGAATGATAGGCTTTAATAAATCTTAACCATCTGTGTCATAAAAACCTGAGACTCTCTCATCAGATATCTGAAAATTTGAAATCAGGGCTACTTTGGTTAAGATACATAGAGTGAATATTGTTGTTAAACATTAACTTGAAAAATGTCGACTAAATGAAAAATTGTGAATTCAGAGCAGTGACTCGGTCACTGAGAAACTGGGTTCTTTATCAATGAAATAAAGTAACTCATGTCATGAGGTGCCATAGTTATATCTGATAAAAATTTATCGAAAAACCTGACAGAGCAATGGCACTTCTGTGTTGAGTAACTGGGAAGTCTGGCCTTTGATCAATGTGTCTTCTCATGTAAAAAGACACTTATATTGCTAACTCTGTTTTCTAAGTTGAGAGGCAATGACAGTTATCACACTGAGTAACTGGGTCACTTCACCTGAGACGTGTTGTGCCTCATGTAAAAAGGTGTTGATCAACCTAAATTGCTCAGGAAAAATATAATGTGCTTCAAATGAAAAATATTGAAAATTCTGTCAACTCATGTTCTTGTAAAAGTGCTTAACCTCAGTACTAATCTGTGTTTCTTTCAAAGAAGCTATTGAGATCATGTGTGTAAGATAAAGATGATTGATTTTGAGTGTTATCTGAATATTTGGTTCACCTTTATTAAAACTTGGATTCAGATATGAGTATTGAGTTTAATTTGACAAATTTGGTATACATCATAATTATATCAGATTGGTTAAGTTGCCACTTCATAACCCTTTATGATAGAAGAGTCTATACTTCTCAAGACTTATTGAAGTGGTGCAAGCATTAAAATCACTCATGATCAGATTCTTTCCAGATAGCCTGATCAACATAAATCTTGATATTGATTATTCATTGAGATGTCTTGTGATGATTGTTATCTACTCTTGCCTTTCTATCTTCAATCACTTTACTCTCCACACTGTTGGAATCTTCCATCTTGTTTTACAATCAGCTCTGGTTCAGTGGATTTTTCACCTGGTTCATTCTATTCATGCAACCAGAATTCAGATTCTTTGTAGTGGCAGATTTCAGATTGATTTATTGGATAACCAGAGTTCATTCCTGCACTTCAGGGGGAGAGCTATTTCATTGTCATAAGGGATAACCTCATTTTAATGAACCATGATTCATTCTCTGACTTTGTGTGTTGAATTTTGTCTCTCAAACCATTTCCTCTCTTTTTGATTATGTTAAAGGGGAAGAATAGTTTGACGAGTCAGTGTGACTCATTATGTTGCCATCATCAAAAAGGGGGAGATTGTTGTGCCCCTTGTGCTTTGATGATTATGTGGTGTTTTAATGATAGCAACATAAATGAGTCACCATATTGTTTTGCTAAGAACATCACATTGAATGATAGCAACATGAATGCATATGACTGATTTATTCTGTGGAGAATGCATGAGTGTGTTATATCTGATCTGTTCTGTGGAGAATGCATGAGTGTGCTAGCTCTGTGGGTCGACCCCCTTCTTAGATGGGTCGACCCCCCTCAAGTCTTTACATCAGATTCGCATGTCTATACATCTCGTAAGTAGTTCAGATGGCGTCAACCCATTGAGTCCACGAGGATGACGCAGCCTTGAAATGCCTCAGATGTCTTTGAAGATAAGCCTGGATGCGTTGACGCATGGGGTCACTGCGTCGACCCACTGAACTCACCCAGATCTAACTTCACATCAGGGTGAACTGCTGCGTCGACGCTGTCACACTGTAGCGTCTCTATGCATTTCTGAAGTCTACACATCGTTTAGTTGCACGCCACTGGGTTGAGAAAGTCTACACATCAGATTGTCTTGCTTCATGCATAAGCCTATACATCGGTTGTTCATCACACACAAAAGTCTGAACATCGTTCATGAAGTCTGTACAGCCATTGTTTAAGGCAAGTCTGTACATCGAGCTGAAGGCTGGCTAAGTATATACATCGGTCGTCTCACATAAGACGCAAAGTCTATACAGACTTCAGTGTCTCATTCAGCGTCTCCCCTTGTGTCTCACTATTCAAGTCTATACATTGCGTGAACATAGTCAGAGCTCTCAAGTCTATACACTGGCAAGTCTATACATTCGCCACCATGCATTAAGTCTCAAGTCTCTACATTGGCAAGTCTGTACATCGGCTTGTTTATTCATCAAAGTCTGTACAGCCTCCTGCATTAGACTTAAAGTCTATACATTTGGCAAGTCTATACATCAGACTGTTCATGCATTCATCTCAAGTCTATACATCCGATTGTTCAGCTTGTGGCTAAGTCTGTACAGCGTCTAGTGTCTCTTGCAAAGTCTGTACACTGCATTGGCATCTTTACTTACGTGCTGAACTGAGCAAGTCTATACATTCTTAATCTTTACCTACGCTCAGTTCCACCAAGTCTATACATTGGGCTCTCACTCAAAGTCTGTACAACGCCATGTTCATATGCTTCCAAGTCTATACATTGCATTGTAGCTAGAACTGTGTAAGTTTGTACATTGGTGCTTTGCCAAAGTCTATACATTGTGAACCTTCAAGTCTGTACAGACTTTGCTTCGCTCAAGTCTGTACATCGTCCAGTTGTCTTTGGCAAGTCTTCACATCGTGAAGTCTATACATTCAATTGCTTCGCTGTGCTCAAGTCTGTACAGCCTTTCCCTTGCAAGTCTTTACATCGTCATGAAGTCTGTACAACAGACCAAGTCTGTACATTGTCTTTGCTGCACGCATGACTAAGTCTATACATTGTGCCTTGTTCAAAGCAAAGTCTACACACTCCATTTCTCACTTCAGGTAGCAAGTATGTACATTGTTCAGAATGTCAAGTCCATACAGCCATTGTGCATTCATTCTTAATGTTCATACTTTGCGTGATGCATTCTGCATAACACACTGCCAAGTCTATACAATGACATTTGTTCATGCATGTTAGCAAGTCTGTACAGCCTGTGTTCACAATACAAAGTCTGTACATCGCATGCTCACACAAACGCCAAGTCTATACATTGGCTTTGCTTGCACGAGCTGAAGTCTATACATCGTGAATGCATCGTCTCATCAAGTATGTACAGGGTCTGCATAGAATGCATTCAATAAAGTCTATACATTGCATCTTAGCATGCTTGCATAGCACAAACGAAGTCTGTACATTCATATGTGCATTGTGCATTGCTCTTGGGAGAGTCTGTACATCACTTGAACATTCACTGCACTCTAACTCTATACACTGCTTCACTCATTACACGAAGTCTGCACATTGTGTTGCTTTGTTCATACTTTGGTTTGCTAAGTCTACACATTGATGCACGTTTACTTCTACATATTTGAAGTATGTACATAGCTTAAGCTCTTCACATTTCAAGTCTATACATTGCTGCTGAACTCAAGTCCATACATTGCATAACGTCTGCACATTACACACTGCAAAGTCCATACATTCCTGTCGCTTTGCAAAGTCTATACAATGCATTGTGTATACTATGAAGTCTATACAGGGGTTTCAGTCTTAAACTGATAATCCTATTCGACTGTCTGACAGGGATTCTTTACAGAGCCTAATGAAGGCACGTGATCCAAGGAAGGACGAAGTGCCCAGATTATGACACGTGGATGCAGCCCAGCTAGGATGCTGCCAGGTGGTCGAAATGCCTCGGTTCTGGCAAAAGCCTTTGGGCGGGAGATGTGGAGAGCACACGCCAAATTCCTGTTGCTCTATATATATGAAGCTTCTTCCATCTGAAGAAGACTGATCGTGAGACAGAGTGCTCTAGCAGAAGAGATCGAAAGAAGGAAAGGATAGCCTGCACGATCCTATGAGAAAGAAAAGAGAAGTAGAAGAAGCAGAGAATAAGAAGAGAAAGAGAGAGATAGAGAGCTCGAGCAGAGTGTGAAGAGAAGATAAAGAAAGAGAGAGAGAAGAGAAGAACAGAGAAGATCGTTCCTACTGTAAGTTGGATCAGATCCACTCCAGTCAGCTCTTTAAGAGCCACATTTGTGCTTTCATTATTTACAGCTTTCAGCCGCTATTACTACTTGCTTCTTGTTTTCTTTTATACCTTTCTTCAAGCTGTTTGTCAGCGGAGCAAGCTGTGTTGCTCAACATTTGTAATGGAGGATTCCACTGGACGGCTAAGCTGTATTGCCCAGCGGAGCAAGCTGTGAAGCTCAGTAGGCGAGGAGGATTCCTTGGACAGCAAGCTGTGAGGCTCAGCGGATTGTATGGCAAGCTGTGATGCCCAACTGTTCAAGCTGTGAGTCAGCGGAATCCACACTCGGTTTGAGTGTGGGGTGGACGTAGGTCTGCAGGACCGAACCACCTAAAAACTTCTTGTTCTGTGGTTTGAATTCTTATCTGATTGGCGCTAGATGCATGCATAGGCACAAAGATTGTATTTAGTTCATTGCTGCACACATTAGATGTTTGCTTAGGAGCATTCTACATGTTTGCACATTGGTTCAACAGATTTGATTAGCTTTGCACACTGTGTGTTTGATTAATTCCGCAATTGCACACTGTGTGATTTTTAATTGGGCGAAAGTTTTTAAAGGGTATATTCGTTCACCCCCCCTCTGAATACATAGCACCGAACCCAACAAAGCCATGCCGCATTCTTGAGCGACCTAGCACCAAGAAGGGAGGCTTTCCACGTCCATAAAAGCATCCGGTTCAGGGAGTAGTCTAGTTTTTCAATCTTGTGTGTTTGATAGGTTTTGTCCATTTTTTTCATTGCATGCATCACTCTTCTCACTTTCTCCCCACATTTTTTCTTCACCTTCATTGCCATGCACACACCCACCCACGTTTGTGACACCCTAGGGGTTTAAAATCCCCCAGGTAATCCCCCTTTCCACTTATTCATGTTCATTTCTTCTTATTTTGGCATTTACTACACTTTTTAGTTCTAATCTTGGGTTTCTTCTATCTTCTTCACATCATTTTTGCAGGTCAGCAATCCATAGCACGAGGCCCATCCCCTCTGGCCGGCCGGAGAGGGTGGAGGTTGGACCCTTAGTAACTTCTGGCGTGGTGGTATTGCGCGGTTCTATACCATCCGTTCAAGAAGACGTGCGGTGCTACTTGGACCATCCTTCTTCTTCCTGCGGTCGTGATAGAGCCGTTCAACTACTAGGAGTGCTTCATCCTGCATCCTCTGCAGCGTTCTTAAACGGTCTGTCGTGAGACCGTGCATCTTATAGGCGGTTCTTCCTGAGCCGTATATCTCTCCAGTGCTGCAGGTCAGGCGAATACCTCTCCCTCTTTCCAAGGTACGGCGTGTTCATCATGTTCGACGCCTTGGTGGCGATCACAGGTTTTTACACTTCCCTTTCCTTCTGTCTTCATTCATTTCCCATGTTGGATGTGGTAGGATAGACGTGGGAAGGCATTAAAAGAACGGACGAGAGGAGAAATATATCTACAACATTTTGGACTTAGCTTGCCACGAATACCAAAGCTTCGAACTCCTCTCATAGGCAAAACTTTCAAAAATACATGCTCGCCTACTTGAAACTCCAAGTCTTTCCTTCTGTTATCTGCATAGCTTTTCTGTCTTGACTGTGCAACTTGCAGACAATCCCAAATAACTTGAATATTCTTGGATGATTCTGAAATGAGATCCGGTCCTAGGCATTCCTTCTCGCGTACCTCATCCCAGCACGAAGGTTATCGATAACTCCTTCAATAAAGAGCCTCGAACGGTGCCATCTGGATACTGGACTGATAACTGTTATTGTAGACAAATTCTATTAGGGCCAAGTGTTCGTGTCAACTGCCACCAAAGTCAATCATGTAAGCCATGAGCATATCTTCAACAATCTGATTAGTTCTCTCAGTTTCGCCATCCGTCTGAGGATGAAAAGTAGTACTAAAGTTTAGGCGGGTTCCCAAGAACTCCTGTAAACCTCTCCAAAAATGTGAAGTGAATCTGGGATCTCTGTCTGACACAATATTCACAGGTACACCATGTAATCTTACAACTTCCTTCATATACAAAGCAGCAAAAACATCTACTGTCCACTTCGACTTAATGGATAAGAAATGCGTAGATTTAGTCAACCTATCCACAATTACCCATATCGCATCGAAGCCTCCATGAGTTTTCGGTAAGCCCATTATAAAATCCATGCCGATGCTCTCCCACTTCCATTGTGGTATATTGAGCAGTTTTAATTTCCCAACAGGTCTGAAATGCTCGGCCTTCACTTGTTGGCATACCAGACATTTTCTTACGAACTCTGCCACTTCCCATTTCATATTTGGCCACCAAAAGGTCCTCTTTAAATCTTGGTACATCTTAGTGGCTCTAGGATGAATAGTATACTTAGATCTATGAGCTTCCTCAAAGATCTTGCTCTTTACTTCGGCTAAATCAGGGACGCATGTCCTTCCCCGGAATAACAACCTGTCATCATCAGCCAACACGAAATTTGGTCTATTACTTAGACTTCCCTTGATCTCTACCAACACTGGATCATTGTCTTGCAGGGTCTTAATTTCCATCAACAGCTCGGAACAAAGCTGAAACTGAGCGATCAAGACTCGATCCTTACTAACATTAAGGTCTAGACTAGCCAACTACTCTAGCAGCCTCCATTCTTGCAACATGAGACTAGACAACTTTGCTATCGGCTTACGGCTCAAAGCATCAGCCACTACATTACCCTTCCCAGGGTGATACTCTATAGAGAAATCAAAATCCTTCAAATATTCCAGCCATCTTCTCTGGCTCGTATTAAGCTCTTTCTGAGAGAATAAATACTTCAAGCTCTTATGGTCAGAAAATACAATAAAAGTCTCTCCATACAAGTAATGCCTCCAAATCTTCAAGGTGAAAACCACTGCAGCGAGCTCTAAGTCATGGACATGATAGCTCTCTTCATGCTTCCTCAACTGTCTAGAAGCTATCACCCTGCGATGCTGCATAAGCACACAACCTATGCCAATGCGCGAGGCATCAGTATAGACTTCAAATCCTCCTTCTCCCAAAGGCAAGGCCAAAACAGGGGTAGTGGTCAAACATTCTTTCAAGGTCTGGAAACTTCATTCATAGTCTTCCGACCACTCTAATCGGTTCTCCTTTCAGGTCAACCCAGTCAGAGGTACTGTAATCTTGGAGAAATCCTTAATGAATCTCCGATAGTAACCTGCTAGGCCTAGAAAACTTCTCACTTCGGTTACATTCACAGGCCTATCCCAGTTTCTTACTGCCTCCACTTTAGAGGGATCTACAGAGATTCCATCTTTAGAAATAATGTGCCCCAGAAAAGACACTTCTTGCAGCCAGAATTCACACTTGCTAAACTTGGCGTACAACTGTTGGTCCCTCAATATCTGCAATGCCATCCTCAATTGCTCTGCATGCTCCTCCTTTATCTTGGAGTATATCAAAATATCATCGATGAAAATCGTGACCCACTGAACCAATGCATAGGCACAAAGATTGTATTTAGTTCATTGCTGCGCACATTAGATGTTTGCTTAGGAGCATTCTACATGTTTGCACATTGGTTCAACAGATTTGATTAGCTGTGCACACTGTGTGTTTGATTAATTCCGCAATTGCACACTGTGTGATTTTTAATTGGGCGAAAGTTTTTAAAGGGTATATTCGTTCACCCCCCCTCTGAATACATAGCACCGAACCCATCAATGCCCTGCCACATTCTTGAGCGACCTAGCACCAAGGAGGGAGGCTTTCCACGTCCATAAAAGCCTTCGGTTCAGGGAGTAGTCTAGTTTTTCAATCTTGTGTGTTTGATAGGTTTTGTCCATTTTTTCATTGCATGCATCACTCTTCTCACTTTCTCCCCACATTTTTTCTTCACCTTCATTGCCATGCACACACCCACCCACGTTTGTGACACCCTAGGGGTTTAAAATCCCCCAGGTATCCCCCTTTCCACTTATTCATGTTCATTTCTTCTTATTTTGGCATTTACTACACTTTTCAGTTCTAATCTTGGGTTTCTTCTATCTTCTTCACATCATTTTTGCAGGTCAGCAATCCCTAGCCCGAGGCCCATCCCCTCTAGCCGGCCGGAGAGGGTGGAGGTTGGACCCTTAGTAACTTCTGGCGTGGTGGTATTGCGCGGTTCTATACCATCCGTTCAAGAAGACGTGCGGTGCTACTTGGACCATCCTTCTTCTTCCTGCGGTCATGATAGAGCCGTTCAACTACTAGGAGTGCTTCATCCTGCATCCTCTGCAGCGTTCTTAAACGGTCTGTCGTGAGACCGTGCATCTTATAGGCGGTTCTTTCTGAGCCGTATATCTCTCCAGTGCTGCAGGTCAGGCGAATACCTCTCCCTCTTTCCAAGGTACGGCGTGTTCATCATGTTCGACGCCTTGGTGGCGATCACAGGTTTTTACACTTCCCTTTCCTTCTGTCTTCATTCATTTCCCATGTTGGATGTGGTAGGATAGACGTGGGAAGGCATTAAA
The DNA here is from genome assembly GCA_022559845.1 of Amorphophallus konjac. Lineage (NCBI taxonomy): Eukaryota > Viridiplantae > Streptophyta > Magnoliopsida > Alismatales > Araceae > Amorphophallus > Amorphophallus konjac. The sequence continues at coordinate 261,970,101 of CM040121.1, forward strand.
AGAACGAACGAGAGGAGAAATATATCTACAGTATTTTGGACTTAGCTTGCCACGAATACCAAAGCTTCGAACTCCTCTCATAGGCAAAACTTTCAAAAATACATGCTCGCCTACTTGAAACTCCAAGTCTTTCCTTCTGTTATCTGCATAGCTTTTCTGTCTTGACTGTGCAACTTGCAGACAATCCCAAATAACTTGAATATTCTTGGATGATTCTGAAATGAGATCCGGTCCTAGGCATTCCTTCTCGCGTACCTCATCCCAGCACGAAGGTTATCGATAACTCCTTCAATAAAGAGCCTCGAACGGTGCCATCTGGATACTGGACTGATAACTGTTATTGTAGACAAATTCTATTAGGGCCAAGTGTTCGTGTCAACTGCCACCAAAGTCAATCATGTAAGCCATGAGCATATCTTCAACAATCTGATTAGTTCTCTCAGTTTGGCCGTCCGTCTGAGGATGAAAAGTAGTACTAAAGTTTAGGGGGGTTCCCAATGACTCCTGTAAACCTCTCCAAAAATGTGAAGTGAATCTGGGATCTCTGTCTGACACAATATTCACAGGTACACCATGTAATCTTACAACTTCCTTCATATACAAAGCAGCAAAAACATCTACTGTCCACTTCGACTTAATGGACAAGAAATGCGTAGATTTAGTCAACCTATCCACAATTACCCATATCGCATCGAAGCCTCCATGAGTTTTCGGTAAGCCCATTATAAAATCCATGCCGATGCTCTCCCACTTCCATTGTGGTATATTGAGCAGTTTTAATTTCCCAACAGGTCTGAAATGCTCGGCCTTCACTTGTTGGCATACCAGACATTTTCTTACGAACTCTGCCACTTCCCGTTTCATATTTGGCCACCAAAAGGTCCTCTTTAAATCTTGGTACATCTTAGTGGCTCTAGGATGAATAGTATACTTAGATCTATGAGCTTCCTCAAAGATCTTGCTCTTTACTTCGGCTAAATCAGGGACGCATGTCCTTCCTCGGAATAACAACCTATCATCATCAGCCAACACGAAATCTGGTCTATTACTTAGACTTCCCTTGATCTCTACCAACACTGGATCATTGTCTTGCAGGGTCTTAATTTCCATCAACAGCTCGGAACAAAGCTGAAACTGAGCGATCAAGACTCGATCCTTACTAACATTAAGGTCTAGACTAGCCAACTACTCTAACAGCCTCCATTCTTGCAACATGAGACTAGACAACTTTGCTATCGGCTTGCGGCTCAAAGCATCAGCCACTACATTACCCTTCCCAGGGTGATACTCTATAGAGAAATCAAAATCCTTCAAATATTCAAGCCATCTTCTCTGGCTCGTATTAAGCTCTTTCTGAGAGAATAAATACTTCAAGCTCTTATGGTCAGAAAATACAATAAAAGTCTCTCCATACAAGTAATGCCTCCAAATCTTCAAGGTGAAAACCACTGCAGCGAGCTCTAAGTCATGGACATGATAGCTCTCTTCATGCTTCCTCAATTGTCTAGAAGAATAGGCTATCACCCTGCGATGCTGCATAAGCACACAACCTATGCCAATGCGCGAGGCATCAGTATAGACTTCAAATCCTCCTTCTCCCAAAGGCAAGGCCAAAACAGGGGTAGTGGTCAAACATTCTTTCAAGGTCTAGAAACTTCATTCATAGTCTTCCGACCACTCGAATCGGTTCTCCTTTCAGGTCAACCCAGTCAGAGGTACTGTAATCTTGGAGAAATCCTTAATGAATCTCCGATAGTAACCTGCTAGGCCTAGAAAACTTCTCACTTCGGTTACATTCACAGGCCTATCCCAGTTTCTTACTGCCTCCACTTTAGAGGGATCTACAGAGATTCCATCTTTAGAAATAATGTGCCCTAGAAAAGACACTTCTTGCAGCCAGAATTCACACTTGCTAAACTTGGCGTACAACTGTTGGTCCCTCAATATCTGCAATGCCATCCTCAATTGCTCTGCATGCTCCTCCTTTATCTTGGAGTATATCAAAATATCATCGATGAAAATCGCGACCCACTGATCTAAGTAGGGCCGAAAAATGTTATTCATTAGCTACATAAAGGCTGCAGGAGCATTTGTTAGACCAAAAGGCATTACAACAAACTCGAAATGCCCATACCTACTACGGAATGCCATTTTAAAGATATCTTCATCCTTGATCCGCAACATATGATACCCCAATCACAGATCAATCTTGGAAAAATATTGTGCTCCCGCTATCTGATCGAACAACTCATCTATTCTCGGCAACGGGTACTTATTCTTGATAGTAAGTTGGTTCAATTGACGATAATCAATGCACAATCTCAGAGAGCCGTCCTTCTTCCTTACGAACAACACTGGGGCTCCGCACGGGGATGTACTCGGATGAATAAACCCCTTCTCAAGCAACTCCATTAATTGCTCTTTCAATTTTCTTAACTCCGTAGGAGACATACGATACAGAGCTTTAGAAACTAGAGACACACTAGGAACTAGATCAATAGAAAGATGACCTCTCTCTCGAGTGGAAGTCCTGGCAAATCTTTAGGAAACACATCCAGGAATTCTAGGACAATATGGATGTCCTTAATCTCCAACTTCTTCTTGTCGGTCAAGGAAACCAACGCCAAAAATGCCTGACATCCCTTCCTCAACAACTGCTCAGCCCGAAGTGCCGATATAAGTGGCACAGACTTAGAATGCCTAACCCCGACAAAAGAAAGGTCGGGGTGCCCAGAGAAAGACATGGTGCCAGATTTACAATGAACGCTAGCCTCATACTTAGCTAACCAATCTGCTCCTAGGATTACATCATAATCCTTCATCTTCATACAGACCAAATCAGCTGGCATATTCAGCCCATTAACCAAAATCGTACTAGAAGGATAATAGTACTTAATTGCTGAACCCGAACCAATAGGGGTTGATATTTCTAGTTGAAAGTTCATCAATACAGGTTTCGCAGATAAAGACTTAGCTAAACTTTGAGAAATAAAAGAATGTGTTGCTCTGGTATCAAAGAGAACAAATGCCGGCTTATCAAAAACAACAAGTGTATCTTCAACCAATCCACCCTCATCGGTGGCTTCTGTCTCGCTTTCCTGTAGGGCTTGGAGCTTGCACTGTCGCTTATGGCCTCCTTGTTGGTTGTTCGGTGCAGCTTGATCAGGTAGGAGAGGACACTCAGGGATACGGTGGTCCCTGCTCCCACAACGCAAATAGGCGCCTAGCTTACGCCAGCATTCTTCCATTTTGTGACCCGGACGATCACAATACTTGCAAAGGGCTTTAGATGATGCCACCGGACCTGACTTCTTATCATCACTTCTCGGCTTCTTATCCTTCAAAAAACTAGACCCGCCAGTGGGCCTCTTCTTGTCATTGTTGGGTTCGAAACTCCCAGAACTAGTGGTATGCTCTTTCTTGGTGTTCCTTCCTCGGATCCTCTCAGTCATCTCCATGGTATCTTCGAGAACTTGTGCCTTTCTCACAATTTCAGCATAAGTATGGATCTCCAAAGGTGCCAATTGGTTAATATACTGAAGCTTCAATCCATTGAGAAACCTTTTGGGCTTCATCTTTTCTATAGATACCAAATACGACGCATAGCGAGATAATCTGGTGAACTGAGCTTCATATTCAGTAACCGATAAGTTCCTTTGCTTCAAAGTAGCGAACTCTGCCGCCTTCTTCTCTTGTATTCTGTCCGAGAAATATTTACTATTGAAAAGCTCCTTGAACTCTTTCCACGATACCTGCCTATCTCCTAGTGTGGCTTTTACTACATCCCACCACGTTCGAGCATCACGTTCAAACTGGAAGGTAGTCAAGAGAATGCGCCCCTGGTCACTACATTGCATAACTTCGAAAATTTGATCCATCTCTTTTAGCCAATGCTCGGCTTCCTTAGGATCTGCCGAACCACCAAATTATGAGGGATTCAATCCTTAAAAATTCCGGTGGAGGTCACCGGCTCCATGATGCGCTCCTCCTCCTTGGGCCACTTGTTGGAGGGCCCGAGTCAAACCCTGCACTGTACGCTGCATGTCCCTCCATTACGCACGTTCAGTTGCCATCGTAACAAATTCCTATACGTAGGAAATTTAACTAGAAATAGCCTAGCGGGAATCTTTTGGAATTTATTAATTAACCCAACCCAAGTCTTTACCCAGTCTCACCGGGTTAGATCCTTAGACTCTAACAAAGTCACGGGTTCTATGACACCACATAGGAACCTAGGGACTTGGAAACCTAGGCTCTGATACCATAAAACTGTCACGTACCGATGCGAAAAATCGGAACGCAGCAGTTATATACATTCATGATAGACAGAGCAATAACGAAAATGAAAGAACATAATTGCAAAGAGAAAGAATTACCACAAAGATACCAATTTACTTATAAATGAGAGAATAAATTGTTCCAACAACTTCATAACACTTACATCACAACTCGAAGAAAAGAAAATAAAGGAAAGATTACAACCCTTTAACGACAGCTCTTAATGGCATTACTAAACAACAACTCATCAAAACCACTATGTCCATTCCACAATTCTACTAAGACAACAGTCTATTTCACATCTAATGGGTCCACTCCGGGCCTTCACTCTTGCCCATCCCCGTCCGTTTGCATTTCATCACTGAAGCTACCTAAAATGGGGAAAAACTCGGTGAGCGAACGCTCAATAGGTAATAGAAGACAAAGTGTAAGTAATTAACCAATTTAATTAAATGTCATGCGAATAAATGGATGATAAACCAAACTAACATATGAGATGATGGAACGAAATAATAGAATGAGTTGAACAGAGATACATCATTTCCAAGAAAATGGCCGATCAAGCACACAAACAAGCAAGTCATATAGAGATAAATTCCATATATAAATTTAATAACTTGAAGAAATGTATAGGGAAAAATGAATGTCATAGACCACACGCTAGTCATGCACTCGTTGCAATGCCTCACCATGTCATTACAACTCCCCGAGACACTAGTACTTTTCGGGCGCTCCTCCCAGGACCAGATCGGGCCCTTATGATGCGTTGGCATTGATTTGGTGGATCCAAGATTCCAAGTGACCATCTTAGACATTCATTGAATTCGGCTAGGAATTCCAAGGTCAAGCTATATAACTTATCATCTAGGACCAAGTGACATTTCAATCTGTGAAAATGAAGCCATAAGATTAAGGGGAATAAAGTACACAGGTCTCACACATGAAAACAGGCTCTGGACAAGTTGCGATCATGAGCGGGCTGCCAAGATGAACAAATGATCTAAACTAGACCGCAAGGGTCAAAACTGGGCCATAGGAACAAAGCCCAGCGTTGAAGGAATAAAACGGTCCTCATTGTGCCGCAAAATCCAAGGACGGTCCTGGATGGGCCGTTTAGGGAATAAAAATGGTCCAGTGACAACCGCAACTAGTTTGGCCCAGCAAGACTAAAGCAGTCAACTTAATGGGTTTCCAGCTCGCCCAAGCCATGGTGGAACCGAACCAGGGTCCAACCCACACTTCTCAGGTCGAGTTAGAGACTATAGGTCGACTTAAACATGGCTAGGTCGTTGGAATTCGAAGAAAATTGACCAGCAGAACCTGGCACCTAGCCAGTTGGATGCGGTCACTAAAGAGCCGTTTCAGGGGTCAGGCGGTCATGCCTGGGCCGCAACCTGATGGTAGTGGTCCCAGAAGGGCCGCAATTAACAGGATAGTCCCGATCCCGGGCTGTGGTAACACGCGATTCGATCAAGTTGATAAGTTTAGGATTTGGGGGTACAACCCATCTGGCGTCCTAGTGGGAATCCCAGGCTCGCGGGGGCTTATGGAGGTCTCATAATGGAGGTCCTAGTCCAACAGAAGGAATATCTAGCGGAGAGTCCCAACCATTACAAGATTAAAGGCTAATGAAACATTGGAAAACAATGTATAATCGGTCAGCCAGCACCACCGGAATGGCGTGACTGTCAAAATAATCTTAGCAAGTTCCTACAATATCAATTATCATTGAAGTGATAAGTTCCCAATTGAATTGTAGTATGTGTAACAAGAGGAACAAGATATGATATGATTGTGGATGATCACAGTTAAATCGGATGTTTTAATGTTCCATACAGTCCATTTATTAAGTGTATTTCTGCCCTACACATGCTGTCTAAAACAAGGGAAGATGTAGCACCCCAAAAAAATTTTAGGATAAATATTAATATTTGTTATGAGACAAATATGGCAAAATAAAATTTTGGTAAAAGAAATAGTCTAAATAGAAAATGGGCCTACATATTAATTAAAAGGGTATAGAGAATTCCTTCAAAAGGATTAAAGTCCAACCCAATAATATTAAGCCAAGAGTTATACTCAATGGGCCTTAAAGGAGAATAAGGGGCCTTGATATTAACAAATGGGCCAAATGAACTTGCTACAAATAAAACCTAAACCCTTGAACCTAGTGGGCCTCACGAATGTAGATAGAACCTAAGGACTAATAGGCTTAATGATCAAAGGTCAATAAGTGGGCTTCCACGATAATACATATGCACGAAGGCCATTAAAATAGTGGGCTTAAACTAATAAGTAAACCAAATGTGAAAGGCCATGGGCTATATATATATATATATATATATGCATAACACACATATATAATGGGCGTCCGTGTGACATACATAAGGCCATTAGTTGGGTTCCACGTTTGGTCATGAGCCATGCGAAAGATGCATGGGTGTTTTAGGATCAAAGCACAGGAGGCGACGGCTGGTTGAGTGGAAATCGGTGTTAAAAGAGTAATACGACTTGGTTAAGGACTCTAAACAAGGAAGCGGGAACCGCAATAGGATTCTTAGGGAGCTAATCCTATAAATATCTATTGCCGGTGCGTGCTGCCGCTGTTGTTGCTGCAGTTTTGGTTGCTGAGAACACGTGAAAGAAGCATTGTCTCTTCTTCCTCCTCCGTCAACACCATCATCTTCCTCTCTTTTTTTTTCGTCGAGTTCTTGCGGTAGCATGGCTTCTTCCCTTCGTCTTCTTCCTTCCCCCTTAATTAAAGCGACGTAAGAGGTAGGCAATCTCCCAAGTAAAATCTCCTTAAAATTCTTGCCAACCATACAAATCATCATAATATAGTTCATGTAGATTTTGCATGGTGATATGATACCGTGTCTGCATGTTTTAGTACTGGTTTATATCGTTTCTGCTTGTAAAATAATTAGCGACCATATCCTGGCCGTTATTTCAAGAATAAATACCCATATGAACAGGCGCTATTTAATTAAGGATAGAAAGCCTGCCGCTGATTCATTTAGTTTCTTAATAATTACAACGAGTTTAAAATTAAATAACTTTTGAACCATGTACCTAAAAATCACAAATTTCATACTACTAGAATCCCCAGGATTTACTCTAAATTTTCTTGTGATTATACGGTGTGTTAACTAGTTAATGATTTTCTTTATTAAATATATGAATTTCCAATAGTTACACGGCGAATTGCAGTGTTTACTGTAGCATCATAGTCACATGTTTTTGCTTTGATGGCATGTTCGGGGGCGTCGGAGTGTTCTTTGGCCATGAAATTTCACGAGCGTGTTATTGGGGTATTGACCGAGGTAGTGGAGTTGATACCTCCTTTTTCCGGTCCTCCTAACTCAAGATAGCCCTTCTCTCAAGTAAAAATATTTTTGAACATCAGGTTGGGTAGAGTTTTTCGAGCCCTTCATTTCGGTATATGGATTGCGCGATTCCGACGTATGTACTTCGAGAACATGAGGTTTAAAGAGTTGACACTATTCATTATTTGAATGACGACAACACTGAGTGTAGTTGAATTCTTTTAACGACCACTTGCCATGTCGTTAAATCATTTTATATATATATATATATATATATATATATATATATATATATATATATATAACGTTAAGTATAATGATATCTTTTATCCGTATCTTTAAAAATTAATATCTTTGAAACTATGTAAAATAAAATTATAATATATATATTTTTAGAATCTTTAGATTTTTATTTTAATTATCTTATCTTTAGTTCTGAGAATTTTTTTATTTAAAAAATATTATTGTTCATCATGATTAAGTTAAAAACTACATATAATGTCTAAATCTTAGAAAATTCATATCTTAGGATCAAAGTTGGTAAAAATTACAATATATATATATAGTCATGATCCTTGTAAATTTTCCTTAATTACCATGTAATTAGTTCTAAAAATAGTATCCGTCCTTTTAAAGAGATACTATTTTCTAAATTATTAGATTAAATAGAAATTTAAGATATGAATTGACGCCTACTTGCATGAATGCAGATTTACTATCTCACACTTTTTATCCAGTTTGGACCCTTACCGCGAGTCTCTTGGCACTCATATCCCAGTCCGTGGATCGAGTCCCTATCTCATGATTATTTCACGTTACACACTTCAACTCTTGATGATGATTGGACCCTCCGCGGGATATTCCTTCCTTAGGACTGGTACTTTCTTCATTAAGACCTCCGTAAGTCTCCACGTAGCCTTAGATTCCCTCAAGGCCGTCTGAACTAGTTGTACTCAATCACCCAGATTTCATAAATTGTCTCGGTTTCATGTGTCATCATACTATTCTTGTCAAGGTCTATTCTTGAATCTCTATTTTATGAATCTATTCTAGTGTTCTTACATGCTTGATCCTTGGAACTCTTGGCCATTAAAGTGGAATTAGTCTAGATATTGTCGGGGCTATGGGCCCCAAACAAACGACATTTTAATGCTAGTGTATAAAAATACGGGGTCCTGATCTGATCCCATGGGCGAGGCAAACTCCAAACGTGTACCGATATCATGAATGATCGGGTGTTGGCATTCACCAAATATAGCAAAATTAGTCTACGATCTATTTCCATGAGAGGCTGTCGTATCGTCGTGATTTCCCCTTAGTGCATTGGCCAATCCTATATTGCGCTAGTGGAAGTGATTGTTCTACTTCTATATTGCTTAATGTCCATCGTGAATGTTCTTGTAACGGCCATTTGGGGTTGTCATATTATTGTGATGTCCCTAGTATATTGGCCAATCCTACATAGTGCCAGTAGAAGTGATTGCTCTACTTCTATACTTGTTTAATGTTCACTGTGATTATTTTTGAATTGCCTTATTGAAAGTACTTGTTATCTCGTCATGGAAGCTCTTGATACATTCTTTCATCAGTCTACATGTTCTTATATCTCTGGAAAGTGTCAATCATCTTGTCTATTCTTATAGTTCTTGAATTGATCTCGTGCCGTTATAGTTCTCGATTATGATACTTTGCATGACCTGCATGAGCATGTTAAACTGTAATTGACTTAAAGCTAGCTTGGAGCATAAGATATTAAGTCCTACTGAGCGTTCGCTCACCCTACGTTTTTTAATATTTTCCAGGTAATGACCATAGCGATGACGAGACCACACAAGATGGGCAAGGGCAAGAGTGATGAGTACTCCGACATCTAGATGAACCATCTAGTCTGGCTATCTTGTGTCTTATGTTAAGTCTAGTCAAGTATCTCATTATAATTTTTCTTTATTGAGTCTTTCTTTTTATTTCGGTCCAAGTTGTAATAAACTTATATTTGGAATGAAAAGTCTATTTTGTTTAATTACATCTTGTCTTATGGTTATGCTCTGATTGACTCGACTGTTTAACTGCCACGTTCCGAGCAAACGAACACGTTTCACTGCTATCATTTCGGGGCGTGACAGAAGGTGGTATCAGAGCCTAGGCTTTCTAAATCCCTAAGTCATCAAGTCCAAGTCCTAGATTGAGTTTTCCTTGTCAGTTATCCTATAGAAACCCCGTGAGATTTGGATAGAGCTATGGGCTAACTAATAAAATATGTTTCATCTACGCTAGATTAATGTCAAGATATAAGTAGTCATTAATTTAAAACTTGTTGTGTAGACAAAAAATGGCTAACTCTATAAACCTATCTCATCCGTAACTGCGTGAATCGGATATGGTGAGCATAGTACTTAGCATGTTATGAGAATGGATCTAGCTAGAATACACATTTTAGATATGGTGATTTTACCGTACTATTATGGAAAGAAAATCATGTTAATTTGGGGACTAAATTCGTTTAAGTGGGGGAGGGTGTAGCATCCCAAATTTTTTTTAGGATAAATATTAATATTTATCATGAGACAAATATGGCAAAATAAAATTTTGGTAAAAGAAATAGTCTAAATAGAAAATGGGCCTACATATTAATTAAAAGGGTATAGAGAATTCCTTCAAAAGGATTAAAGTCCAACCCAATAATATTAAGCTAAGAGTTATACTCAATGGGCCTTAAAAGAGAATAATGGGCGTTCATATTAACAAATGGGCCAAATGAACCTGCTACAAATAAAACCTAAACTCTTGAACCTAGTGGGCCTCACGAATGTAGATAGAACCTAAGGACCAATAGGCTTAATGATCAAAGGTGAATAAGTGGGCTTCCACGATAATACATATGCACGAAGGCCATTAGAATAGTGGGCTTAAACTAATAAGTAAACCAAATGTGAAAGGCCATGGGCTATATATATATATATATATATATATATATATATATATATATATATGCATAACACACATATATAATGGGCATCCGTGTGACATACTTAAGGCCATTAGTTGGGTTCCACGTTAGGTCATGAGCCGTGCGAAAGATGCATGGGTGTTTTAGGATCAAAGCACAGGAGGCGGCGACTAGTTGAGTGGAAATCGGTGTTAAAAGAGTAATACGACTTGGTTAAGGACTCTAAACAAGGAAGTGGGAACCGCAGTAGGATTCTTAGGGAGCTAATCCTATAAATACCTATTGCCGGTGCGTGCTGCCGCTGTTGTTGCTGCAGCGTTGGTTGCTGAGAACCCGTGAAGGAAGCGTTGGCTCTTCTTCCTCCTGGGTCAATGCCATCGTCTTCCTGTTTTTTTTTTTCGTCGAGTTCGTGCGACAGCATGGCTTCTTCCCTTCGTCTTCTTCCTTCCCCCATAGATTAAAGCGACGTAAGAGATAGGCAATCTCCCAAGTAAAATCTCCGTAAAATTCTCGACAACCATACAAATCACCATAATATAGTTCATGTAGATTTCGCATGGTGATATGATACTCTGTCTGCATGTTTTAGTACTGGTTTATATCGTTTCTGCATGTAAAATAATTAGCGACCATTTCTTGGCCATTATTTCAAGAATGAACGCCCATATGAACGGGCGCTATTTAATTAACGATAGAAAGCCTGCCACTGATTCATTTAGTTACTTAATAATTACAACGAGTTTAAAATTAAATAACTTTTGAACCATGTATCTAAAAATCACAAATTTCATACTACTAGAATCCCCAGGATTTACTCTAAATTTTCATGTGATTATACGGTGTGTTAACCAGTTAATGATTTTCTTTATTAAATATATAAATTTCCAATAGTTACACGGCGAATTGCAGTGTTTACTGTAGCATCATAGTCACATGTTTTTGCTTTGATGGCCTGTTGGGGGGCGCCAGAGTGTTCTTTGGCCATGAAATTTCATGAGCGTGTTATTGGGGTATTGACCGAGGTAGTGGATGTGACGACCCAGGGTCCGGGTACCGGGTAGACACGATACCAGTTGGATCTTGCGAGGCCTCCCAAGAGCGGAAAAGCTCCTTAAAGGGATAAAAGGGTTGTCGTGGGGTGTACAACAATCTAAAATAAGTGCAGGAAAAAAGGAACTGAAATTTAAAATTTCTTTTCATATAATTTACATGCTTAAAATAGACAGTAGTCCAGTAACTATACAAGCTCCCAAAGTACAACTCAAAAGAAAGGTACAAAGCCTAGGGGCATACCTTGGCTGACACGTGCTGGTTGACCTATCAACTGCCTTCAAACAACGCAAGAAAGCCAAGCCTACTGCGTTTCACCTGTAACCACAAAGGGTGAGCCTCATTTCTTTGGCTCAATAGGGGTCACGCCGATTCCTACCTCGCAACAAACATTCCAAGAACAATATCATAATTGCATGGAACATAAGCAATTAAATAGAACTGCATAGAAATATCAACATAATAACATGGCTAAGAATTACTAGAAAGACAAGTAATCAAGATATCACACATTATATGAAGACTAACCGTTCATGGCATATGAAGATTAATAATTCATGGCATATGAAAACTAATAGTTCATGGCATATGATGACTAATAGTTCATGGCATATGATTACATACAAGGATCACATATTCATCATGAGAAGGAAATAAATCACATGGAGAAGTAATAAAAGTTAAACATGAGTATGAAGACTTTAACATGTGAATGAAGCTAACTATTTAATTGACTTCATTTTACCATATGTTCTACAGCATGGGAATGAACATATAATGAAACTAGCTATTTCATTGAATACATTCTACCATATGTTCTTCAACGTGGAAATGAACATATAATGAAACTAGTTGTTTAATTGAATACATTCAACATTCAATATATTCGAAGACCGTTAAACGAATAAACGAATATATTAAAGCATCCTACCATATTCGAGGACCTTCATACGAATATAAAAATAGTCTAATATCCAATTAAGTCAAGATCCTATAATCCATCTGACAAGAGAAAGAAGCCACTAGAAGCAAGACCAGATGCGTCCACTGACGGCTTACACTGCGTCTCGGGAGTCTCACACTCTTGACGAACACGGGAACAGAAGACACCGTAGTAAGTAAAAGGGACAACAATAACGAGTGACTAGTTAGGGTTACACCTGTCGGTGCTAGTCCAAGCCCCTGACCACGTGTGCACACACCGGCTAGTGCCTAGAGCCAGGCCTCTAGCTAGTTCCCCCCCCCCAGCAGGACGCTACTGTAAAGTAGGGGCCCACGGAAACTAGCCTAAAAACCGTATATCAGGATTACCTAGCCACCCCTCCCAAGTAATTCGACTCGTCGTCGCTAGGCTATGTCTAGTGGGATCAGTCAAATAGAGATAAGAAGTTAACTTTAATGGAATATGAAAACACGTTATAAGCAAAAGAAATGATAATGCGCAATATAACACATATCATGATTTATAACTATGTCTAAGCATGCTAAACATTCAGCATTAAGCACATAATCAGGAGAATGTGATGAAAATGCAATAAAACTATCTGCTGAATAGAATGATAGTCTAGACTTGGCCGCAAAGGTCAATAGGTAGTCACTCGACAAGCCATTTATATGACGATAATGGTTAGTCTAACAGCCGCTACATTCTTGCCGCTTAATAGAACAGAAACCTGTAAATAGTGTACCAAGATGAAACGGTCTAGCCTGAACTATTAAGCCGAGAGACAGTCATGGGAAAAGGCCGCTCGACAACAATAGCAATCAGCCATATAATCGCTACACTGTCAGTTTAATACACATGATTTCCATATTAATTAAGATTTAAATACACATGAGGAATAAATCTAAACAGTTCATTGTGCTTCTGAACACCATTAAGACATGTGATTGTATACAAAAGCTACTCATTCATCATGAGAATTTAACAAATCACATGAAGAAATAATGAAAGCTGAACAATTTATAAATCATGGGATCAATTCATCATTTAACACATCCATATTATTATCACAGCATAGGAGCATATGGAAAATATGACTCATAACTCATGCATCAATAAATATGCCACAGTTTATAAAACTATTTAAACATGGTAAATATGCAACACTAAATGCATAATTAAACGAACACACATATGCATAATTAAATAAACACGCATAAATTACAGATTAGGCAGTCGAATAACAAACCGCTGCGTGCTACTAAACGGTTTGGCCGCGAGGCTTCCACCACCATACAGATTTAAAATATTTACACGGTCAAATTGTGAGCCGCTAGGGTTAATAAACAGGTTATGGCGGACTGTTATAAAATCTAAAATAATTGAAACATAGTCCTTACCGGAGAACCGGATCCACTGGAATCATAATCTGATCCCCTCCCGGTCGACTTAAATCGATGGGAGTTATTATTTTTAACATGTTCCCTGCCATTCCATCATCACAATATAACAATTTATCGCCTATGAACTCAGCAACGATGGGCATGCCAGTTAATCTATGAACTCAGCGACGATGGGCATGCTATTGTTAATCTCTGAACTCGGCAACGATGGGCATGCTATTATTAATCTATGAACTCAGCGACGATGGGCATGCTATTATTAATTTATGAACTCAGTGACGATGGGCATGCTATTTGGAACAATTTAACGGGCTAGGGCTACGATCCCCCTACTCAAATGCGATGGAAATGTCTGATCCGGCCGTGAACAAGCCGAGGGTCATCGCGGCTCACCTTTGCTTGGTCGTATCTCCACTCCACGGTTCGTCCCAGGTTGATGCCACGGCATTGCACTCGTCGTGGGGAAGCTCCCGCCGGTCCTAGCACGGGAAGAAGACCGCTCCCCCCTCGAATGCCGAGCCGAGGATGTCGATTACAGTATGAGAAGGGGAGGGAGAAAGCTGCCGTCTTCGCCGCGGGTTCGCCCCTCCACACTGGGGTTTGGAGCTGATGAGGTCGTCGTGCTCTCCACCTTGCCTGCTCACCAGCGCGGTCGCCGGACCTCCTCCGTCGTGGCCGATGAGTCGTTGCGCGCCAAGAAGGGAGGAAGAGGTGAGAGGGGGTCGCTGGTTCGTGCGGGCATTCGGGGGTTCCGCGGCTCCGTCGAGGGCGCCGCCGACGCCGCCGTGGTGGCCCACCTTGTAGGCTCGCCGACCGCCGTGGACGATGGCGTCGTCGCCGAGAAGACGAAAAGGGGGGAGAGGGGTTTCACATCTGCGGCGTGCCTGCGGGTTTTTGTCGCCTGTGGTTCAGCCGAAAGGGGGGTAGGGTTCGGGTCAATCGCGGGTGAAAGAGGGTTTGGGGAGAGAGAGAAGAGAACCGACGATTCTCTTCTCAGAAAAAAACTTGTGATTATATTTTTTTTTCAAAATAAACCTCTAATTGCTCAAAGACCTTAAGCTAAGCAAAAGCGTACGTATGCCCCATTTAATTCTAGAAACCTTTAACTAAATGGATTAAATGCATGGAAAAAACCCATTAAACCGATTAAAAGCTTCTAAATTCATGGATTTTAATATTTTATGATCCGATAGAAAATCCAAATTCTGTGGGTCTTACAGTCCCTCCCTCCTTATGAAATTTCATCCTCAAAATTTAGGACTACTAACTTAGGGTATGGGAAGAACTCACCCAAGCATAATATATAATGCTCCCTAAAACAGGTTCTGATTTACTCGACATGAACGAGAAAAAACTCACTACTCCACGTAAAACCTAACCTCACGCTAACAATGGAACACTAAAACAATAAAATAAACAATACAGAACACCAAATTCACATAGAAGCATAAACAAAGCACCAATTCCTATCCAACTACAAGGAAGTCAATTACCTTCTCAAAAGACTAACCATGCATCTAGCAACGCTGAGAATCTATTCTCGCCACATCTAAAACTTAATACAATGGCTAAGACAGCTCGTCAGGACAACCTCGCATTAAAAGTCTTACTCGATTGCACCTGAAGCACCTCCAAACTTAGGAACCATCCTCTAAGGTTAAAAAAAACCTAAACATACACGTCAATGCAAAATCATGGAGCAAAACATCAATTTCATAAATTAAACAAAGCTATACAGAAATCATAACCGAACCATCCTAGATGAACTCCGCATGCCTGTCCAACAAAAGCATGCGACGCTTCACTTTCTATGATTCACGCTAACGAGATGGTCGAGGACACTCACGGAGATAGTGTCCCACCTGACCACATCTATAGCAACTACGAAACGAGCATTGATTCGGCACATGGCCCTCTTGAGTGCACGCAAAACAAATCCTAGCCGTAACAACTTCTGGACAAACTTGTCGAGGATAAGGACACTGCACAAGTTTCTTAAGTCTCAACGGACAATCACATGCCACGTGACCTAGCTGGTCGCACCGAAAACACACCACTGGCACTGAACACAGTCATCCCCGATGATGACCGCCACACTTCGGACAAGGTCTCGGCTGACTCATAACCAATCCCTGTCGCTGAGAAGGTGCAGATTGTGGTACCCTGCCAGTTGAAGCTTGCCGGTCAAGCCGCTTCTTAGCTCTTCTGAACAACCGCTTAAACTTCCGCTTCTGCTTCTGTTTTCCCTCCTGAGGTTGACTCGGAACAGGTGTAGAGGGTCTAGGTAAAATCATTTGCCACACAGGAAATTGCTGTGAGTCACCCTGATGAACTTGCGCCACTCGAGTCTATTCCTGAACCTTCAGAAAGTCCATTTCTAAGATAGCCACAGTCTGAATGGCTGTTTCCAAATCACTCACACCAGCCATCATAAGAGTACGACGGATCTCTGACCTCAACCCTACGATGAATTGTTGGGTCAGTATCACTTGATTTATCATGATAGGTGGAGCAAACCCGCTCAACTCTCTAAATCTGGCCGCATAAGTAGCAACTAGAAATCCTTCCTATCGCAAGGCTAGAAACTGAGATGATAAGAACTGATCAGTCGATCTCGGTGCTTCAGGGACTACAATAGTGGGCAAAGGTAACATTCTAACATGCACCAATGGAGCCCTCGATGCCTGATCCACCGGAAGCTGAACTTCTACTCGCTGTGCCATGGAAATCTTAAACGCACAAAACGGAATCGATTGAGAGGAAAGCACAGAATAACCTAAACTAGCAGATGAGTGTACGTGACTTCTGGACTAGCAATCACTGCATTTACTTTACATTGCTATACACCAACACAACAATGCTCTGATACCATCTGTGACGACCCAGGGTCCGGGTATCGGGTAAACTCGATACCACTTGGATCTTGCGAGGCCTCCCAAGAGCGGAAAAGGTCCTTAAAGGGATAAAAGGGTTGTCGTGAGGTGTACAACAATCTAAAATAAGTGCAGGAAAGAAGGAACTAAAATTTAAAATTTCTTTTCATATAATTTACATGCTTAAAATAGACAGTAGTCCAGTAACTATATAAGCTCCCAAAGTACAACTCAAAAGAAAGGTACAAAGCCTAGGGGCATACCCTGGCTGACACGTGCTGGTTGACCTATCAACTGTCTTCAAACCATGCAAGAAAGCCAAACCTACTGCGTTTCACCTGTAACCACAAAGGGTGAGCCTCATTTCATTGGCTCAATAGGGGTCACGCCGATCCCTACCTCGTAGCAAACATTACAAGAACAATATCATAATTGAATGGAACAAAAGCAATTAAATAGAACTGCATGGAAATATCAACAGAATAACATGGCCAAGAATTACTAGAAAGACAAGTAATCAGGATATCACACATTATATGAAGACTAACAGTTCATGGCATATGCAGATTAATAATTCATGGCATATGAAAACTAATATTTCATGGCATATGAAGACTAATAGTTCATGGCATATGATTACATATAAGGATCACATGTTCATCACGAGAAGGAAATAAATCACATGGAGAAGTAATAAAAGTTAAACATGAGTATCAAGACTTTAACATGTGAATGAAGCTAACTATTTAATTGACATCATTTTACCATATGTTCTACAGCATGGGAACGAACATATAATGAAACTAGCTATTTCATTGAATACATTCTACCATATGTTCTTCAACAAGGAAATGAACATATAATGAAACTAGCTGTTTAATTGAATACATTCAACATTCAATATATTCGAAGACTGTTAAACGAATAAACGAATATATTAAAGCATCCTACCGTATTCGAGGACCTTCATACGAATATAAAAATAGTCTAATATCCAATTAAGTCAAGTTCCTATAATCCATCGGACAGGAGAAAGAAGCCACTAGAAGCAAGATCAGATGCGTCCACTGACGGCTTACACTACGTCTCGGGAGTCTTACACTCGTGACGAACATAGGAACAGGAGACACCGTAGTAAGTACAAGGGACAACAGTAACGAGTGACTAGTCAGGGTTGCACCCCGCCCCTAGTCCAAGCCCCTGACCACGTGTGCACACACCGGCTCGTGCGTAGAGCCAAGCCTCTAGCTAGTCCCCCCCCCCAACAGGACGCTACTGTAAAGCAGGGGCCCACGGAAACTATCCTAAAACCGTATATCGGGATTACCTAGCCACCCCTCCCAGGTGGTTCGACTCGTCGTCGCTAGGCTACGTCTAATGGGATCAGTCAAATAGAGATAAGAAGTTAACTTTAATGGAATATGAAAACACGTTATAAGCAAAAGAAATGATAATGCGCAATAAAACACATATCATGATTTACAACTATGTCTAAGCAATAACTATGTCTAAGCATGCTAAACATTCAGCATTAAGCACATAATCAGGAGAATGTGATGAAAATGCAATAAACTATACGTTGAAAAGAATGACGATCTAGACTTGGCCGCAAATGTCAATAGGTAGTCACTCGACAAGTCATTTACATGACGATAGTGGTTAGTCTAACGGCTGCTACATTCTTGCCGCTTAATAGAACGGAAACCTATAAATAGTGTACAAAGATGAAACGGTCTAGCCTGAACCGCTAAGCCGAGAGACGGTCATGGGAAAAGGCCGCTCGACAAAAATAGCAGTCAGCCATATAATCGCTACACTGTCAGTTTAATACACATGATTTCCATATTAATTAAAATTTAAATACACATTAGGAATAAATCTAAACAGTTCATTGCGCTTCTGAACACCATTAAGACATATGATTGTATACAAAAACTACTCATTCATCATGAGAATTTAACAAATCACGTGAAGAAATAATGAAAGCTAAACAATTTATAAATCATGGGATCAATTCATCATTCGACACATTCATATTATTATCACAGCATATGACTCATAACTCATGCATCAATAAATATGCCACAATTTATAAAACTATTTAAACGTGGTAAATATGCAACATTAAATACATAATTAAACAAACACACATATGCATAATTAAACAAACATGCATAAATTACAGATTAGGCTGTCGAATAACAAACCGCTGCGTGCTACTAAACGGTTTGGCCGCGTGGCTTCCACCACCATACAGATTTAAAATATTTACGCAGTCAACTTGTCAGCCGCTCGAGTTAATAAACAAGTTATGGCGGACCGTTATAAAATCTAAAATAATTGAAACATAGTCCTTACCGGAGAACTGGATCCACCGGAATCATAATCGGATCCCCTCTCGGTCAACTCAAATCGACGGGAGTTATTATTTTTAACATGTTCCCTGCCATTCCATCATCACAATATAACAATTTATCGCCTATGAACTCAGCAACGATGGGCATGCTAGTTAATCTATGAACTCAGCGACGATGGGCATGCGATTGTTAATCTCTGAACTCAGCAACGATGGGCATGCTATTATTAATCTATGAACTCAGCGACGATGGGCATGCTATTATTAATCTATGAACTCAGCGACGATGGGCATGCTATTTGGAACAATTTAACGGGCTAGGGCTATAATCCCCCTACTCAAATGCGATGGAAATGTCTGATCCGACCGCGAACAAGCCGAGGGTCGTCCCGGATTGCCTTTGCTCGGTCATCTCTCCACTCCACGGTTCGTCCCGGGTTGATGCCACGGCGTTGCACTCATCGTGGGGAAGCTCCCGCCGGTCCTAGCACGGGAAGAAGACCACTGCCTCCTTGAATGCGGAGCCGAGGACGTCGATTCCACCGTGAGAAGGGGAGGGAGAAAGCCGCCGTCTTCGCCGTGGGTTCGCCCCTCCACACCGGGGTTTGGAGCCGACGAGGTCGCCGTGCTCTCCACCTTGCCTGCTCGCCGGTGCGGTCGCCGGACCTCCTCTGCCGTGGCCGATGAGTCATCGCGCGCCAAGAAGCGAGGAAGAGGCAAGAGGGGGTCACCGGTTCATGCGGGCGTTCAGGGGTTCCGTGGCTTCGTCGAGGGTGCCGCCGACGCCGCTGCGGTGGCCCACCTTACAGGCTCGCCGGTCGTCGTGGACGATGGCGTCGTCGATGAGAAGATGAAAAGGGGGGAGAGGGGTTTCGCGTCCGCGGCGTGCCTGCGGGTTTCTGTCGCTTGCGGTTTAGCCGAAAGGGGGGTAGGGTTCGGGTCGATCGCGGGTGAAAGAGGGTTTGGGGAGAGAGAGAAGAGAACCGACGGTTCTCTTCTCAGAAAAAAACTTGCGATTATATTTTTTTTTCAAAATAAATCTCTAATTGCTCAAAGACCTTAAGCTAAGCAAAATCGTACATATGCCCCATTTAATTCTACAAACCTTTAACTAAATGGATTAAATGCATAGAAAAAGCCCATTAAACCCATTAAAAGCTTCTAAATTCATGGATTTTAATATTTTATGATCCGATAGGAAATCCAAATTTTGCGCGTCTTACAGTGGAGTTGGTACCTCCTTTTTCCGGTCCTCCTAACTCAAGATAGCCCTACTCTCAAGTAAAAATATTTTTGAACATCAGGTTAGGTAGAGTTTTTCGAGCCCTTCATTTCGATATATGGATTGAGCGATTCTGACGTATGTACTTCGAGAACAAGTGGTTTAAAGAGTTGACACTATTCATTATTTGAATGACGACAACACGAGTGTCGTTGAATTCTTTTAACGACCACTTGCCATATCGTTAAATCATTATATATATATATATTTATAACGTTAAGTATAATGATATCTTTTATCCGTATGATTAAAAATTAATATCTTTGAAACTATGTAAAATAAAATTATAATATATATATTTTTAGAATCTTTAGATTTTTCTCTTAATTATCATATCTTTAGTTTTGACAATTTCTTTTATTTAAAAAATATTACTGTTCATCATGATTAAGTTAAAAACTACATATCATGTTTAAATCTTAGAAAATTCATATCTTAGGATCAAAGTTGGTAAAAATTACAATATATATATATAGTCGTGATCCTTGTAAATTTTCTTTAATTACCATGTAATTAGTTCTAAAAATAGTATCCGTCCCTTTAAAGAGATGCTATTTTCTAAATTATTAGGTTAAATCAAAATTTAAGATATGAATTGACACCTGCTTGCATGAATGCGGATTTTGCTATCTCACAGTTTTTATCCGGTTTGGACCCTTATCGCGAGTCTCTTGGCACTCATATCCCAGTCCGTGGATAGAGTCCCTATCTCATGATTGTTTCACGTTACACACTTCAACTCTTGATGATGATTGGACCCTGAAGTCCCGCGATCAATGACACCCAAGAGGGGGGTGAATTGGGTGTTTAAAAATTTTATGGAAACTTTTAGCTTTTTCAAATATATGATAAACACTAATTAAGAAGTTGAAAGTTGTTAAACAAATTCTCTCAAACTCTCCATTCCCACACGAGCATGAAACGAAATAAAACAATCAAACCACACACATGCACAACCCAAACCACAATGCACAGCGATTTTAAGGTGGTTCGGATGCAACGGCGGCAATCCTACGTCCACCCCTCACCAAACTCGGTGATGCTTCACTCGGGGATAAATCCCCAAACCGAGACGACGCTCCAAACACACATGCAGGACGACGCCTGCCCACACACACGGGGACACACCCCAACACACACACATACACGGAGATGATGTCTCCAACACGATCCAACAAGCGGATCAACAAGACACACACACGCTGCGACAAGTGCAGCACTCCACACACACAAACACTAAGATCTGGATAAAACCACACACACACGTAGATCTAAAAAGACCTACGCACACACAAATCAAAAACGACATGCACACACACGACCACGGATCCAACAATGATCCACACACACACAAGTTCGCAGTTTATACAAAACACGAATATGAACTTGAAACACAATAAGGCACAGTTTAGAATGCTCCTGATTTAGGCTCCCCTGAGTGTATGATCCGGATGTTTGCGTTGATTCCTTCTTTACTTGAATGGCTTGAGACTCAGCTTGAATGACCTTGTATTTGATGTAGATCTTCTTGCACGGATTATTGTTCACTGCTATAGTACTTCTTTCTTCTTTCACTTGGACAGCCTTCTCTTAAGCTTTTCTTGAGACCATTGCTTGATTGGAACTCCTTGGCTTGAGAAGATGCTTGAATGGCTTCAGTTGATGCTAGAACGGCTTCGATCGGATGATGAACTTGTTGAAAGGAATGTTGTTTACGAACGTTACAGCAATTTTCATTTGATAGCTTTCCTCTCGATCTCTCCTTGTTGATTTCTTGCTTCTTCAGTTCTTGGGAGGATGAAGACTTCGAAATGGATCTTGAACCCTCAACTATGGATGAAGCTTTGCCCACGGATCACTGTTCACGGCTATAGTGATTCTCTTCTTCCTTGAGCCACCTTCATCTCTCCTCTTTTGATTTCTTCTCTTAGAGTCTCTTAGGGTTTATGACCTCAAGGAGAGGTTTTATAACCCTTGGAAGGTCTATGGATAATCCCCAGACCAGATCCACTAAATCTGGAGTGTTTGGTTTTTTTGGGATTAAACAGTAGCAAGAGGAAATGCTCCTTCCGAGATGGATAAAAGTCAACATTTTGGGCTTATCGGGGCTGGCGGTCGACCGGAACTGGCTAGCGGTCGACCGGAACTCTGCAGGATACAGAACCGTTGCATTCTGTTATTTTCGGTCGACCGAGATTGGCCTGGCGGTCGACCGCGCTACAGTGTCGACCTAGCTAGAGTGTCAACCTAGCTAAAGTGTCGACCTAGCTACAGTGAAATTCCCGACTTTAAGATTTCACCCCCAAACTCCATTGCAACTCTTCCAAACTTGTGGCATCAAGCTCCTTTGATCTTGGAGGGATTATATAAAGAATTTAACCTACAAAACCATGATAAAAATGATTAGAACTTTAGCTTAATAATCAATATGATAAATGTATGAAATGCATACATG